>CM057837.1:64742060-65342060 GCA_030068075.1 Paguma larvata
ATTCATGTTAAATATGGTTTCTGGGTTGAGTTTATTTGTAACACATTCCTTCTCTGCACTATTTCACTCCTCCCCACCATGTCACTATTTAGCTTGAAATTTCACAATATAGGAAAAAAACCAAACCCAATCCTAATTATCTCCTGCAGGATCATAAAAATAACATTAATAAAATGTGGTAAATATCAGTGGTGATCATTACCAGGCCCGCATCACCAGAAAATGAAATGCAGAACCCCAAAGCAAGAAGGATTAAAGCGAGCCTGCCACCATTAAACATACACATTTTAGCATATTTGCTCTGTAAGCAGATTTAATGGTAATAATAAAGTTGTCTTTAATCTGAACTGGACAAAAATTTCAAACATGCATGGATATGCGTAGAATCTCTTGCACCTATGCACGGCTTTCTATTTTTCAAAGCAATGTCACATCCACTATTTCATTTCTGTATCCCTATCACCTCACTCGAAGGCAGATATAACAAGACTCATTCCACCTGACAAAAGAGATTGAGAGAAAGGGGAAAGATGTGACCTTCCTGGATTCACCCAGTAAGCCAACACCCTGGGGTTGAAACCCAAGCCCCCTGGTACCCAGATCTGTGACTCTCTCATGAAAATACGCATACTTTTAGAAAAACCACACGGGAACAGTGACAAGAACTCCTTACCCACTGTATGGAAACATAAGGAACAAAACACAATTAGTAAGAATAAGAGATAAGTAAGGTGCCTTACCAGGGACTGAAGAAAAGAAACAAAGCAGCTGTTATCCAGCAGTTAATGATGTGAGAAATAAGCAATATTCTCTGCATAGCTTTGTTCTATAACAACGGTTACCAATATATTCATACAGGTACGATGGCTAGAAAAAGCCTATTAGGTAATGTCAGATGAGGAGAACTTGACTGGCCAGTGTGTGACTCTATTGCTATATGACTTTATTAGTATAAATAAGACCCTCAACATCAGGATGCCAGAGTAAGAAGTAAACTTTGGTTCCTGTTATAAAATGCCTGATATGTAAAATTTTAATATACTTAAGGAAATTCAAGTACATTATCAGCTATTGACAAGTACTTATGTCTGTAAAAGGATAAGCAAAAGACATTAGCCTAAATAAATAAATAGATATAACAGCATGTATGCTGGACTTTAATGAATTAATTCCCTAATTGGTCTTCCCTGAATCCCACAGCAGTCTCCATTAGGTCTTCATCTACAATCCATACATCAATAACAGGATGCTTCTATATCTAGGTCTATGGGCCAGCCATTTAGCTGGCCTTAGGAAATAAGAATAAACAGCGGGCAAGTTGAAGTTCAGAGAAAACAAAGCCACGTTGCTGCACAAGTAACATGTTCCACAATGTAGGCCCAGGGCCTGGTACAGTTCTTTGGTCAGTAAATATTTGTTTGAGTGAATATACTTCTTTGGGGTTAAAGGATACAGAATGAGGGCACCTGGGTGGCTCAGTTGGTTAAGTGTCTAAATTTGGCTCAGGTCATGATGTTGTAGTTTGTGAGTTTGAGCCCTGCAACAGGCTCTGTGCTGATAGCTCAGAGCCTGGAGCCTGCTTCAGATTCTGTATCTCCCTCTTCCTCTGCCCCTCTCCTACTTGCTCTCTCAAAAAATAAACATTAAAAAAATTAAAAATTAAAAATTAAAAGGATACAGAACAGAAGAACAAAAGGGCCTTATAAAAACTCTGGAATTAGTTACTTAGCTACTTATGTGGGACAAGAAGTAGTTTACCATTTGAATTTATTTTTATTTTTTTTTTTAACATTTATTTATTTTTGAGAGAGAGAGAGAGACAGAGCATGAGGAGGGGAGGGGCAGAGAGAAAGGAAGACACAGAATCCGAAACAGGCTCCAGGCTCCAAGCTGTCTGCACAGAGCCTGATGTGGGGCCGGAAGCCACAGACAATGAGATTTTTACTTGAGTTGAAGTCAGACTCTTAACTGACTGATCCACCCAGGCGCCTCTATCATTTGGGTTTAAAAAACTGGCTGGGGTCATTTGCTAGACATCCATCCCTTTAGGCAAGCTGTGTGCACAGGACTGTGCCCATATACAATCCTAAAGTTGACATTTGAGAATTCTGATCCTGAAGATCCTGTAGTCCAGGGGGTCTCAAGTTTGAATGTGCACCAGAATCACCTGGAAGGATTGGTAAAACACAAACTTCTGAGACCTATCTCCAGAATTCTCATTCAGTTGGTTTTGGTTGGGGCCTGAGAATTTTCACAGTAACAAGCTGCTGGGTGATGCAGATGTTGCTAGTCTGGGACTCGAGTTTGAAAACCACTGCTCCATCCAACACTCTCGTTTTATTTTTTAACGGTTTTTTTTAATTTATTTTTGAGAGACATAGAGACAGAGTGTGAGCAGGGGAAGGGCAGAGAGAGAGGGAGACATAGAATCCGAAGCAGGCTCCAGGCTCTGAGCCATCAGAACAGAGCCCGATGCCGGGCTTGAACTCACAGACCGTGAGATCATGACCTGAGCTGAAGTCGGCCACTTAACCAACTAAGCCACCCAGGCGCCCCCAACACTCTCATTTTAGAGGAGCAGAACCCCAGGCCTAGAGAAGGGGAATAACTTGCTCTCAGGACCAGTCTTCAATGGCTCATTTCCTACTAACTGATGGATCTTTTTGTTAGGAGTTGAATTGTACCCCAGTACCTCAGAACATCAACTTACTTGGAAACAGGGTCACTGCAGATGAAATTGCTTAAGATGAGGTTATTAGGGGTCACCTGAGTGCCTCAGTTGGTTAAGGATCTGACTTCAGCTCAGGTCATGATCTCGCGTTTGGCGAGTTTGAGCCCCGTTTCAGGCTCTGTGCTGACAGCTCAGAGCCCGGAGACTGCTTCAGATTCTGTTTCTCCTTCTGTCTCTGCCCTTCCCCTGCTCATACTCTGTGTCTCTCTCTCTCTCTCAAAAAATGAGGTCATTAAGGTAGGCCCTAAGCCAACATAACAGGTGTCCTTATAAAAAGAAAAAATTTGGAAACAGACATACACAGGGAGAATGCCACATGAACGTGAGGGCAGAGACTGGGGTGATGTATCCCTCTATCTACAAGCCAAAGAATGCCAAAGATGGTCGACTGGCAAACCATCAGAGCCAGGGGAAAGGCAAGGACCACATTCTCCCTCACAGTCACCTAAGGGGACACTGTGAAGCAGCCCAGCTCGGTGTCTCTCGGACTTCCAAGCAGAATTCTCTACACCTGCTCCTCAACTGAGAACCAAAGGTTCTTTTGTCCTTCAAAGTCTATGCCCAGGACTTGGCTCCAACAGGGGTGTGTACATTGCAATAAGCTCTCATTAAAGCAATGTGGCAATAGGCCTCAGGGACCTTCCAACATGTTCACATTCTGACCTGGTGTTTCTACCTCTAGGGCTTCAAACTAAAGAAACTAAAATCCACGCAGGAGGAATACATGTACCTGTGGACTGAGTAATTGTGAAACAAAATGAAACAAAACCTTGCTATAAGCATATTATGTAGTCATTAAAATACTTTTCATTAGGAGTATATAATTATATGGAAAATCCACGTGCTATAAAATCAGGAGAAAGGCAGGATATAAAATACTCTATATTAAAAAAGTAGAAAGAAATACATCAAAATATTAAGAGTTTTTAATTTGGGGACTGGTAAGACTATTGGAACTATTTTTCTTCTTGCTGCTTTTTCTTTAAAAAGTATCTATTATTTCCATAATAGAGAAATATCTTGGAGGTGGGGGGATCAACTTCCTAAAATTTGCAACTTGCCTTTGTTCATCTTGGCTCTACTGTTCCTTGCCATCTTCATACAATGTCACCAAAAATCTGCCAAAGGCTTGACAGACTTGTCCCCACACAGAAGAAGGGCCTTTTCAATTTGGAAAGCAGATTTATCACAGAAAATCTGATTACGATCCGTTTCTTCCCCCATTACGGAAACCTCCGGTTAGAAGGACTATGAAATTCTGCACATAAGGTTTTTTCACTTTTCTGTGCCTGGTGCCTGAGGTGGGTTTCTGCCTTCACATCTTTCCAAGTGTTTCTTCCATGAAGAACAATACCCACATTTATCATCCTTTGTCTCTTCAGTTGCTTTCTTTTCCCTAACCAAGTTTTTTCCCCCTTTTTAATTTTAAACACCAGTGCCTAAAATTCTTCTTTTTGTGTATTGTCCAAAATGCACTAGTTGCAGAATGATTGGAGTTAAAACATGTCCTTTTTTAAACATGGCCATCCATAGGGAATTAACAGTGATCAAACATTCACACCTTAGTATGGATTACCTCTAGGGGTCTGTTTTCTTCCTAATATCCAGTTGAGATATTAAAGTGAAGGACTGAAGTTTTGAACAAACATGAATGAAAGTGAGTTTGTAGCATGTGGGCGTGTCATGAAGAGAGGGCACTGGACAGGATGGGCATGACAAGAAAACTAGGATAGCCAAAGACAGAAAGGAGGGGAAAATGGGGATGGGAACCTAGCAAAGGCAAAGGAAACCTTGGTCAGGGTTCTGCTGTGTGGCCCCCTGGAGAAGCCTTAATCCACACATTTATTTATTGATTTTGCAAAGGGAGAATTTCTGTGGTAGCTTTTAACTAATACTCAAAGCAAACAGAAGCACCAAAACAATTTTTTCTATTACATGTCTAACATACTCTCAAGCAGGAAGGGTCTTGGGTTTCCTTTGACATTCAATATTGATCATTAACAAGTTGTACATGGTGACATATTAGTCATTTCATGTGTATAAGCAAACACAAACACATATATATTATACATATGTGTGTATTGTGTATATTCACACACACCAGCCTCTTGAACAACATGGGTTTGAACTGGGAGAGTCCACTTATATGTGGATTCTTTTTTCACTATAGTACAGTACTATAACTGTATTTTCTCCTCCTTAGGGTGCTCTTAATGTTTTCTCTAACATACTTTATTGTAAGAATATAGCATATGACACTTATACAAAATGTGGATTCATCAACCGTTTATGTTATTGTTAAGGCTTCCAGTCAACAGTAGCCTTTTAGAGGTTAAGTTTTTAGAGAGTCAAAAGTTATATGGGGATTTTGGACCTCATGGGGAGTTGGTGACTCTAACCCCCACACTGTTCAAGAGTCGACAGTATATGCGTGCACGCATTTGTGTGTGTGAAACAAGCTTTCATAATTACTTAGCTGAGTTCTTAACCTGGTAAGGAACTCTGAGAGGTAGCAAACTCCTTCGGATTACATGCGATAATATGCATGTGTGTGCCCCAGTTTCTGGGCAGAGGGTCCACAGCTTCGACCACATTCTCAGAGGGCACAAGTTACCGTGTTAGGGACATTCTGATTCCGACACATGCTGTGCCAGGCTCCAAACTTTCACGTGCACACCCCCAGCTTCTTGCACAGGAGGTATCCGGCACACAAAAAAAGAGGAAAGCTAGGACTGTGCTGCCCAAAGCACAGCTCTCTTCCCACAGGGGCTGAGGCTACAGCAGGTTGGCCATGGCAGGGACCTGCTCTTTGTAGTCTGGCCAGTTCTTCCAGGAAGAGTAGGGAAGTAGGGTGGGGAGGGGCATCTAACTGGGTTTTCTCAAAGATGCTTTGATCCCAAGGAAGCAAACAAGCTGCCAGTGTTCTGATTTTCCACTTACTCATTTTCTCTCCAAATCGGCCGTCCGGGATACAATCCAATGGCAAGATGCACTTCCCTCCGTTTCTTGACTATGACGTTTTGTTTCCCAAAACTTCAGTTATCAAAAAATGGTTTAAAAAAATTCAAGCTCTACATTTATTATAGAGACTGAGTATGCTTTTTAGCCAGTACTTTTTGGGGATGCTCTCCGCATATCTTCAGGGGAGGATAATAGTCACTGATGTATAAACAATAAGCCAAAACAAACGCAAAGGCCTACAATGATATATTCACTCTTGTGACTTTTCTGAGGCAAAAGTATGAGTGAACACACTTTATAATGTTTCTAAATATTATATTCACCAGAATACTCTATTCCCAAACCAGCCCAGTTAAGAATTAGGTACCCAGTTACAGACCCATTCAATTTCAGCCTAATTTAACATTTGCTCCCAGCAAGGGAAGGTATGACAAAAGGAACCCGAAATACCATGAGCAAAAAAAGCAAGGTGTCCCTTACACAGCCCTTGGGACCGCTGCCCACCCACCTGTGCCCTCCTACTTCCGTGCCGCTCCCCTCCATGCCTCAGAAGCAGCCGCAGCCCTGCAAACGCACTTCTATCACCAGCACTGTGGCTGCCTACGGTTTTCAGTTTATAAACCTGTAACTCGGATACCATCTCCTTTCTGCCCTCTGCACAAGCCCATAAACATCCCCAGCTCTGGCTCATGACGGGTTCTTTCCTCTAATGGAAGCTCCCTCCTGGATATCCCAAAAGAGAAAGATGTGTCTGGTAAGTGGGAGAGGTCAAACCTGAGCACAGCTATTTATTACATATACTGCGACCAGATGGATCTAACTCATCCATCAAAGCCCTCGTCATCCTCATCACATTAGCTTCTTATAAAAGCCTCCTGCTCTTTCCCCTCACAGTCCAGCCCCGCCACTTCTCTCCTCCTCTCTCTGTCTCCCTCTCGCTCTCTCCCTCTCATGCACTTTCAGGAAAATGAACCCTCTCTAACCCCATTGCTGTTCTCCTTAAATCATGGCTACCCATCACTCTGTGGCTATTTTTAAACTTTACTTTTATCAATACTCATCCTGTAGCTCAGGGAGATATTAAAACTGTACTGGGGCAAGGAAGGGCGTTTCTGACACTTGCTCCCTCATTCATCAGTTCCTCATAGGCCCGTTGGTGACAATGAAAAGATTTCACAATATCGTGCAGCAGAAACTCATTCTCCTGCTCATCCATCATGCTCAACCTAGCAGCAGTTCTACTGACCTAATCTGCAATGCCTCGGTACTCACTGGAGATTTCTTAAAGGCACCCTTCATTGTTGTCCGTAACAAAGAACAGGTCTGGGCCATTTGATAAGGAGGCTAAATGGTGCAAGGATTAATGAAATATTCCTGCATCTCCCACAGTCCTGGGTTCAAAGACTGCGTGGCGGGCATAGCCAAGCATCCTCTCACAGGCTGAACTCAGCATGGCCCACCCATGGTTCTGCTTCATGTGCTCAAGATACAAAGAACACTGCTTGGGGCACAAAAGAAAGAAGGGTCCCAAATTGCAAGCTCTGTCACCCATCCATTTCTTCATTCATTCACTGATGGTGTTCCTTCATCCAGCAAACAGTTTTTAAGCATCTATTACGCACCAAGTTCTAGCATCAACATTGGTGTCATAAAGGTGAGTAAAAATGCATACATGCTGGCTGCAAGGAACTCACTGGTTAGTGGAAGGGAAGGAGGAAACAGCAAAGATTCAATGATAGCAGTTATGACAGACTACTAATTATCCCCTGGCATGCTTCATCCCTTCATTATTTCAGTTACAGCATTCCCTTTGCATTGTAACAGGGTACCTGGCAGCCCAGCTAGAGACAATATCTCCCAGTGACCCTTCAGCTCGGTGGTGCCATGTGACTAAGACAAAGCTAAAAGAATATCGGCCAAGTGTTGTGTGCAAAGTTGATGTGACACCTAAAAAAAGAAGGGGACTATGCTTCACGCTGTCTCCTCTCTTCCCAAGCAATGGAAGAGATATATGTTGCTGGTGAGCCAGATTTGGCCATGAAGACCAGGACAACTAGCTAAGGAATAGCAGAGCAACCAGGAAGGAGGAGCCTAGGTGCCCGAATGACCTCAGGGAGCAGAAAGACTGCTGAGATCAGATGACTCTGAGCTGACTATGGCAGTGACCCAAACCCTGACGGCAGGTCTAGACTAGTGTGAAGAAATGGGACTCAGACACCCAATTTCCATTTTTGACTTTCAGAGGCTTCTGAATGAAACCCAGAGAAAAAAACAGGGCTTCCCTAAAGGTTCCTATGTGTTTTGCAGCTAACCTCAGCCCATTTAAATGCCCAGAATGAGGACAGAGGAGAAGCAATCCAGAGACCCCAATAGACAAACACAATAAGCAGCCCTGATGGATTTAAGTTCACAGACCATTTCCCCCTAACCCTCCAGCTTGTTCCTTGCTAACCAAAACAAACCCTCTCTAGAATGTTCTTAACAGTCCACACTGCTCATTCAATTAGCTACTCACATATTCTTTCAACTGCCCCCATTTCAGGTCTCTGTCCTGTCTCTGGAATGAAAACATAAGCTCCTTGAGGGTAAGAATTGCATCTTTAGCTTCTCTCTCACGCAGAGCTCAGCAAGCCACAGGCACTCAAAAACATGAGCCAACTTAGAAATAGGACACCAAAGAAATGCAGTAAGGGAGACTGGGCAAATTTTGTGAAAGCAAAACATGAGTGCAGCAAAGGACATCTGAGGTGCTCTGGTTTGGCACTCCCATTACACACGTGCAAAAATAGAGATCTCCAAGACAGGTTAAGTCGTGAGACCAAGGTCTCACAGCTAGGTAATGGCAAAGGTGCTACAAAAATATGGTCTCCTGTGCCCTTTCTGTGATAGCAGAATAATTAGTTTGGGCCAGAAACAAAAGCAAAGCCCTGTTACAAATAACAAAGGTGCCTTCTCTCACCACTTTTGGTCCAGCCCAACACTCTTGGACCTGCTCCTGTCTGGTAGCAAATTCCAGTTGAGAGCCCAGGGGCAGGTGGTAGAGAGTAGCAGAGACATGTGTGGACAATGGTGGAGTGTAAAGGCTGAGGTACACGATTAGCTTAATTTTAATCTACATCAGGCCCTTGACCCTCTTTCCTCAATTCCAATCAAGAGGCACCTTAGCAACTTTAAATGGCACCAACTTCTCCAGCCAATCACAAGGCCAAAATTCCAATTTCCACTTATCCAAGTAAACCATCCCTATTTTATAAGATAACTAATGTGTAATACACAAAAATGTTTTATTTAAAATTAATTGAATCTAACATGTCGTTGATTTTAATATTCCATGATTTTATGTACCACTAAGAAAAATGCTATTAAGCTGAAACATAATGCTTTCCAGTCATTTTGAATTTTTATTTTATACTTACTAATTCTTTAGACTAATTTAGACATATTTTTATCACTCGTGTACGTATGCATACATGATATATATGGCATAAGGTGTTCTAAAAGCTGACTCTTTGGAAGCAACTTTCAACTCGGAGTTGATCAATGCTTGTATTTTCCATGCAAAACACTGCCATCTCTGACAGTCAAGAGTGTAGCTGATGCAGACACCAACATCCATTCTGCAAGTTTTGATCCTGACAAGTTCCCAATCTTACCAGGAGATGCCAACAGAAGGTTTTCAGACAACACTCAGAGTTCTAGGCTTCCCTCAAAAGGTCCTTCAGTAGTTTGTTGACTAGAACCATAGGGGTTACAGTTCAAAGGAGTCTCCAACACAGCCACCAAGGCTGGCCCAGCTTCAGCAGAGACAAATATGCCATGACAGACCCTGGCCATAGTTTTCTTTCTTCAGATGCCATAACATGGCCAGATTCACCCCCATGTCAGAGATTTTAAAATGTGAAAAAACATACATCTTAACATGAAATTCAGTGTCACTTTAGGGGGTATTTATTGCATTATCTTCCCAGAACTGCATTTCCTTCTTTTGGTGCTATCCATGAGCTTGTGACAGGGGTCTGCCTATCATGGGAGGGTATAGTTTGCCTCCCAGCCACAGAAGTGGATGCAGGACCCCAACCCTAGGACTGCATTCACCTGCCCACCCCAACCTCAGACATCCAGGGTATCTCTCACAAGGCCAAAATCAAGGCATCATTAAGGGTGGACTACTATCCACAGATTCCAAGGGGAAAAAATCAACTTCTAAGCTCATTCAGATTATTGGCAAAATCCAGTTCCTTGTAGTTACAGATCTGATGTCTCTGATTCTTTCCTGGCTACCTGCTGGGATGCACTTTCTGGTTCTCCAAGCTGCTGGAATACCTTCTCACAGGAGCTCCTCCATCATCAAGTCAGCACGTCGAATCCTTCTCCTGCTTCAAATATCTATGGCATCCTCTTCTTTCACCAGTTGAATAAAGTTCTATGCTTTTGAGGACTGTATGATTAGATTGGGCCCACCTGCATAATCCCTGTTTTTAAAGGTCACTTTTAAGGTAATGTCCACCCCTCTTTTTCAATGTTTATTTATTTTTGAGAGAGTGAGTGATCAGGGGAGGGGCAGAGAGAGCAAGACACAGAATCCAAAGCAGGCTCCAGGCTCTGGGAGCTGTGAGCACAACGGCCGACTTGGAGCGTGAACCCACAAACTGTGAGATCATGACCTGAGCCTAAGTCAGATGCTCAGCTGAGTCACTCAGGTGCCCTGGATAATTCTCCTTTTTAAAAGGTCTACATTATACCATAACACAATCATGGCAGTGATGGTACATTTACAATTCTCAGGACTAGGGGGCACAGAATTGGGGAGGGGCCATTTTTAGAATTTTACCTACTGCTCCAGCCCTTCTGGCAAGTATGGGAGTGACCTAAGTAGTCTTCCAATAAAATCCTTTATTCTCTTAAGCTAGGCCAAGTTGGATTTCTGAGCCCTAATACACTATTAAATTAAGTAGAGCAGAAGACTAATGATATCAAGAATGACCTGACTCATTTTGACCAATGGGTAGCAGATAGCACTGTTCTTAAATTAATCTAAATAAAGCTAATTCCAATTCCATTTGGGAACATAGGCCCTTCAGGAACTAGATTAACAACAGTGAAAATGCAGGAAGATTATAGCAGTGCCTCAAGCATTTCAACAGGAAATGGGATGTTGCCTACCCATCTTCATACAAGGCTGACAGAGATAAGAGCCCAGAGCCCCTAAAAGACAATTTCCTTTAAAAAAAAAATCCAAGATCCATGTTTTAAACCCCATACATAATGGGAAAATGAACCTTCCATGCCTTTTGTCCTAATTAATAACTTCAGGGTATTTGGCTCAGAATATCCTAAGTGGATTGCTATAAAATAATCTTGTTCTACCATGTGATACACTTAGTGAGGCCTCCACTTACCCAAGTATCCCTCACTCACCTTGTCTCACCCAAATGGTTCCAATATTCTTTGCAATGAGTGATCAGAGAGAGAGAGAGAGAGGGAGGGAGAGAGAGAGAGAGAGAGAGAGAGGGAGAAAAGGATGGGGGGGTGGAAGATGAGACAGGAAAAAGGAGAGAATGCAAACGTATCTGAAGAAAACCATTTCAAAATTTTTCTTCAACACTTATCTCCAAAATGGCCCATTTGATTCATGAACATCTCTAATGTATATCATCAGTGACTGAAGGAGTTTTTTTATATGATTTTTGACAATTTAACAAGTCCTCCTGACAAATTAAATGGTTGTGTTGACAACTTAACTGTACTGCCAATCAATATTTTCAATTACTTTCATTGTCATTCAGAAAAAATACAACACGAGGTCACACAGTGGTAAAACCAAAGGAAAAAAAATAAAACGAGGAGCGATTGGTGGGGTGGGGGCGAGGGGCAGGGAAGAAGCAAACTTTAAGGCACAACACATCATCATCTGCTCTGTGCCTAGGGGACCCCGGGGTTCTGAGACATGTCTGGAAAATGGCACTTCCCTTGGGGTGACGCTCTCAGACTCTACAATGGAGATTTTCCCCTTCCTACAAGCTATTTAAAAGTCATTAGATTTGAGCCATGGACACACAGCATTTTATTAAAAGGCCCTCCTTTCAGGCATTTGCCAAGCCGCCACCACCACGTCCTCAGTCCTCCGGAAAGGCCCTCCAGGACCCACAGGTACTGTTTCACAGCCTTTTCGGGGTCGATTGGTCAGTCTGAAAAATTCAAGTCTGAGAACGGCAAGGCAGAGGTCAACCTTCTTAAGCTTTTCAAAGAGGTAGCAGCAAATCAATATTTTCAAATGTGTATTTATCATGCAGGAAGAGAGGTTACCCACGGAGAGCAGAACAAACACAGAAATATTCCAGTTTTTTACTGTCCAGAGAGTAAAAATGGAAAAAGATGATCTGGGGGTTAAAGGCAGATTTCAAAAATGATGATTTTTTTTTTAATGATTGCTCAGAGTAAAGAGTTTAAAAGGGATTATTCAGGGAGAGGCACCAGCCCTCAAGTCAAGGAGAATGCTGTGGCAGTGTCCCAGGTCCTTGTGACTTCTGGCCACTCCGTCGCTAGTGGTTGTTGCCTGACCATGAGAAAAGAACACAAAGCCCTCTCTCTTCAGGTCTTCCCTGAGTAGCTACCCATGCTGTTCTTCCCCTGCCCCAGGGTGTCCTTCCTCCTCCTCCGGCCCTGAGACTCACCTCCTCCAGGCAGTTTTCTTGGACTGCACTTTCCCAGCTCTCCTGGTACTTACTGTCTACACCCTCCCATGCCCATTTAGCTTGGAATAATTTACTGTCTTGTATTATTATCTAAATGTTGTACATACTAAGCACTTTAGAAATATTTACTTAATCTCCTTAGTGAATTGTAAGTACCCTTGGGAAAGGACAATGTCAGCCTTCTCAGGACCTCTCACCATAACAGATGCAAGGGTAGCAGGAAAGTCACTGCCAATGTTAATGCCAGATGATGGGTAGCAGCTGCCAGGAATGACATGTTGCGCCAGACTCAGAGAGGATATGAGGCCGCATTGAGAGAGAATTCTGTCAGAGGGTGGGTTGTGTCCATCTCAGGCTTGAAATCAGGAAGTGGTGATGCGTCTTTTCCCCTATTCCTGGCCAAAACACTGATGTATGTACAGAGGGTTCTTGATAAATAACTTAAAGAATTAAGTCATTACCAGGCATTAGCACTCAATAACTCAGAAACTGTTAGTCTGTCACCAAACTCTCACTGTGACTTAGCAATCACTGTGTGCAAGGGGCCATATCAGATGGTACAGAGGCACAGTACAGTAAGACACGTCCCGGGCCCTCAAGGGGCTCACCAGCTAGTGAGCATGAGAGACCAGAGAACAGTATTATTAGTAATAATATAGCAACTGGTCCCCAAGGAGGACTTCATTTCAATTTGGAGGAGGAGGAAACACTTCCCAGGAGTGATGGCTGGCACTGGTATAGGGCCCTGAATGGTAAGAGAATTTAATAAGCAGGGATGAGAGGAATGAACGTCTCAGGAGAACAAACACAGAACACTTGCTTAGCCCTCAAACACTATGCAGTCTAGAAGGAAAGAGGAGGCAAGAATGAACAAGGTAGGAAGTGGAAGAGATAAACAGTCAATTGCTGCCAGAGCTCTGGGGCCAGATCCATTTCTTAGAAGACCAGCAGTGTATCGATGAGTAGGATGTGTTCAAGGGAAGGGAAGCTGTAGGCACAAACCAGCTGTGGTGCCATTAAAAAAGTGGATAGAGGAACATGTAAGGGCCTTGGCCAGGGCAGTGGCTGAAGAGAAGGAAAAAAGGGGACACCTGTGACAACTCTGTTGGCAATGGGTTATGAGCGCCTGGTGACTAGGTGGACATGAAGACTGAGGGAGGTAAGAAAGGTGACAAGCCCAGCCTCTCAAAGGCTACAGTCATCCATACACATGGCCAAACAGGGAGAACAACCTCTGGATCGTCTTATGAATCTTAGCATCTTAGCAAGGGCCTAGATTCCTACCTCTAGATGCTGTGATGATTCAGGAGACCCTTTCCTGCAAAACTGAAGGACTGAGTTCTCTAGGCTTTAAGAAGAGTACTCTTGTTGCCAAGAAAAGGTTATAAGACCAATATATGACAGACCTGACAGCATTCAGATATCGTGGGATGGGTGAAGAACTCTCCAAAAGAAGACAAGAAAAGGGAGGTAAATGGATACACTTCAGCACTCAGCCCCTGCATATCAGAATACACAGTTCCTCAGAAAGTGAACTTCTCTGCAGGTAAATACTGACACATTCAGAGGCTATTACATCACTAAGATAGGTCATCTCAAGCTTCAAATCCAGGACTCCAAAGGGGAGATTCATCACACTGGAGCTTTTGAGAGGGCATTGTTATAAAGGCTTAATAGGATGGGCTACAAACTAACTCTATTCCATTCTCCATACTGCCTCCCCAACTTACACCCCACAGCCTGGCCCTGCCCCTTTCTACCAGGAAAACTGGGTGAGCTCATCATCTTCCCAAGTCCAGAACCTGCCCACTGCTCTGTGAGGCATAGTTCTGTCCTCTGGGGCTCTCTGAGCTTGTTCCATCCTTTTAAAACTTTTGCTGAGAAGCCCTCGAGGCTCAAACGTTACAAAGCTTTGTCGAACCAATCACTTGATTGCACAGTGTGAAGAAAAATTGACAAGCTACATAACAGAGGTGCCGATTTAGGTGTTCTCAGGAGAGGCGCCTAACAAAACAATGTCCCACTGATCATCAACCTCTTTACCAAGTGGCCGGCTGCCTCTGGTGTTGCCAGACACTCCCCCAAAACACACACACATGCACACACACACACACACACGCCACCTTCCCCTAATGGCTTTTCTTTGTAGAATGAACAAATATTTCCTCAGTCCTCACAATAATATAATGCTAGCAATTAAAAACAAAAGGCAGAATTTGGTGCATTTCCATCAAGACACACACACATACACACACACACACACTATAAATCAACAAAAACAAAAAAGGAGACGAAGAAGAAAGAAGAAAAAGAAGTCTGGAATTGAAGCTTATATAGGGAAAAGCAGGGTTCTCGAAACCAGTCCTCTGCTGGTGTTACTGAAAAACCAATGGATTTGGCTCAGTTCTGTTAACCATCAGCAATTATCTTCCTGTCAAAGCTAAAGGTAACAAATTTCCCCATATCCAGCAAGGCTATATCACCAACCGGACACCAACATCATCTGACGGCAAGTAAATCACCACAGCAGCCATAGGCCCTGACAGACAAATGCTCTGTCTCAGAAAATCCAGGCCTATCACTCAGAAGGGGAAAAAGGTTCTCTCGGCGGGTCTCACAGAGAAGAGATTAAATGTTGCAGATTTGGTAAGTAAGTACAGTAGAAAGCAAATCCTAAGTATGAGAATTATTAATGGACTTTAAACCAGACTTTTTAATCTGCTGCAAACATATGCTCACCTATTTTACCTTCTTTCCTGATGGACATAACAGGCAGCAACAGTGCATTATCCCAACCTTAATCAGAGCCAATAGTACAAGAACAATGTCCTGCTACCTATCGAATGGGGACTACTTTAGCAAGAGCTGTTCTTTTATAATGAATACTGTGTAATAAAAGATACTACTAATATGTCCTGTCCTTATGCTTAACAATAACATTCATTTCATGATATGCTACATAATGGAGATATCAGTTCCTAACCTACTCAGGAACAAAGTACTGCATTATCACAGGGCAACTGGAACCTGGCTGGAATTCCCCGATAATCTATGGGCAGAAGCAGCATTTCCCCGACAAAGGACACAGAGTGCTAGTGTCAGATTCCAAGAACCAGTTTACTATTTGATTAAAGCCACCTTGAACCCTCACAATCACCAAGCGTTAAATGTGGGACTGAAACATGTAACATTATGCAAACACCACCAGGGAAATCTCCACTAGATTATACAGTAAATGTGTGAGCATCTACAAAGAAGCTTGTTTTATTCACCAGTTTATATCATTCAAGGCCCTGCTATGAACTCAGAGCTGAAGTAGGAATAGTGGGAGTCCCAAACAAATCACTGTCCTTAATAAAAATGCAATCTACCTGAAAGGATAAACTTTATCCATAGAACTCAATCATCTAGCAAGAACCAGCTATCAGGCTCAAATTAGACATACAGAAAGGGGGAGAGATTTATGAATGAACAAATGGTGCTGTGCTGAGCCAAAGGTGACATTACTGGCTTAGCAGCCTGGTGCCATGAAGTGTGAGTATGTATGTGTTTAAAAACAGCTATTTATGGAGACCTCACTACATGACAAGCACTGGCCAAGTACTTTCACATACGATATCACTTGATTTGCACAAATCATGATGAAAATCCTTTAATATTATGTTAAAGATGAGAAAACTAAAAACCAGAGAATTTAAGACTCTCAATCCAAGGTCACCCAGCTAAATAGTTGTGCATCCAAGACTCGGTGTCAGGCTCACCATTATCAAAAGCTGCTTCACTTTTTGCCGTACCACAGCAGTCAGGGATGAACATCAGCCTCCTCTCACTGTGACCACACACAGCCCCGTCTGGAACACTGCTGTCAGGGTGGCTGCCTGGAGAGAGGCTTGCCAACTGGGATGGAGAAAGATGCAAGCTCAGAAGCCTACAGAGTCCTCTGACCTGTGATGTGAGCTCATCAGCATCATGCTATGGTTAACTCAGGCGAATCTACCCTCTAAATCAATAATCGTCCAGAGAAAAAGGTTGGGCGAGCTGCATTTCTTAAATGCGTAGGTATTGGTCAAATTCTAAGTATTGGTTTGAAATATATGAAACTGACATTTTTATACGTCAAAACTGGTCCAATATTTGCAATTTCGCATTGTTCAAAATTAAAGGCAGGAAGTGAGCGGGGGGTCAAATCATCCACCTTGAATGGAGAGGATTTTTAAACTACAGAATACATTATGTCTTAATTTCAAGCCAAAGTTAAAATACCATAGTTAGGTGAGGAAGAGTAATGGACTGGTGGGGAGTGACCTAGAAAACTGAGTTCCAGGTGTGTCTTTGACCAACCAGCTATATGGCTTCAAGTAACCTGCCCTCTCCTCTCTACCTCAGTTTCCACCTATGTGGCATGAAGGTGTTGAACCCTAAGTTCTAAAAAGTTTCTTCCAGTTCCAAAATGTTACCATGCTAGTGCCCTGTGGCTGACATAACATGTTCTCCTGAGAAAGGATATTTGGAAAAAGAGAGTAACAGAGAGAGCCTAAGGGAATAAGAAGCCTGCAGTAGGAAGAAGGGAATTACCATAGAAGATGAAAGCAGCCCAGGAGAGAGAACTGGAATTTAAAAACAAAGTTATTAATGTTATAAACCTGGAAATCCAAATACCTAATGTTTCTACCTGCCCACTTATTGAGTACCCAAAGCTCAATAAGAAATTAGATGGGCAGTCTGAACCACATTTTTCTCATCATATTCTTCTAAGAGGTTCAGAGACCTTTAACACACCCACAAATCAAATGCCAGCAGCCAAATGAATCTGGCATTCTCCTTCTCAGGATTTATGGCTGATGTACCAATTCCTTGTCTGGTCCTAAATCTGCTATTTATGAAGGAAGAACCCAAAGGCCCCAAATACAGTCACATGCTCCATGTCTACCTGCACAGGGGCACAATGACATTTGGTGACAGGACAGAGTTCAGAAAAAAGTTCTCTGGCATGACAGTGCTTTGGATTAGAACATCAAACAGCTCACATGGGCCTGGCAGTAAATTGCCAACCTTAAATATAAGAATGGTCTGAAGAGAGTTGGACTCAGCCCACCACTGTGCCAGTTCTCACTGTGCCAAAAAGCACAGTGGACCAAGTGTAAGAGAAGACAGCAGTCTGATAATCACCTGCTATGGAGTCCCCTTCTCCAGTGGGCTTTATTTCTTCTCCACATTCTGCCAAGGTTATTCTCTGATATCTTCCATGGAAACTCTACCCAGTGTCATAACACTTGAGAAGTTATCTGTTCTAGCAGGTAGATAAAGAGACATTAATTTGTCTTAACAGACAAAGTACTTAGCTGAGAGTCAGAAACCTTAGGTCTAGTTCAAAATCTCAAAACTGGGCCAAACAAGTCATACTTTACCCAAAGGGATGACTGGGTGTTGAGGGGTAGTTTCCTATAATAAATAATAAAGAGATTTCACATTAAAAATTTCTGGTTCTCTTAACCAATAAGATCTGAAGTTCTGCTTCCAATAATGACAAAGTAGCTTATGCTGGACTCTCCCATATATTATATGATACATATAATACATATAATAATATATATATGTTAACTCTCCCATAAATAATAGTAATGAATTTTGGAGAAAATATTTTTAAAGAGCTAGTATGTTAATGCCTTGGAAAGCAACCCAAAACAGGCAGAAACCAGATGTTCATAGAAGTGTACAAGGTAGAGAGGCTAAACCATAAGTGGAAAGTCATACTCTTATTGGTTAGACAAGTCAGAGGATGGATTTTGCAACAGACAGAGCAGCTGAAAAATGAGTGGAGAGATTCCAGGAAGAGTGAAAACAAAGAATGAAGTTCCCAAATTTGAAAATAACACCTAACCAGATCCTTCAGTGACCTTGAAGTACACAATTTTTGGGAAAATCACAAGAATCTGAGTGAAAAATAACAACTAGAAGTCTGAAAGAACTGAGAAAAGGTCTCAGCTGCTGCTTACCGCAGGGAAGACCAAATTGGAATTTGAATCCAGTCAAGTTACCTGCTAGAACAAAAACTCAACATGCTACATATATTTTAAAAAATAATATAGTCTACTGATATATACAATGTTTTACAATCTCCAGGATACAATAATAAATTCCTAGACATGCTAAGTAATAGGAAAACATGACCCACATTCAAGACTTTTTAAAAAGTCAACAGACACTAAGGCTAAGATGACTCAGATTGGGGAATACACAAGTACTTTAAAAGAGGTGTAATAGGGGCACATGGGTGGCTCGGTTAGTTAAGCATCCAACTCTTGATTTTGGCTCAGGTCATAATCTCATGGTTTGTGAGATCGAACCCTGCATTGGGCTCCATGCTCACAGCATGGAGCCTGCTGGGATTTTTCTCTATCCCTCTCCCTCAGTCCCTCCCTCACTCATGCTTTCTCTCTCTCTCAAAAATAAACAAACAAACATTTAAAAAAATTTTTAAGTAGCTACAATAAACATGACCAAGGTCTTAAGAAAAAATATGGTTATAATAAATGAAAAGATGACTGAAAGAGTATCTCAGAGAGTATTTAAAAAACACTTTTAATGGAAATCTGGAAACTTTAAGTACAATATTTAAAATGAAATAATATGCTAGATGATCTTAACATAAGAATGGAGATGGGGAATAGATAATAACTACCCAGAAAGAGGAAAAAATATTTTACAAAGCAATAAATAGACTCAGTGACTTATGAGACAATTTAAAATGGTCTAAGATACATGTAACTAGAGCCTCAGTAAAAAAGATGAGGTAGAAAAACAAAAGATCAATGGCTGTCAAACTTCTGAAAATCACAGTTAAAGGGAAAATCTTGAAAGCAGAAGAGAAAAATGATACATGACTATACATACATACAGGAAAACAATGCTTAAAAGTGACAACTGACTTCCCAGGAGCAACAATGGAGGCTTGAGACAATGGAAGGACTAAACTGCTAAAACAGCAAAAGTCAAACCACAATTCTATACTCAATGAAAACACTCTTTAAAAATGAAAGCAACATAAACAAAACTTAAGATAAAGAGAAATAGATCATTTCTGCCAGAGACTCAAATAAAAAATCTTTAAAGAAATACTTCAGACTCTAAAAAACATCATCCCATGAAATTTCTGTCCTATCAAAAAGAATAAAGGGGTGTCTGGATGGCTCAGCTGGTTGAGTATCCAATTCTCAATTTCAGCCTAGATCATGATCCCAAAGTTGTGGAATTGAGCCCCATGTCAGCCTCCGTACTGAGTATGGAGGGTGTTTGGGATTCTCTCTCTCTCCCTCTGCCCCTCTACCCCACTCACATGTTCTATCTCAAAAAAATAATAATTTAAAAAAAAAGAATAAAGAGAAGTGGAAATGGGTGCTTTGTTTTCAAATGTAAAGACTCCGTTTTCCTCTTTCAACTTCTTTCAATCATATATAGCAATTTAAAGCAAAATTTTAATATTAAAATGTAAGTGTATGTGAAGCATCAGAGCATACAACCATGCCTAGCATGCACTAAGTTTTCAATAAATACTTATACAATAACTACTGTTGAATTCAGAGTACCACCCTTGAACTAGGTAACTATCCTAAGGCTCCTTTCAGCCCTACTGTTACATGATGATAAGGAGCTATGGCCAATCTCTTACCCACTGCTACTAACGAACTGCAAATAATCTCTGATAGTAGTTTATTCAGAAACATCTGTTTTATTTGGATTAATGTGTCACAATCTCCCAATATGCCATTGTAGTCCCAGCAACAGGAGCCAATGTATCACAGGAGATCAATTGTCTTGATGACATGACAGACAGAAAGTCCATGACATCTCCACTTTCTTGGGATACCTTTCTCATTAGTGACATGTAAGTCAAGTACAGAAGTTAAGAACATGAGTTTTGCTAGAAGTCATTCTATTGGACTGTGTAACTATTGGATATGTGGCATAGGGCAAGTCATTTAAGACCTCTAAGATTCTGTTTCCTCATATGTGAAATGCAGAAAATAATAATTTTGACATCAGGTTGTAGGGATGATTAAATGAGGGGAGGTTTATAAAGTTCCTGACACTTAAATGATTGATAACAGGAGATTCCTGGTTATGATTATTTAATAATTAAAATGTACTTTAAAAGTATTATCCTCAAAGCAGTTAAATGAGAGTGGACTCCAGATGATTCTGTCTTATATTCCTTTTATTAATGAATACAGCAATGAGTGCTTCTGCTAAGCCTTTGGATTGGGAGCCCTTTAGCTGTATCCTCTAGATAAGCACAACCATCCCGTTTAATCACACTCCCTTGAACCGGTATTCCCACCCATTTGGCAGGCCAAGATGCTATTAGCACAAATTGGCCCATTTCTTCAAATGGTGAGTTCTTCTCCTCCAAATAAGTGAGGCAACTCAAAAGCTGATCTAAGCACATGACAGGTAGCATCACAGTAGTTCAGATCTCATACTACCCCAGATTCACGGAAGATGGGAATTCAAGCAAGAGGCTATGAAAAACCACAGTGAGAACACATAGTTACAGAGGAAGCAATGCCCTCTGTGACCGTGAAGGGTCAGTCATCAACTGTGTTGCAACCAACCTTCCCGAATGACCAGCTTCAAGAGCAAAGATTCAGGACCTGAAGAAGACCTAGGGTGCAACAATGAGCATCGCTTGTCGCTAAGCACATTAAGCATTGAGAAGCTGACTAAGGCCAAAACCACCAAGGCATCACCACAAAACCAATGGGGATTGCCTCACTTGTTATCAATTAAACATAAGCCAAGTGTGGTGTTTACAATCTCAACTTCAAAAATGAGTTGCTTCTCTGGTTAATTACTGGTCAGTTGGCTTTCTACCTGCCCTTGACTTCCCATAAGTGGTTAACCAACAGCCCATCATTACCAGCTTCATGAGGATTAGAGGTTAAGCAGAAGCTCGATTATAAGCCATAAATGTGAGTAATTTGAAATGTTATTGGTTATTACAAAAATATATGATAATAATTTCCTCTTTAATGAAAGAGAACATGTTTATAGTGGTCCCAAGCCCCTTGTTCAGGCTTTGAGAAAGAGATGAGAGTCTGATAAACAGCTCAGCCTCGGGATGGGCATCTGGGGTGAGGTGGCACAAATGAATACTCACCACTTAGCAAGGTCATAAAAATGCAGACACATCACTGCATTTGTATGATAAATACTGAGTTTATGGGCCCCTTTCCTGCAGGGCCTGCATGTCACTGGGGAGGATTAGGTGTCAAAGGAATCAGAGGAGCCAAAGAAAAAGGATGTTGGAAAGCCCCCTTCCCATTCACAGCACTGCATGTTAAAATGAGGACTTGTCCAAGCAAATTCTACACAGTGATTAAAAATACATACAGAATGCATAAGACATGAAATAATAATACAGAGTACACAGGTACAACAATGTATTTTAAACCTCCCAACCAAAAAATGTGACAGGGAGAAAGTAGAAGGTGACACAAGAAGCCTAGGAATAGTTGCTGAAATTCAGAATGCATATTAAAAACTGAGTGTTACCAATGAATAGGAAGAAAAGAGGAGTCTTAGTTCTCAACAAATGGAAGGAGGACTGGTCTGCTGAGGGTACATTGTTGTCCACACAGTGAGTGTCATAAGTCTCCTATTTTACAAGTAGTTTGTGATCTATACCACTGCCCTGTTTGGGGAGTAGGTGGGCGGGGTCCTGGCATTACCAGATTATAGGACACTCTACATTTCAGGAAAGGATCCTTGATCTCACATTCTGACTGATGATAAGCCAATACGAGACCAATCAAATCATAGCGCTCACCAAAAGGTTGTGACATAGAAAGGGACCAGAATGGCACCACGCCAATGAGATGTCGGCATCTTTCCTAAGCCCTGTGAGCAGGTGAAAGATCTCCTAGGGGAGCAAACCATGGTGCCAACACCAATAGCTGAGAAGCGTCAGGAAAGCAAAGTGGCAATAAAAGCTTTACAGCTATCCCCCCACCCCCGCTTACGCTGAGGGCTCTCTTTCTAAATTAAAAGTCGTTTTCCATTTTTAACAGCCCCAACAATAACACTTTATAGAGCACTCTCTTTTCACAGAGCACTTTACAGTCATTAGTTATTTAATCCTCAGAGGTGTCTCAGGAGGCCAACAGGGAATGGACTCACTCCCTCTTCTTGCCCAGGAGAGCCAGCGCTGGCCCAGGGAGTATATGGGCTGGCACTCCCAATATGGAGATGAATAGTTCGATCCAAACCATAAGGCAATTTGTTTGCATTTGTTGAGGTTACTGATATTTGCAGAACATTTTTAAAAATATCGTCAAATCATTCTTGCCAATAGAACCACTTTTTGCCTTTGCTCACCCTTAGCAGACACTGATACTAGTTGTTCAGAGTGGTAAAAGTTTTATTACAACTTTCAAGTTAACAATCCCTCCAAAATGTGTTTGTTGCCTAGAGAGGCAGGCAGACATCACATGTCGATTCAGATACAACAAACCCATATGGTGAAATATCTACAAAAAAGTGGTGTCTCATGGAGGCATTTCTATGGAGCAGATCAAACTCTTAGACAATTTCAAAAGCTCCTCCAAACACATGTATACACAACTACAAAGTTTCCTAGCTCTTCCCTGTAATTTTTTCATTAATAAATATTTACGGCATACCTACTATGTACAAGACACTGCTGAGTGCTCTAAGGGATAAGATGTTAACTATACGTGGTTCCTTTACTTAAGGATCCCACAGACAAGGGGTAGATATGAGGTAAATATGCAAATTACTACAATAGAAGACAGAGAGTGGCAAGGACCAAAGTGGTGTGAGGATGGAATGCTGTCCAGGCATCCTGAGTATAAACGCTCATTTTCAGTTGGTGGAACCAGAATGGCTTCACAGAGGATATGGTCTTTCAGCTGGGCCTTGGAAAATGAACAGAAACTAGGCATGTGGTTACAAGGCATTTTAGGTCTCCTAGAACAGTGTGAGCACAGACACAGAAACCAAACTGGGGGGAGGTAAAAAGGGGGAACCCTTGGTTCCAACATCTGTTGCATAAGAGAATTTTTTAAAGCCTTTACAGACCACCCCAGTTAAAGAACCCCCACCACCCACCTCTACTTCATAACTTTTTCTATATTCTTTACAGTTTACACCAGAAATTGGCCACGTATGGTTATAGTCCATCACCACTATTACCCCTGCCACCAGGATGTAAACTCCACCTTATTCAACTGTGTATCCAGAATAATACTTGTCACTAAGTCAGACACTCAATAAACACTTTTAGAATTAACTATAGAATTAATTACTGTGTCATGGAATCCTGGAAATGTATCCTAGACCCAATTTTAGTTCTAGGTGTATTATTCTCTTTATTCACACCCTTGCTCTCTGTCTGCCCGATTCTGGTGGTGGTTGCAGGGGGGAGCTAACTTTACCTTCCTTCTGCTCAAGACACATGTGTTGGTATAAATATGTCAGTATCCTATCAGAGACCAAATGGTCTGAGGTCTTCCAGGTATGGCCCTTCTCTCAGCAGAGGCCACAGGGCTGGATAGCATGGATAAAGTTGACACAGCATAGGAGGCAGAAGCCCAAGGGCCAAATACCTACCTAATCCACCCCAGCCCAGCGACAAGATCTGGTCTACAGAATGACTTCTGAAAGTAACTACTTCAAACTCACAGTCAAAGTAATAGAATAGGGGTCAGGTGCCAAGGGATGTTGCGAAGAAATACTTACCTCCTGGGAAGAAACAGAGTCAAGTGTAACCTTCCCACATTTTACCAACACTCTCCCTTCCCATGAGCCCAAATTCTTCCTGGAACTTGATAGATGCCAAGGAAGGAATCCCTATATTCAAATAGGATGAGCACAGATCTTTAGATGAAATGCTTAAAAAAATGAAGAATGGGGATATGGGGGGTGCCTGGATGGCTCAGTCAGTTAAGTGTCTGACTCTTGATTTCAGCTCAAGTCATGACCTCGGAGTTCATGATAATGAGCCCCACATTGGACTCTGTGCTGACAGTGCAAAGCCTGCTTGGGATTCTCTCCCTCTCTCTCTTTATCCCTCCCCCACTTGTTCTCTCTCTCAAAATAAATAAGTAACCATTAAAAAAAAATGAAGAATGGAAGCCAGTCCCAAAATATATAGAGTCTGAAATGCCTTTTCTTCCTTGGAGATCAGCTCTCCAAAAATCTTTAGGACAATTAACCACAAATAGGAAGAAAAAAATAAACAACTAAGTCCATTAAATGTGGGGTGTGGGCCCCAAGACTTGGTGCTATTCAGTGAAATCCAGGGTGAAAAGCACCGTCTTTCCAGTGGTTATATTTCAACACATTCACTCCAGCCCCTTTGTGTGTAAGGCAGTGGCCAGCCATACATTTGTATCTGGCGTCCACATCTGACCAGGGCCTCTAATGCCTAAGAGGAATCACTTCCACAAAATATGTTTTTAGGACCAAAGGATAATTGAGACAGAATGCTAAGCTGGCATATTGGGGGGGATCCATCTAAAAAGCCTAATCATGGCTAATTCACCATTTGCGTCCACCCTGGGATTTCATGCAGAGCGTTGGTTTCACTAAGGTAATTGGTGCTATTGAAACAAGCCAGTGCTTTGCAGTTCCCTGCTTCCCTCCTCGCCTCTGGGCACGGAGAGGATCAATATTTGTTAGGATTGCTTCTTGTTCCAACAATGTAAGATTTACAATACTAGCTGGGATTCTCACTTTGTCTTCACACAACTCATCAGTGGAACCCAATTACTAACCTCAGACAAACAACATTAACATGAGCCTCTATGCTGCTTTATTGCCCTTCATCCAAGTCTCATTTCAGGGTCTTCAGGCAGTGCCACTATAACAGATACTACACTTTAAAGTGTGCTCCAAGGAATAAATTCTCAGTCTTTCATTACTCGTACCTTGATTTACTTCATATCATCTTGCCGCTATAGACAAAGATAACACACTGTAAATTACAGCCATCCTGTCTTGTAGTTTCAGAGGTAGGGGGAAGGCAGGGAGTGAGGCTTTCTTTGGCTTTACAATTAGCAGTGGACCAGGTGCTATCGCTCCCACATTGCCCACGATTAGCTGGTGTTTAGTAGAACCATTTGCAAAGGGTGGTTTGGACACAGATCCCTTCCCCCACCTGCGATCCTCTCTTCTGCCAGAGAGTCCATTAAATTAGAAAAACTTCAAAGCTAAATGAAAACATGGTTTCAACCACTCTTTATCACACTCTCTCACAGGCTATCAGCTCACAGACATCAGTTCAGGAGGTAACTCAGGAAATCTATTCAGTGCAAAAACCCTTTCAGAAATCAAGCTTTTGTTACTAGACGGCTCAAAGTCTCCCAAACTGGGTGTCATTCTCAGCAGTTCCCTCTTTTTTCCACCCTGAACCTTGGTCTAAATAAGAGCCATCTAGCTTTGCCTTGAATTTCAACTGGATAAGGAGGGACCTAAGGAAACAGTCATTGGAAAAAGTCCTTCAAGTTAGCTGTAGCAGTACCCCCTTATTTGTCCTACAATTTCCTCCATCCTCCATCCTATTCCAGTAGCTGATAACTAAGAACATTAGTTTTATGCGACTTGTCAAGCTCAAATGAAAAGAGAGCTAACTTTAATGACACTGCAATTAATCGCCCCAATAGACAGACAGCTAAAAGACAAGATATTGACTTCATTAAGGATAATGTATTATGTCATTAAGTTGGTAGGGTCACCTTGTGTATCATACATGCCTGCTAATATATTGGCATTTTCCTCAAATAAGATAAATTCAGATATGAGTGATAAAGCTGATTAGAAAATGTTTAATCTAAAGAGGCTACTTTCCTTATATGCCTGCTCTGCAGCCCCAGGTAGAAGTGAAGTCGTAAGAAACCATTATAGACCCAAGATTACCTCAAATACCAGATCCAACTCATTTATAATCTGGTCCTTCCCTCCTTCATTTCTGCAGTTAAAAGGCTGCCTTAACTGATGAGAGTTGGAGAGCTTTTGGCAACTTTATGCTACACATGCTTGAGTCAGTGGGACGTTGTTGTTAAACACAGCCCCTGTTTTATTTTGAACCTTCACATGCCCAGACAATTCCAATGAACACAGCCACACACTCTTGGTGACTCGGGGTCAGGGATAACCCTGTCTGGGCAGACCTCCAAAGCCACTTGGGTAAGAAGAGGAGTTGGAATACATTATAATTCCAAAACAGATCATTCTGTTTAATGAGATAACTTCTCTTCAAGGCTTATCTAAAGGGAGTTGGTTGACTTAAATAAAATCATTTTTCATTTAGAGTGGAGTATTCATAAATTATGATACATTTGTAGAAGCTTTTCCTGGCACTTCATTTCACATAAATAAAATAAGCTTTTTAAAAAATTATTTATCTCTCTTGAACTAATTCAGCAAAAATGTAATCATAGTTCAAATGTTGTCTTGAAGCTGAGGAATTCCCATGCAGAATACTTTGTCATTCTCTAAATTGGTAACTGGTTCCGTAATATACTTCCTTGGGGATACAAGTGTCAAGTTTTTACTCAGTCAACAGATTGATGATTCTATAATGTTTCGTTTGAGCTAGGTAAAATAACTATTGGAGCTCCTGGGTGGCTCAGTAGGTTGAGCATCCAACTCTTGATTTCAGCTCAGGTCATGACCACAGGGTCATGGGATTGAGCCCCTCATTGGGCTCCATGCTCAGCATGGAGCCTGCTTGGGATTCTCTCTCCCTCTGTCCCCCGCTCACACTCTCTCCCTATAAAATATATATGTATACACACACACAAATATATATACACAAATATATATATTATATAGTATATTATATATACACATATATAATTGGGGTCTCGGTCCACAAACAATATAGTTGAATAAGAACAAGCCAAAATAAAGACTGTAGTGTTAATTGCTGTACAAAATAGTGAAACGTGTGACTGGATGAGTAAGACATGTATGTGTGGATATACATGTTAGGTATGTTTGTATATACATTACACACCCAAATAGACTTCATACGACAGACCACATCTAAATGTAATATTGAGTCCTCAGATTATACCACAAAGGGACCTCAGCAACCACCGCCTATGCCTAAGAATACCCCCATTTTACAGAAGGGCATGTTGACCTCTGGAGAAGTGAAGGAGCTTGTAGAAGTGAAGCAGCTTGTCCACATTCACCCAGGGAGTTAGCAGTTAACAACAACCCAGTTCTGACAATGCCCAGGCCACGGGTCTTCCCACCACACTTGCCCATACCTCTTCCCTGCCTACACATGCAGACACATTTTTAAATCCACTCTTCACATCCACACATAGAACTTTCTGGATTGTGTCTCTCTTCCTGGAGTAAAGAAATACCAGGATCCAACTCACTGGGTACCTTATGAACAAAAAGAATAAAAAACCAGGAGAAATGTCACCAATCTTGATCAGGCAGGAAACTTGAAACTCATCACCTTCTCACTGATAATCAGTCTTTTAAACAAAATAAAATAAAAACGAAGGAGGCAACATACCACAGTCCAGAACAAACCATCTGATTTAATGTCCCTCGTCAAGCATCGCAAGCATACCCGGCCCACTTTTTTCCTTTCTGCTGCTGTTGCTGACATTAAAATCACGTGCTTGATTTTCCAACCCTCCTAGAGGAGGGCAGGGCTGACAGCAGCAGGAAGCCTCTCAGCTGCTTTTGGACAGCCGCCTTCCCAATGGTGTAAGGAGGACTTCCTGCCACGCCCTCTCCAAACTCACCACTAATTACCAACACCTGCAGCCCTTCATGCCAAGCCATCCCTTTTAACCTGAACCCTCATCTTTTCTATTATTTCCATTAAGGTTGTCAAAACGAGAAGTTTGGGAACCTTTCTCTGTGACCTTGGCATTTCTTTGCAAGCTTAACGTATTGGCATTTTTTTCTCTGACTGCATCTCTTCTCATTTGTCATGATTATTGCTGAATTTTTCAACTGTCATTCCCAAACGTAAATCAATGGTTGTCTACTTCCCCTTTGTCATATCTGCACAGCAAACAGCCTTTCCCTTCTAAATGAAGCTTCCTCCCTTTCCATCCATTAAAAGGGGCCTGTCTGCAGGAGAAGTCAATCCTTTGTTAGGTCATTGCATTTATCACGCTTCCAATCAGTGCCTGACACACTTATTCAGCCAGGTCTTCAACCACACAATCATTGTTCATCTGGGGGTTGTGCTGTAATTTATTTATGCATGGTGTTCTCACTATCCATCTTGGGCAGTTTCAGATTTTTCACCCCTGCCCTTCTCTTCCTTGGGATCCTCAATGCTTAGGGGAAATTTGGAGAGTAGGAGGGGAGGCAGCACAGTGATGGGGGCAGGAGAGGGGGTGGAAGGGAAAAGAACAAGGAGCTTTGTTACTGTGGCAGGGGCTGTAAGCAAGTTCACTTCTTTGTGAGAAACTGAGAGCAAACTCAGAAAGACCTCAGATCAGGGTCTGAAGCTCTAATTTCAGAGCACCATTTAAGCTAGGAGAATTTCTAGCCATGAAAAGTGCCCAGAAGGGACAATTCTTGGGACGTGCCCAATCAAAGTAAAGTCCTATAAAGTTTAATAAAACGTTTTTATAAGCATGTTGGATCCAATTGTCATACAGACCTCTTTTAGAAGAAACTTGTTCTGAAAAAGGAATGAAGCAGCCCACTTTCTAGGAATTCACACCTCCTCCAGGTAGCTGCTTAGATTGAAACAAGCCAGTATATGTTTTCAGGAAGTTCCCAGGTGAACCTGGGTCTGATACCAACACCATGAGGGGGCACTGATGGGGGCTTCCGGAGCACTTGCCCAAGCAGCGCCTGGACCCTGCACACTGGCCTCTCTTCCTCACCTGCCCCAGACTAACCCTTTATGCCTTCTCTGCCTCTTCAAGCTTCACATGGCCACTCGAGTCTCTGGCACTGGTACACATTCTGTCTTCTATAAGAAGGAAAATACTTCAACAGAATAAATTCAGGCCTTCTCTCTCCCTGTAAATTACATTTTCAACTCAGGGATCAGAGAAGGGATGCCTCCCAAGCTGGCCCGAACCCTACCAGCTGTCCAGACTTCTTCTGGCCTCTCCCTCTCCCCCCTCCAGATTCCCAAACCAAGTAAGACTTGGAATGACAGTAATTCCAGGGCATTTTTAATGTACATCAGCCTTGTATCGAGCAAAAAAAGAAAACCAACAAGTTCATATAAAAAGCAGCTGAGAGGGAAAAATAATCTGAGGTGTTTAGTGAGCATAATTACACATGTATAGGCCATAATTAATGATAAAGCCACTCGTCCCCATTTAATTCTCCTCAGATCAGTAGATGATGCTTTCCCCTTCCCTAGGACCCACAACCACACAGTTTAGAGATGCAGAAAGAAGGCCCACTATTATTGAATAGCTTGTGTAAAGCCACTGAGTTAGCCCAGTGGACTGACGCTCCTTGATCCTCCAACCACTAATTCTACTGGGAATCCTGAGAAGTTTCCTGACATACTTGAGGTTAATGTTGTTCTTACGGAGGCTCTTTACACTTGTGCAGTATATTACCTGTACAGTTGAACATGGCAACCCTTTATAAGTGTGAGGAGATAGGCAGGGGATAAGGAGGTCTTCTACAAGTCTTATTCAGGCAAAAGCTTCTTTAGACAAATCCTACACAGCAGGGTACAACCAGAGAAATCTAAAACTACATCTTCTGCCAGAATACAAAGGTATCAAAACCACTGTATCACTGCATTCTCATTGTCTTAGCTAACACCTTCCCGCATAGCTCACCATCCTCTACAACTTGCGAAGCTGCTTCTATGTGAGGATAGTACATCTTAGATACACCATTCTCGCAGATGTGTGACCTGAGAAGAATTACTGCTTTATTTACATGATGGCCTTACAGCAGCTTATAGGGGCCTATATTGTACTCTGGACCTTCTGTGACCTCAATCATTACTATGTTAGGAAACCAGCTTGGACTGGATCCACAGCTCTTAACAAAGACTAAGTCTTATTTCATTTTCCTAAAAACACTACAAGGCAGCCTTCACAGTAAGTTCCTAGAATATATTTTGTTCTGGAAGTCCTCATCCAAGTATGGGTGTAGGCATTTGAAGTAAGTGTTAAGTTATTTCTCCATTAGTGATGCAGCAGACCAAATTTCCGTGGCTGAATGTGAAATGACAGGTGAAGGGATTAAGAGTCTGATGAATCTCATTGGCCCATCTCCTCTAGCATCCTCCTAAGACATCCCAGCAGCCCAACTATCCTTTTAGCCCTGATCATTTGCTTGAAGGTGATGAGGGAGGATGGTGACAGCTCAGATAAGGTTCCTGTCCACAACTTCCTTAAATTCAGACCTACTGTCAGAAATGATAGCATCTGGAAAGCCATGTGTTGAAAGTACCTGTGATTATTTTTAAAAAGGGCTAGAACTAGGGTATCTGTGAGCATCCTGAGTCACTTTGAAAATGAATCTATGCCTCGATATTTCTGCGAAATTAAAACTGATTCTTAATGAAGGCACTGGTCAACTTACTTTATAGTTTACAAAACGTCCCCAACATATAAAATTTCTGGTGGCTGATGCCAAATAGCTTGACATTATCCTTAGCAGTCTTCAACATCATACTCCTTTCTAGTAACCTCCAGTCACTAGCTTAATGCATGAAGTTCACAAAGTATTGTATACAGAATAGCCAAGATAAAATGGTGACTATCCTCGGGAATAAACAGTATGATTTTATTATAAGTGTATTTTGTTTGTTTCTGTTTACTCAGTCTGGTTGCTTGGAGTAGTTGAGTTCCTACTGAGCTGTTCCAGGGTCATCTCGTCTACTACAATCAATGGGAAGGAGAGTCCAAGACATGCAATTTATAATTGGGTGGCTTGATCTGTCAGACTGTAGATCAAAAAGCTTTAAAATCATATGGCAAAGGAGCATGAGTATGGATTAGTGTTTCAGGCTCATATGCAAGTATAGTCATAGGAAAAGAGCAAAAGACATTATATGCATACTAAATTATCAAACTCAGCAATGAAAACTCAGAGGAACTTCTTATTGGTACAAATGACAACAGCTGGTTATCGAGAGAGTTCAGAATTTCTTCCTTCCCAAAACAGAAAATGCAAGTTCGTGAATCTGTGTTCGGTTATTGTTGTTGAACTATGCAGTCTGTGTGTCACTAAGGTCTCAGGGATTTTGTAGTCAAACACATTTTCAATGTGGTGAGGTACAACACAGCGGTTTTTGGTTGATCCTACTGTGTGAATGTTGACTCCTAAATCAATGAGCACTGGACACCCTGAATGTGGTTCCACAGCTGGCAAAGACAGATGCGGGGAAAGAACGTCCCAAGAAAAGAATCAGATGACCCAATAATGCTGATGAGGGAGGACTGAGGAGGCCCTGAGAGTTTTACTTTCTTCTCTCTGTTCAAGAGTCTCACTGAGGCATAAGCATTCTCTCAGGTGAATTTCCTTGAGAAAAAACAAAGGTTCTGGTTTCACATGTTTATTTTCCATTGGGATCCTTGCCTTATAAAAATTCTATCAGTTTCCAAAAGTATTTTGGCAATTCTGTCTCCAGTTGTGAAATCAGGGTAACTATCATGATCATCATCATCATTTTAGATGGTACCCCAGCCAATACCTCAGAAATCTGGGTCTCCATGCTGCTATGGACAGAAAATTTAAACTGAAGGCCCTCGATACAAATGCTACTTGATTAGTGATAACAGTTTAAACACAGAGACGGTTATTTCTACTTTCAGGCAAGATCAAATTTGGTAGTAACCAACATGTGTTTCTTCCTCCCCCCAAGAACACCTGTGAGAGGATCGACCTTTGACCCTGGAAGTGGGCTCTGCTCTCCTTATTCACAATGCCCATGACTTGCCCAGAAAATCTCATCTTCTTGGTTACATGCAGCTGATTCCACCTTGGAAAGGCACCCAGGTTCTTAAACTTGTTTTTAACTTAAAGTAAAAGATGGTTTTGGCTGTCAAGTAAATCAATGCAGTGACTGAAACTAGGTGAAATAGAATTGCATCATCTTACCATTGTCTGTTCCCTAAAAAATGCCTTAGGAATTTAGTTGACAAAATCCTGCTACTTGATCTAACAGTGCCAAAATCTTGGAACCTAATTATTTCTCTTTGGGAGATGGTCTAACTCTGGAAATGGCAAATACCTGGATGCTAGGAGAGTCCAAGTAGACCACATACAAAGAAGACTATAAATAAGATTTTTATTCGGTTTAGGAGTTGGATTAAATAATCCCCAATCTTGAATTTAGGATTCTATTTTTTTATTTGTCCAAGATTACATCCTTTCTAAGAAATCACAATTTACATTCACAATACCAACTCCAGCAACAGCAACTAAATGAACATTGCTTTCTGAAGGAATACATGGCAGGTATAATGGCTATGAACTGAGATGAAAGCAGTCTCTGCAACTGTGACAAATGGCTTACTAAGAATACACTTGGGAAGGGTCTTGACCAATTAGCAGTAAACTACAACCTGAATTACCTTCAGTCTAACAGTCATGATCACTGAAACCAACAACTATAACATCATCATCACTATCATCCTATGTCCACTTACTGTAGAATTTTATAAATCCAAGACTAGGGTCATAAATTACATGCATCTGATTTGGTCAATACTTTGAGATTTCTCCAAACAAATGCATCAGTCTATAACTCCCATCAGCAGCGTACGAGCATTCCAGTTTCCCCTCACCTCCAAAAAAGACACCAAGAAATCCCAAAAAAGTGTTACTTCTAGGAAAGACCTAAGCTTTACACTACAGGGGAAAAAAAAAGCTTGCTCTTAATCCATTCTCATTTTACTTGGTAAAATTTAAATCTCTACACAATGATTGATGGTTCTAGTAAGAGATGTTTATAAAAGATCTTAGTCTTAAGCAAAACAGGTGAAAAAACCATTATTAGATATGTTTAGGCTTCCTGAACCATCAGAAGCAAAATGTAAAACTACTCAGAGCTCTCATGATATTTTCTTCAGAATGAAAGCTTCTCTGCAAATGAAACCAAAGAAGTAGAATGATTGACAAAGTCTTCAATGGGCTTCAAGGTATCAATAAAAAGTAACAAGATTTGCTAAGGTCTCAGGGTGGAGATTATATTCAATTATTTTGCAGTAAAACCTAAGGATGGTTTTGCATGGTACTGGTGGCTGAGTGGCCTTTTTGTTAAACAGGCTCCCAAATCTGTCACAACAGAAGTTTGGGAAGGGAGGCCTCAAAGAAATAATGCCTGAACAAATCCCTGACAGCAATAAGTTAGGAAAAAAAAAAAAAAAGTGGTTGGGATAAACCCTGCTTATCCTATGCCACTGTAAACCTCAACTTCAAGATCCCTAAAAGTAATAAAACAGTCACTTAAAACCAAGAACCCTGAGACACTAACACATGGTTGTCTCTGACACTTCGGAGACACTCCTCCTCACCCAGAAATTGGAAAACTGTGTAGGTGAGGGGCGCTCTGATGTTAGGCTTCATTTCCCCTGCCCCTTGCTTCAAGATCTCAACAGGAAAGAAAGAACCATCCTTATTTCTTTGAGCTGAGGATGGCTACTACACTGGTAACCCCCTATTAGACAGTACAGCCATCAGGTCAGTGCAGGGAAAAGGGTCCACCTGTCTGCTGGAGGCAGATCCTAGCCATATGTTAAGCAAAGACCTTCCATAATCCCTCTACTCTGCAAATTATTAGCTGAGTAACCTCACGGAAATTACTCAGGTTCTCCAAGACTCAGTGTCCTCACTTCAGACAAAAAGAGAAAGGCTAATTCACCATGGCAGTTAGCAAGGATAAATGAGACAAGAGGTAGCCACAGACAGGACTTCGTGCAAAGGCCTCACGGGTATGACTGTGCTTACATCTTCTCTCCAAAAACACGGGAGATGCAGATTCTGACATGGGCTCTATCAACTCGTACACAAACTTACACTCCTTCATTCACACAAATACATAGTGCATCCAAATGCTTAGCTATGCACTCATACCCCCCCACCCCGCACACACACATACATGCCTGCACCCACCCACATTTATAAAAGGCTTTGTCATTCTTTCTCTTCCTTGGTGACAGTCGCCTTGTGCTGTGTCCCCCTGAGCATGCAGATGTCTCTGATCACAGATGGTGGTAGAGCTGAAACAGGGCGCGGACTGCTCCCAAAGCCAACCCCTTCTTGGGCATCACAGAACTTTCGAAAGTGAGAATTGCAAGGCTTCTTAGAAATGACCCAATCTGGTGGTTCTGACATCTCTTCTTTAGCAGCGCAATCTTCTCGCAAAGAAACTCTCACCCGAGTACCCCATATGGAAGGCAGGTGCAGGCGACGCTGTACCTGTCAAAATAGGGTGGGTTTCCAGAGCCCTGTTGACCAGCCTCCTTTCTGGGTGACCCTGGGATCCTGCCAAAGAGCCATTGGACTCCATTTATTTAGCACATGGAGGAAGCGGGGCCCAAGGTGATCAAGCCCATTACCTGGTGCCACATGAGTGGTTTGTGGCAGGGCAGCACTAAACCTAGATCTACTGGCTCCAAAGCCACCACTCTTTCCCCCGAGTTGCCAAAATATAGCCATCTAAATATCAGCACTTATATTAAGCATTAAATCCATTTTACTAAACAGTAACTACCCTCGCTGTCTATGATGCACCAAGCTTTAGATGTCAACTAATTTGACTTACTCTCCTTTTCATTGCCCTTATATCTTGCTTAATAAGACATTTTATTCAGATACTGCTGAGGTAATAAAGGAAGGAGCGTGGTTGCCAAATGTACTGCCATTTTTATTTTTAGCTTCACTGGAGTAAGGGGTTATTTTCTTGTGAAAAGGATGAAATGCAGCTGCTGGCCTTTTAAATTGTATCACGCAATCCTGCTTTTGCCCAAGCAATAGATTTCCAGATAACTGCAGCAATCTTCTTGAAGTGTAAAAAAAAAAAAAAATAGCCACGGCCACCCTCCCTGAACCCTGCCCAGCCTCAAGTGTAAAGTACCAGCATGAAGGGCTGTTTGCACCCACCCCATGAATCTGCTGCTAACACTGCCCCCAATGAGAACTAGGAGGCTGTGCTTCAGGTTCTGCAGCCCACCGTGCAGAGCTCTGGCCCTGCCTATTGTACTTTAAAAAGTGACAGTGGTGATGACAATGATGATATGAAACTAACATTTATTGAGTAATTATCACGTACAGGTACTGTGCCAGGTGCTTTATATGCATTATCTCATTTAATTTTCACAATAACTCTATGAGGGAAATACTATTATTATCACCATTCCACAGATGAAGACACTAAGGCAACAGAGGTTAGGCAACTCACCCAAGGTCACCAACTGTTATGTGTTAGAGCCAGGATTTGAACCCGGGCCTGCTGGGCTCTGGACCCTGCACTTTGAACCAGTACACTGGTTCTGCCTTGTAAATAGCCAAGGCTTTGGAGTGAGAAGTCAGAAGACCTGAATCCAAATCTACTCCACTAGTCACTAGCTGTGTGTCCTCAGGCAAGCAACTTAACCTCTCTGAGCTACCTTATCTTCATTTGTAAAATGGAAACGGCAGCACCAGCTTGCAGTGTCACTGTGGGGACTGTGCCTTGTTCCCCTTACCTGAAATCAGGAGGTCCTTCCCTTAATACTTGAATTCTGAGCTCAGGTCCCACACTAATGGAAGGAACAGAGTTCTGGTGCATAAGTAGGTGTGCCGTAACATCCACCAAGAATAAGCTTAAAAAGGTAGGATAAAGAAGGGAAGAGAAGAAGGAGGGGGTAGAGTTTTGGTTGAGTGCCTCTCCAGCTATGAGCATCTCCAACAAACACGAAGGGAACAGCAGCAGAGGAAGAAGACAGGCATGTGTATAGGCTAAAGACTTACGTGTCTCTGTAGGATTATATGACATACAGATTTCACACTTGGCATCGGTGTCCCAGGAGTCCAAACAAGGAACAATAGATGAAAGTTCCAGGGGAACACATTTGGCTCATCTTAAGAACAAACTTTCTACTTGTCTCTAGATGGTTTGCACTGCCCCTGATTATAGTGAGTTCCCAGTCACTGGAGACCCTTAAGAGGCAACCCTGAAAAGGCAAGTTAAGCTCCATCCACTCTAACCCTGAAATTCTTTGATTCATAGGTCAAAATCCCAATTATATCCCTTGAAGATTCAACTTGAGACTAGCTGCGTTGCTGCCCAGCTTTTAGACCTGCTGCAGTCACAGTGCCCTACAGAGTTCTGGAGGGGGCTTCTTAAAGACACACCGGGACATGGAGGATCTATAAGGTGCGGAGAGACAAGGACAGGCATGTGTCTTCCTATGCGGAACTCTGGAGGGGCCATGTCTGAGTATCAGGAGAATAAAAGGCCAGAGATTCCCAGAAGAAAAACGACAGAATCTCCTGCTGGGGTCAGAAAACAGCCCAGTGAACAGAAAGCCGCTCTGCTTGTTTACAGCAGAGTCACAGGCCCAGGAAAGCAGACGAATGGCAGCATGACGAGGCAGTGAAGTGCGGTGGCACAGCACCGTGACCCACAAGACGCCCGGGCAACACTGGAGACATGGGTGTGATCACAGATGCTCCTTTATGCCCACAAATACCCGGGCGGAAGACCCAGCTAATTAATCCACTTAGTGAGGAACGTCCTATCATACTGGATGAATTCAAGATAAAAAGGGCAGGCTACTGATTCACACCTCCAGCCAGGTACGAGGAAGACCGAAAACAGAGGTGCTCATCTACTGGAAAGCAGTTTACTGCAACCTAGAACTGAGCGTGATAGGTACGTAATTTCAGATGACTGTTTTCACTCTGGCTTGGAAGCTGGCTTGCCTTTGCGATCAGAATAACTGTTTCTCCCATCCTTTGGTCTTTTCTTCTCTCCTGCTTGCCTTGTCAGGCTGGTACCCACACAGAGAAAAGACCTCTGGGGCCTTACTCTTTCCTAGACAGCTCAGCCTGCTCTACTTGCTGTCGTTGCCAGATTCCAAGAAAATCCTTCCCATAGTGCATCAGACACACAAGAGTAACAGAGATAAAACAGGCATCAACCTGACACCTAAGTGCCTTCCCGCATACTCACCCATCCATAGCACACTGATTACAGGCATAGTCTCTGGTGCCACACAACTAAATTTGAAATGTGGTTCCACCACTTCCTAGCTGTGTGACCTTGTCTAAGTTACTTAACCTCTCTGGTTCCTTATCTGCAAAACAGCAATATTAATAGAAACCTACCCCCAAGATTGTTATAGGAGTTAAATAGGTTAATAGATACACACATTTAGATTACTGCCTGGCACAAAAGAAGTGTTTACGTAAGTGTTTGCTGCTTGCTGCCACTTCCTACTGCTCCCATCTTCTTCCTCCACAAATGGCAGAGTCATTTCCTTGGAAAGAAGTACCCCCGACTCCAAGCTGCTAAAACCAATTGAAAATTGTACTGGGGCTATACACAGTTCAACAATTTGGAGGGTTCTCAGAACCATATTTTTGGAAGGTCAGGTACACAAAATATTTTTAATAAGATAAACTACCATATTCCAACCCCTAGTCGACTCTTACGCTCTCAAGCAACTGGGGCAATTAAATCGTAAAGACGTGATGTGTGTGTGGAGGAAGTACTCCAAGGCCTGATATAAAAATGTTCATTACCAGCCAGGCCCCTGCAAGATGACCAAATTAACCTCACTGCCAGGAGTATATTAAGGAAGAATAATAAATTATTCAAAACCTAATGCTGATAGAGCAAAAAAATATTTATGGAAAAATCATCAGATTATTGCATTTTAATCATGATCCTGTTGTACGGCTAAAGTGTTAAGTCCTCAAAGCACTTTGGCAGAAGATAAGCTAGTCCCAGAGTGACTTGGTATCAGTGTCGGCCCCAGGAAAATGGACAGCATAACCCGAAGGAAAGAAAAGGTCAGCAGACGAGGCCGTAGATCTGAAACGCCAGAAATACACCGAGGTATCCCTAGGTGTACTTGGAAAGAAAGCCACCCACTCGGCCAGTGCAGCAGGCGGCCGTTGGGACGTGCGTGTGCCTTCACTTTAAATCACCCTTTTCTTCAAAAGCAGAATGGAACCCCCAGCCCCTCCAATTTAATTCAGTGGCCCTTGAGAAAGGGTAAAAAAAAAAATCTTAATAGAAAAGAAAATATTCAGAAACCGGCAGGAGACGCCTCCCCAATCCCCTTCCCACTGCCTGCCTATGCTCCCCGCGCCGGCCCCCGCACCCCCCACCCCTGTTTAATGTCTCTAACTTTATGCCATGTTCCCTTCCTCTTTCAGCACCGCTGAGCAAAGCTGACAGGCGGATTCCTTTGCTTTTCAGGGTATTAAAGCCACTTTCCCGCTCTGACAGCCTGTTCTACTCTGCCACCTTATAGCTCTGACTTCACACTCCTCTGGGCAGCCAGTCCTTCCTGACAGACCACTGTCACTTCCCATCATCCTCTCTGTATATCCTGTTCTCTCCCCCTCAGCACGCATCCCGACTTTCCAACCAATGCAATTATTTTTTTTGACAAGCCATCCATCAGTTTTAACTTTAAAAGCACTTTCTGCTGATATCCATTGTTAAATCCTTTGCTTTTTTATGGGGCTTGCATGAGAGAATATGATATCAGACATTCAAACTACCAAACCATGTAAATTTACTTTGTTCTCAGCTATGTTTCCAATTTCACGTCCAATTTTTCGGTACATTATGCGTAGTTGTTGTGCTTAATATGATGTTGTCAAATCCCATTAAAGTTCACTGCATTGCACGGCTTTAAAAACAGGTTACAATTTGCATTCTATAAAGAAAGGAAGGAGTGCAGTCTGAAGTCAAGCTGAATCTTATTAAAATTATCTGTTCAATTGTTACATTTGTAGATGGAGTAATTTTGAGGCATTAGCTGAGACACATATGAAAATGTCAGCGTGCCAACTAACGACAATGAGAGCAAAAGGAATATCTGTGAAACTCAATAAAGCTCCTTTGCTGGTGACATAAATTTGATGATAATCCGAGGAAATGAATAAGGGACCATCCCGTTTGAATAGGAATTACCTTTTCTATTAAATCACTTTGGTGCGTTTCCACTTGGCCTACATCTTGGTCCTAGGCCACAGTGAGTCTCTGGAGACTTATTCCAATACAGGGCGAGGAGGGAGAAGTGCAAAGAAGGAGAGTTCGTAAAAGAGAAGGTCAATCCTTTGAAGGGCACGGTACTTGGAGGAGTCTCAAAGACATCCTAAAAAAAGAGTCTTTAAAAATATTTTCCTCCTGTACGGAACAGGCACAAAGAATAAAGCTCTTCCATGCACCAGTAGCGCATGGGTAACTGCATTGATCTACAAGGCAATCTGTGAGCACGGAAAACCCATGGGGAAATGCAAACATACGCTGCACAGGAGGGAATGCTCGGGTGCTGCTGGGATGGATGGGGGATTTACAGGAAGGGCTAGAGACTGAGATTTATGAGATTGGAACCAGTATGTCAAGAGGTTTCTAGGGGTTTTCCTCTCCCATGGAGTTCCCATCCCAGCTGTATTTATGACAGCGCTGATTTCTGCGTGTCTTGTCATTAAATCTAGTCTCTGATTTTAAAGGTATCCATCACTGGCACTGAGCAGAATTATGCCATTAGGGGCATTATTAACTGAACCATTGACTTCATTGACTATAACAAGCTGAATTTTTGTTTCACACACAAAAAGTATTCCCAGTGCAGACATCTATACCCCCTTCAAAGTTATTTTATTAAGGAGACCATAATTTTAATTTTTCCAATACAGTCAGTATTTAGGTAAGCCACGATGATAAAGAATAAAATTCAGTGACTATGGAAGATGTAATGAGGTGCTAAGGAAGTTGGTATGGAGGCAGGGAGAAAAGGACAGAGCGTGTTTTAGGTTCGGCTCAGACAATGACTTCCTGTGTGACCTTAGGAAAGTCACTGAACCTCTCTGGGCCCTCATTTTCCTGTCTCTAAGACGAAGACAAGTATTCCTCACAGGTATTATAAGGATTGAAAGAATTCATCCATATGTAGTACCCTGTATATTCCGGCATACTGTGACAGTTTGGTAAATACTAGTATCATCATCATCATCATCACCACCGCCACCAGTAACAGATGAAGAACAGAATACAGAAAATAAAATGTTAAGATAAGAGAAGAAAAGGCCTATCAAGAGGTCTAGGCTGCAGATGAAAATGAATGTGTGGGCTGGATGCAGTGAGAGCAGGTAGGTTTTAATTCTCATGATAGATCTAGTCATTTGGTGGTTACTTTCAGGGCACTGTTGGCAAAAATTCTGAAGCCTCATCTGAGTTCTGGGAGAAAAGTCTCGCAATCAGCGACTTGTGCCCACGGTGAGAAGTACAGATGGCAGAAAATATGTAAGTCAAAAAGACAGCCATAATGGCGTGACCCTGCATCGAAGGGTAAACATAAAGCAAGGATGGGAATCTGGGCAGGGAGTCCACGGTTAACCATACAAATAAAACGCTGGCAGAAAGCAACTTTCAAATGGGCCAATAAGAACCAAGAAAATAGACTACAGGGCTTCCAGCAAGGACCGTTCCACATCTTTCTCCTGGCATCAGATATCTGATCAGCACATTGGTGCCTACTGTCCACCAAGCAAGGTCATCTCGACCATCCTGCCACATCAAGGAAAGCAAGCCAAGCCACAACCCACGTTGTCAAGAAAAAAGAAAAAGATCATTAAGGTGGTGCCCACTGAAAGCTTCAAGGCACCAGTAGCTTCTTTCTGAAGAGTAAGAGATCTACCTGCAAGTGAGGAATTAGCCCTAGAAAGTAGTGTGCTTGATGGAATGTAGAAGGAATGAAGGCAGGCACCATGATTTTTTCCCCACTGTTGGAAACGCAGAGGAGATGCACAGAAGACAGATACCAACTCTGAATAAAGACCTATTCGATTTTCACATTTGGTACTTCGTGCTCACCACAGAAGAAGAGCCAGAAAAGAGATGAAAAGTAAAAGGGAGGTTAATGGAGAGATGGGGGGGGGTGCAAAATAATTGGAGGATGAAGGAGTTTATTTCTAAGGCACATTAGTAAGTCTGGATGACAAAAACTGGGGGTGGAGCAATGGAATAGGAAGCTTATCAACTATTAAATGCTTAGGGAAGGATCAGAAGGAAGAAGGGGGTATACAAACAGAATTGTAGGAAAACTTCCTCCTGAAATTTTAGATCTTGAAAATAAAACATGCTCTGCTTTGGTTTAAAACTAACTTGTGAGGAGCCTCACTCTTATTGTAGAAATCCCCTCATGGGATCTGAAAGACAGAAGTATCTATACCTGGGTGTGGGCATACCCCCCCCCCCACAGCTCTTTTCTACCTCAATTACATGTAGGTCTTTATTGACTACTTTGAAAGGTCTCCAAATTGACTCAGACAGGAGCAAAGATTCAGGCCCGCATACTATGTCCAGGTGAAAATACTTCATGGTGAGTTTCCTTGTTTGAAGGGCTATTAGCCCTACACACCATCCACCCCCCCTCTTAACAGCTGGAGCAGAGAGTACATACAGAACCAGGCTGACCTTTGACACATCCTGATCTGTATTTGTATTCATCTTTCCACCACCAAAGTGGACATTCTTTGAGAGTAAAGACCATATACTGTACTACTTTATGACCCAGTCCTGCAAACACACCACCCAGTATGAAGTAGGACCTCAATAAATACATCTGTCTCAGGAAGCTAACATCAGGCAGTAATGATTGTACTTAAAATAGTGCAAAAGAACCAGGTCTCCAGCTACTTGGCATTTATTTTTTTTCTTTTTGTTTATTGCAAAATATCCTAGCTTATTAAAGATTTACATGTCAGTGGCAGCAATATTCCTGCTTAAATATCTAAGGAGTGACTCCATTTGTTTCTCCCTACATTATTAATTTGATTGGCTTAAAGTGATTGGATGTGAGAGGCATTAGACAGACCACACACAAAACACGTTCTCCTCTCTCTAGGAAATTACTCTGGTGAAACGAGATGGCCCACCCGCCCACCTTCAAGTCAGCTCTGCAGGCGGAGACCTTGCCTGTGACCGCACAAAGCTGCATGTGCAGTGAGCAGGCACTTCCGGCGGGATCTAGCAACCCATGAGCCCCTGCCAAGTCTGGTGCTGTAAGATCCAGTCTGAGCTGTGCTTCATTTTTCTATTCTTTTGACATTTTGAGAAGATGATAGAAAATCTTAGTGCCAAAAAGGGAGGAGGAGCTAGGATGTGGTACTATGCTATGGAAAAGAAAATATAGCTCCAGGACTCAGCTCTGCCATAACCAGTTACAGGATTAACCTTGGGAATTTTCCTCTCCATCTGTTGGCCTCCTCACCCATAAAAAAAATGGAGAAATATGGGTAGGATAGATTATAGCATTCAACGGTTGTCAGTCAAACTCTTAGATTCTTGTACTCGCCAAGCCCAGGGACTGAGAATGTGGGAAAGCAGGAGGAAGCCAGTGCCCCGAATACCACCCATGAAGAGAATCAAGTTGAGCATTCAAATACAAGCAGAAGAAACTAACAAACCAGACTAGGGTCAACTCAAGAGATTTCATCAAGGTGATGTTGACTTTCACAAAGAGAGAGTAGCAGGAAGAGTGAGAAGAAGGGAGAGATAATTATTAATAATTCAGAGACAATACATTTTTGGAATCAAATTTTCAACATCTACATGGGCATGGCAGGGAAGCATCCTGAGGACCCACAGCAAATTGGAGCTTTTCTCCAGATCCAAAGGACCACCTCTGGATCTTCTCTAGGCCACAAATCCCAGGGACAGAGGAAACATACCCAATCAAACAGATACCTCTACAATAACTGCAGTTCTCTAACAGTAGCAACAATTTTTCTCGAATGTGCTGAGGGTTTCAGAAAGCTTCTTTTCCTGAATGTTCCCTTGAGTTTTCATGAGATGAGCTCTGTAGACTGCCTGAGATTCCATGAGTCTAAATACCTACTATCACTCCTTAAACACAAGTATTTCTGCATTTCAGAACAGTAAGTGAGCCAAACCCTGCACTATCAAGAGATGAAATCACCCAAACTGCTAAAGATTTTCCAAATAGTGCCAACAATAAGGATATGCAGACCAGCGAGGTAAATGAAGTCTGAGCCAACACTGTCCTTCTGTTTCTTAGTAAATCAAAGGTGAACTTTTGTTTTACCTTTAGGACTCTCCATGATGGGCCCCCTACAAGGCTGTGCAGTGAAGGGTCTGGAGCAGGAATTCAGGCCACGCTGCCTAGGTTGGTGTTCTGGCTCTGCCCCTTATGACCTCAGTCAAGTTACTAAGCCTCCCTCTGACCTCAGTTCCTCCTCTCCAACCTGGACATGAAAATGGTTCTGCTTCCTAGGGTCATCGTGAGGATTAAATGAGTTAAGATAGGAGAGCATGGAGAACCATGCCTGAAACTCACTAAGTTCTTATTTTCTCTCTTCATTCCGCAGAATACATGCTCCACATCAAATATGTCACAGTATTCACAGTCCTCTCCCAGCTCCCAACTATTTGAGGGAGGGACTGTCTACCAGTGACTGTTCCCTTCATGCCCAGGTGTCTGATAAATATCTGTAAACTGTAAAATGAAAGCCAGGATGGGGCAGGTGCCCTGGAAGGCCCCCACACTCATATTCATCTATCCTACACAGCTATCCCAAAATCAAAAACTCTCTTCTCCATCTGACGTGATACTACCCATTTTTCATGACCCAGCTCAAGACATCTACTCCACAAGGTTGTAGGAGACCTCTTACTGTGATAGTTAAGGCAACAGTTCCGCAACCAGGCTGCCTGGGTTCGGATCCAAGCTCTTCTACTTACTAGACTCTAGCGATCCTTAATATTTATCCAACAGCACCCAGAAGCCACGCATAGTTCTAAGTGCTATATTTCCTTAACTCATTATATCCTTACAGAAAAAAAGAAGGTACATACCATTATTCCCACTTTGCAGGCAAAGAAACTTGAGGCTTACAAAGGTTTATTTGCCCGAGGTCGCTATGCTAAAAGTCAGGTCTTCCCTCTTTTCTATTGTGATTACCGCCAATGAATCCCTTCTAATTCGATTTTTCTCTTTGAGTTTGCTTCCTTGTTGTAAGGTATGAAGGACTAAAAGCACCATTCTAAGGCCAGTGTATCACCTCAGGTCTAGTTGCCTCCAAGGCTGTGCATTTTCTTAGTACCTGGCACAGGGCTGGCTAGAGAGAACACATTACATAGTGATCTATTAATTGATATTTGTCCTCCTCCCTAGATTCCAGGCACACCCTTGGTCTAACCACACTAACATCCCCAAATACAGGAAGCCTGTTCTCCATTTAGAGGGGGCATTTGGAGTGAGTCCTTCTCTGAGCTGAGCCCTGGGCCTGCTGGCTAGCCAGCTGTGGGGGTCAATGGATAGCACAGACCATGGACAGCAGAGAGGTGTGTTCTCTAGAGCAAAACACTCCAAGGATGGGCTTCTGCCAAGATCCAGAGAACATGGCAAGGGTTACTCTGTAGCCAGCACTCCCAACACTGCCTACGTCCATGCTGTTTGATGTGCTGCTGGATGGGAGAATTCACAGGACAGGTTTCAGAGACACAGAACACTGGAGCTGCCTCTGTCACCTCAAGACAGGGGCACAGGGACACAAGGGCTAGGCTACAATACACCCCAGGTGGTGCTGACCTCCCCTCTGCCCCAATCCTTACATACTGTGTCACATACCCAGAAGTGAGGTTCCCTATTTAAGCCCGCAGAGCAGACATCCTATCGTGCTCCTACTCCTTGGCAGATGAGACCGTAGGCTCTGCCACCGCTTTTGTACTGCTAACTGTTGGTAGGTTTATGTAAATACCATGGAAACCAGAGCCATAACATACAAAGACTCGCAAAGAAGCAACTTAACATAAGGTCAACAAGCCCCCTGATGAAAAGTGTATACAGTGCTCTATCTTCAAAATTCAGTCCACTCTGTTTTCCTTCCTAACCCCTAGGCTACAAAGGCTAATGAGATTCACAGACAACATATTAAATGATGGAATTCTCCACACAGCTCGATTTCTTTCTATAAATAATTTTAAAACTATTACCCAATAATGTATTGTAATAAAAAAGCTGACAGGGTCTTGCTCAACAAGTAATCAGCGATGTGTTTTCACACCTGGAGATGGAGAACTTTCTTATTATGTGCCCCTGGTGATTTTTAGGTGTTTCCATAAAACTGTTGCCATTATTTATAAGCCACGGGTTACTTCCCTTCACCGTAAGCTAAAATTAATGAAACTTATTTTAAAGATTCAGAAAAGCAGGGCAGATTAGGGGATGTGTGCCAGACTGCCCTGGAGGGGTGGGGGCCATTTTTGTAAGTCACTTGTGGCTTTCCTGAGGGCAGCTCTGATTCCATTTGGAGGGCAGGAGGCAGTACCTATGGAGATGAGGGGACATCCCGGGGATGAGGCACTGGGAAGCAGCAATCCCACCCAGGTGGAGGCTGTCTCACCTCTGCTGCTTCAACCTCCCCAGCCCAAAGCTCCACGGGTGGCTCAGATGACAAGAGCCACATGTGTCAGGCAGTCTCTGTTGCCAAGCACTGAACTTCCTGCCCACACCCACACCTGCCTAACCACCTTGGTGCTTGGTATTTGCAGGGTCAGCATCCTGCAAAGACACCTAATGGGCTGTGGTAGTCAGTGTACACGTACACGCACAGGCCTGGAGCTCCCCATGCCCATTTCTGGCACCTCCACAGCTAAATGTCAAGATGAGGATAAAGCAGGTCAATGACAACTACCAAGTTCTCCTCACTCCTTTTCAGATTTCTGTGCTCAGGGACATGATTAACACCAATGAATCCAATAAGATCTACTCCGGTGTCTATAAAAGCCCTATCTGTACCTCCAGATCCACTTCAAACATTGTGTCCTCCAAGAGGCCTTTTCTCTTACCCACCATTAACAGAAAGGATTGCTCCTTCATTAAGTCTATATTAAGTGTGGTCCCTTCCATGACATCCACTCACTGGCCTGGTATTCTAGCTACTTGTTTTCTTATCTCACTCCCCATCCCGCGCCTGCAGGACTAAAGGGAAAGACAACCTTTTGAGGAGACCAAGTCTACTCATCTCTATAATATCAGCCACTCAGTTCCTCTAAAATCTGGGTAGAGCAGCACGGTACAGTCTAGGAAGACACCAAACTTGGACACCAAAACATGGAGTTCAGTCCAGGTTGTCCTGCAAGTTGTGATCATGGGCAAATCACCTGGCCTCTCTGAACTTAAGTTCTATCAAACTGTGAAATAAAAAAGATTAGATAAGAGAAGTGGTAAGGTTCCTTGTCAGCTTTAAACTTCTCTGACTTTATACAGTGCAAATCTATGGTATTTGTAGCCAGAAGTGACATATTAACCCAGACAGACGACAACTTGTTTTTTAAAATGGGCCAGTATGCATGTGTTGGGAGAAGAGGTGTAACCTGAGGAATTTTTTTTTCTTTTGCCATTAAATTGCACCATATAGATTTTGACCTCTGCAGTGAGCCACAGTCCCAAGAGGCTGTGTTGCCCTGTGTTTCCAAACTAACACCTGCCTACTGATATATCTGAATGACATTTAAACTAATGAATTAGCAGACTTCTCGCCCATGTAGAAAGTGATCTACAATTAAGGTACCAAATACACAGTTACAAACCAACCCATTTTACAAAGAAAGATCTTTTGAGAAGAAGGACACAGAAGAGGTCAGCTGACCAGGAGATCTGTACTGCAGGTGACATATTGACTAAGACATGCTGATTCCAATTTTGAATTCACAAAAGGGAAACAATCAATCTTTCTCCCCAGAAAGTAGGGCTCTGATATTCGGGGAGACCATTCACTCAGCAAACTATGCTTCCAGACTTTGGAAAAAGAACCAAAACAGGTAGGTATTAAAATATCTCCTTGCTCACCCAAAATCATAATTTTATGCACTTATATAGCAATATGAGTGCATCCTTATGATGCAAGTCACATGACCAGAAAAAGCTGCAGCTACATTTCCCCAGCACGTGGAATTCGTGAAGCCACAAGCTCACTTTTAAACTTAGACTAGAACCCAGCCCACTAATAGGAGAGGGGAAACATGCATGATTATCAGCTAACCATTTCAAGAGCTAAGGAGCAACTCAGTAACAGTGCAGCAAACTGCCAGCTGCAATTTTCTCTCCCTTCGTCATCCTCTCATAAGTATGTGTTGCATGTGTTTTGACTATTTTTGAAAAGAAGGAGAAAAAAAAAAACAACCCAGAACCTTGGGCAGTCCTTTCACGGTGGTAGCTTTTCTCAGGCCTCTTCCAGACGCAATCACTTCATTCAGTAAACCTCTACTGCTTCATTTCTTTTTTTTTTTTTCAGCATACATGAAATATTTTATTAGATTTACATCTGAGTATTTTGTTTTTTAGTCTTATTGGATATGACATATTTTTTAATAGTTTATTTTCAAATTGGTTTACGTATAACACCCAGTGTTCATCCCAACACGTGCCCTCTTTAATGCCCGTCACTCCCTCTCCCCCTCCCTTACCCCCCTCACCCTCGGTTTGTTCTGCTTCATCATTTCTGAAGACACGGAAAGACAGGAGGGCACTTCTCCAGCAGCACTGGTAAGGCAGTGGAAATGCGCAGGAGAGGCGGAGGAGCTGAAGGAGACGTGTGCGCTGAGTCGGAAGAGGGGGTGAGCTTTTTGAAGGATGAGTTCATGAAAGGAAAACAAGCCAATACAAGCCTACTTACCCGACCTCGGCAGACAAAAGGCCAGACATGGCTCCTTGGGCCCTGGGACTCTTTTCCACCTTCTCGCTCTCCTCAGAGACTTCCTGATGGGAACCCCTGGTCCACCTAGAACAGCCATCCTGTATGTGCCATCCAGTCTAGAGGATGAATCCTGAGGTCTCCCTCCTCCAAAGCTGGAAGGCTACAGCTGTATGTAGTTGAGACAACTTAGCCTCAGAGAGGCAAATAGAATCCCAGTGCTCCCCTCAAGCCAAGCAGGGCTGACTTCTCCATCAGACCCAGAGCACACACTTCTGAGAGCCCAGGAGACTTCAAGGGACTGCAAAAATGTTTAAATTTCTTTTGGAAGAGGAAGGAAAAACTTAACTCTAGGCTGAAGAAAATATTAATAGATTTGTCTGTACACCAATAATCTTCAATATTCTAAGGGGTCTACAAATTCCAACGTGTCTAGGGCCCATGAAATTCACGAAGGGTCTCTGTTTCCATGTCATTCCTGCCCCTGGGCCCTTTGGACAGGCCGTCTGCAAATACCTGCCACAACCTTCCCTTAAGTCAGTGAATGAATAGAACTCAACCCAACTTTCACCTCTTCCCTGATACTTTCCAGATTGCTAACATTTCCTCTCCTCAGTTTGAAACCTTTAGCAATGAGGGACCATGCAATAGGTTCATACTTACCAGGTTGCTATTTCTCATGTACGTTATTCCTGCCTCTTCATCTTAAAGACAAATTCTATCCCTCACTGCTAGAATTATTGGAAGGCTCATCACTGCCCACAAAATATGCCGCATGTCTCAGCCTCACATTCAAACCCTTGGTAATTAGACCCTCAGTAGCCTCTCCTATTATCCCACCTATGTACTCTGAACCACAGCCACACCGGATATTCACCATTTTCCAATGTGAATCATGTTCTTCCCATCTCTGGGCCTTTGTGGAAGCTGTTCTATCAGCCTGGGCTGCCCTCCCCTTTCACAGTTTCCTAACGAAAGCCCAACCCATTCCTCAAAACCCTAGTTCAGGTGTAACCTCTTCCAACATGACTTCTGAGATCCTTCTACTTCGACTAAACCACTCCCTCTCCTACTTTACCTCAGCACTTTGCATGTCTTCTACAGCCTTCATCAGAATTTGACTTCTATCAAAGGCAGTGTAGACTATGAAAGACTTCTTAGTCTGAGTTTCCCCAGAAGCAGATGCTGAGACAAGGATTTGAGTCAAAGTCTTTTGGAGGAAGTGACCCCAGGAGTAGGAGAGTAGGGAAGTCAGACGGAGAAGAGAAGGCAGCGAGTAACGGTGTATGGCACCTTACCAGGTGAGTTACCACGGTGGACGACTGGAGCTCGACTGCAGCTGGGGCAACTCTGGGAGACAGTAAAGAATGTGCCTCAGAGCTATCCCAACTCAGGAAGATGGGGCATTTATCCACCAACACCTGTCAGCCACTGGTGCAGGGGAGGCTGTACCCAAGGGTCATTAATTCTCTGGCATTTTCAGTCTGCCCTGCCGCAAGTGAAAAAAAAAAAAAACAAAAACTCCAGAAGCCAGAGAAAGCTTGCAAGGCAAAGGGCTACAGGGGCTTGTGGCTGGGCAGTGTGCACAGAAACTGGAACAATGAGGGAACATGGGAGGGTACCCACAGCTTCTGCTCCAAGGGGTACGGACTTCTGCAGTCTCAAGCACCCCGCAGGACTCGGGCATGCTGTAGGCACTCAGGAAGTACTCACAGAAAGGAAATCATTGTTTCTGGTTTTGTTTTTAACTCTTTGAAGGCAGGGGCCACATTTTATTTTCTATGTGCCACAGTGCCTAATCTCAAAATAAAGACTCAAATCATGCGTGCTAACTGAAGAGCAGTGATTTAACATACCACCCTACCTCCCAAATGAGACCTTGCCAGATAAATTGAATTCCCATCTTATTAGTTGTTCTCTATTTCACAAATGCGATCTAATTCATGCAGGCATTATAAACCAGCGCTGGCCTGGGAGATTTAGCAATGAGGATAATAATGAAGACATAGGGAGTTAAAGAGTCTCATGAGGAAATGCACCTATATCCAGAGGAACAACCCAGGAACACTATAGGATTCTGAGAAACTCCCAGAATTTCCAGCATTCATGCTGCTTCTGGACCCTCGCCCTCTCAGGAGGTTCTTCCTGAAGTAAGAACTGGAATGGAAAATATACTAGATGAGGGTTCAGTGACCCCCCCATCCCATCCCTCATGCTTTTTGTGATCATACCATGTCACACTGGATGTACCAAGAAACGGCCTCGGGGCCCCGCCTACACCAGACATAGCCAAAGACTCAAACAAAGAGAAATAATATAAGCTCACGCAATAGCATCAGGCAAGGGAGGGACAAGTCAGCTTGTCTTGCCAATTTCAGAGCAGAACAGATGTTTCTGCATCTCCAAGTTATCCGCCCTCCTAGGACACCAGACATAGGTCACCCATCAGTCATTCATCTTTATGATGAGTTGCAGCGGCCAGCACACAGTCAAGATTAATGCACATCCTTTCCAAGAAATGTTGTTTAATGGCAAGGATATGCTGAGGGTGATTGTTCATGCCAGATCATTCTAGTCAATATAACCAACCAAGTTTCAATACTATACTAAGAAAAGAAAATCCCACACATTGTCTTGCCCCAAGCAAGAGACAGAGTAACCCAGATGCAGTTTATGAGTTGTGCGTTGCCCTCGAAAAAGTATTCTCTGGCTGATTTTCATGAGACCTGGCCAACTTGGGACTTGTCTGGATACCAGGGGTTTATTGACTTGACCCAACTATGATACCCCTCAAGCAATATGGAACCAGCACACAGGAGACCTGGCTTCTACTCATGGCTCTGCTCCCTGCTGACAACATCTTGAGCAAATCACTTCTCTCTGGGCCTCAGTTTCTTTTTATAGAGAACGAGGATAAGCTCCAAGTCTCCCCCTTACAGCTCTAACATTGAATGAAGTTCTAAGAATCCTCACACTAGAGGGTCCAATGTTAACTTTCATCCCTGGAATGAGAACGTTAAACTGGGCAACAGCATAAAAACCCTCCAAAATGTGAATACCGTCACCAAAATATTTTCATCTGAATAAAACCAACTATCCTACTACTATTTTTTCCCCAAGACAACTTTAGAACTAAAATGTTCCAAAGTAAATTGCTTTCTGCTTTAATTAGAAAAGGAAATTAGCAAAAGAGAAAAATAGAATTTGAACACAGCTCTTCTACGTGAACTTGATTTTATTCCACTCATCTGTTAAGAGTCACATAGGAATTACTTTGACCACCAGAGGGCTTTCCACACTGACAAAATGCATTAATAAGACATAGGTGGTGAAATTAAAAAATGAAAAGTTCCAAGTTACATTATTTAGGTCCATAAAGGCCTGGGGTCTGAAATGGAAAAAAAAAAAAAAAAAAAAACCTGGAATTTCTCCTGAAGACAACATACTTCTTCACAAACATGATGAGGAAAAATTTCAATCCCTCCTAAATTCCGGAAAATACCATCAGAGGTATCTGACTGGTGCATAGAACCAAAAAGAAACCACAAACTAGCTATCAGAGGTTACATAGTCTTGTTACTAAGATATCAATTCCCAAATATTCAGTTAGGTTCTTGTATCCTTGTGCTCATTCAGTCAAAATTTAGAAGTGCTCACAAATATCATGTGTTTTTAACACACAGGTTGGGGACAGCCAACAATGCTAAACATTCACCACGGGACGGCCTTGTGACAATTCTTTCTGTATATTAACTTGGTCAACTTTCATAACAATTCTGTAAGACAGAAGACACTATTATTATCCCTGCTTCACCTGTAAAGAAACTGGGGCAAGAAGAGGTCAGGTAACGTGCACAAGGTCAGGCAGCTAGTAATTGTCAAAAAAAGAAAGAAAAGTTCAAGCATACACTATCTGCCTTCCATCAACCAAACTTCCATTGACTATAGATAGTATTCTATAAAAATAGCCACCATGTACCATAACCTACAGAATGAGGAAGAAGAAAAAAAAGTCGGGGAAGGAACAGTCAGTCTCAGGTAGCATAATGCAGCCGGCAGGATTCCGAGGGGGATATTCTCAGAGAAGGCCAAGTAGGTTCATGGCCTCCATTCTACCACAGGCTTTTCAGATTTTTTATGAATTGGAGGTTCCCACATATGATTTCATTTGCAATAAAATATTCTACTAATACTAAAGTTTAAATCTGCTACTACACTAGACATTTAAAAAAAGAAATTCAGAAAAAAAAATGAGCCTCTTCAGGTTCTCTTCTCCCAGAGCACTTACTATACTAGAGTGAAGTCTTTCTATTTGTGTAGCTCCCTTTCTACGTGGTTGAAAGCCCTGAGGTCAGGAATAGCATCTTTTTTTTCCCGTAGGTCCCCGACTCTAAGTCCAAGATTTGGCCCAGAATAAAATTTCCAACAAATATTTGCAAAATGAATAAATAAAGTGGTAGTCTTTGGCTAACTACTGTGATACACGATGAAATTTTAGGGACATAACAGAATAGATGTTTCGTCCTTATGAAATGACCAACCAGGTACCCCATTAGATGACCTTCCACATGGTGATTCGGGAATCCAGGCTCCATCTACTTTGTGACTCTACCAACATTTATACCTCAGAGTCCTTCACCTCCATCTGCCAGATGGGGAAAGAAAGCATCATGAAGCCTGTGGTGGGAACAGCCACTGGATCCCACTGGGAGGGAGTAAGAGGGGGTGCTAGAAGGTGCAGTGCCAGCAGTAACTGCAGACAGATTAACTCCGGTGGATGGCTATCCAGTCACGTTGCTCCACAATGACATCAAGAAAAACATCAGCCTGAAAGCAAGACTCAGTGCAAAAGAGATGACTCTCAAAGAAAAAATAAGAGTCCCTAACCACTTCCTACCCAAAAATAAACAAGTACATGAAAATAGAGATACAAATTATAATTTCTCATAAGGAATTTTCATTGCATTTTACCATGACAAAGCATGGTATCCCCAGGTTTGCTACCTATTGGTATCAACGAATGGGCAGAAACTAAAACACTGGTGAGCCTAAGAGGCAATATTCATTCCCGCCATTTACAAAGTGTCTGGTTCCCTTACAGGAGAGTGGTGGCAGGGAGAAAACAAAATGGGAAATGAATGTGTATTTGGAGGCACCTCATTGTGAACCTGTGACATGCAGAGAAGCCCAGAGGCCCAAGTCTGCCAGTATCCACACAGGTGACAGGACAAATCAAACTCCCTGTGCCTCAGTTTCCCTTACTTGTCAAAAGGGAAAGACAATCCCTACCTATCTTTCCACAACATCCTAAGCAGAGTGTGAGATCACATAATAACAGCTATGAAAAAACATCCACAAAATATTTAAAATCCTCCAAAGTATTTTGGGACAGGACATGGTTGTTTTCCTAGCCAGATGGTGATTCTTTCAGTTCTCTGCCGATGCCTCTGGAAACCTCCTCATCAGTTGGTCTAGCATTCCCACTTTCACCTCCTCAAGTGTTATGCTCTACTCCATTGCTCACAGTCAACAGGCTACTGCGAGCAAACCCCTTAACCTTTCCGGATCTCAATAACTACACCTGTTCACTGGGTATGACAACACTGTGGAGGCCTAAGTAGGGGCCTGGGCCATGGCTCCCTTGAGGGTCCTCCTCCTGAGATCCAAACTCCAATTCTCAGGTAGATCCAGGGGTGTCAGAGAGAGACCTCGGGCCACCGTGGTAATCCGCCTCCCCCTCCATGTGACTTAAGCAGTTTGACCATGTGGGAGGTGCAGATATTAGCGGCGGCTCCACTCCAATGTTACTGCAAAGTAACAGCAGAGTACCATGCAATCAGTCTTTAATGTCAGCCCTAACCTTCCTAAATGGGTTTGTAATGAGAAACCCTTGTTTGTCACAGAGAAGGTATGATTGATGTGGCCTAGGAGTGAAATGAAGCCACAGTGACCATCTCAATAACATGAACAGCTGCCAAATATTCATTTAGCAGAATGAGTTTAGAAAACTTTGAGCAGATTGCTTTCACAAGGCTGCCTTCAACAAAAGGAAACATAATTAACGAGCTAATATCAGCATGTGTCTGGCTAAGCTAATGAATATCAAATTACACAGAAACCTGTATAAATCATCATTACCCTGAATTTTAATTGAACTTGCAATTAAACATGACAAATTTTATATACACTAAACCTTTAATTTATACTTTCAAATAAGGAATAATTTATCATTTTTAGTATTTCATAGTTAATTTCCCAATATGTGCACTTCTAATTAACAAGGACAGACAGGCATTTAAAAAAACATACACTCTCTCTCTCTCCTATGGCTCCGTTCATAACAATAATTTTCCCTTTTTGTGTACATCAGAAACTATGTCCAGGAGTTTGATGCCAAAAGGCTTACTGGCGTATTCAAGGAAATATCTTACAGCCAGAGAACGAAAGCAATGATTTCCCCTTTTGCTTCTCATCTCATGCCTGGAAAAATAGAGATTGAAAGGGCAAGACATGTTAATGCAACCTGGCCAGCATCTCAGTTACTGGCTCAACCCTGCACCCCAAACTCCAGTCATTTGGGAACACGAGGCCTCTGGTGCTGGATGAGCAAACCATCTGTGCTCCAAAGCGGCACCACCTTAGAAATAAAGCACCTTGCTCCAGCGTCAACGCCAAGCCTATTTGTTTACCTGGCCAGTGGTAATGAGCTCACTCTGTGGATGGATTTGTATTTTATTATTATAATTACACCGCCATTATAAACATACCTCGAGCAGCCTCAGCATAAAAGGCAGGGAATGCTATTAAAACATACATATAAACGCACGGGGAAACAAGACAGGACTGTAAAAGGGCTGCAACAGAAACTAATTGGGTTTGCTTTTTCCCATAATCCCAGCCTATTAATATGGTAAGCAGTGTGGTCTAGGGAGCCGCATGCTGAGAACCAGGAGATGACAGTTCTGTACCTGGTTAGGCCTCTAATTGGCTGTGTGGCCACAAGCAAGGTGCTCTACCTCTCTGTGCCTCAGTGTTCTCAGGGGCAAAACAAAGATAATGAAGATAATTGTGCATGCTTTAAACATGTGAAAATAATTTGAAAAAGAAAACACTATTAAAATATAATAGCATCATTCCGTAGCTGTGGAGGAGACAGACTGAAAAAGCAGATGACAGCCGAGGCTCATGCATGCATATTTTTAAAAAGCAATGATCACATTAAATATTGGCAATTTAATTCCTATTTCTCACTTGATATGTGAAGGAGGCTAGACAGATATCATCATCACCATTAGAAAGATGAGAAAACAGAGTCACAGAGAGGCCCACTTTTCAAGGCAAAGGTGGAGCTGGGATGAGAGTGGGGACTCAGAGCATCTCAGGTGAGGCTATTCTGACTTCACCATGCTGTCTTCCTGCACCCTCCCTTGGGGAGACTCGCAGCCCTATCCTGATAGGATTGATGGCTCAGCAGAAGGGATTAGTCTAGAGAGGAGATAGGCACCGCTTCCCAAGAGCAAACTTGGAGGAGGCATGAAGTCAACCACACAAGTATGGTCTGTCACAGCCAAGAAAGAAAGGACATAGGTCGGCCAGATGAATGAGGGCAGAGAACATGAGAGATTAATAGAAATATGAAGAGGGAGAGAGATGCTTGTAAGGGCCACTCTAACCACTCGCCCCTTCCATTGTACACCCAAAGGCTCTAGAGATTACCCTGAATCAAAAGAAGCTGGGGTTGGAGTCAGTTAAGGGAAATGAGAAGAAAGAGTCGTTTTGAAAAATTAATTATTTCTTTTCCATTGCAAATTCTCATTTTTGTTTCTAGAGGCCCCGTGACCAAAGCAAAAGGAGAAGAAAAGAGGCAGGACAGAAGTGGGAAGTTTAATGCATTTTCTGGAACACAGTGCTTGCCCCTACCTATGAAGCAAAGGGACAAATATTTTCACACATTATCAGATAGCTGAGTAAAACAGCCTCCACCAGAATTTACAACTGAAGGCTACCAGAATTTACAACTTGTGAAATTGTGCCTGTCCGTATTTTCTCATTATGCTGGACGCAGGTTGCAGATAGAGTGTGCACTTTCTGGTTCTTCTTTTCCCTCGCTCTCCCCTCCTTCCACTGTCTCACTACTTCCTAGTTAAACCTTGTCTCAAGTTATCAACACTCTCTGGAGAGATAAGGCTCCTCTCACTTACAAGCTGTCACTAATAATCGAACTTTCAAGACTCCATCTCTAAGAGAGACTCCCAGAGCCACGCAGGTCACGAGAATTAACTGCCACCAGTCCTTGCAGAAAACTCGGCTCATCAATCTATAGCTTTCTCGTCATAATTAGAATAACGGCTTTGAAAATTTGGGCTGATGTTGACTTGGTCTCAGGCCGCAAAGAGCGCTGATTAAAATCTTGGTGTGAAAGTTAATGATAAGTGCTGGTGGCGTTGCCGTGGAGACAGGGACAAACAATTCCCTCGCTGTGACATTTTCAATGTCCTGGAGAAGAAAAACTGTCCTCTTTAGTGTGGCAGCGTATGAAGCTTATTTATGGCTACAGGGCTTGGTGGATTGATGACTGTCGTAACATACTGTCAAATCCTTTACTGACACATTCATTTTTTTGGAGCCCCTGGTGCAGCAGAAATAAAATAAAATAATAAAAACAAAACCAGAGGGAAAATTCTCCAGCAAACCACAGACGGCCACCAGCGGACCTTCCTTTCACTAGAGGACCCCAGATTTAATAGACAAAAACACTCCTTGGCTCCATGGCCAAGGAGAAGAAATAGACATAATCAGAAATTGCTGAGTAAGAGTGAGCAATATTGCAGCCACCACATCAGCCCGGGAAGGTTTGTTATCAAAGTAAGCTATTTGTAAATATCAAAGATTGGTAACTGTGAATAACTATCCCCTCCCTTCTTTTCTTAGAGGGTAATGGCTTAGAAATCTAAGCAAGGTTTTGGAAAATTCTCCCAGCCAAAGAGACAAACTGGTATAGCTCCTGTCATCATTACAGAACATGCCAGCCACGACTGTCACTTCAATGTTCAATATAGTGAAGTTAGCCTCTGAAATCTCTGGAGGGCTTCGTGGTCTACAGAACCTGTTCCCATTTGCCCTTTCCTTGGCTCTTCATTGCATCGCAAAGCAAGCATCTTCATTCTCATTTCAGTGATGAGGAAGCTGAGGCTTGGTGAGCACCATTCCCGAAGAAACAAAACTAGTTAGGAGGCTGAGCAAGGATGCCAGACCTAAATCTTCAGTAGTCACAACCTTCAGTAGTATAACCTGTCACTATTTCAGACCAACAACCCAGTCCCACAAGATCTGAGCTGGTTTAAGGGGAGGCATGTGAAAAGCTCCTAGTTCACTTCCCAAAGTGGCTATATTTTGGCAGCAGATAAAGGGACTCTCGGTGACCATCTAGTCCATAAAGATTGCTCCAGGCTGTGGCGTTTTTCTAGTTCCTTTCATTCAAGGATCCTAGTCATCATCATTATTGTTGTTGTTATTAATAATGATAATGAAATAAACTATGCAAATGTGGGGAATGGCTTTAGCCCTAAAACGCAGGCAGTAATGTGGTAATTTATCCAATAATGGAATCGCAAAGTGATTTTATTTGCTTTTATGGCTCCTTTCTTTCAGAGGAGCGGGGCATCAATAATGGCGGTAGTAATGAAATCAACTATGCAAATGTGGAAATCGTTTTTACCCTAATGTACCAATTTAGCCGGCGAAGGAAATTCACCATGGTCTGCTGTGCTTCCCAACACACAGAGCCAGGCCTCAGAGGCTGACCTGAGCTCAGCTCCTCGGATGCCATCATCGGTTTTCTGAGAGCATGGCCTTGTCAGTGTCGGTTTGGTAATGACCAACACCTCCACGCTGGAGTTGAAGATTGAGGAAACACCCTTACACATTTAAGCACAGAAAGGAACTTTAACATGAGGCCAAGATGTATTCACTTTGACAGAATTCATTTTCCAGGCAGAAGCTCCACAAAAAGGCCCTGTGGCAGACAGGGGCAGCCCAGGTCATCAGCGACAACAGGCCCTCTTTGGACCCAGCCGTTTCGGCACAGCTGCAGAAGGTTCTCTTTGGGAGAGATGCCCCCTGCCACAGTTCCCCTTTTATCTGCCTCTAATCTGGAGTCAGTGCGGGCACATCTCTGGCTAAATGGTAGGGTCTCTGAATAAGCCCAATGGACCACCGGAGGCGGCCGTGAGTACAGCGTTCCCAATGGCCACTCACCTCTTCTACCTTCGCCCCTCATTTCTCTACAGGATCTGTACTACGTTCTGCCATGACAGGGAGGATAAGGGCCACAGTAAGAACAGGATACAAGAAAATCTTGGAAGGCCAAGAACTTGGACCCGATCTTCACTTAGCACTTAGTATGAGTTACAAATTAGAAAAGCCTGTGAGACCCGTGAAGCTGGAGATCTTACTTTCTTTTGTGTCTCCCGAGTGTGGCACAGCAAGTGTTCAATACATGTGGAAACAATGCAGGAATGAAGGGATAAAAAACAAACAAAAGCGAACAAAATACACTTCAGTGAGCGGGAACTCTAGATGTACACATTCAGGTACTCGAGAGTAAAGAATATGCATGTGCAACACTGCCCTTAGATCCAAGTAACCAGAGCCCTTGACCTAGGCTAAACTCTTGAGAGGGTTCCATTCTGACCCTCCTCCATCTGCTTCCCACCCCATGACATAAGGAGTCCATGGGCCAAGGGCATTTCCAGCCTGGAGCCTATGCCCCAATTACTAGTCCATGGTACTGAGGTACTGAGGACCCCAAAATTCCCTTTTCGAACAGCCCTACGCTTCTTTAAGGGACTGCAAGGACTTCTTCTCTGGGTCCTACCTCCCAACATCCACCAGGGACACACCCCTAAGTTCAAGGGGTAGCCAAAGAGCAGCTGCCTGTGAGTGGAATGTGGGTGGCAGTATATATGGAGAGGCCTCTGGTGGAGGACAGTGGAGTCAGGTGTGGAAAGAGAAGGAAGGGCACATCAGGCAAGGGGCTTCATTTGTCCTGTCACCCTGAGCCCCACAAATGTTAGGTTAGACCTGTGTAGGGATATTCATGTTCACCCTTCAGTTTAATTCATTTGCTGCCCATTAAGCCAAAGCCCTGGGGCTGTTGAGGGACACCTGCAGTATGAGAAAACACAATTACCTTCTCACTCTGGAATGGGCTGAGGACTTGTGGACGGAAGCAAAGGACCAGATGAAAAACCTCATATTCTAAACAGATTGTCAATATTTAAATAAATAAATAAAAAGGAAACCCCGGTTGTCAGTTCTAATTAATTCACGGCAATCAGCTCCTCTTGTTCTATTAGTTACCATTACAGCAACGCACTCTTGAACAAAATACCAGAAGCTTTCATTAGAAGCATTAACATAATTTGATAACTGATGGTATTTGATTTCTGACTTTTGCACTTTGACTTGAGGCTTGGTACAAGATGTGATCTCATTGACTGGCTGGGTTTTTGGGTTTTTTTGCTTCTCACACCCACCACCCCAACCATGAACACTTCACATGACATTTCTTTGTTAACTGTAATTAATGTTCACATTTGTCACAAGTTGTATTATTTGGAAAAGCAGCCGTGATGATAAAAGATGTGACAGAGACACACACATGTCTTCTTATCCAAAATGGCTTTATCCTAATTTAGGTTTGGGGGGAAAATAAATGAAATAAGTCAAGCATGTATTTGTTTTCAGTCAGGATGGATTGTTTAAAGTGATGCCTCTTGGAGAAACCAATGCAATTAGCTTTCTCAAAAAAAAAGTGTCATTAAGGCATGAGTGAAATCTAAAAGAGACAAAATTTGAATTGAAGGGGAGCAAGCCAGGTTATAAATCTGTCTCACTTTCATTGACCACAGGTGCTGAAGAAGAGAGGTTGTAACCAGACCACTGGGGTTCAAGGTGACGCATACAGAAGTAGAAACAAGCCCTCTCTCTCTCTCTCTCTCTCTCTCTCTCTCTCTCTCTCTCTCGTGCACGCGCACGCACTATTTACCTCCCTCCCTTCCTTATTCCCTTTCTGCATCTTTCTCTATCTTTGTCTCCTTCCCTCTGTCTCTTTTTTTCATTATCATGAATTTTCTTCAGTTGACCAGTGAAAAAGATACCTATGCTCCATGTAAGGAATCAAATAAATATTCCTAGCCAAGGACTATCTTTTTGGCTTGAATATCAGGTGCCAGACATGGGGGAATCTCTGAACAAACATGTTTATCAAGCAGGTACTTCCTTGGGCAGCTGACAGGACAAATGAGGTCTTTTCGTTATAGGCCTTTATGATATCCGTGGGCACAAGGTAGGCAGGCAATAGTGTTCTGTTTTTAAAAGAAAACATGGCAGGGAGGTGGGGCGCAGGAGGGAAAAATGTTCCAAGAAATCCAAATGCCCATTAAGACTGAGAGTTAGGAGAGCTGCAGGGATGTCCACTAGGCCTGATACGAACATCCATTGTGGGTACGAGACATGCCATCTGTGTGCACACACCATCCCAGAAGTCTACTGCATGCAAAGTATGTGCTGTGTTAACATAGCTGAAAGTGGCCCAAATCAATCTCCTCTTGCTTTCCCCTCCCCCAACCCAGTCTCAAAGGAGTTTCCTCCATCACATACTAATGGTCTGCAATTTATTTTAAAGAGGCTATTTTGATCCTCAAGAAGTACTTAGGGGAGCCGGGAACCATAAACACCTCCTTTTTAAAAAATTTGTTTCCTTTTTCCCAGCCTGTAATTTAACTCTGACTGGCACCATTCAAATCAAACGTTCCAAGCACAGACCCCCATCAAGTCAGCTCCAACTTGGAGCACATTTTTACGACCAAGTTAGAAATCCCTTAAAACAAGGTTTTCAGAGGGAAACGTTTGACAGACTTAACTCTTGTGGTGCAAATATGCCACAATGACATAGCAATTAGTTATTCAAAATACGGAAAGGGATTACAAGCTTTTTCAAGTTGCTTCATAAATATGTCCTCTTCTGGTATACAATCAGTAATTACACCATTCTTACTCAACTGTAAACTTCCTGGGTATGATTTATATCTCATTGAAATCAACACAAAAGTATTTGTTTTCTCAAAGGAAGGACCTCAGCTCTAATCTCCAAGGCTCACACACATCAAAGCCCAAGAACTACTGTTCTGCCTCACCAATGTAAATAAAATCATACACAAATGTTTATGCAAATTAATAGAGAGAGGTCTGTCAAGAAACATTTATCTTCTGGGCCTGATGTGGATTTACATAGTACTCCCCTAAGAACATTCCTTCAAGTGGGCGGAGTCACTACGTACCACTGAAGGGGAAGAGCAAACTAAGGCAGTTCTCCTGGACCTTGTCTTTGTCCTTGCAGAACTAGTACCTTGGGGCTATCACAAGACTGAACTGAATTGGGCACCAAAGCCATGGGCGCATGCTTCATGCTACCTCTATCTACCCCGCCGCCAAATCCAAGAAGCTGCAGTAGTTGGCCTCTGTTAGAAAACAAATGAGGGGCGCCTGGATGGCTCGCTTGGTTAAGTGTCTGACTCTTGATTTTGGCTCAGGTCATGATCTCATGGTTTGTGAGTTTAAGTCCCGCATCAGGCTCTGCGCTGACAAGGCAGAGCCTGCTTGAGATTCTCTCTCTCCCTCTTCCCTCCTCTGCTCTCTTTCTCTCTCTCAAAAAATAAATAAACTAAAAAAATTTATTTTATTTTTTTTTAAAGAAAACAAATGAAGATAAGACCTCTCTGGCTGAAGGATGCTCTGAGCTGTGAATCCCAAAGCGCTGGCTCTGGCCTTGCATGTAATAGTCACCCTTTAGGTGTCAGTGGACTAGCTGCATGGGTGAACACAAAAAATGGGCTTCCATTGCAGCTCAAGGAGTAAGACAAGCTACAGGAAAACCTTTCTAATGCTAGAAACATCTGAGAAATTTTAGTCTTTACACAGCATGCTGGGCATACCTCTCGCCCAGAACTCAGCATATTACACTGAAATGATTAGTTTCAATGTCTGCTTTCTTCATTGGACTACAAACTTCTTCATGGCTAGATCTACCCTAGCATGTCTGGTAAGAAGTGTTCACATTAGATCTTTGCCAGAACATTCTGAACCAAGTTTGATAGAAGCAACCCTACAGGAAAAGCAAGCACTACTTTTGTTTGAGAAAGTTGGAGTGCTTGAATTATTGGCCTACAGCCAAAAATCTGGCCTCTCTCAAAATTCTTCTCTGTATTGAATACTTTACTGCAGGTGAGAACTCGAAGTACTCTGCATCTGAACCAGACTAAAGCCCAAGATATAGGAGGGTAGAAGATTGCCATTTTGTCCACTTCTGTGGACGGTATTCAGCACAGTACTGGGTGTACAATATGTGCTCCTAAGTAAACATTTTCTGTAAGGAAATATGTATAGATGGATGACTTTAGCAATTCTGAAATGTCAGTGTTTCCAAAGATATTTTTACATCTGATCTCCAAATTGTTCCTAAATCTAGCTGCAATAGTTGCACTTCAAGGTTAAGTCCCTGGACCAGCAGATCCCCTATTTAACATATAAATGTGAGCAGATCCTAGAAGTAAATTGCACCCTAAAGTTATCTAAGAATTATTCTGTGACCTGGATATATTTTCTTATAGAAACAGATTTATAGAGCATGGTCAGGCCTCAGGGTGACCTATAAAGCCTTTTATCTTGGACTTTTTTTTTAACTTTCAAACTATTTAAAACCTGAATTTTTTTTTATTTTGGGCAATTCCTTATATTTGAAGCCTTGGAGTGGGCAGTAGCCACACCTAAGTCTCAGTAGAAGACACAGTGAGTCCCTGTCTCCCCCTTCCCTACCACCCTGGCAGCCAAAGCATTGGCAAGTCCCTCAGTTCAGTCTTCAGACTTAGAAATGGAAACAAATAAGCAAAAACACAGGGAGATGACAATTCATTTGTGATGGAGCCATACCATGCATGGAGGGAAAGGTCCTTGCCTCCAGAAAGATGTCTTGTGTCCTGTTTTTATAACTTCTGGACCACTGCCAGGTGCTCGAGCCTACAGGCCATACCAAAACCTGCTAACAAATCCCCAACTCATCCAGGTTTTTTTAAATTAAGAGAACAGGAGGTAATTTTGTTTTGTTTTGTTTTCAACCAAGAGTCTCTGCTGATACCCAACAGACCAAGATCAAATAGGATCCATTTGCCTTGAAAAGTAGTAGGAAGAAGTGATCTAGCAAACTAGTCCATAAACATCATAAATCCCACAAGCCACAAAGAGGTTCTGCTTTTCCTTGAGTATGAGTGTTTGTACATAGATCATTTTGATCAGAAGCAGATGGTCCAACCTAAGACGATCCATTATTCTGGCCCAAACAACCTATGTACCACTGACACATTTCTTAGTCACTTTAGCCTCAGTTTCTCCAGCTATGAGGTGAAAGTATCCATCAAATGATCCCTCAAGTTTCTTACAGCACAAGCATATTATAAATCTGAGGTCTGGCAAAGATGAGGAAGAAATGCTGTAGGGCTAGGAGATATTCTCCAGGCTCCTTTTCAACGCATAAATTTCTAAGTACCCCTAGTCCTCTCCTAGCCTTCCCCAAATATCCAAAGTACAAGTGTGAGCATTAGTCCCCCACTTCTGCAAGGTTGTTGACCCTAAACCATGATCTTGATTAGAAAACGGGAGGCAGGAACCCTGTAATGTTAAAGGCCTAATTAACTATGTCATTAAATCAAACTCTCCAACTTAACCTTTGGTTCTAGAGAAAGAATTGTTGCTAGAAAACTCTGCTACTCATTGGAGAGCCATTACCTATTCTAAGAGGCATATTTAAACTTATTATTGCCCCAAACACATAGCTAGATGTTCTTATTATACATGGTGGAGGAGAATGGCCACTGGTTCTGAGCAAGGCTGGGTGTCTGCTGATGTTGAATACATTTCAGCTTTTCTATGGTAAGACCTTAATTTCAGAGATTTATAACCAGTGTAAATCTGCCCTGAACAGAAGCCTGACACAAAATTACTTTGCCCAGTAGCAATTTTTTAAAGTTTTGGACTAAGTGCCTTTTATTCAACTTTACAACCGAAAAAAAAAAAAAAATGAAACAAAGCAAAGCACCCTAAGAACTACCTTTAGGCTACAAACATTCAAACATGCACACATGCGGGCACACACACGTATGCAGGCATCCATGCACACACAAATGTATGCTTTCAGAGTCACCACTGTTTTCTCTAGGCTCCTGGTGGAATAGGTTTCCATGCTTCAGTGCAGGTCCCAAAAGGGAGAAGAAGGGTAGAAAAAAAGTGCAGTGAGAAAACTGATCTCAGAAACCTGTAGCCCTGCCTGATTTCCCAAATGGGCGAGTTCAGACCTTTATGTGAAATCATCACCCACATATAATGTCCAAGCAGTTACAGTTACTATTCAGTCAAGAATCTACGTTTTGGGGCACATTCTCGACACCTCCATAGGACTCAGATAGGAGGATGCCATGGGCCCGTCGGTCCCTATTCCATGCCAGGAATGACCTGAACACTTAAGTGCTTCCGAGACAATAATGGTGAAGAAGGGGAAACCACAACAAAAAGAAAAATCAACTTTCAGATCACCAATAAACAACTGAGTGTGCGAGGCACTATTTTAAGTGTGTTATACATACTAACTTACATAATAATCATCATAAAACCATATGGTGGCTACTACTATTTTCCTGACTTTCAGATGGAAAAACTGAAACAGGTTAAATAAATTACCCTGAATCATACAGCTAGTGATGGAGCCAGAATGGGATCGTGGCAGCTCCCAAGTTCCTGTTGTACTCATGAATGCCAAAGTACTTTCTCCAAAAAGTGCTGTAATCATTTCATTCCAATGCCCATGAATTATGGTAAGAATGGTAACTGTCATGGTAATAATGGTTGGTAGTGATGTAACGCCATCAATTGTATTATGTCGTGTGCTTTGCATCCACTTTATATCCATTAGCTCCATCTTCACAACAGTCCCATTATGGTGGTACTTTTACCGTTCTCACTACACAGGTGAGAACCTGAGAGGTGAATTGCCCAAGGTCACTAAGTTGTTAAGAAGAGGATTGGAACTCACTCCACATCTGCCTAACTCCAAAACCAGTCCTCTACCCATTTCACGATACTCACGTCTCAAACAATCTCTGTGATATTTTTTAGCAGAGTGTATACAGGGCCATCATGCAAGCAATTTCCTATTCTAACTCTTCCCTTGGGTTCTGAACACAGACCCACTATTTCAGAAAGGCTTTCTGCTATCCTCCATGTCCCATTCTAAATCCTACCTAATTCCTTTCTGCAAGGTGCCCTTCCTCACTGGGGATTTCCTCAGTATGCTCAGGCTATTCCAATATTGTGCCACACTTGACATTTACTCTTTATATCTTCTATCTCAGGTTTCCATTTCCCATTACCACTGCCTATGTCCTAGGAGTCATAGAAGCCTATAGCAGAAAGGAATCAAGCAGTCAGGCTTGAATCCCAACTCTGATACTAGCCAACTATGTGATGTGGGCAAGTTACTTCTGTAGATCTCTGTTTCTGCATCTGTAAAATGGGCATCCTATGAACATCTACTTTGCAGACTTCTGTGAAGATTTAAAAAGATGGTATATGTAAAGGACTTAAGACAGCACCTGGCACATGGTTAGAGCTCTATCAGTATTTGTGTTTGTTGATGGCAGTGTTTTTGAAAACAGTTTAGACCCTAGCTAACCTCTGCTTCCAGATATCCTCTGCTTGAATCCACCCAGCACCTGACAGTCAGATGCAGTTTAAAACACTCCCTTGTTCATGTTGCTTATTGGCTCAAAAGCTGCCCATCACGCAGTGAATCAAGTCCAAATACTCACTACTGAAAGTAAGATAATATAAATGAGGGTGGTGACCACAGGATTTCCCTGTCATTTTCAGGATAAAATTCAGTCTACTCTGTAGGACTTTAAAGTCTTCTGAAAGCTGCCCCTTTCTCATTGAATTTCTACCCTTCCTCCAAACAACACCCCCCATCCAAGCCAGGGAACAACAATCACTGTACCAATGAGTCTTGCTGCCCTCATCTTGTGACAATGCCTGAAGTCTTCTTGGGCCAGGTTGTCCTTCCCACCTCCATCTCGACACCGAAATCCTACCAAAGCAGTAGTTCTTATGCCTCATTATGAATCAAAATCACTAGGGAAATGTTAAAACACACAGGCACCCAGCAGGTCTGGGCTGAGACACAGGCCTCCTTGGTTTGGAACACTCCCCAAGTGACTCTCATTGTGCAGCCAAAGAGTTCACACATCCTCATGACACCTGTAAGCTGTCGTTGCTGCCTTCCAATTAATGCTAACCATTATTCTGCTACTTGACACTTTATACAACTGTACCCTGCCTCCCCAACTAGACTGGAAACCCTCTGATGGCACAGAATAAGTCGAACATGTTTATAAATACCTGGGCCCAGGTTGTATCCTCCTCTCATAGGTAGTCATACATATTTTCGATATGTGTTTTAATCTTGACTCTCTAGAAAACATAATGTCATGGCAGATGGAGATGAAGGACACATATTTTCACATCAATCTCAGTGTCCAGCACCCACTGAGTACTCAACAGCTAGCTGGGGGCACACCTGGCCAACAGTAGTTGCTCAGCAGCTACTGGAAGACTGTTTACATAATTAGGTCATCTCTAAGAAGCCAACATGCACGTGATATAGACAATGGCACCAGTAACATAATCCCTACCACATGAGTTCAATCCAGTACCCCTTTCCTTGAGGTCCAGTGATCAGGATGCTGAAAAAATTGGCCACCTTGCGGTACAATGGCAGTAGTTCCTAATTTTTCACAGGCATCTGTGATGTAGATTCATAATCTGAAGGTCTATGCTCCTGCGTTTCTCCCCACTAGGGCTTTAACCTTCCATTACCCACAGCTCTGAAAAAGGGACTCTGAGGCAAAAGAGCAGTCTGGCCAGATGAGCTCTATAGGCCCCCCTGAATCTCCAAAAACCGGCAGTGCTTTAAAGGTTAAAAAGTTATTTTAGACCCCTCAGAAGCAAACCAACCCAGGACCAGTGAGTAGGCCCATAGGACCAGTCTGATTCCTGAGCAGAAGCTTCTCTCCATGCTGGCCCCAAGTGCCAGAGGCAGAACTTTAAGATGAATATGTGATCCATTATCAGCTGCTATTACCATCCTACCATAGCTGAAAGAAAGAAGCTATTACACATAATACATAAAATAACATTTAGTAAGGAAATCTGGATAATTACTTAGTAAAAAGGACATTGAGTCAGGTTCTAAGCCATTGCCCTGAATTGGGAATGGCATTACTTATGTCTTAAGTTAAATTGAGTAAAACTTCCTAAGCACTCCCTTAAAGAACACCTGTAAGTAATGAGTTGGCCTATCTCATCCATCCTGCTTTGTGCCTCGGTCCTAAAGAACAGACAGAGATTACCAGTCCCCCATAACCCACAGCTCTCTATGCTGGGCCAGCTCAAGGTGATGAGTTCCTCCAGGCCAGTGTGGAATAAGGGCTACCCCAATTGTGTGCACTGGAGCTGTCACAAACAGAGAGAAGCAAAAGAGATCAATTGGTAATGTATTTTCTTTCCTTTGCTGCAACTGATGAACATTAAAATGCATTCAAAATTAGAGCAGACAGAATATGAGTGAGTGCACTATATGGAACCCGAAGTGATTACAGCTGACTGCATTCCAGTAATAACACCACCATCACCAAAACCCATCGATCATCACCATCACTGGAATTCCTTTCGTGTATATGGTGCAGATAAAAGGATCTTACCCACCCACGACTTTAAATACCGCCTACATACTGACAGACTCCCAAATTCCTATTCCCAGGCCTGACCTCTTCCCACAGAAGCCCCCCAGTTCAGTTACTTTCTTGACATGGCCACTTGGATGGCTAAGAGGAACCTCAAATTTAATAAAATCGAGAACTTAACTGGTCATTAGCCCAAGCCTATTCATTCATGCCAGTAAGTGGCACCTCTATCCTTCCTACTGTTCCCCTGGGTCTCTCACTCTGCATTTCTCATCAGCAAATACTTTCAATTCTTCCTTCTAAACACCTGTAATGTGACCATGCCCCACCACCTGCATGGCAACTACCTTCATCCACACCAACCCAAACTCTGTCAGGCTCGACAATTGGAACCTCACCTTCTTTGCTGATTCCCCTGCACACCAAGGCCACGGTGATCAACGTGAGATTTCACTTGAGTCAAATTATGCTCAATGCCTTTCACTGGAATCTAATACAGAATAAAACCCCAAATCCTGGCCAGAGCCTAAAAGTCCCTGCATAACCCAGCCTCTGTAACAGCTCCTGATTTCACATGTCACTTGCCCACCTCTCCTCGTAGGTGCCAGGACTGCTCCTGCCTCAAGCCTTTGCATGTGCCAGTACCTCCAGAGACCCACTCCACCCCCCAGACCACTCATCCCTCTTCCCATCCAGGTTTCTGCGGAAACACCACTCATGAGAGGCTTTCCCTGAGCAACCGATGTTAAGGACATCTGTCACCTGCTTATTCTCTATTCCCCTCACCATGCTCTATCTGTGTTCCTTCTTACTATTCCTTACATACACAGGCACATTTACTGCTTCTCTCCAACACACTGCACTGGACAATGTAAGCTGTGTAAGGGCACATTTGATTTTTGGTCATTTTTTTTTCCTGTTTTAGTCATTGCTGTTTTCCAACACCTAGAGCATACTAGATGCTCAGGAACTATTTGTTGAAGGTATAAATGAAAATGCACGGTGTTAACACTTGCCAAATGTTAACTACTCTTATGTTAAGAGGCTGTGCCTTCATTTGGGGTCAACTCCTGACATGAAAGTCAGTATTCTTTCATTAAATGATTCTACCACTTCAAGTTAAGCAAGCACACTTGCGTGCTTTTATAGCATTTTATAGTTTGTGAAGCACTTTCACAAGTAATTATCTTGATTTTAAGTGCTTCTCACTACAACTGTCCAAGTAGTTCAGCCAGGGAAAACCAGTAAGAAGGTGTTAGCATCCAACCTAGGTCTTCTGCTCCTCAGCCCCATGTCCTTGCCTCACACGCACACTCCCTGCTTGGGTGAGATGCTGGCAGCACCACACAGGAAGAGAAGAGCAGGACTTGCCCTCCAAGTGCTCACAGCATTCAGCATGCACCAGGACATGAGCAGACATGTGTGGGGCTTAAGGATGACAAGTCAAAAGTACAAATAAAATGCTCCCAGCAGTGGCATTTCTGGAGAAATAGAATATATCCTGGTCCTCATCCCCAGGGGAGCTATTGGTAGGAGCTGACCACTCACTCCACATCCTCTACTGCCATGCACCCCAATCCTTCAGAAAGTTTTGGAAATAGAAGCTAAGAGAATAGTAAGGGCAGAACAACAGCTGAACCCTGGCTGCTGCCCATGAGAATCAAGAGAAGAGTGCTTTTTTTGTTTGTTTTTCAAAGTAACAAGGGCTGGCCCCACCCTACACCAATTAAAACGGTAGTCAGTGGAGCTTGAATATGGGCATCTTGTGATGTGATTATAATGACAGCAATTGATGCCAACCAGTGGTACAGTGCTTCACCATTGCAAAGTGCCTTTTCTTCCATTATCTCCTTTAATCATCCAAAAGGTCTTGGCTGTAGGCGGGACAGGCATACATATTCCAAAGTTAGAGGAAAAGAAACAGACGTAGACAGATGGACTGACTCCAAGCCCCCAGTTAGCTAATGAAAGAGAAAACTGGGACCAAGCATGGTTCAAGAAACGAGCCGTGAAATCTGTAACTGTGTAAGTTCCCTGACTTAGTGGGCTTACAAATCACCTAAGGATCTTGTTGAAATGCTGATTCTGCTTCAGCAGATCTGGGGTGGGCCCCAAGAATCTGCATTTCTAACAAACTCCAAGGTGATGCTAATGATCTATGGACCACCCTTTTGGTAGCAAAGACCAAACAGACATACCTAAGTAGTAACTAAACTGAATCCATTCTTGTTTCTCCATGTGGGGAAGGATAGGAACCTTTCAACAGCCTCCAGGTAGTGTCTTAGTTGCAGCCAAGTCGTCCATTACACTATGCAAGCCCTGTACCACAACCAGCTGGCACTCCCAGCCTCTACCTGTACAAACCAAGCCAATCTCATCACATTCTATGAAGCATTATGCAGAGCCCATTCACTATCACCACTAGCACACACACACATCCCAAAACTACTAAGATCTAAGCTACTTCACAATTCACAACCTTCCAAACAACCCCTCTGTCCACTCAGAGAACACTGAGTTAGATTCCCACATCAGCAGCAAAGATGGCCCTTACCATCATTTGTCAGGTTGGAATCGATTACGTCCTGACACCACTCCATTCTCTGAGATTACCCCTTTATTATTCAGGGGAGGGTACACTATTCCTGAGGTCATTTTTAAATGTTTTGTGTGCCTTTTAAATATCAGCTGCCACATATAGAGAGAGACTTCAAATGACTGCCTAAGATATTCCATTTTAGCCTTAAATCTTTAAATATACTTATGAATTTCTGACTTTAACAGATAGCCTAATGTCTCTTCCTTCATAATGGAAATCGATCCCAGGAAATCCTCATTAACTCTATCTCTTTGGGGCCCTCTCCTTGAGATGGCCTTATATCTCAAGATTCAACCCCCCAGTTGCTCCCCATGGCCCTTGGGCCTAAGCACAGACCTGGGCCAGTCTGCATCAAAGAACAAGGGAACCACGTTTCTGCTTACCTGGAACAAGTTTTTCTCCCACCAGCCTTTGAACCACCAACAGCCAGAACATCCTCCAAGTAGCTAAAGTCTAACTACCTGGCAGGTTCTGGTCCTAAAGCCTTGGTCTTCCCTGCCAGCTAAGCCCTCCTTGCTGAACTTCTATAGCCCTTAGTTTGAACCACATATTTTACAACTAATTAAACACAACCATATCATAGAAAAGTCTTTCTCCCCAGGTAGGGAGGATTTGGCTCATATCATACCCATTCGCCTGTCTGGTTTGATGCTATACATGAGCAAGTGCTCAGTACCAAGCTGCTGATTGACTGTGAGTGCTGACAGTGGATATGTTCGGTACCAACATGCCACCACCACACGTCCAGCTCTGATCAAGCAAGTTGCCAGTCTAAGAATGCCCTGGCACAACCGCCAAACCTCACCGTTCTCTACTGCTGCCAAGTCCCTTCTCTCTTTACCTAAGAATGACTTCACACCTAAATCTGATCCAGGAAAAAAATACAGCAATCCGAATTTTTCCAGTGCAAGATCACCAACACCACAAGCAAGCAAGGAGGGGCAACCTAAGACTGGAGTGACCTTTACTCAAAAAAGCAAAGAATACTTCCCATCATAGCAAATCCTCCCAACTAAGGAAATAACTGAAGGGGAACAATCTCTTCATTTTCCCTGAAAAGCTTGAGAAAAAAAGGATGAGCTCCAGTATTCCTAATTGTGGTCTTAATTCTGGGTTTAAATCTAAGGAAATCGGGCTCATACTTACACCCCATACCTGCTTCTGAGATTACAACACTAGTTAACATTTCATGTGCTTTACTATGCTGGTCATTACATCTCTTGAACCGAGGCTGATTTTGTCTCAACTTGTCATACCGGGGATTTCTGTTTCATACCATGTAACGTACATATGCCCCCCTAATCTTTTTCAGATAGAGTTCACATTCAGATACTTCTATTTATAATTATTGATCTTTATGTACAGCCTAACTTTCTGTGCCACAGTTAGAAGAGATGAAAAGGAATTCCCAAACAAATGGGGAGTAGTGAAGCATTTTCAAAAAAAAAAAAAAAACAAACAAAAGTCTAAACCATACTGCTACATAAAAACCCATTTCTATCCCAATATTTATTTTTCTGAATCTTGTCTAAGTTGCCCTTAGTGTTTACTAAAATCTTGACAAGTGGACATTTCATCTTCTATCCCTCTACTAAGATACTAAATAGCTATCCCAAAATGAGCAGGATATATTACAAATATATGTATATTGATGACCCAGCTGCTATTTGTACATTTGAAGTATGACATCTTTACTCCTCCATCATCAAGCACAAGTAATTAAGAATAATCAAGTGGGTGTTAATTGGATATAATGAAACAATCTCCAGTCAGCCTGAGCCTACTATTTGCCTCCTACTAATAATTATGAACACTAAACACTCGTGCTAATCTCCTTCTCCTTAGAGAAGCCAAACAGAAATACAGTATTTACTTAGCTAATGGGTTGTTTTGTCTGCAATTTAGTCTGTTTTAAAGCTAGGAAACTCATAATTTGCCAAGCTGTCACCAGCTGCTGTGCCCAGACCAGGGACGTAAGATTCTCAATGACAACAGTTCAGGGTATGTCATCTGAAATGAGAGGACAGATATTAATTAAGCTGACCTCCAATTGCAACTATACTTGGGCATGTCGATGCAAAAAAAAAAAAAAATCAAAGTTCTATGTCTGCATTAGTCAAAAGTACTTGTGGACCATGCACTCATTATTGCTCAGGGCTTCATAAAAGAAAAGAGTTTCCAAATGTAACCATCAGGAGGTCTCTATTTTGCTCTTTAGAATGATCTCCAGAGGCCTCTACCACTATAGACCAGGGGACTGGCCTTTGATCATATTACTTCAGGAGCATCTTGGCTGTTGGATGACTATTATACAGTAGTGAACCTAAAGTGTCTGATCAAGAGTGACCATTAGAAACATATTACTGGCCATTAAGCAGATGGTTAGATGTTTTTAAAGAGCTCTTACATAGTAATAGAATCCAGAGTCGTTGACTATATTTATTACTCTCCCAAGAAAGTGGAAAAAATAAAAAGATTCAATGTTTGTTCCAGAGGTGGTTAATTTCATTCTCCCAGGATCACCAGGAGATCACAGGCAGACTAGAAACTGGCAGCTGGTGATAGGATTTTAAAACAGGCTTCTGAACAAGATGATTAAAGTCAAATTCCTTATCAGAACTCAGGTGGGATTCCAAATGAAGCCCCTTGCCTGATGGTAGTGGAATCACAGTTATAAAACAAATATGCATCAAAAACACAGGTCAGCAAACTTTTCTGGTAAAGAGCCAGAGAGTAAATATTTTAGACCTTACAGACCACAAAACATATGTCACAAATACTCAGATCTAAAGTTATGGCATAAAAGTAGCCACGGATAATAGTAAATAAAGTGGCATGACTGTTTGCCAATAAAACTTTATTTATAAATATAGAAGCCTGCAGGATTTGGCCTACGGGTCATAGTTTGCCAACACCTGAGTTGTACTACACTGAAACAGGCAACATTAGAGGTGATATTCTCGGGGAAAGGAGTTCTCCTACCCAGGCCTCCATCGATAACCCCTATTTTACTTCACACGTGTAACGAAATCTCATTTTCTCTAATACATTTTTGAAAACGTGCTTGAATCAATAGATTCTATGTCGCATCCTACTTACCATTAATACACACTTTTATATGAAGTTTTATCCCCATTTTGGGATGAAACTACAATGAATAGGAGTCAACACCCTTCTACTCAGCAAGTATTGCTATATGACTCCATTTGTAAATAAATACTTATATTATTTTGGTATTATTTATATATTTATAAAATTATTATTATATATAATGTTATACAATGTATATGAATATTCGTATATACATCACCTCTTCTGTTTCTTTTACTCATAACTTCAAACATTGAGTTTTCTTAAAGGTAAACCATCTGTAATTACTTAGTAAACAAAATCTGTCCATCCTAGATCACTCTCAAATAGGAGTACCTAACTTACTACAACAGAGCTATACCTTGGATATTACAAAATCTGGAAGAATGTTACTGAACTCCAAGGCAAAGTGAAAAAGCACAATGACACAAGGGTGAAGGACTCTAATGTTTTAGTCTGATGTTTTAGTCTCAGTTCTTTGGCTAAATAATTGTGAGACCTGGGACATATTATTTAAACCCTCTGAGCTTTGGTTGCATCCAAAAAATTAAGGAGTTATATCAGAGGATGGTTAGAGTCACCTCGAGCTTTCATATTCTCTGACCATTAGACAGAAAATACCTTAATTAGCTCACTTGATTACAAGATGATATGAATGAGGCCAAAGAAGCAAGTTAAAAAGCCATGCAAGGCTAGCTAGTTTGAAATCGAGCAAAACACTGTCACACAGGTTATGACTCAACTTGGTGGCTAGTTCAGTCCTCAAATCAACAACACAAATAATACATGATAATAGTAAGTCACAAACATCTTTATATACAGTATCATTAATATTTTTATGTAACTATGACTACTAGACTACACAACCAAGTATTTCGTTCTACTTCTTTCCAGTGATGTGGTCTCTCCAGCGTGCCCTGGGCCAGTCCATGGTCCTACTGCGCATGATCAGAATGCAGCGCAAACCACGTGTGATTCACTATGTAAATCTGACAACAGCTGAACTGGTCTGTACACTGCTTAACAAGACAAATCCAGTGATCACATGCCTAGATGTCAGGCAGTATCAAATTACTGTAAAAGTTCCTAAATAATTATGTTCCATTTCTGCATTTATCTTGTCTTGGATTGGTAGCCATTTGCAGACCATGTCAACAAGTAGATAAGGTCTTCCAGTTGCCACTTCTAATATGTAGATGAGAACAAACTTAGAGGAGGCAGGAAAACAAAATTAAACGTAATATCGCCATGTTTTTTTCTTCTCTTTTTCCAGGTCTCTATTCTCTCCCTAGAACCCAGTTCTCCTTATAAAGTCCAACTACCCATCTTCCAGGTCCTAGTTGTATTTTCTGAGCCATTCAACAAATATTTACTGAACAACTTCTATGTGCCTGGTACTATTCCAGGCACCTGGGAACCAGAGGTAAACAAGACAGATATGGTCATTGCTCCAGTGGAGTTGACAAGTTTCTTTTAAAAAGGCATGCCCTGGGCATATGTGTTTATACCATGTCTATGTTAAGTGTAGAAAAGTAGAAAAAATAGAAAAAGTATATCACTTACTAATACTCAGTCCCAGTTTATTAAACACCAAATATCCACCAGACAATCTGATGGCTTTGGAGGTTTAAAAATCAATGAAAAATTGCCCCTGTCCTTGAAGAGCTTACAGTTTAGAGGACTCTTCCATGGGATCTTTCAAGTATTTCAAGATACTAAAGAAAGCTTTAGTATCAATTCTATTTCCATAGGTTCTGTGAAACTGACTCTCATCACATGGATGGCTACACCAAGAGCTTCTACTTGGGTCTGTATAGATACACAGCAATGTTAGCAAACATACCATACTTAAACTGAAACGGACCACAGAGACCTTCTAACATTTTACTGATGAAAAAATTACGATGTGGAAAGGTGAAGTGACTTGTCCAAAGTCATACAACTAATGGTTAAAATTAACCTCCAACAGGATCATGTTCAAAATGGCCTTACTGGGTGTAGTTCCAAAGTCAGCTAGCATATTTGCAAAGTAGGTCTTCCAGGTATATAAACATCCCAGCTTCTGCAAAATCTTTCCATCAAATACACGGAAATAGGATGCTGTAGTAGCATCGCTGCATAAGGAAGTTCGATGATGCCCTAAGAAGGCTTGGGATGTCCTCTCCAGATCTTCTGACCTCATGATTTCCATGATGTTAAATGTTCCTTCTGGTCTCCAGCTCTATTGTACAAACATAACTCCACTACTTTGGAAATCTAGATAGCCTACTAGAAAAAAACAGACTGCACACAGTAGGAGGGTGAAAGTCATGCCATTATAGACAGATCTTGAATTACTCCTTTGAACAGCCAGAGTCAGGTTCATATAATAATGGAATCCAGAAGTTCCAATACTCCTGGCTCTAGGTCTAGACACAAACTTATGCATGATCTCTCATCCACATCCTATCAGTTTTTGACCTTCTTCTCCGTTCTCCTCCTGCCTTTCCTGGACCACAACACTTGTCACCTAGTGCTATGCTCCCACTAAGACCTTGGACACCATTCCTATTAGCCAGTCTCCAGCAGCCCTGAGAAAATTGCCCTTTGGATCCTACCTAGACCACAAGACCCCATCTCAGCTTAAACCTCCCACACGTGCTACAGGGGATTTGTTCGAATTATCCACCCTTCACAGGATACCACCCTCGCCCCACCCGCCCCACTCATAGTCCTTCCAATCACTATCCTATTGGTGGAAAAGAGCTTTCATTAAACCCTATGAAATTTTCCATTAATTCAACACCCAACTACCCAGGTCTAAGAGCTCTTCAATTTCATTAATGAGCCTCAACATAAGACATACAAATGCTTAAACATGTCCTGTTATACAGAGAACCAGATTGTCAAGGTAGCCAAGAAAAAAAAAAAAAAATAAAAACCAGCTTATGGAAGGTCAGAATTCCTCTAATTAATGACAAATGCCTTACAATGAATAGCTTGATGAAGACAGGCTCTGCACCACAGTGAGATTTTTCTTCTATTTGCAGAGCAATGAAATCATTAAGGTAATAGATCACCATTCCCACTAACAGAATCTCTTACTGTCATCTCCTTCAGTGTGCATGCAAGCAGAAGACACACATCTATTGTCTCTTACTTCTGGAAGTTGTAAATGTAGGGAAATTGTCATCATTAAATTGAATGTAACGGTCCTCCTCCCCTCTCCCCCTCTCATTCTTTCCCTCTGTTCCTCCGCTCAGTCTGACACATACCTTGTAAATGTCAACACAAAAGTATGTCCTGAAGACCAATGGGCAGAAAGTTCTGATTACCAGCAAAAATCCATCATGTGATACTGAACAGTCACCCCTGCAGCGAGAGGAAATGATAATTGCTTTGCCGTGCAAGGTGGAGAAGCTGACCTCAAAGTGTCTCTGGTAGTATTAACATGTAATGAAGATGGGTGCAGACAAAGGCCACTGCTGAACACTCCAGGGACACCATCAGACATCCTCACCTCTGAGGCAAGTGGTTAAGGAACACAGGCAGCTCTAATTATAGCCAACTCTTCATGCTCCAACATCTTAACCCTGGGCCTTCTCCATTCAACCCTAGCGGGGAACCAAGAACCTCTCACTGGGCCCAAAGGAACCCTAGAAAATTCCCAACCAGGGCTTAGGGAGGGTTCACACTAGGAAGCCAACCCCTTTGGGGAAAGTGGAAGGAACATGGCAAGTGAGCTCTGCCTAGGAAGTGCCTTGTTGGTTTGCTGCAAAGAAGAATGTGTAGCTTTGATGTAGCTTGAGAGGTCACAGAGAGAACTCCTTTGAGCAACCAGCGTGCTGAGCCAGCAAGGAGAAGGAGGCGGCTTCCTGACCTGAGGAATTCTGCAGGAAGCCTTGCTGTCCATGGGATGTCAGGGGCTGTCATTGGGCCACAAGGACTGTTTGGCCTTGAGCATTAGTTATGTTATGTAAATTACCCTTAATGAAAGTGCAGCCTTGGTCCATAAAAACTTAACAATGCATTTATCTTCATTTGAGCGCTCCCCAGCAGCCACCACCTCCCTTTACAGACCATATTAACTGGGCTTTCACGGCATGTCCCTGTCCTCCACAGCCACCGTCAGGAGGGCCCCAGAAGAGGGAGAGGAGTTGGCTTACACTTAACAAGACAAATGTGCCACCGTGGAGGTGGCATCAGGTGGCCCGAGCGCACATACAGGATGGCAGAGCAGCTGCAGCTGTGCCTGTCCCTCCTCCCCAGGCCCTCTTTGTGAACAATGTTCAGATGGCTGGAACAGATAAAACTTAGTTTTCCATTCTTGAGAGCTAGATGTCACCTCTGATTCATCAGCAAGCATTTATTAAGTGCCTCCTGTGTACCCAGCCTACAGCAAAAATCTCTGTCACTCTCTCCTTGCATTTAACAAGCAGGCAATGGTTTCTCACTCTGAGACACCCCATTTGAGATGCCCAAAGCAAACTTCTAGGCACTTTGCAGCTGTTTTCAGTTCTACACCAATCCTCACCTTTGAAGAAGAAATCTCAGGAAAAAAAAAAGTCTGAAATCCTCAGGTGCAAGTTTCACTACAGGTTCCCAGAGTTGAAGAGGAAAAGAACTGAAATTATATAACCACTGGAAGAAGTCTGGGTCTGGCTTACCTTGAATGCAATCTTCACAATTATAAACATTTAAAAAAAATTTTAATGTTTATTTATTCTTGAGAGAGAAAAAGAGCATGTGAGGTTCAGAGAGAGGGGGAGACACGGAATCTGAAGCAGGCTCCAGGCTCTGAGCTGTCAGCACAGAGCCCGATGCAGGGCTCGAACTCATGAACTATGAGATCATGACCTGAGCCGAAGTTAGAAGCTTAACCGACTGAGTCATCCAGGTGCCCCTATTATAAAACATTTTAAAAGTAAAACACCTTACCACTGCATGTAAGGCCTTCCACAGACTGATGCTGCCCACTTCCCAGGCTCAGCTCCGTCCCTCTCATTTTCTCCTGAATAGCCACAGATGCCTCTTCCCAGGGCTTCGTATTCACCAAACTCTGTCCAGTCAAGAAACTTTCACTTGCTGCTCCCTCTGCCTGCAATGTTCTTCCCTCTCTCCTTTCCTAATTAACCCTGCCTCCTTCAGCTCCCCAGACAGAAATCCCTTTACCAGGGAAGCCTTTCCAAAGCTCTGTGAGTCAAATTAGGTCTCACCATGGCACCACATCCTTCTCCTCCCCAGGCCCCTGCCCCAGGTGTGAGCGACACCTGTTTCTCAGTGATTGCATACGTGATTATTTGATGACCTGCACCTCCACCAGACCATAAACTCCATGAGACAGCAGCCATGTTTACTTTTCCTGCCACCAAACTGCTAGCAACAAGCACACAACAGACAGCTAAAACAATTATACGTTATACATAGATACATACATAAATGCATACATGCCGATCACTTCCTCTCTGCGACTATGGAAAAGACACCAAGAAAAAGAACTAGGCTCACATTCATTGAAGCACATGAAGAAGAAGTGAGGGACTCCAACAGTGACTGAACACTTAGAAATAGCCACGAGGAGAAGCCAAATAGATTCTAGGTGAGAACATCTTCAAGAATAAGCTACTCCTTCCAAACAGGACAGTGGGCAATTGGGTGAGGTGACCTTTCTCAAACCCTGCCATTCCCGTGTTTTCTGTCCTGGAAGCCTGACTTTCGAGTCATGACAGCCACATCTCATCACCTGGTCTGGAAGCAGTTCTACTCCAAGTGCAAGTTCAACATTTATCCCCACTCTTTGTTGTGCCACTTGGCTACCAGGAAGAAGGCAGATTTTTGTTCTTTTGTTTTGCAGACAGCAAAATACAGAAAATAACTAGAAGCATCAGGCTGGGAAAGAACAGTTTCCTGAAAGTGAAGAGCCGAAATGAGTTGGCCCAAAAGCCTGGGAGAGTAAAGGGTACAATCCCCAATGAAAAGATGTACTTGCAAAATACCTCTCTCTCACCTAGGTATCGAAGGAATTGCATAGAATTCGTTGGCCACAACTTCCTGGAAAAGGAGATTATCCCAATTTGTTCACCTCACAAAGGAATTGTGTGAATCCTATTTGACCCCTGTTTTTCCAATCTAGGGTATGAATTTAGCTAGCTTTGAAAATGTTTTAGGGCTTCCACAGAAATTTGTAAAATGTCAGCGTGAAAATTTTAATTGAGTTATTAGCAATATCTCTTCTTTGAATGACCTTTTAGTACTCCTTATAACATATCACCTCCTTTTACTACCTTCTGGCTGACAGTTTCTAATATATTCCTTCTTCCTAGATGATATCATCTGTCCTTGGGTGGAATTAACTAAAGCACTCTACATTCAAAGGCTGACATTAATCCATAGCCCCAGATTTGTAACAGCTGCTGGTATAAACAGTATTTCCATACACAGGGTTTTAACAATGACTGGCAGAAATGCATAGTATTCACTGGTCATTGATGACATGCAAACAAATGAATCAGGGTGACAAACACCAATGATTTCTTTTTAATTTTTAATCGGCTGAAACAGTATACATGCTGCACAAATCTAAAGGAACATTGCTAGCTTTGTGGAAATTTTGTATGTCTCTTAAGAATCACATGTGTAGAAACAGCTAATCAAAAGAGGACATTATAAGGATGAATGGCAAACAAGTTGTTTGTTGAAGTAACTTTCCAATACTCAATAAAGAAAATACAGAAAATACAGTCCCATATTCTTCGTAACCCAGACATTTTGCATCATTCCAAGAAATGGAAAAAGTAAATCAACATGGCATGTGGATACAAAAAGGTACATTCAGAGTTGAGAATCACCAAATAGGGAAAAGATAAATAAAGCCCGTCCCCCCAAAATTCCTAACTCCAGTGGTTTCTCTTAACAACCTCCAGGCACCCAAACCACATGCCCTTATGTGAAAATGACCAACAAAAGGGCAGGAGGCCCCGGATCTCCTTTGACTCCTCCCAGTCTGCTCCTACAGACTTTATATTCCACTGGAAACAGGCACATATATATCAGTGCAGCCACAAGCAGTGACATCTATAGGGACCCTCACCGGCATTTTCCATCAGCTCAACCATGTTATTTAGAATCTGAGGCAGTAATGACCAGGTGAATGCCAGACTGCTGATGCAGGTCCCAGGGCTCGAGGTGGCTGATAATTAAAGTGTTGTTACCCTCACTGTGCGGTGGAAACCCAGTGGTGGGAAGAGGGAATTTCCAAGGGTAAAAGAATTTGCGAACGGACCTCGGGAAAGCAAGATTTTCCAGAAGCCAAATTGGGGTTCCGGATTCTGTCCCTTTTCCCAGTGCCTCACGCTATACTGTGCACTCACTGACCTTCATAAGAAAATGCCAACCCAGTCTTCACATGGCCCGACACCTTGCATGACTCAAGTCACAAGATGGCCACTGCCACCATATTAGGATATTGTGAAGTGTGGCCATAATATGACACCTCAGTGGGGAGGGGATTGAGCATTCACCTGACAAACCTGAAGGTTATCACTGTTAGTAGTCACCTGGGGAATAGGTGCATGTCAGGGGGAACAGCAACGTCCAAGAGAGTACTATGTAAGTAAGTGTGAGAAAAATACCTCCCTGGCTTGGATTCATAAGGCACCAAGCATCTAGGGGGGTGTTGCTCCCATGCTTTGAAGTGGGAAGCATTCACTATTTGGAAGCAAAAGCTGCCAAGTGAGGACCCAGGTGAACTGGAAGAAACTTGACAGTGTTCAGAGCCCTGAGAGGCAGCTGGTCAAGGCATAATCAGAACCCCAGGCTCTGCCCAGTACTCCCTTGATATCTCTGTGTTATCTCTAAGGACTGGTCCAGTCTGTCTCAGGTGTGCCAGCAGACAGAAAACAGCTTATCCCTGGGACCAGTGTTGCTGCATCCAACAGGGAAAATCAGGGCAGCTGAATCATCAGCCCCTCCCCTCCCCTCCAACACATTTCTGCTAACTGTGGAAGGTTCTGAGTTTGTTCTGACCAAGTAGTACTTTCTCCTTATTCTCCCTCCAGGTATTTAAAACTTACCCATCCTATTACTAAGTCAGTTTGCCTGTTAGACTAATATAAACCCAGTTAATGGGTCTAATTATTATATATTCTCCAAGTAATATATTTCATTCACTCATTCATCCACTCAACTTACTGCCCATTTCCCATGAGCCCAGCACTGCATTGGGTATGAGAGCTGTAAATGCAAAAAGGATGTGGTCCATGCTCTCTAGGAACTCACACACTAACTAGGAAACAACCTCATAACAGAAACTTAACTTAAACTTATGCCATCTCTGGTAAGGGAAATATGGTTCAGAGGGCTGTTTGGGAGGATGTCTAAATTACAGCAAGAAAGCAGATGCGTCCTCTGCCCAGGCATGATGCCAGCCCCCTGCACAAGACTCCACATTGCAGGAAGAGATTCAGGAAGCAGTAACAAGAAAATCAATTTCCCTCAGTGAAGAAAGGAGACTGCAAGCCCAGCAGGTAATGAGTTCCACCAGCCCTGGCCCTGCATGATGGAAGGTTGATCTTATGGTAAAGAATATGAACTGGAGAGTCAGACAGACATAGGTTCTAGTCGCAGCTTAACTACCTTAGGCAAACTACTCATCCAAGGCAAGTCTCAGGTTTGCTCACCAGTAAGACAGGTTAACAACGCATACCCCAGTCCCTGTTGTTCAGTACGTGGTTCTTAAGTGTAGCCAGCGGCACCAAGATCACCAGGCAACTTATTAGAAATGCAAGTTTTCAGCCTCCACCCCATACCTCTAGAATAAGAAACACCAGGGATGGGGTGCTGCTGATTGCGATACTCTTGAAAGTTTGGAAAAGACCGATGTATAGATTTAAAGGACTGATGCTTACTGAATGTTTTGCAAAGTGCCGGGCGTACAGGAAGCCCACATGCATGGTGGTTGCATCATAAGGTCCTGGGAAAGGGATGTAGAAAAGGACACGAGGAGGAGTTCAGCTTTGCCAGAAGTCAGAGCCAAAAGGGAACATGAAGTGCCCCAGAACTCCCTGGGTGATTATCAAAATGCAGATCCCTAGGCCACAGTTCAGGCCTACAACTATGAACTTGGAAGGGGAAGATCTGGGATCCACAGCCTCTTACATAGGCATCTACAAGGTAAGCGCTCTCTCGCCAGTTTGGCATGGGGTGCAGGCATGGGGGGGCGGTGGTGTTATTGCTTTTTATTTTGATTATTTGCTTATTTACTGCTATGCCCGCATCTACCTCAGGATAGATCCTACAAGAAGCTCCATCTCAAGCTCTTCTTTCTGCCAATATGGTACACAGCTTCCTCTTTCTCACCTTCTCCAGACTCTGTCTCCATCTCCACTCAACTTCAGCCTTCTTCATCGCTGCCCCTATCTCCAGCCTTCTTTCCCTTCTGGTCTACTCTTCAAAATCACTCCCTTTGTGGTATTTCTCAAATATAATCTAAGAATTTCACTTCACACTTAAAAACGAAAACAAACAGAAAGCAACCTTCATTGCCCATCCCCAAAGAAGGCTTTATGGCACAGAATTCCAAGTCCTTAGCCTGCCCCTGCAAGACGTTCCCCAAGTTGAGTTCAGGCTCCACTGCACCCACTTCTCTTCAGACATCATGTGTCGTCACCAGGGTCCAACTGCTCCTCCCCATTAGGTCTTGCTCTTCCCCAGAAAGAAATGACCCTCTGCCTTTTCTCCAGAGGAGGAACCTCTTGTCCTTCCCCAAACTCCTCCATCACTGTTTCGAGCATGAAAGTGTTTACTGTTATCTTTGCTAAACCAATAGCTCCAGAAAGGTAAAGATTCATTTATATATATCCTCCACCTTGAAAAATCCCACCAATATCATGGAGGAATTTGGAGAGGCAGTAGCAGCCCTCCTCACCACCCTCCACTTAACCGAGAGGCTGGAGTAACCACAACTCTCCCAACCCTCTCTAAAACACACAAGAATGTCAAATGAATCTGGACAGCTGCAACTCACAAGTCACCATTGTCCAAGGTGACTGGGGTGGTATATAGCTGATACGGACATGGCAAAGCTCTAGGTACATGTGGACCTAATGCTGACTAATTGCTCAGAATTATATTCCCTGCCTACATGCATATGCACACACAGGTACAGCACATGGCAGCCTTGGGCTCACAGAACTGAACTGATAGAAAAGACCGAAGCCAAAACGTGAATGAAGCAGTTGTGTCTGGCCATTCACCACAGTAAGCGGAGCAGTAGAATGAACCTTCCATCATTTCCCCTCTGTCATTACTACATACTTTGACATATTTGCTACGTGTATTTTACAAACCTCAATTCACCAGCTGGTTTTGATCATCTGACACTATTAAAAGTTTTGCCAGGGCACCTGGGTGGCTCAGTTGAGTGTCTGACTTCAGCTCAAGTCATGATCTCACAGTTCACTAGTTCAAGACCCACATTGGGCTCTGTGCTGACAGCTTGGAGCCTGAAGCCAGACTCTGTATCTCCCTCTTCTCTGACCCTCCACCCCACTCTCTCTCTCTCAAAAATAAACATTAAATTTTTTTTAAAAATTTCGCCAACATTGTACAACACAGTATTGCAAGAAAAAGCATTCAATTCTGGTAACAAAATACCTAGGTCTCTTTGACACTTAACTTCGCCTTGTATTAGCAGTGTGACCTTAGGCAAATTGCTCAAACTCTTGGGCCTCAGTTACCTCAGCTGCAGAGTGGAGTCACTACTCCATGTTAGACCCAGATCACAGTTGCTTTGAGGATCATCTGACATAAGACAGAGGAGCATGCTTTATTAATATAATTCATTTTTCACTGACCGGTCTGCCCCATTTAAAAATCTTATCCCACGTAGTAATGCAGGTGTCTAGATACTGTTTCCTCTTTTCTGACAGTGTTTGTAATGGAATTACATCAAACTCCTCTTCAGTTTTTCTTTCTTTCAGAGTCTAGGCCTGTAGATCACTTCTATCCTTTGAAAGTTGTTTTTTGAATGTATAACATGTGATTGTCTCCTGTAATACTTCTTGGCTATAAACGAACTTGAACACCTTCTTTCCTCCTCTACTCAATTAGTTCATTCTTACTGATCTGTTCAATTTATCCTTATTTTCTCTTCATCCAAACACCTCTTAGTCTTAAGGAAGCTTACTAAGGATGAGAGAGAGGTCCAGTGAGGACTTCCATGGCTCTCTATAATACTTCCATAAATCCTGCCAACTGGAAGACAGAGAAACAACAAAGTGTTGCTTTGTTCTAAGCACAAACATACCACTTGGTCATTCTGCCCCTTCCCTGGACCTTCTCCCTCCCATCCCCATGCCAGATCTGGTGCTACGCAAGAACAGGAGAGTTGTCATTAGTCACAATTCTGCCACAATTTTCTCCTCGCTGCTACTCCCTGCTGATGACATTAGCTGGAAGACTGCCAGAGCTCAGAGAGAAAAACTCACCAAAATGATCATAAAGCCATTTAGGAAGATATGAGCATGATCAACACACTAAATAATAATTACTCACATTTGTATTCCCTGCCAATCTTCATATACAGGGTATAAATGTAACCCGCTCCAAATGAATCACCTGGTTCTAAATGCCGAAGAATCACAGTCCTAGGATTCTGACAAAGTAACCGACACATCTTGTGCCACAGGCTTATAACAAAGACAGTGCTGTAAATTGAAACCCCAAGAACAAAGCCAGTTGGAATTTTTAAACATTTACTCCAAACTTTTCATTATGGGTTATATTCTTCTCAAATATTTCATCATGCCTTTTTCCTCTCTCTGGTTTAAATCTCAATCACTAAAAGGAATGATTCGAAGGCAATAATGTAGAAACAAAGGGGGAGATTAAATACAAATTAAGCTTTCATTTGTACTGTTTTTCCAGACTGAATTAAAGTGATTGAGCTAACTTTGGTGTAAAGTAAATTTTACAGCTGTTGGAAATGATAGAATGTAAATTGGATTATACTATTTAAATATTTTACAAATAATTGAAATGGCATTCTTATAAGTTATGTTCAAATATTCACGTTCAAACACAGTAGATCATGCTGACTGGCTCTAGGTATATATCTTTCCTTCTGCTTGATATTTCTTCCATTACCAAAATGAAACTCAAAAAAATTCACAGAGATAGGTCAGACAGTACCCGTTAAGATCGTGGGAATGAAAAGACAAGACGGTATAACTTAAGCTATTCAGATTAATTCATTCCAACAGATATTTATTGATTATAGAGCACTGAGCAAGCTAATGGATACAAGGGAGAAGTAACCAGTCTTGCCCTGAAAGCGCTTACCACCTCCCAGAAGGAAGGAACAGAGCCAAATAAAATTATGCTACTTAAAGGAGAATAACACAAATGCACAACACACAGGAAGGGCAGGGGAGGCTTAATGGGGTAGGTTGGGAAAGACTTTATGAAAAAGATATTTAAGCTAGGTTTTGAAGGATGGATAGAATTTCCACTAGGTCAACACTGTAAGAAACATGTATGAAAAGCAAGAGAGGGATAAATAGCCTCAATTCATGGGAATAAGAATCCATGGGACATGTCTGGAGAAGAGAGAACAGAACAAATCAAAAGGACCTAGGATGCCTAGAGAAGTAGCGAGACATTTTCTCAGTCATTCACCAACATTGATTGATTATCCATGTTCCCATAAGCTCTATGGGGGAATATAAAGAAAAATAAAGATCACTTCCCTCAAGGAATTTGCATTTTAGAGGATAAGATTTGTAAATAAATACCAAATAGAAAGCAAAAAGGACCATACAGTGGTACAGACACAGTGGTCTATAAATTTAGTGGAGGGAAAAGTCACTACTAAGCAACCAGGAGGAGGAGAACCTTGAAGGATGAACAAATGAGTATAAACACATTCATTCACTCACTCACTAAAAATATGCATTTATATTTCCTTTCCAACTATCTTGGATATTGAGCAAAATAATGGAAACAAAGATGAACAAGACACAGTCTTTGCCTTAAGGAATTCAGTTTGACTGCAGCAGAAGAAAAAGGCGAATAAGGGAAGAGAACACTGGAAAGATGAGCTACTATTACACCTAGATAGCCAAGGATTTCAGAGCACAAACAGTCCTATGTTGTGAAGGCTTGTGAAACCACTGAAGAGGTCTGGAGGCAGCTTTTAGAAAGCTGATCTTAGTTTGAATCCTTCTCAAAGCAGAACCTGAGATGAGCACATGGATGTGGGGGGTTTGTTTGGGAGATAATCCCAGAGGGATCAGGGGAAGAGGAAAATCCAAGGTCAGAGTACATTATCAAGGTCACTGCTCCTGGCAATGGGGCATGACAGAGCCTCCTCCAGAACTGTCTGTGTGAAGGACAGGAGGCTGGGCACTTACTATCAGCTTCAGTTCCCCAGTGACTGAGGGTTGCCCCTGTAGGGGCCACTGGCTCCCTTGCACGTCCAAGCGGAGCTTAACTTAGGCAGAGAATCTCATGGCTACAGAGAAGGTCCTTGGGCAAAAAGAAAGATTCACAGAATAACATGAGATGAGACACTGTCAGCAAGAGTCTGAGCTCACATGGAACTGTGCATTATGGCCATGAATGAAACCACAGGTGGCTTGAGGAGTTGGGATGAGGGCCCCAAAAGTGTCTGCTAGAATCAGGTAGCAGCCAGCATGCACGGGAGGATAGAAAGGAAAAGGCCAGGACAAACAGTCATTCTCTAGCCTAGAAAAGAGAAAGATGATGGGGCACTGAATAAAGGAGGCGGGACTGGTGAGAAGGGATGGATGTTGAAATCATCATCAAGGATTAAGCAACTGATGAACTGTGTGGAGTTAAGGAGATACATCATGGGTAACTGAGACTCTAAACCTCCATGATGGTACCATGGACAGGAGGTAAGTGAAGATGATGAACAGCTAAGAGAAGACGATGACTAAGAGGAAGGGGGGAATACAGGACTAGAGTTTTGGAGAGAGTGAATTGGAAATTATCAGCAGAGAGACAGTAGCTATATTCACAGTTTTTCTAAAAAGACTATACATAGGAAAGGGGGAAAAAAACCAAAGCTTAGAAACTAAAGAAACCTCTACATTTAATGAAAGGGAAGGAAGACAGATGATGAGCCAGAAAAGGAGAGGGCACTGCATCAACATAAATAGAAAACAGAATTTCAGGAATGAGAGGCTGGTCAACAGGGTGAAAGAGGATGAAATTATCAAGAGCAAGAAGTGCCCGCAGAAACACAGGAGGGCTTCAATGGACACAATGCAGCAGAGAGGCAGGCCAGCTCCAGGATCTGGTTGATAAAAGTTTAAGGAATAAGGGAGAGGGAGTCAGTTCTTTTCAATGGGGGGTTTTCCACCTGAATCACATAATGTGCTTTCTGTGACTATTTTCTCAATTCTCCCAAAGGCAGCATCTAAGTAGCACCCTTCAAAATGCACAGACGTTACTAACAGTGCCTTAGGACAGGGGTCAGCAAGCTTTTACCACAAAGAGCCACATCGTCTCTTGCAACTACTCAGATCTGCTGCTGTAGCACCAAAGCAGCCATCAACAGTACAAAAATGAATGGCACAGCTTTGTGCCAATAAAGTTTTATTTATGGACACTGAGATTTGGATTTCATATATTTTTCATGTGTCAAGAATTACTCTTTACAAAGTGTTTTCAACCTAAAAAGAAATAAGAATAAAATAAAATGCTTTCCACCTTGAAAAATAAAAAACCATTCTTGGTCCATGGGCCCTACAAAAACCAATGCTGGGGCCAGATTTGGCTTTTAGATGATAGGATGCCCCTATCTTAGGGCCTTAGAGCTTAGTTGTCACCTGAGTTATAACCTACAGGTGACAGATGCCACTAGCAGAGGCTTCAAATAAATGAAGAGAAAAGACACTAGCATGAGAGAGAATTTGGATCAAGAATTTATTGGTTTTTGTGTTTTTAAAAGTAGGGATGGGGTGCCTGGGTGGCTCAGTTGGTTGAGTGTCCTTCATTTCCACTCAGGTCATGATTTCACATTTCATGGGATCAAGCTCCAATTCAGGCTGTATGCTATTAGCATAGATTCTCTTGGATTCTTTCTCTCCCTTTGCCCCCCTCCTTTCTCTCTCTCTCTCTCTCTCTCTAAATAAACTTTTTAAAAAGAGTGGGGGAAATACATGTATCATGACAGGTTAATCGGAAATTATCTCTGGAGAGGGAAAGTTGAAGCTACATGGAAAATGGGGGGAACTAGTGGGTCCCCGTCCTAGATGAAGAAGGGCACAGGATGAAGGAGTGAGCTGAGCAAAGGAGGGGCCAGACAGCTTCCTCTGAGAGGGAAGGTGAGGCGGGAAAGGCAGGCTGGAACCAGATTACCGAGGACCTAAAATGCCAACCCAAGAGTTCACACTTCATTAGGTGAGCAATGAGGAGCTACCGAAGGTGTTTAGGCCAAGGAGTACAGCCCAGGAATCAGTAATACACCAGGTCTCCCTACCGCAGACTGAATAAATAAGCCAACACTCTATACATATTTACATAATGGAGGTATGAGCAGAACAGAAGCTGGAAATATGTGATAACAGACTCTCGTGCTCAAAAACCTGCTCCACCAACGCATTCAGGGAAGGGAGGATAAGACAAGTTGATATACTCAAAGACAGATAATTTGATATATCCATATATAAACATGCTCTTACCCTCAAGAATTTGAATCTGGGATATAGCAAGAGCCCATGACCTGGGCTTATGGCAGCTTGGGTTTGAAAGCTGGGGGCAGGGGGGTGGTTAAGTATAGTAACCTGCGCTACATTTCACCCCCAACTTCACTATTAACCATCTGTATGATGCTAGAACAGGAAAATGAACGTCTCTGGGCCTCAGCTTCCTCAGGGTCAAATGGGAGTTAGAATATCGTTCCATGTACTTCAGAGGTTTATAATAATGATCAAAAGAGCTAGTAGACATTAAAATGCTTTAAATATGCAACAGCCTACACAGATAGAATACTCTAGCTGGGGAAAAGAACAGTTCTGTGATGTCACCTGCCACAGTCACTTCTCTAGACCATCCCGTTATTACATATCTGAGTCTTTCTCCCACTGGGCAGTAGTAAATGACTTCACTGAAACTCAAAAAACATCCTGCTTAACTGACCTGCAGCTTCCGTCCTTTGATGGTATCTTTTTTTCTTAACTGATTTTGGAGAACAGGATACCTTTCCAGGGCTGTGGTTTTGGGGTAGAGTCAAGTCGTTTGCATGGGACAATATTGTGTGGGTCGAGGAGCCCAGGGAGGACCTCCTGGATAAGGCAGCACTTCGGGAGGGCCTTGAAGGCTAGCGGGGATTGGATCCAGAGAGAGGAGGCAAGACTTTCCGAGCAGTGGCACAGGTCAAAGGGCACACAATTGTTTCATTTAGGCTGAACACCTGGAGGTACTGGGAGCAAAAGCCAAAAAGCCACTAGGCTAGGCTCAGAAATACCCAGCCAACACTGGAGTCCAAGTTAACAAGAAATATTATCTTCCTGGTACAGTTCAAATTCTGATTCTGTTTTTACAACTGAAATACAGGACATAAAACCCTTTAATATGAAAAAAAAAATCATAGTTACCAAGAAGAACCAGTATTGAAGTGGTGAGAATAACACCAAAGATTTACATTCATAATAGTATTTATTAAAAACTCTCATTTCTCTTACCTCTTTGGTCCATATGATAGTCACATCAGGTAAGTAAGAAGATAATTTTCCCCATCACATAAAAAAAAGGAAAAGAAAACCAGAGCCCAGAGAGGTTAAGTGACAACGTGAGGTTACACAGCTAGTAAATGATAAGGGAGGAACGGTGTGGGAAATTGAGTGGTCTGCCTCAGAGCCCAGTCGTGGATTTTTGATCCATACCTATACTACACATTTTCCTTGTTATTCAAAAGTAGAGAATTCCTATGAAAACGTTCATGAGCCAAAATGGTGCAGCACAATTACCACTAATTTATATGGAAAGATTTCCCAGACCCAAGAAACGACCACTTTTAGGCTTTCCTGATACCTTTTGACACTTCTTGCTAACGGATGCACGTGATAAATCCAGAGAAAGGAGAGATGCTCCCCATACAGCTCGAAGCGAAGGAGGCTGGATGTCGAGATGCTGAGTGTATTCTGGGGAAAGGAGCTTGGCTGTGCCTCTTGCTGCACGAAGTATGTGCTGCCTCCACAGGCTCACCGCAGAACTGCGGAGCGAGGTTTTCACCTTGTACCTTTCTTCATAAAAGTGAAAATCTTCTTTGGATTTCTTTCCATTAGTGGAAACCGATACCAACAAAGGTCTTTTGTAAAAGTGAAGTGGTGTATAACGCAAGGTTTGGAAAAGCAGGGGATACCTGTGAATCGTTTGGTTAAATACAGCCATGGGTTTAATCTTTAGGTTGGCAAAGTGCTCCTGCCAAAAGGGACAGCCACCAACTTTGTACACTGACAAGGGAATGTAGCATGACAGACCCAAATCTTAAGTCAGAGGTGGGCAAATCATAGTGTAGGGACACTCCTGCCCACCACCTGTTTTTGTACAGCTTGGTTTTTATATTTTAAATGCTGAGTTGGGGGGGGAGGAGCTAAATAATAATGACATGGGAAATTATATGAGATTCAAACTTCGGTGTCCACAATGACACTGAACAAAGACAAAGCCACTTATTTATGAACAGACTGTGGCTGTTTCTGTGCTGTAACAAAAGAGCTGAGTAGTTACAACAGAGCCTGTATGGCCTACAAAGTCAAACATATTTACTATGACCATATGGATCTTTCCAGAAGTAGTCTGCTGACTGCCATCCTAAGTCATAGGTCTGAAGCAACAGTAAGGATAAAACAAGGGGGATTGCAAGAGACAATAGAAGCGAAAGTTCCGAGTTCCTAGTTATTACGTGTCTCACTTGTAAAAACAGGGTTTTGAGGGGGGAAATTCTCTAACTGCTGGTACCTCCCCACTGGGTGTTGTTGGGGTTCATGTGACAGTTTCATGACTAAATCTGCTTCTGACAGTCCCTTTAATTTCTCTTACCCATCCCCCTCCATGCTCACTTGGATAGAGCCTCATTGCTACTTGAAATGAAGATGCTCTGGTGTCAGCTCTAAAATCAGTATCTCACTTCCTCAGACAAGTGGATATTTATTGACAGGGTGTGGGATGGAGAAAGAAAGGAGAGAGACCGCCTGTCCAGAAGGCAGTAACCTTGGTGGAGATGCAATGTCGCCAGCCCTAAACCATCATTCTCACAGATGTACAGCATATTATTTAAAGGGAAACAAATATCAGCCACTGAATGTCATGGCAAGGACACATCTCCTGCCTCTTAACTAAACTTATCAGAGCTGCAGTTTAATATGGTTCCTTTTTCATCCTCCCCTCAAATTCATCTTCCAGGGCAGCTCTTGACACCACCAGCAAACAGTCAAGACGAAGATTTAGTGACGTTAGCTTCAAACAGATCTAGATTTATTGACATGTGGGGCTGGCTTTCTTTCTCGGGAGCTGCAGTACACAGGATTAATTTTAACTGCTCCCGAATGTTCGGGGCTGCTTTGCAAGTACCCAAATGTCTGACTGCTCTCTCATTTCATGGGGGAGGTCAGTTTTTACCAGGAGCAGGACTCTCACTAGTGGCCTGAGCTTTCTCTAACCACACTGACCATTGTGCTTTTTACTAAGAGGGCAGAAACCTCAGCAAACTTCCTGCCAGAACCCCTTCCCTGGCCACATCCCTTAAGCTACCCCTCTCTCTGAAATCAGTCAAGAATCAGCCGAACCAGCAAGCAATCTCAGTTGCTACAAAAGCTTTGCATCTTGTTGTTTTAAATAACCCTACTTACCTCCTGACACTTCGGGGCCTGAAGCCAGAGGCAGGCTGCTGCAAGCCAGTCCCCTTACAAGCTGGCTTTGTGTTTTCTGAGCCTTAGGCCACAACGTGGAACACCCACGCACACCCACTCAGTGGGCTCACTTTCTGTGCCACGATTCTGTGCTTCATGGGGTAGAGGCAGCTAGCTGTGCCAGAGAAGACCACTGGCTGCAGGAAAGCCCAGTGTCTGTCTCCCGCCTTTGCCTGCTGGCCTTTTCCTGCCCAGGCCACGTTCGCACCAGGACACGGCATAAACACAAGAATGAGTACCACGTGGGCACTTCCAAGCACAGTGAAGGGGTAAAAACTGAACAGAAGAGAAGAATAAAAATCTCCGTCAATCCTCTCCTAACACTAGACTTGAAGAACAAATTTGCCGAGCTCCGTTAAAAGATTAACTGCTAAATGAAAAAGAGCTACTAAATGTAAATTTAAAAGTCCAAAAACACCCAAGAGGCATAACTATAATTATTGCTGAGGGAAGCTCTTTCAGACTAAAAATACATTTCCATTAACAATCAAAATTAGTTTTCATTGCTTTTTTTTTTTTCTTGAGCTTTCAGTGAATAACCTTTGATGGTAGTACATGATAATGATTCATTAGAAAAAGTGGATTTGTATTTCAGAAGTAAGCACCAAAAAAAAAAAAAAAAAAAAAAATTAGTCAAGAGATTGTTCCTCCACATAAGTCAAATGACAGAAGAAGGGAACATTTTTAGAGTGAATGATAGGTCCCTATAAAAGCTAATCCAGACAGCAGGTTCCCACTTTGACTATCCTTGGCTAACAGAGCTGACAAACACATACTCCCTAAACCTCCAATGGCTTAGAACTGGTAGTGTGGTAGAATATCTTTTTGTTCAAGCCCTGATGTGAAGGGATGAGCAAAAGACATCCTATAGCCTCGAAATTACCGCAGCATTAAAATATTGTTAAAGGAGCGCCTACAATGATGTGTAATTCATAATTATTTTTTCTACAGTTTCATTGAGATCTACTTGCAGAGTAAAATGTATACACCTCAAATGTACAACTCCATCCGTTTTGACAAGATGCATGCACCCAAGTTTAACTACCTCAATGATGACCTAGGATATTTCTAATTTCCACATCTCTCCAAATTATCTCATGCTCCCCGAGAAGCAACTACTGCTCCAATTTTATCACCCCAGCTCAGTTCTAGAAAGTCATATAAATGAAATCAGAGAGTAAGTACTTATTTGTGCATGACTTATTTTGCTCAGCTTAATATTTTTGAGATTTAATTTTGATTAATTTTTTTCTTAAAACTTAGCTAACATAACATTTCAGAGGCCAAATGGTTGGGGGGATGATTTGACAGGCAAAAGCATTTTCAGAAAGAGGTAAGAGGGAAAAAAAAAAACCACCCAGGTTTCCCTAGAAATGTGTTAAGCCAAGGGACAAATTGGGAGATTTTTCTTTAAATGTCATAAATCATCCTGAAAGGCCCTGGAAATCCCGCGATCATCTCTAATTCACTCACCTATCCCAGGGAGGTGCGATGTAATGGTGAAGTGTACATAATTCATAAGTCTAAACCTAACTGTGATGAGTGGCCTTGAAATCTGATTAAAAATCATTAGTTCTGCTAAAAAGCCTCAAAATAAAACTGAATATATAGAAAGGATAAACTGCTCTGCTAGATGGATTATTCTTTGAAACTCTGAAGCGAGATGATAAAAATAAATTATTTCAAAGAGTCACTGCCAAATTGGCAAGTGTAAAACATAAATGCTGAATTGCTGGTAGTAGGGCTGCATGCATGGGCTACGTGAAATGGTGGGGACAGATACATAGCCTTGCACCCAACAAATAAATAATAAAGAAATGACAAGGACAAGACTAATGTTTTTTTCTAAGGATATGGCCCAATTGTAGCACGGGAGTTGAAGAAGGGTTAACCTCATTGGAACCACGGACCCAGGGGCCTGCAGTTCCTCTAGGCCCCCAGCTCTCAGGAGGAAAGCACCACCCAGCGCATCAGGAGGTCACAGAGCTGAATCTTCACCATGTCCTCTGTGTTTGCAAAGCACACCCTGCTTCTGTCACAGTCTTTACACATCTGTTACAGCATCTCGTCTCTGTAAGCCTTTGTGAGGTGGCATTGTCAACACCTCCCTCTAAAGTACACATTAGCACTCTAGAGTATCTGAAGTTAGACATAACTAACATCATTTCATCAGAGTCTCAATATAACTCTGTAAAGCAGGCAGGGACTTTGCCCCCTTTCAAAAATGAATTCTTTTGTCCACATAATAAGGCTATTCAGTGGCATACTTGGGGCTATAAAATGTCTTTGACTTTAATCCAGTGACCACATCACTACAAAATCATGCTCTGGACAGGCATATAAACCCAAATTACAGATGAGAAGGCTGAGGCAAAGTGGCAAAGCAAAGAGAATCCTTCGACACTACCTTACAGCAGATCTGAAAACACTTCTTAAGATAACATATGGGAAAAAAATAGATTTTTCAGGACGAACTTTTAGACCTCAAGGCATCCTTATCTTTCTTAGCTAAGGCACACCTTCTAACTGTCCTTGCCCTGCTGGACCTGGAAGTCAGAGCTCCCATCTGAGAGTCACCTGGCCTTCCCAACATGCCTACCTCACCACCTACTCGTTAGAGTTCCAGTGACTGGCATTAAATAAGCAGCTTCTCTATTAAAAGCTCATTCTAAGCATTTTCCCTACATTAGTCTTTTAATCCTCACAACGATCTTAGAGGAAAGTACTAATATCATGTTCATTTTACAGGTAAGAAAATGAAAGCACAGAGAAGTAAATACTTTGAACCAGGCCACACAGTAGTAAGCAGTACAGCTGAGATCTGAACCCAGGCAGTCTGGCTCCAAAAGCCACACTTCACCACCAGACTGTAAGGAAAGTACTAATCCATGCGACACTGGATCTTGCCCAACTTCTCCACTCCAAAGGGTATGGGTGACAAGAACGCTGCTAAAATATAGATACAGTATATATTTTTTATTTCAGAGAGTGGGCTTATATTTATATGTGCAAACAGATTAAATAAATCATGATTACAACAGTAAACATGTAAATTCTGATCAATAACTACTTGCCTTCCCCTCCCCCCAACGCTAACAGCTGCAATAAAGCTTTAACTGTAAAGCGATGCACAACCAGCCATAAAAGTATGTAAAATAAATGAGGATAACATAATGAGGGAATCCAACATTCATCTCATAAATATAACATAACGACCACAACTAAAATGTCAGAGAATCTAATAAATCAATATGGTAGGACAGAGCTATCTTTATGTTCAGAATACATAAAAAATATATTTACATGCAGGGTGTTTTCCTTTTTTTTTTTTTTTTTTTTTTATAAACCAGGACCAAACAAAAAGAATTATAAGAAATTTAACCCTTCGTTTGCCTACATGCTCTGGCTTGACAATATTTTCGACACTCCATTGGGTTGTCCCACATGGCTGCATGGTAAGAAATGGGCCCTACTGTAAAGGTGGACAGGAGGCCATGTGCAAACGACACTGGAAGGGAAGCAGGGAGGAAAACATCCTGTGGGTACTTTCAAAGGATCAATTACAGACCCTGGTTTAGAATACTTCTGATCATGGTGATTTCTGGAACTTCTAGCTCATTTTATTAGCGCCAACAAACCCTGGGAGGTTTAGTTATTTCCCTGTTAATGCACTAGCGATTGATGTGGATAAATCCCATAAATACTAATGAGGGTGACATAAGTAAATCTCCTCTGAATTAATGAGAAGAGAGTCTCTTGTACTGACCAACATGCCGCCTAATGACTTGAAATGATGGATTTATAAATTCTTCCAGGTTCCCCCATGGACTCAAGCTGCAGAAATAAATATCCTTACCCAGCCACCTCCTCCCATGGGCCTTGATGTAGGGAGTCTGATGGAAGGGAAAACGTCTCACTAGGAAAGGGACAAGTCCTTCTTCCACCATCTTTTGTGTACTGAACCTGAGAGACCCCAAAGTCAACATCTCACCTCGAGGGAGGAGGAAATCAAGGAAGTAAATGAGAGTTAAGTGTCTTCTGATAAAATAGCCTGGATAGCCTGAACTTAAGTCTAAAAATGCCGACTCCTCAGATAAGAAAAACCAGTTAACGCTTATCCATTAAACAGAGTTTAGTGTATGTGCATGTGTTTTAACACCGTGTTTCAGTTATCTATTGCTATACAACAAATATAATAGATTTAAACAGGATTTAATTTGCCCGTAACTCTGTGGTTTAATAAGGCCTCCTCCAGGGTAGTTCTACTGATCTCTCTTGAAGTCCTTCATGTGTTCACTGTCAGATGGTGGCAGGAGATGGAATGTCCAAAAGGACTTCACTTTCACTTACATGTCAAGAGCGTGGGCCAATGACTGGGGGCTATGACATCTCTCTCTCTCTCTCTCTCTCTCTCTCTACGTGTCTAGCAGGTGGATTCTGTGAGCAAGCATTCCAATAAGACCAGCCCAAGCACTTCACAAGTTTCTGTGCTTGCATTGGCCAAGTTCAGGGTCAGTGTGAATGGGAAATACACAGAGGTGTGAATACTGGGAGGTGTAGTTTATTTGGGGTCACCAAAGCAATAGTTCACCACAAATAGCACTGTTTCCCCCCATAGGGGAAAAAGACTGGTGCCTTTACAATGACAAACCCTATTACTGTTTTTTTTTTCATTCTTTTTCTAGTCTTTCACTTTAGTATTCAATGACCTAGTATTCCAATTATCGCTTAAGTCCTGGCAGTTTGGGTTTCATATGAAAGTTGGGCAAAGCATGGCAAGAAGGAGAGAAGCACTCCACAATTCATAGGCAAATAAAGATCAAACTCCCATTTTTTTTTTAAATAAAACAAAAACTGCACGTAGCCACTGGTAACACTAGGGAACGTGCCATGAGCCCCACTCTGGCCCTTGATTCCTTAGCACGAGAACTCCATATAGCACTCATTCTGCCTGTTATTCACACTTAAAAGACTGTCTGCACCCTCTTAAAAGACCAACAGTACACCTTTTTTCACTCAAGTGGGTAAAGACTTCAGGGCCCCCATAAATCTTGCTCCAACAATTCTCCCCCGAGGATATCCTATTAATACGACTCTCCTTCACTGCAATAACCCCATGGGCTTGGTTAATATTTGCCAATTCAAGTTCACCTGTTGGGATTCATCACCAATAAATAATTTGTGTGGCATTTTCAATTTTATCAAAGCACATCCCATGTGATGCTCAGAACAGCTCTCTGAGGTAGGTGAGACAAAGATTTATTATCTTCATTGGACCAAAATAAAAACAAAACCTGTACACATTAGTATGTAGTGCTAGTCTTTGGAGTGTTGTATAGTTAGCAAATGTTCCCTTGTACTTTATTTGTATCAAGATTCCTTAAAATCATTTTGAGAGGTAGATGGTAATATCCCTACTAACTGAGGAGATAGAGAAGTTAAAGACTTTACCTAAAAACCCCACAGTGAGTAAGGGGCAAGTACAAGTCCCCCACTCAATCCAACCTCTTCCCCAGCCTATAAGAGGAAGTGAGTGACCTACAGACAAAGAACTTATGGGATAATTAAAATTAGAACTTGTAAGTCCTGATGGACATCCCTCTGCCAAAACTCATGCTGATTCTTACGTCTCAGTTAAAATCTGTGAGAACTATCCCAATATTAGTGATAAGATGGGCCACACAAGCAACAGTGAGCTTTTTCTAATGTTTATTTATATATTTATTTTGAAAGAGAGAGCATGCACACACAAGCAGGGTAGGGACAGAGAGAGAGAGGGAGTGAGAGAATCCCAAGCAGGCCCCATGCTAATAGCACAAGGCTCCAACTCATGGAACTATGAGATCATGATATGAGCCCAAACCAAGAATCAGATGCTTAACTGACTGAGCCATGCAGGTACCCAACAGTGACCTTTGAAAGAATACCATAATGATCTAGCTTTCGAAGAACACAAGAACCTAACACATTCTGCAGGCTTTAGAGAACACATTATGGTTGATGCCAACAGTATGACGACAAGGTTTTACAAGGTGACCTCTCAGGCTTACAAGGTTACTCAAACACTGCTCAGTTTAGATACTATTTGTTTTAACGTTTCCAATAGCAAAGCAAATAGACAAATAGATCAGCAAACAGAACAGATAGTCTAATAAGAAATTTTGTATATGATAAAAATAGTGGTTCAAAATGTTAGCAAATGGCCTAAAAAAAAACAAAGGTTTAGGAATATATATATATATATATATATATATATATATACACATATAGTACATATGTACAAATGTGTATATATATATAAATTTTTAAATCTCAATATGAAAGCATTCACTCACACACACACACACAAACACACAAATCCAGTGGATCAAGACCTAAAATGCAAAATTAAAACAAAGTTTTAGAAGAAATACAAGAGAATATGTACATGGCCTAAGGATGAGACTCCTGGTCAGACCCAAGACACATATAACATATAAAGAAAAGACTTGTTAACTTGACAACATCATAATTAAAAATGTGTATGTAATAAAAAGCACTATAAAGTTGAAAGGCAATAGAATGTTAGAAAATATTTTCAATATGAGAGGCTAAAGCCAAGAATGCTTGAATATATAAAGACTTACTAGAAATCATTAAAAGTCACACAAAGCAATAGAAAAAAAAAGGGGCAAATGATATACACAGCCAATTCGAAATACAAAAAAAAAAAAAAACAGATAATGGCAGGAAAATGAAACATTTTAAATGGCAGTAGAATATGCCAATAGATTGCAATAATTTTCAAAGTGTGCTAATACCAAATGCTGGCAGGAGAATGGATCAAATGGTATTCTTCCCATACATCACTGGAAGGAATGAATATTGATAGAATCATTGTGGAGAATAATTTTACAGTATGCATTACAACTGAAAATATGCATACAACATGAATTAACCAAGTCCACTTCTTAAAATACACCCAAGAAAAACACTTGCACATGTACACAAAAGCCCATAACAAGGACATTTACTGATGTGACAAGAAGAAATTACTAACAACCAAAATGTCTATCAAAAAATGAATGGCCAAATGAACGGGGCATATCCACACTATGGAATATTGCACTCGAGTCGAAAAGCCCAAGTACTGTATGTCTATAGATACGGACATGGAAAGTTATTGGAGACATACCACTGAATGAAAACTGCAAGCAGCTAATCTTACACAGTACCATAAATTCTTTACTATTTGAATATATGTATCTATGTGTATGAGTGTTTAAGTTCACAGAAAGAAGGATAAGCAAACACAGCCAACTCCTAATACAGTTGGCTCTAAAGAAGAGTGGAAGTTAGGATGAGGGACTGCCAAAGAGGACGGAACCCAAGCAGTTAGGAATGAGTATGGACAGTAGTGTACTTGTGTCATTAAAATTTCAATTTCAATAAATAAAAAGACATGGCAGAACAACCTTCCCCCAGAAAATTCTCCAAAGTGCTCATAGTCTTTTCTGAAACTTACAAAAATTAAGAAAAGAAAAGAAAAGAAAAAAGAAAATGGATGGAGGTTATAATGAGGGGGGAGAGGCGAGAAGCAAAACACTGTTCTAGTTTGGGTAGAGAGCCTTATGCATTGTCAGACTCATTGTGACATTAAAAGGAAGGTTCCCACAGGTATCAAAAGAAGAAGGCATGGACTAGCATGGCTATGTTTCATCTTCTATGAAGGACTCCTAAAAGTCATGAGCATTTTTCACCTGGCCCAATGTGAGCTACACACTGCCATTTACTGAGGCAAAGCAAAGTCTTCATCTGATGCCTGCCTCTGTGGAGTGGACAGAGGAGCTAGGGCACCGTCATTGGGTAGTCACAGGGGCCTCAGACTCCATGTCCCTTCCCCAGAAAGAAAGGAGTCACATGGAGCCAGTCACAGCAGACAGACAGGCCTGGCCACTGGCACTCAGTAACCTTCCTCTATAGACTTAGAGCCATCTGGACTGGAAATACTGAGGAAAATCAACCTCTTTTTGCTCTTTCTAATTAAAAACGTGAAAGGGAATAGTCATCTCCATAAAGCCACACAAATTGCTTTTAAAAGTTGCCAATTCCTGTTGGGCCAGTTAAACAGAGCTGTGTGTGCCCTCCTGCAACTTCACAGAGAAAGAGCAAGGTATTAATAAGTATTGCTTCAAATACTTGTGAATCTTACAATGTGGAATGGTATTGCTTCGCATGGTCATTTTACCCCTGGGCTAGTGTTCAGGTTGTGTGGCTACCTCAGCTCTGTACAAGCAAGAAAAATACGATTTCCCACATGAGCCCAGCACTCCGCAGCACTCCTTTACATTTATGCCCCAATTTAATTCTTCCTCCAATCTTTTTATTCCCATTTCACAGATAAAGAGACAGAGGCTTCAAGACCAGTGCATTATTTTCACCATCACATTACATTTGAAAAGCAAAGCCATTTATTGCCATCTCTTGTCAGCATCCTGGTCCCTTTGCTAGATGCTAAATCAATCCTTTGTTTGACTGAAGAGCAAATTCAGCTTCTCTGTCTTATGTGACTATCTTTTTGCCTCTCTTTTTATGGGGCATTCCAAGAGCCTTTGGGGAGGAGATCTTTCCTCGCATTCTTTTTCCACACTAAAGTGGCAGGGGGAATATTTTCTTTCTCTTTGTTACACTGGGCTGATGCTGACTTAACTATTTGTATCAATGTCAAAGTCAGGTTCAGAAACTGCCAAAGCCTCTGCCCCTTCACCACTTTTCTTGGCTTATAAGTGTTTAGCCTCTACCTATCTGCCCAGAAATTTGCTAGGTTCATTACATATTTTATTTCATCCTCAGCGGAAATCTGTGAGGATGCACAATGACCCTCATTTTATAGATACAGAAACATAGGCTCAGAGAAGTTAACTTGCTCAAGGTCATATGCTAGGGAATAACTTCAAAGTCTGCATATTTCCAAAGCCTTGGCTATATCTCAATATGTCACTGTCTCTGTGGCACTGGGGCAACAAACATAAACATTCCTTTCAAGTATTACATAGAGGATGATCATCTAAATCTGGGTAATTCTGAGAGTGAAAGGCAGAGGGGGGCAGTGCAGGGGAGAATGCAATTAATAATTATACCAGGAAAAACAGGCACAAATTGAGACCATCCCAGGGAAATCAGGACATATGGTCACCCTGATTATGTGCCACACAAGGGAACATCACCCAAGAAAAAAAAGAATGTTCTAAAACCCATAAACCCTGAGTGATAAATGTTTCATTCCAGGAGGACACAGTTGTGCAGATGGTCAGGACCTAGCTTAACCTCCACAAACCTCAGAAACAGAAGGAAAACTAACAAATACTAGAACATCTAACTCAGAGGGTCTCCTCTCCCACCTCTCCTGCATTTCCAACAATCAACAAATCTTTATTGCTTGTCTATATAACAATAATTCTAAAAGTTAAGCCAGGCAAAAACAGGACCAACAAAAACATACATGACATCCACTCTAGGGGAGGAGTCACCACAGAGATCTTGCTTTGTCCTGGAGCACAAAACACTGGCCAGGGCCTCATAGATTTCCAGAAGGAGTTCAAGACGACCAAAAGCTGTTTTCTTCCGTGACCTCTCTCTTCCACAGCAAGCAGAATCATACGATTACGGGTAGGAAGATGCCAAGACCTAAGGAGGTCACTTGCCGGGATTAGGCAACACTGGAGGTGTCCAGGGGATTAGGACATCTTCTCATCCCTACAGTGTGGAATTGCTCATGGAATCCCTGTGAAATTACAGACTCGGTTGCTTTCAAGGACACAACCTAGAAAATCTATATATTCAGTATTCAATATCCTAGGGAATAATTGTTCCTTCCTGCTTTATAACATAATGCTCACCTATATATTGTTTAGTTTTCAAACTGGGTTATTGAGATTCACAAATCGTCCGGCAGCAACTAACCCCAACATTAGAATCCACTCACAAGTGAAAATTTACAGCACAAAATTTATTTTAATTTTTTAAAATGTTTATTTATCTTTGATAGAGAGAGAGACACAGAGCAAGATCAGAGAGGGGGCAGAGAGAGAGGGAGACAGAATGCAAAGCAGGCTCCAGGCTCCAAGCTGTCAGCACAGAGGCAAACATGGGGCTTGAAGTCACAGACTACAAGATCATGACCTGAGCCCAAGTCAGATGCTCAACTGACTGAGCCGCCCAGGCATGCTTCACTGCACTTATTTTAATAGTAGGTTGGTTTTTAGCTATATGGGTTCATGTATGCACACACACACACACACACACACGTGTGCGCACACTCACACACACATGCACACTTTGTGTGGATGATTCAGAAAACGCCAGGACACCCAAATTATCACGATTCAAAGAAGAGAATGTGCTTTCTACAGTCCAGGAGACGATTTTCACCTTCCAAGGCTACTCTTTACATTTACTGTACTGGCTACCAGGGGAATCTGGCTAGGCTGCAGCAAATGTTAAGAAGTTTTTTAAAAAGAGATAAAGAATCCTTTTTCCTTTAAAACTTTCCCCCATTCTACCCCTGTCTGTGGAGTCCATACTAAGCCTCCAGTTTGTGGACATTCCCTGTACATCTGACTAGTACCAGAGGTCCCAAGAACTACCTCCCACTGCTGTCTTCACTCCCATAAAATTGCCATCCTTCTCTCCACAGAGGCCAACAAAAATCATACACACTCAATGGAAAGCAGAGAATTTCCTTGTGAACTCTGTCCAGATTTGCTAATGACTCAGGGTCACATGTCAAAGCTGGACCAAATTTCTGCTATCACCTCCAGGAGAGAATTTTTTTTTTTTTTAATCAGACTCAACTTCAGAACTTCAAATATGACAGGGAGCAGTCCAAAATAAAACTAATTTACAACATTTCCTACCATGCAATTAACCTCTTTTCCAGAGAATGTTGCTTTTTTAAATGTCTGTTGCAAAACAGGCTCCTAAATGAATACAATTTCCCACCCACCTTTTAGCAAAAATTATGTGTCATTTCACAACTAATATATGCAGATTACAACAACTCCTGAAAATGAACTTGAGGAAGTCAGAGTTTTCCATCTCTGTTTTCTGCCCAATTTTTAAAATCTTGGTTTTCACTGAAATGAAGTGAAGTTTGGCTTCTCAGGCCTGGCTGGAAGTTGAGTTGAGACAAGAGGCTGAAATGGCCGGGGGCCTATAACCAGCTTTCTGGATCCCACCATAGAAAACCGCTCCAACACTGACTGGTCCTGATGGAGGTCTTAAGTCATAAAATAAGGATCTTGGGGACATTTTCTTGCCCTCTCCATTTTGGACCTTCATAAGGCCACATTCATGGATCTCAATCGAAGGGGACCTTCTTGGCTTCCTGAAGCCATGCTACAAAGGTGGATTACTTAAGAAACAATTAGGTGCGTACACAAAGCAATTTGCAGGCAGCCGCACTCCTTCAGCTTTCTAAGTGAAGGGCCTTTCAAGGCTGATTTATAACACTGTCGTCTTCAGAAGGCAAAATAATTAATAGGAGCATGGACTTCTAATTTCAGTGACTTCCAGAGAAAGTGGATTTCATTTGATTTATGATGGCCGGTGACTTTGCATTTTATCAGTTCATTCACTCATTATTTATGCTGATGGCCAATTTCAATGGGTCGCTATCATCTAACTCGCTACTAATCAAAGAGAATTAGGGTTCACTGCATTATTTAGAAGTCGCTAATTTATCTTCAGAACAAGGAGTGAGAAGTTTGGGGCCTTCCACAAGAAAAAACTGAACAGCTGGCTGAAGCCAGAAAATTTGGTCAGCGTTATAAATGAGTTTTATCAGGGGTATTGCAAGTTGATGAGTTTCGAGTCAGAGAGAGAGAAAGATGAAAGAAAAAGAGAAGTCAGGACGAAAGACGAGAACAGTATAAGGCTTTAAAAAAGTGAAAATAAACTGAGTTACCATTGTGATCTGACCAGTGCCACAATCACAAAGGGCTGCCCTCATCCTACAACCCTGGGATTTGGGCATCTGGATATCATAGTATTCAAACATCCCAACATCCTTCAGTGTAGTTCAATAAGCAAGTATGTTTGCACTGAAATAAGCAGAGTTTCCTTGTTTCTCATTTTAAAGTCATTTTAATCTGTTCTAGACACAAGATAATGGATCACATTTAAACATGAGAAAATTAAGTCCCATCAGCAAGTAATAACACCTAATCATATTCAATCATGTTGAACAACCACCTCTACCAAAATTATCCTCTTATAGGCGAGGTTAAGAAAACAATTAAAAAAAAAAGAGATTGTTATTTTACTTTTAGAAAGATCCAACTTTAAAATATCTCTATGTCACTTCCCGTAAGGCAAAATATTATCTCGTGTTCATGCCTCCCAACTTTTGCACACTGTGGTCCCTCTTACCAGAATATTCCTTGGTCTTGATGTTTACCAAGTAAATTCCTCTTGTCTTCCAAATATCAGCTCACCAGGTCTCTCTAGATACCTTTTCCCTGTTCTCAAAGGCTCTGGAACTCTCCATGGTTATCATCCTAATTGTACTCTTCAGGGGATTATAAGCCCCATGAGAGTAGGAACAGAGTGATTTCTTAGCTGCTAAACACCAGGACCCCATATATCTGCTGAGTCAGTATCGTTGATTATGTTGTTGCTTTGACTTTAATGTTTTCTATACCATTCAACAGTTATTCTCTCCATCAAAGTCTACCCCTTAGGAAAACGAGATGGTAGTACATGAGCAGTAAGAAAACACTAGTTTCTTACCATACAGTATTTCTTGGCAACTTAAAAATCAAGGAGGAGAATAAAGAAAGTAGAAAATAGTATCGATTTTGAACACTTTTAAGTTTGAATGGAAATGCCCAACTCCTGCTGCTATTATGGACTTTGCCAGCTTGTTGGGGCAATTCCAATATAACCCGAATGGAATATAAGGCTCCTAATATAAAAGGCTCTGTCATTTGCAATTTTCGTAATAATCCTACTATACCTGTTTGCCTCAAATAAGATGCAAAAATGGCTACAGACTTTTATCAATGTAATCTGTAGATGAGTTTTTAATCTTTCTATTCCCAATCCAAACACCACTTTTTAGCTTCAACCAGACTCTCCAGGTAGTTTGTTTCTGGCCTGATGCCAGACTATCAAGGTGCTCATATAATAAATATGGCCTTATTAAACCGGATGGAGTAACCATGCGGAGTTACAACTATGGAGGTTTCTTTAAAAACACCGTGTTTATCATATTGATGATCTAAAATAAAGTCTGGGATTCCAGCACTTATTTTCACCCAGTTTCACAATTTATATGCTACCACAAGTAAAATAAGACTCATGAAACACAAACCAGTTCACCTTCACACTCTCATCAACTGCTTTTGCTCCTGGCTACAGACACAGCAAACACCGTTTTCCTGTAAATGATACTGAAGAGCATGGCCACATCGAATATGATGCTGTCAGTTTTCAACATTACTTTCCTTCAGTGTATAGGTTTTTACATGACCAAACTGTGTAGAGGTCTTGGAAGGCCCATGGACAGCCAAGAAGTCCTCAGACACAAAAGAACCATTCTCATCTAGGGTCAAACCTAGAAAAAGGAGCCAGCTGTTTCTAAATATTTACAACGGAAGGAATTTAATGCAGGGAATTGGATATAAAAATGATGGAGAAGCAACAGGAAGAAACCACAACCACCCTCAGGCTGAAAAGACAGTGGAGGGCTGGGACAAGCTCTCACACTAAAGGGAGAACCCTGGTGGGCCATACCCCATATTCCTCCCATAGGAATTGGAACCACAGGAGAGATTCAGCCCCTGTTAGAGTAGCTAGCAGAGGCAGAGTGGGGAGAAGTACCCTGGCTTATTCCTTCCTCCCACTTTCCAGTCTCCCTCCAGGGTCTCCCATTAGTGAAACCCAAAAGGAAGCCACCAGTGAGAACTTTGGAAATGCTCCTCCAGGTGACAGCCTCCTGTGATAGAGAGAGAAGCAGGTTGAGGGCAAGAATGATCTGAGAAGGTCCCTAAGGCAGATGGAACTTTAACAGAAGAGAAGTGTGGCTTGTTGTCAATACTGCTTTCACTTTTCCTCCCCAGTGAGTATCTGAAATCTGAGTACACAAGATAATTAGAGAGGCATTAAAGTAAAAACTTTAGTGGGCAAAATCGTAATTCATTTGGGGTATCTTGAAGATTTACGAGCCTAGTTCTCCTTTGGAATTTTAAAGTAAATAGGTAGATGTATATGAAACCCTACAAAGAAGCAAGCAGGATATGAGGTAGCTCCACCTGGATGCCTACCATTGGATCCTGTCAGTGGGTCTCAGCAGGGCAGAAGCAAGTTTGAGGGCCTGCTGAATAAATAGGTATGCTGGATAGAAAGCGGCTAATTTAGCCAGTAAAGCAATGGACCTCCACTCCATTACTACCAAAGAAAACCCACACTCTACTTTAGGGGCATGTTATGAAACATGAATCACTTTACCAGCAGCCACACGGTGAAAAAGACCTACCAAGTAGACTAGGGGCTTCGACTACCAAAACCCAAGACCTACTTCCTCCAGGAAGCCTTCCCAGGACATTCTCTGCCTATAAAAATTTCAACCACAAATAAGTTAAAACAACATTTTCTGACTAGATTCTAAGATCCGCTAAGGGTAGGGACCAACATCTACTTTAGTCGTGGTAATTTTTATTGTGGTAAAAACACATAACATTAAATTGACCATTGTAACCATTTAATTGTACAATTCAGTAGTGCTAAGGATATTCACATAGATCTCTTGAACTTTTTCATCTTGCAAAACTGAAACTCTATACCCACTAAGCATGAATTCCTCTTCATTTGTGTCTTTCCCTGGCCCTTAGCAACCACCTTCTTCTTTTGTTTCTAAGATTTTGACTTCTTTAGATACTTCATATGAGTAGAATCATACAGTACGTGTCCTTCTGTGACCAGCTTATTTGACTCAGCCTAATATTCGCAAGGTTCATTCCTGTAGCATGTAACAGAATTTCCTCGTTTAGTGTCACATAATATCTGATTCTGCATATATCACATCTTCTTTGTCTATTCATCTGTCAGTGGACACTTTGGTTGCTTTTACCTCTTGGCTATTGTGAATGATGCTACAATGCACATGTGTACGCAAATATCTCCCTTTGGGATCCTGAATTGAATTAATTTGGATGTAAAGCCAAAAGTGAGAAGGTTGAATAATAAAGTAATTCCATTTCTAATTTTGCTAGGAATTTACTTTTAGATCTTTAATGCAACATAAAAGTCCAGCTTTGTTCTTTTGCACGTGTATGTTCAGTTTTGCCAACACCACTTGTCGAAGAGACTGTCTTTTCCCCATCAGGTAATCTGACACCCTTGTGAAAAATAACTTGACCATATACATAAGGGTCATGCTCTCTCTTCTGTTTCAATGGTCTACACACCTGTCGTCAAGCCAGCACCACACTACCCTCGTTACTTCCGCTCTGCAGTATGTTTTTGAAACCAAGCAGTGAGGTCTCCAACTCTGTTCTTTTTCAAAGTTGGTTTGGCTATTCAGGGTCCCTTGATATTCCAGATGAATTTAAGATGATTCTTTGTATTTCTGCAAAAAAAAAAATGCCTTTGGGGTTTTGATAGAGATTTACTGAATCTACAGATTGCTTTGAGGAGGATGAACACTTTAATAATACTAAGTCTTCCAATCTACCAACACAGGAGGTCTCTCCATCTTGAGATGATTTCTTTCTTCTCTTATTTCTTTTAGTAAGTTGCATAATTTTCAGTGTACAGGTCTTTAACCTTCTTGATTAAGTTTATTCCTAAGTACTTTATTCTTCTTTTAATTTTTTTAATGTTTATTTTTGAGAGAGAGAGAGAGAGAGAGAGAGAGAGAGAGCGCATTAGTGGGAGAGGGGCAGACACAGAGGGAGACACAGAATCTGAAGCAGGCTCCCAAGCTCTGAGTTGTCATGTCAGCATGAAGCCCAATGCAGGGCTTAAGTTATATTCAACCATGAGATCATGACCTAAGTCAAAGTCCGACGCTCAACCGATTGAGCCAACCAGGTGCCCCAGTATTTTATTCTTAATGCATTTGTAAATGGGATTTTTCAATCCTTTGGTTTCCATTGCTGTCATCATTTATTGTTGGTTCTGCCTCTATTTCACACTTAATATAGTGCTTTTCAAGAACGTTCGATGACCAAGAAATTATTTGTTGAATGGAAGACTGAATGAATGAACATATTTGTCACCAGCTAACCTAAAAGGCAATGTTAAAGGGTTGAGGGTGCTTCTCTCTTCCCAACAGCGAGACCACCTTGGGCAGTTCCTTCCAGTAACACTGGTACAGATAACAAACACCTTGTTAGCCTGAATCCTCAATTTCGGACTTATTTGATAAAAACAATTTTACCAAATTCAATGCAAACAAGACTGAAACATGACTTTTGTCATTGATTTTTGCCTTTTATCTGAGACTTGCTCTTTATTCACTTTACTTCATAAGTCTCTTTCCCTCTAATTAATTTGAATAGTTAGTGTGAATCTGCTCAGTAAGCTAAGTGGGCTTGTTTCTACCTTGCTGAGTTTAAAGAAAGCAGCTCTCACCCAAGACAAATAAATAAAAACATGACACAAAGAGCAGCTGCAATAGCATTACTACATGAAAGAAATGCATTCTTATTTAGAAAGTACCCTTGGCATTTGACGTCCTGAGGGGTGAATTCCTTACCAAGAGCCATAAGGTAAATCAGTAGCAGTGATGATATGAAACTTTGGGGGTAGTCTCACCCCACAAGAGTGACGGTCTATCCGAAAATGCTAGGAAAAACCAACCACACAGATTGAGGGAGATTTTTAAGCAGTAACCTTCTATTACCGTTTCCTTCTATTTCCAACTTCTTCCCTCTCTGCCCCCATGTGGTTCTTTTATTTATGGATGTAATGCAGGAGGGCCCTTTCCCAGTTTTTCTTTTCTCTATCCAAGTTACATGAAATTCAACAAAGCAAGGCTCCCTGTGACTCAGTTACCCAAAAATATAGACATGTCAGGGGGGCCACAATCAAGAACTCAAAACAAGAGCAAAGCACAAATTACAGCCTGATTCTTGGCTAAAAAGGTCACAACGCCCCTGACCTTTGCAGCTGCCTGGTATCATGGCCTCCTCAAGAAAAAAAAAAAAAAAGAGACAGAGAGAGAGAGAAAGAGAAACACAAGAACACATGCTCACGGCCACTATTACAAAATGCCCGACTCAAAGTAGGAAGTGCACACGGGACTGTCAAAGGCAGATGAGAGACACAGAAGCTGGGGGAACATGGGATTCACTGCCGCCGTATCATGACAGCCAGGCAAAAGCTGAAGAGTGGGAGTTTTTGAAACAAATGCCAGTGAAATGATCCATTCAGTTATACTTGATATGTCTGGTATAATATAGCTTGTTCCAGATGTCAAGTAATATTGCCAAACCATGCTCACTAATGTGAAAACCATTGTTGCTGATAAGCCTAAGTGTTGTTAGATTTGTACAACAGCCACCCATCTGCAAACAAAATACTGCATTTAAAACAAAAACAAAACAAAAAAACCCTCATAAATTAAGCCAACAAAGGGATTGACTGAAAAATGTAATTTATAAAAAGCAGTTTTCCCCTGAGAAACTTTTTTTCAAATATTTCACGTTTACACACTTAAGTTATATTCAATTTTATACAAAAATTATAGTAATTGTCCTTCACCTAACATGAATGTTATAATTATACTTTCAGCGGTGGTGCGCTTCAACACCCAGCCATAAGAAAAGTATGGTGTGTTCACAACCAACGCAGGAAGGAACAAATAGATTTGCAGCATTTGACGTGACCCTTTTAAACATACAGCTCTGAAATATCCATTGTTCATAAAATTCATAAAGGGCTGCATATGTACATCCCAACTCCCTTTTCCATTCGATATATATGAAAATGCAATTTACTGTATGTCAAATGAAAAATGTGGTTTTCAAATGCATTGACAACAGGTGCTAGTTAAATGATCAGACGCTATTTGTTACCTAGCCCCTTACTCTCATTTGCAGCAAGATAAATTGCATTTTAGAAGAGTAGTGCGATCTAAGGGGTCTTGACATGTTTTTATTGATTTGCATAGGTTATATGCATGTATTCCTGTTTGTAGGCAAATGGTGCCACAAGTAAATTCAAGGCACCGTGCCTGTGTTTCGAGAAAATTGGAGTCATCACAGGGGAGCCAAGATGAAGTGAGCCTGGGTAAAAGAGACACATCCAGCCTGCTGGAATCTCAGAACCTCTATTAAGATTTATAGGCTGTAGGATTCTTTTGGGCTTCAACATTATTCTTAGTAAACCCTTTCTGTCTTCTGTTGTTTATAAAAACTGGCAGCTTTAGCAAAGACAGAAGCTTAAGTTGTAGGTAGCACAATTTAACATAATAGTTCTTGCCTGTCCTCCAAATAGCCTAATGCTGATTTTGCAAAAGGAAAAGAGAAAAGGGGAAGAAAAGCCACACGAAACCACATACCATAGGCTGTTGCTCTGACACGGATGGATTTGGCTGTCACTACAGAAAAGCATTGGTGAAATTTGATTATATTTCTAATGTCAAAATTTACTAACTTTTTAGACTCCCGGGTTCCATTTCTCATTTGATTTTTCATTTTGTTACCTCAGCACCATCAGGCCCATCACAGAGAGTAATGCAGCAATTAGCCCAGGGAGCCACTCACTCAGAAGGGACTTTTTCATCGACAGGAGCTTCCCCTTCCTGCTGCCACTACCACCACCCAGGCCGGGCCTTCCCTTCCACCTGACAATCACACACCTGCACCTCAAACCCTCACCTCCTCTTTCAGAGTCGGAACATTTTCCCAGGTATTCAGGGCCTATGACACCTCCTCTGCTGTTGTCTTCTTTTACAGCTTGCACTGGTACTGGTCTTTTTACCAATTTAACTAGGAGGATGATAGTGTTCTTACCTTAAGGACCTTACAAGAACTTTACAGTCCTCACTGTTAAACTGGTGAAAAGATTAATAGCAACTTTTGAATCTCTACTGGAACTTCTAGTTCCCATTGTGCCTAGCTCATGCCCTACCCAAAGCAGAGGACTGATAGACCTTAACAGGGTAGAATAAGGAGCACTGTCTCTGAATGAGATCTATACTTTCAGGGCATTCTTCTACACATTTCCGTATCTGATCCTCACAGCTGAGGTGCACGATGGCCATGACCACCATCCTTATTTCCCTGGGTTGGAGGAATTCGCAGAGATACATAGGAGACTTAAGTCCAAGTTTCAGAGCAGTTCAGGATAGAACAGATATCCAAACACAGGACTCCTGGTCCAGTGAGTGTTCCCTTTTTACACAGCACACCTATCACATGGTATATCTATCCTTTGGGATGATGCTCAAACCCTGCTTCCTATATAAATCTTTTGTAATAAGGAAAACTAAATGTGCCCACCCATTGATGAGTATATCCTTACTTGAGGACACAGCCTGCATGAGTTGCTGCTTGCTCCCCTTAGCATGAAGAGATCTCCCGAGCTTATCTACTAGCTGGGTGCAGAATGGTCAAGCATCATGCCTTTATTTCTCCCAAGAATTCATTCATTCATCATTTCCACACATATATAAAATGCTCTTTTTCTCCAGGCATTATGTCGGCCAAAGGAAACAAAAATGAGTAAGGGAGGCTCTCTGCCCTCATGGAGTTTAGAGTCTAGTCCTGTGGCTTTTCAACTCTGTGACCACGATTCACTTTTTATTTGACATGACGACTCACTATATGTGTGTACACATGCACACTCAACACAGCCCTCTAAAAACATTTCGCAAGGCAATAATTAACCCTACCTTGTGCAATGCACTCTGAGAGTTTCTCTTATTTTATTCTGGTTGATTTCATCTATTTATAAAATGACATTTGCAACCCTCTAAACTAATTTCAAAAAAAAATAATGAATCAATAGCCACAGTTTGAAAACCACTCATCTAGTAAAAATGTGGAATGACTTACAATTAGGCATTTGCAAACATTTCCTGTAAAGGGCCAGCTAGTAAATATTTTAGGCTTTGTGGGACAAGCAGTAAAGTCGAGGATATTATGAAGGCATTAGTAAGAGAAAAAAATGTTTTCCCCTTAATTTCTACGGATGCAATTCAAAATAGTGTAATAATCGAGTATAAATTTTTGTAACACACATTTAATAATGACAAGAGTAGCATTTATTCATGGCCACGGAGATCTGAATTTCATGTAATTTTCATGTATCACAAAGTATTATTCTTCTTTTGATTTTTCACTCTACTTACAAGTTTAAAAATCATTTTTAGCTCACGGGCATATGAAAAGAGGCAGTAGGCCATAGTTTGCCAACTCGTGACTTAGAGCAAAACCACTTTTTATTAATATCCCTAGAATTTCAATTGTTTTAATTACAATACTGGGTATAGAGAATACCTTCAACTCATGCTTAAGATTCAGAAAAATGGGGTATCTAAAGAACTGAGGAACTTTAAATTTAACCCTCTCAAGATACGCTGAGTTTAGTCCCATTATCCCCATGTTACCAATGAAGAAACCAAGGCAGAGGCATAAAAGGACTTACCGAACAGCTTCCAAGCCCAGGACTAGGTACACTATACACATCTAAGCAGTAATAGGGGCTGACTACATGACCAAGGAAGGGAGACAAGATCAATTGTGGAACAAGCCCTCACTCCTCTAGAGGCACCAGGAGAAATTACCATGCATTCCAATAAACACATTTTCTCTTATACCATGCAGGTTACCAAAAAAGGCCAAGGTCAATTTTACCTGTCTCTTGTCTGTACACTGACAACCTGCAGGGGGCTTGGATCTCAACATCCCTGAATGGTAATCACTTGGGCTGGAACGTCAGTTACCACTGAACCTCATTCACAGGCAAGTCTTCAGGTTTGGAAGGGTATTAAGCAGGAAAACAAATCACAGTACCCAAAGTCTCTACATACGCTCCCACCTCCCTGTGAATTTGGCCTATTGCCCACAAAGTCAGAGGGAACAGCAGGGTTCTCCAAGTTTGGGCAGCAGCATGTGGCAACCACAACCATGACCCAGGCTCCCAGGATTGACTCAAGTCTATGTTGTGGGTATGTTCTTCCTGAGGGCAATCGTTCACACAGACAGAATGTAGCATTCCAAACCTCAGGTTATACTTATGTGCAATAATAAACTGTAGGAAATCCAGGGTTACTCAAAGTTTCCAAGGATGCATGTGCTACACTCGGGAGTTAAGGGGGCCCACAGAAGGAGAGGATTAAAACAGTCACCATGTAAATGCATTATTTTGTCACACTGGTAAGGATTCAGGAAATAAGTGTGTTAATTTTAAAAAGAACGTGCACTCAATGTTAGCTAAAATAACGCTTCTCATTGTTTCAAACAATCTCCAACATCGTGGTCTAGGAACTCTGCTGAACATGACTCCCCAGAGCTAGGGATTCTATGGGGATTGCCACAAAGCCTTCGCAAGGTGAGTGTTTACAACACAAAATACGTCCTCTGATAGGAGGGAGGGAGGTCTTTACCACACAAATTAACACTTAAAATTAACACAACAAATGAAGGCATATACAGACAGCCAACAATGGTTGAAATGTACATTTAACAAGTAAAACACTTAGGACGTTTCCAGTAGATATCTTCTAAAATGACTTACTACAGAGTTCCTTACTTCTGCCTCAAGGTAGTATAGGTTTTAGTAATACATAGTTTCTACAAAGAAGGGACAACTGTAAAACTGTATTTTATTCTTCATAGTTCATTACTAGTAAGATAAAGCAGTATCTTGTCCCTAGGTCTGTAGGTCTGTATTCAAGTCTCAGTGTCTTATACTATTTTCCCCTTCTAGTATGCTCTAAAAATGAGTAAGTAGATATATATGGGCACCCATACACACACACACACACACACACACACACACGCAAAAGCAATGAAAACAGACACTAATACACAGACCCAGTATCTCTGGCACTAAATGTAAAGCTCAAGACAAGTAAACCTCAGGGATTTAAGTAAAATATATGATAACTCCTAAGTGAAAACTCTATAAAGAGAACTCACTGCCAATTAATCAAAAATCAACATTTGTAATAACTATAGAGTGCTTTTCAGAGTTCCCAAAATCCTTTTACTTGGGAAGAAGCCATTACTATCTTCATTTAACAGACCCTAAAAGCAAGCTCCGCATTTTCCGGTGGCAGACAAGGATTGAGATCAGCAGCTTGGACTATTCATAGAGGCAGAGGAAGGCCTGTAAGTACACGCAGACCAAGACCTATGCTCTCAAAGGCCCAGAAAGAGAAAGGGAAGAGAAAGAAGGAAAAGAAGTAGAATTGGACACAACAGATAGACTTGATGAAGTTTTGCCAAAAAGGGAAAAAAAGTTTCAAGCCAACTGATTTCAGAAAACAAATGCAACGTATCACTATGAATGGTGGATGCACCTGAAGAAAGGAGAATTAGAAAGTATCAAGGTCAAAAGCCGTAAATCCTTTCACTCTCCAGATCCGGAGAGTAAGCTGGATAGGAGGCAGGGTGAGGAGGCCATTAGAGTTAGCTAAGAACAAATGAAAGGAAAAATAAAGGTACCCCACTCTAGCTGTTGCCCCAAGGCTGATAGCACGCTAAGGGGGCCCATAGAGTTGATTTGTCTCCACACCCTCCCCATCCTTGCATGCCCTTACTTCCATGGAAAAAAAAGAAGTGTGTTCAGCAGAATCACAGCACATGCACTTTGTTTGTGCTTATTAAATAAAAAGAAAGGATCACCTTCAACTATATTAATGATGGACTGGTGGATGAAGGATGCCTGTGAAAATTCACAACATCTGTTTGCTCCACTCTCTTCTCAGCATGCTGCACCTATTTCTCATGCTTAATGATGCTCAGCCACTCTGCAAGTTTTACGAACAAATGTGTGTTTAGCCACATTCATCATTCTGAATGAGAGTTCTTGATGAAGCCTCCACTGGCCTGTTTCGCTCTTTCTGCTACACTTTAACAAATGACAACTGCTCTACGTATTTTTCATTTGTTAAAAATAAAAAGCTAAGTGAAGGATAGGCCTGAAGGATTTTTTTCCCCTTCCCTTTGACTCCTCCAGAAACTTCGGCATGCTATCTATCCACTGTATTTCCACGCCCACCTGCCATGGCACAGAAGAGGGCATGCTGGGATAGCCTGCCTACAGTCTTTGGTGTCAGAGTGCCACTGGCTGTACACCACCCAGAGAATCCTGTCTCAGCCAACGGATCTCCTCTCTCTAATTACCTACCACTCCTAGAATCTCTATCGCACAGCATGGAATTTAAATATATGCCTTTACTCTTCACTGGGCAGGACTTTCAACCAACGAGCGGGCATGAAATCAGGAACCACTCTTGGTATTATCAAGAATGTTTAAAACATATTAGATCAGAGAAAAGGAAGTAAACGTGTTAAGCTGAGCAGTAGTATTTCTCTCCAGTTCTCCAGAAAAAAGCCAAGATGCTCACTTAGTTTTGACAAACCAGGTAATTATTTAGCTTCTCACAAACTCAGATACTTCAGCTAAACCAAAAGGCTCAACTTTTTCATCCTAGAAACACCTAAACTCCCCCATTTGAGGGACCCACATAAATCAGGTTAAGCTGGCTAGAATCCAAGAGTTCAAAATAGCAAAGATATTATAATATGTTAAGAAATAATCTTTCAGAATTTATTTTCAAGTGATTGCTTTTATTCTGATCATTTAATCAGGAACATGAAAAGGAAAAAAAAAACCCGGTAAGTTATTTCCTTTGTATTAAATATTCAGTCATTGAAAATCAGTTTAAATTCTACTTCATAAGACAATACATTTTCCTTTGTATTTGCAATGCTGAATATTGTATTAGTATTTGTATTGCATTTGACTCAGCATGCATGGCAAGACACTTTACAATTAAAATAATCATATTATATAATCAATAAAGCCACACTGTCATATCACCAGTTTTAATCGTGGTGGTTTCTGGTTTTTCCCCTTCCTGATAACATTATGAACATTTGAAAAAGAAAAGATTTCATTCATCCACTAATCAAATTGAGTTGTATCTCCCACCACTAACTTTCTTTAAATGCCCCCATTAGTGACTGTGGTTTTTTTTTATATACTTTATTAACTAAATTGTTAATACATCTCAATACATTTGCAAAATAAATAAATAACAACTTCTGGAATCAGGTACAAAAAGCTTTTAGGACATCTACTCAACAACAAAGAAGCTAAACCTTAGCAGACACAGTTAAGAAAAAAAGCATAAAAATCAAGAAATCTTAACCAGAAATCCATCAGCATTACACAAGTATTTATTAAGTTCCTACTTCGCAGACTCCCTGAGGACCCCGGTCTACCAAGGAGCCTCAGAACTCTTGAGCCTCCAAATCCATACTTGTCACAAGCTTGGTTGGAGACAGAATTAAAAACATATATTACACGTATGTGTAATTTAATCTTGAACTTGTACCACTTTCTGTCCATTCTGTTTTGTTTTATTAATAGCCAACACTAAAGATATAACTATTGTCATGCAGGCAAACATGAAAATGCTTGACACTTTTAAAAGACCTTCAAACCTGGAAGTGTTGGATGCAAATATCCATCAGGGACCCACTCAAAGTCCAGCTCCTCCATAAATATCTCCCCAACTATGCCAGACCACAGAGATTATGCTCTTAAGCACAGGAATGGCCACCTGTGCCACACAATTTAGGTACACTGAGCACTACTCCTCACTGAGATTTTGCTGTATCCTTTCTACTATTAGAATATGATCTAAGGTCTGGGATCTCATTTAATACTTCTCTCATGTCGTCTCTATTGAGCACTAAGTCATCTCCATCTATATGGATATCAATAGCAGTATGTCAGTATAGATACCCACACATACTCATTCATTAGATCTCATATGGCCAATAAGTTTATGCTTAAGTGTGAAGTTAGGTTGTAATTTATTCTTTACACACATATCAGTTAACCCCTCTTCCGGCTCTAGGTGCTATGATAGATGAAAAGATGAATAAATTCCTCAAAGACAATATAATATAGCTGTGAGAGAAAATATATTTAAATACCTACCATTGCCAATGCCATTAAAAAATTAAAGACCACGAATATAACAGGAGTTTAAGAAAAAGAAAAGATCATTTCCAAATAGAGCAATTAAGAGGCTGCATCTACAAGCAAGGCACTAGAACCAATCCTTGAAGTCTGTTAGTATGAGAAGATGGGGGCAAGAATTTCCAAGCAAAGGAAGTAACACAAATGAAATTATGAAGGCTTAAAGGTGGGGTGCTCATCTGAGTGCAGAAAATACTTTTTTTAAATATAATTTACCGTCAAATTGGCTTACATACATTTAATGCTCATCCCAACAAGTGCCCTCCTCAAAGCCCATCACTCATTTTCCCCTCTTCCCCCTCCCCCGTCAACATTCAGTGTGTTCTCTGTATTTAAGAGTCTGTTATGTTTGCCTCCCTCCCTCCCTCTCTCTCTGTAACTATTTTTCCCCCTTCCCTTCCTCTATGGTCTTCTGTTAAATTTCTCAAGATCCACATATGAGTGAAAAAGAATTCTCTTTTTAAAAACACAAGATATACACTAGCCTTGCAGGACAGTTTAGAAAATCCTATGGCCTTGCCAAAGTGACCTCTTTTGAAATTCTCATCATATCTATTGCCCTTTAAAAATAAAAGAAATATTGCATGTGAGTCCCCAGTGGCACAGAGTCCCAGAGGACAAGCTGAAAAATACATTTCCTCTTCTGAATTCTCCTAGACTCAGTGCTTAAATTTCGCGACATGATTTCCTAGAAGACTCGGCTAGAATTAACTTCCTTGTTTTACTTGTGGAGGGCTTAGCATCCGACACCACCTCCAACTCTCTGGAGCTCTTTAAAAGTGTTGGCTGCAGCAGCCTTCTCTGCAGCTGCAATAATCCGGCAAAGCCCATGTTCATTTGCTCCAAGGGTCCTTCTTTCTCTTACTGGAGACACAAGACTTTGGGATACCTTCCCACCCTTCCTCACTCTTAACTTCCACACAAGAGAATGTAAGAAACCCTTTATTCAGACCTCAGATTTCAGGATTTAAGTCATCCTGACTACTTTGCCCATTAGACCATGATGATTCTTTTTCCTCATTTCATCAAAATGCCTTCTAAGAATATCCGTGTTTGATTTACTCTGAGTTGATGGGTTCTGACTACAATAGGTCCACAATCTGGAAAGAACAGGAAGTTGATTAGTCTCCACAACTGAAACTCACCACCAAACTGCAGTGCCAATTTGGCTAATTCCCTCCTAACTTTGACAACTGTAACTCATCATCTCCTCTTTCTCAAGAAGCATTTGATTGCAATGAAAGCCCAAAACCAAAGAGCCGGAACGGTGGAGACCTAGGGCCTTGGCAATCACTCAGGTTAACCCCCTCATTTTACAGCTGATGAAATTGAGGCATGAAGAAGCAAAATGGCTGTTTTTAAGTCCTACCACTTTTTAGCAGCCCAAGTGAGACTGAAACCCAGCTTTCCTGACTCCCAAATTGGTCCCCCTGCTCCATGTTGTCTATCAACCTTCTAAAAGTTAGGGGGACTGAAAAAACACAGCGTTGTATGAAAAACCTAACTCAGCTAAGTAACGTGTATATATATATATATATATCTCCACATCACCATCCCCAGAACCTGTTTATATTATCTTCCAGGGGAAAAGGGACTTTGCAGATGTGGTTAACGATCTCAAGATGGGGGAATTATTCTAGGTGGGCCCAATGTTTCACAGTGATCCGTATTAGGGACACACGGGAACAGTCAGAGTCAGAGAAGAAGGGGATGATGATGATGAAAGCAAAGACAGAGTGATACGCTTTGAAGATGCAGGGAGGGGCCACAAGCCAAGGAATACAGGAGGTCACCAAAGCTGGAAAAGGCAAACAGATTGCCCGCTCAAAGCCTCCTGAAGGAAACAGCCCTACCAACACCTTCATTTTAGACTATAAAATTTATTTTAAAGTTTTGGCCTCCAGAGCTACAAGAGAATTAATTTGTGTTGTTTTCAAGCCACTAAGTCTGCAGTAATTTATTGGAGTGACAAAAGGACACTAATGTAGATTTTGGTGTCTAAAAAGGGATGCTGCTGTGACAAATATCTGAAAACATGGAAGTGGATTTGAAATCTCCTGAGGAAGAGAAGAGGAGCATGATATAAGAACTAGATTACCTTACACACCCTGTTACCAAAAGTATCAGAATTAATTATTCTATTAGGAAGGACTTGGAAGTGCTAAGTGTGGAAGACAAAACCAATATTCCTTAGAGAATCCTTAAATCATCAAAAACAGACTTTGGTCTAAATATAAATGCTAAAGGTGCTAGTGAGAGCTCAGAAGGAAATGAGGAACATGTCACAAGACACTGAAAGAGAGGCAGTCCTTGTTATAGAGTGATGGAAAGATGAGCTGAATTGTCCTACAATTACATGGAAGGCATAACTTATAGGCAAATGAAGTTGGCTACTTAGCTGAAGAAGTTCCAAGCAAATACTGAGATGCAGCCTGCTTTCCTCTTGCTGTTTAGAGTAAAATGCAAAAATATAAATTGAAGAAAGAACTGTGATAGCAAAAAGAATCAAAGCTTGATGATTTGGCCAATTCTAAGCCTATTCAGATTGCAAAAGATACTCAAATTAGGAGATACACTGTGAGGAAGGATGCTAAGGAGAAAAGACCAACAGTGTAATTGGACCAACTTTGACCAGAGCTTCAGAAGGACCAAAAGATCAGAATATTTATTCATACAGGGAGCTCTTCAAAGAGATTTGGCATGTGACTCGTGAACCCTTCAACCATCTAAGCAGAAGCCAGAAATGGAAGGAGGATTATCCAGAAAAGATCTGCAGAGGATTCCTATCTGGAGTGAATCCCATGACATACCTGGGAGATCACAAGGTGTTTGTGATTGTTCTATCAGTATAAATAGTACCACCTTAGCCTGAAAGCAACAAAGAAAAGATGAAATGATAGAATGCTGTCAGGTAACCAAAATTGTACAGACAGGAAACAGGCTGATAAAATCATTCAGCTGTAAACACATGCTACTTTTCAGGAAAAGAAGGAAGGATGACCCAGAGGGCCAAGCCGCAGGTCCAGAGAGTAGAACTGTAGACCCAGAAGGCAGATCCTCAAGCTACATTGCATTACGCTCAAAGCTTAAACATAATAGAGCTTGCCTGCTGGATTTAAAAGTTACTTGGTTCTGGTAGAGGACTCCCTTTTCCTTTCGCTTTTTGCTACTTTGAATGGAATGTCTAACACCAGTATTCTCTGTCCATCCCACCATTGCATTTTGAGAGCAGATAACTTAATTCTAGTTTCACAGGTTCAGAGATAGAAAGAAACTCTACTCCAGAATGGATTGTACCCAGTGCCTCGCCTATAGCTACTATAGAATACTGAGGTCATGAGATCTCGTGCTTTTGAGCCATGACTTAGACGAGATTTGGGACTTGAAGCTGTAATGGCTGAGACATTGGGGACTTTGAAATGAGATGAATTCATATTTTATGTGGGGTTGATGCAAATCTTTGGGAGACAGAGAGAGAACATACGTGTGTTGTTTTAGCCCACTAAAGTTTGTGGTGATTTGTTACAGCATCAATAGCACACTAATGCAGTATGAGAGAAGACGTGATTGGAGGCGGCCTCTACCATAAGTGATGCTCCTTATAGAGAAATCAGAACCCTTGAAAGTAGCAAGGAACAACCTGGATCTTCTTTCTACACTACTCTAATAGGCAGAGACCTTGAGAGAGGAGACCTTCAGGATGCCTTTTATGCTCCAACATCTGGTTGCACTCTCCCTACAAAACCCTTGTTTTCCTTGTGCCGGTCAAGTATTCTAAGACATGGCAGGAAGAGGATAATTATATTTTGCAATTAAAATTAAGAAACATTAGACAACATATCTTGTGCTATTTTCAGGTACAAGAGATCAGCTCAGAGATTCCCAAACTGGGTATACAAATGTTCAGATTTTCTAAACATTTCAATAGATTAAGGAACAAAAAGACAAAATATTTTAAAATGAGACTTCCCCAGAAAACCTGTGATATGTACTCACCTCATTTATCCAAACAACCATAAAGAACATGATGATGGATATATGGGATCTCAGAATCAAAGTTCACAAAAATGCAGGCCTCTGGAGAAAAGACCCAGGTCCCTGATAAGCACAAAGATCAGCAAGAGACATAGGGTCAAGTGCAACAGACCAAAGCAAAAATAATGCATCTCTACCTCCTGAGTACCTGACAGGCCCCCGGGGTTTCACACACCATTTTCTCACAAGAGCCCTTCAAGGGAGGGTACTGAAATGAACATTTAAAGGGATTAAACACATTGTTCCAGGTAAATTTCATAAACAGGTAAGTGACTGGACTGGAACCCTAAAACACTTCCCACTCTGCCATGCTGCCAAGTAAGTGGATGCATGATAAGTGAGCAGAAAACATCTGTGATAAGAAGAGTTGGAAGGAGAGAAGCTTCTTATTCGGACAGGGGATAAACAGACACTTCTGAAGGCAGCAGCAGAGAAAAATTCTTTTCATGATGAAGTAACCAAAAAAAGTTGGGATACAACGGACATTTCTCAGCATAAAAAGGTCTGGTTTATTCAAAAATTTATATTCAACATTCAGTCAACAAAGATTTATTTTACAGGCCAATTGCTGAGCTGGGTTCCAATCACAATGTGACACCCACAAGACAGCATCCCTCCCTCCCCAAAGAACTCATAGAAGAATAGAGAACTTAGAGAATAATTGATCAATGTATTTGACTATGTCTTCTGGAAAACCTGAGATGATTAACCAATGCCTCAAAATTGTTAGCAACATATTTTAAAGAAAAAAAAAAGGAATCAATCTATTTTCTTCTTTAAAGGATACAGTTGACCTTGAAGGTTGATCAGAATACCAGAATGGGGTGAAAACAAATCAGGACAAGTGTGTTTTATTTTTTAATATCCTAGATGATTTCTTTTTTTCTCTTTAAAAGGTGATTTTTAGGGGTGCCTGGGTGACTCATTCAGATGAGCATCTGACTCTTGATTTAAGCTCAGGTCACGATTCCAGGGCTGCAGATGAGCCCCATATTGGGCTCCACACTGAGTGTGGAACCTGCTTGGGATGCTTTTTCTCTCTCCCTCTCCCCCCTCCCCCGCCATTCACTCTCTCTCAAAATAAATAAATAAACATAAAATAATAAAAACAAATTGTGATTTTTAAAAGCCCTAGACCTCGGAATTGAGACAAGTGAGGAGAAGTTGCAAGGCTCCTGCAATACTGTCAAAATAAAGAAGAATGATCCCAGAAGAGCTGTTAACCAACAGTCCAGCTGCTGCTTGAACTGCTTAGCTCTCCTCACCACTTGAAGGATTCAAGCCAGAGACTGATCAACCATCAGGGGTAGTGTCGGATGGATTCCTTCTCTGAGATGGGAAGCCAGGAGGGATGACCTCCCAACTCCCACCTTCGATTTCTATGATTCCTGTACCACCACTTCATGAAAAGGACTCAGCCGACCATCTAAAGCCATTTGGCTCAAACAACATTCAAACAAGGCTCGTTTAGCCAGGACTCACTTTCAATTCTAGTGCTAGAAGTCATCTTGTCATAGGAACTCTAGGTGACACAGTGTTCTAAACAGAACTGAATTAGTCCTTCACCTTGACCAGCCATAGGAGCTAACCCTGTAGGCTGAATGGCAGAATCAGCTGACCCCGAAAGGCCTCGCCAGCCTCATCTTTCCACAGTTTCACATCTCCCTTCTCTGTCTGGCTGAGTAAATTACTACAAGAAATACCTCCCTCAAAGACCTATAATAAAAAGATTCAAGAGGACAACAGCAGAGTGGAGCAGCATTCAGGAGAACTCGGGGATGGAAATTCCCTGTCGGCCTTAATGCTGGAGAATTTACTTTAGGATGTAAAAATAACACGTACTGCTATATTTCTTCACTTTATTTGCTCTCCTCTGCAGAGATTACGGCTGTGTGCGCAGCATCGTAAGAGTGGAGAAGGTCAGGTTGACAAAACTTCTTGGTGGGGAATAATCGTTAGCCCTCCAAATATATGTGCCTTGCAACTTCCAGGCCACAAAAGCAAACTCTGGTTTGGAAAATGCCAAGTCTCATCTCCAAGGATATTCAATAACTTCCAAATGGCCCCACGATCACATTTGTGTGGTTATAATAAACCGTTAAAAACATTAAAGAATAATTCAGATTGAAAGAGCTTTCGGGGTTGCGATTTTTTTTTCCTCCTCAGTTTTGGCAAAGACAATATAAACCTCAGTGAAGAAAACGCCTGCTAAAGAAAACAGGAAAATGATAAAATTAGACCCAGTTGAACTTGCTTTTTATCCACCAGCGACTTAAGAAAACGATAATATTGATGCAGGAAGAAAGAGATTTCATAGCTTCTCTGTGAAAGAAAATGTACTTGTTTCCAGGTTTGAAGTAGTTTGGGATGGTTCTAAAAAATCTGAATCTTTTTGTGGGGAGCATTGTCCTCTCAGACCAAACACAGTAACAGTCTGCGAGTCTGGGTGGGTTTCAAAGGAGACTGTACAGGGCACACAAGGAGCGCTATTCAACACATCGGTCCCAAGGCTGTATTTAGAAGCCAGAAATGAAAACGGTTGGAGGAGTTGGTGAGCAAAGTTACTGTGTTCCCCGAGAATAATGGCCCATCCACAAAGCCAGCTTTCAGACTGCCGTTCTAAGAAAGCCCAAACCCTCCAAAGAATTCCAGCCCATCCCAGAATTAAGGCCCCACTACAGAATGTTACAACAGCTGGAACACCAAAGATCACCATCTTTCAGACCTCATATGAAGCCACAGCATGATAAACAAATTCAATAAAATTACGAATTGGCAAACTGTTTGCAACAAATGTTATTTCCCGGATAACAAGATGGATAACGTACATTCTGCAACATATGCGAGGAATTATTGAAAACAGATGTAAATGTTCTCAAACTCAAGTCTTTCTTTGGCACAAATCTGAGTACGATGATTTTATACTTTGCTTTACAGCAGTGCCCCAACGTACCTCAAGTAGTAACCCTTGCACTGAGCAGAGGACGTTCCTGCCATCCTCCCCTATTTCCTCATGCATGCGATGGAGACGGTGGGGATCTCTTCCAAAAGACCTTCCATAAAGCACCAAATAAAACTTTGAATCCTGAATGAAATAGCAAAAGCAAGGATGACCCACAAGCAGGGGACAATAAGGACATATAAATGATCCCAGGTCTGAAGGTCCTCTGCTCGCACACCTGCTCTGTGAAGAATGCTCTCAACAACCCCTGCGTGGAAACCAACACCATTTCCCCTTAGCTAAGTGCCACATGCATTAGTCTTTTGTGTTTGCCTCCAGCACCTCCAGCACCTGGCACCTCCACTGACTTGCCTATGTGGCAAAAGCAGCCATGTCACCGCATCCTCCCTGCCACACACTCAAGATTTTTCTAATTGTAAGGAAAACAGTCTCCTGAGCACACACAAAAAAAACACACAATGTGCAATCATCACATTTTGGAAATGGGGGCCCAGAGAGGTATTTTCCATGAAAAGTAATTTACATTTTTCAGCTACAAATGCATCTTTTCTTCTGAGAAGAATCATCTGTACAACAGATTTGTATCTGAAAATAGAAGGCCAGATTTATGCAAAAACGATCCCAAGGGATCATCGCAGAAACACAAAAAGTAATTTTCTGCCAAAATTACACAGAGCACTCACAGAGATGTTTTTCAAATATGACCACTAAACACATAAAATACACAAATGAAATGGAATTAATACAAACCAAGAGTTCTATAGCAATCTTAAATTAAAGAGTTTGGGATGTCAGACAAAATATCAGAATAAAATTCTTGGGAGTTTAAAAATTACAGAAATGTCAAAGCCCATATATTTCACCCAAAAAAAAGCCCAAACTCTTTTTGCTTTTCCAAGGATTGGCCTCTCCAGTTTACTTAAATATGCCACCAAGTGCATTGGACAGTAAAGTTAATTCTCTAAAATGCCCAAACTGTGTTAATCTGCCCAGATACAAAACTGTTACTACCACCCACAGTAGAGATGAGTAAGTTGAATCATAAAACTTTAAAGACAATAGTTTACAACAAAGAGCTCCACAGGTCCAGAATCATAAAACAAATTATGAGTGTTGAGCCAGTCTGCTAAGGCGTCTTAATGAGGATGCCACCTGTAAATCAAGTAACAAAAGGAGTATTGGTCATTTCTAGTTATTCTATTCCTTAAAAATCAGCAACTCCTAGTAACTGTGTGCAAACAAAACCAGAAAGTTAGAAGAGAAGGAGCTCTGGGTCAGGACTTGAGATATTTGGGTTCTCAGGACCAGCCCTGCACTTAAGCAAACTCGAGCCATCCATTAACCTCCCTGAGGCCTCGGTTTCTTCTTCTGTGAAAGAACAGAGTTACACCAAAAAGTCTCCTAAGATTCCTTGCAGCTTCAATATCTAATAGGCGGCAGATATGTCACGGTAGGATTAAACAACACTCAACCCCTTAGTTTTTGAAGAGGTCGAATCCCATCTATGTTCTAAGAATGAACCAAGAATCACTTCTGAGGCCCCCCAGAGCCGCCGGGCACTTTTTCTTCTCCTGGAAGATAGGAAGTAAGCTCCATTTGATAGACTAGAAAGAGAGCAGGAGACACAGAAAGTCCCACCTCTATTTGTCTTTACTTTGACGTTCCACATGCAGCCTCTGTTTATGTGGGCTGTCAGCCTTTGATTTCCACTGTAGTTTGCAGCACGGGGGTCACTGGGTAACCTCTGCCTTCGAGAATCTTATGAGCTCTCAACCCCCAGGCCAACAGTGCCTATGTATCTGGCGGGCTCTCTCTGACAGTCTCCAGCACTTGGCAAGAGAAGATCGAAAAGATGCAGAATAATGTCAACTCGAATAGTAATCTGTTAGGTGAATGGTTCTCTTGCTTACTACACAAGAGTAGGTTATGGTTTCATATATCATGTTCAATGTGCAATAGATATTTTTTTCAACCATTCATATTAAACTGGTGTAAATGTTTTTATTCCTTGCCACATTTCTGGGTGGTAAGCTCAGGCTCTCCCAGGAATTTGTTTGCTTTAAAATGCCATGCATCTCCAGGCGGCCTTACCTCATAAAAAATGGGCACGTCTTCTAAATGAATTTCCCCTTTTTTGCAGTTAATAACTAACCAACGCAGCAGAAATACACCATGTGTGAAGCCCTGTTTACTATAGGTGGTAAATCACGTGCCTAACGTCCTGTAATTCATTCTGAATACTGTAACTCCATTCACCGCGATACATTTTGCTCTGTGCTGCCAGGCATTAATATCGCCCCAAATTTGTGGTGAACCTGATTCAGATTCAGGGTCTTGTTCTAGAAAATGCATTTGTTTGGGGGAAAGAAAGTGAAATGGGGCTTTTTAAGGAAACATTATGCCAATTTGCACTCTGAAACAAAGACCCTGTTACCTTCTCATGGCTCTTGCTCACAGATCAGCCTCCAGAGAAGGCTATGATGTAAGTAAGGTCAACTCTGGCCTCTTGTGCCATCTGTCCTTGTGTTCCATCTCTCTTTTCCAGTCTTTTCCATTCTACAAAGCTTACGCTTAATCACTGAAATCTCATCTCTCAAGGTGTCACCTGACAATTAAGCTGTTAAGATTATACACCTTATCGAAATAGCTTCTTGCTGACATAGTTCTTAGGTCTAAAATGCCTTCAGGATCCCCAATTGTTAAAGTACATGACGGCTGCTCATTAGGGCAGGAATGCAACCCTCAAAGTCACTTCGTACAGTTGTCCCTATTTACCAGCCTTAACTCTGTAACTAACAGAAAACATTTAGAAATGCAGGAATCAGCCCCAATGTTTTCACACTCCTCCATTGGATGGTAAAGGGTTTCGCTTCTGCCCTCTATCCACAGTCACTTTTCTGGCTCTAGTCACTCTTTCCACACTTCTCATAGCAGTGGGGTGGGGTTGAGGTTTACAGCTGGTTTAGAGAGAAGAGGCTGGTGATAAAAAGGGAGCACATCCCTGAAGCACCTCTAAAACACTAGGGGAATCCTTGGTTCTCTTTCCTTGCCTAGAGGAGTGAATCACAGAGGAAGTATCAGGGGTTCCTGGACTGCTTTTAGGTCCTGCCATGTCTTCTAGAATCCTTTCAACCAGAGTTCAGCAACCTTTTTCTGCAAAGATTCGGATAATGAATATTTTACGCTCTGTGAGCAATACAGTCTCCATTGCAACTACTCATCTCTGCCACTGTAGCATGCAAACAACCACGGACAACATGTAAACAAATGGGCATGGCTGTGTGCCAATCAAACTGTGTTTATAAAAATAGGCAGTGGGCCATAGTGGGAACCCTGATCTAGATGGGTGCTGTCCAATAGAAAAATGAGCCACAGAGATCATTTGAAATTTTCTAGTAGTCAAAAAAAAAAAGATAAACAGGTAAACAGTTTTAATAATATATTTTATTTAACCTAATGTATTATTGTTTCAACATGCAATGAAAAAAAAAAAACAATGAGGTACTTTGCATTTTCTTTTCGGCTAATTTTCGGTGCATATTTTACACTTACGGCACATTTCAATTTGCCACATGTCAAGTGATGAATAGCATATGTGGCTAGTGGCTGCCACATTTGATAGTACAGGTATCGACTTGCCATTTTCTTGCCTGGTTTAAGCACCATGAAAAGGAACACTCAGGGGTCCTGATCAACAAAGGGGTACCTACATCATCTCTTCCAGAGACGGGTCCCAAGTCACTGCCATCTAGGACATCGGCAGAACCACTGGTGCCAACACAATCACCCACCCATCACCAATATTCACTGGAGAATGTGGAAAGGGAACAGTTCTCATAAGTGGCACATCTCTAGAAGAGGCTCTTTTTGTTAGTCAAAAAAGGTGAGGCAAATTTAAAGGCATTTGAGGAGAGCAATTGAATGCTAAAAGCATTTTTCCAAAAAGAAAACCAAAAAGAAACCCTTTTCATTGCTTTAATTTTGCTTTCTCTACCCTCCTATTTCTCAAAATCTCATGTTACAGATTCAGAACATTTTCCTATTGGATCTATGGGTAACCCCTTCCCACTACCACCAATAGCAAACTCTTACTCTTAAAGCACCTTTTTAATTTTAACAAATGTTCAGAAAACGTCACAGGTGGTGACCTCTCCAGTACCAGGCCTCCCAAATAACACCATTTCCCCATCTATGCTCCTGTTGTTTAAACATAATCCTCCGCCCACAGACAAAGGTTTGTTTAGTAGGATGGAAAGAGGGAGGAAGTTGAAAGAGCTTTCACTACAATTTTATTGTAATAAAAAGCCATCAAGACATTTGCTTTCTTTCCTTATGTTTTCAACTTACACAAGATTCTTTTTAAAAGCATTCTCTAAAATGTGCCTGAAGTAATCTTTTCCACAGGGAAACACAAACCTAACAAAACAGCCCTTTGTTTCAACTAACATTTAGCAAATAGAAAATAGCAATACCTGGCAGAGTCCTGGACTTGAGGAAGCTGAGGAGGACAAACTCACTTTTCACATGGCCCCCCGCTTCAATCACGAGGGTACGTGAACACCCGCTAATGGATTTCAGCATGCCCTACAATGCTAGCCGCCATGATGTCACTAGTACCAGAGCCAGCACCTATAAAAGATGCTTCCCTGGGATTGGGAGGCGGGAGAGACTGCAGAAGAAAACCAGGAGTTCTCCTCCATCCCATGACAGGTCTTTCGTCTACCAGGGATGCAGACTGAAAAGAACATTGGCCCAGGAGTCAGGAAACATCAGTCCCTGCAAGTTGGCTGCACTGCCACTTGGCAGGGCAGGGATGTTGGGAGGTGGGGGCGGGCACCTTTGGAGGATGAGGTGATGCTGAGCCAAAGCCTCTCTCAATCTTAAGATTATGACTATGATTCAATAAGACTGAATCTCTCAGACACTAAGGAACCAAGTCACCCACATACCACTCAGTTTCCTCATCAGTAAAGAGAAAAATTACCACCTACCTAAAAGGGCTGTTGCTGAGAGTAAAAACACAACACTGCAGAGTACCCAGCACATAATCAATACTGAACAGATGACAGTTATTACATATTATTATCTGTGGAATTAGGTGGTCTATGATAAGATGCACGCGGGCTGGTTGGGGGAGACTGGCAGCTGACCCCACACCCTTATCCAGCAGTCCCCTTTTTGCTGACAGTTTGCCTTTCCTCTGCCTCATCTTCCCTAAAGTAAGCTGTGGGCATGTGGTGAATCATGGCCGATACAACATCAGAGGATGTTTTCTTGGGGACATTTTGAAAAAGGATCTCTCAGGAGCACCTGGGTGGCTCAGGTGGTTAAGCATCCAACTTCATGATCTCGTGGTTCCTGAGTTCAAACCCTACATTGGGCTTGCTGCTGTCAGCGCAGTGCCCACTTCAGATCCTCTGTCCCCTATGTCTCTGCCCCTCTTCCACTCATGCTCTCCATCTCAAAAATAAATATAAATTAAAAAAAAAAGGAAAAGAAAAAGGATCTCTCAAATAAAAAGGGACGCACAAAAGAAAATATCCCTCTCAGTTCTTCGGCATGCCTTTATTGTGTCTATCTATGATTTGTAAAACCACCACACCCAGGTTGTGGCTTTGAAGAAAAAAGCCTGTGAACCAAGCCAACATGCTAAGGTTGGCAGAGAAAGAGACTTAAGACACTTGGTCCTTGACGTCAGATCCTAACCAATCCCTTAACTGCTCAACTCTGCTTTACTCTTAGGTGAGAAAATAAAATGTCCTCTGCTTAAGCCACTTTTTCTTGAGTTTTCTGTTACAGTAAAGAGAAGTCTACCTACAAGTGCCCTCTAGAACTACAATATTTTGCCTGGAAATTCAACTTCCTAATCTCATCATTCTAACACCCTCCTAAAATTCAACTTGTCTTACCTTCCCTCAGCTTCCTGACAGACATCGAATAGATGTCTCTTCTCTCACACACACCACACTCACTGTCTTTGTGTCTTTACACTTTCACTATGTCTACATTAAATTCTAACTTTTCCCCTTTCTTTAGGGCCAAATTCAAGTCCCAAGTACTTCGACATGCCTTTTCTGAACAGTTTTAGCAAATAATACTTCTTCTCCATAGTTTCTATTGTTCTTATAGGTTGTATCACATGGTTTGTCATAAAATCATAGAATTACAGAACAAACTTCACCTAGTCTAACATGTGGGGTGAGGAAAGAATTTCTTCAGATAACATCCTGCAATACAAATAATCCACATATTTCAGATTAAATAATTTCAGCAGCAAGGAGTTTGCCATCTTCAAGAGTAGTTCACTGCACTACTAGAACTTTTATTATATTAAAACAAAATGTGACCCCTTGTAGGTATTAGGCATGGGTCTCCTTAGATATTCTGGGTTGAGTTGTGGCCTCAAATTCCCCTTCAGAGCAGGAGTATCTCGGAGAGAGGCACTGTTTATTCGTATTCATGTCCCCAGCAATTAACACTGTGACTGTCACATCCTAGGCATTCAAAAGGCATGCTGAATAAATGACAGATCTGACCCCACGACCATTGCTTATGCAGCCAGGAGTAAATCATGACTCAGCATGGATTGAATTTTTCCTTTACTGTTTGTGAAACTAGAAATTACAGCTGATGTTCTGTCTCTAACAGTTATGTGAAAGAAAGATCTATAAGCTCAGGAACCATATCATGGCTGTGACCGCCCATGAACATGACAACATAGAAATCTAATGGGGTGGAGAAAGCAAACATACTAAGAGAATGGAGAGGAGCTCTAAGAATCAAAAGTGCTATGGCTCTAGAGAACTTTCAAGTTCTTGTGCCAGTCCCACATGAGGCCTGGCTAAGTGTTTAGTCTTGAGGTTCCATAAGATGACACTATGCCAATTTCTGGACTTTTTAACTTAAAAAAGACTGAGAAGTTTTGTCACGTACAATCAAAATAACCTTGGCCAAGGCCTTCGGCTAACTTGGTATGAGAATAGGGATAAATGTTTACAAAAGCTGTCTCTGAATCAAACCAGCCGGAGGCAGAGGAGAGGAATGGATGAACTACTACGCTTGCCCAGAACATAGTAGAACAAAAAGCATACCCTCGGAGCTCCCCCACCACACCATGCCTCCTCTTTCTGACAGTGTAGGAGAATTGGCCCACATCTTTCTAAAGCAATAAATGGCTGATCAGACCTGTGGTCATTCCATTCCCCCACTTATTCCTGGAGAGTCTGGATCAATCCCATCTGTGGGGGCACCCCAAAAAGACCTGGATTCTCTGAGCTCATAGCACAATTCAGCAGACATCGGCCATAATAAGGGCAATCCTCAGCCTAAAGATAATTCTAGTCCTTGCTTCCTTCTTACCTCCCCTGGAGTCACTGACTTCCCTTCTGGTGACTTATGTGCTCCTCTGGAGCACCTAGCCTTATAAAACCTTTATAGGGTGTTGCCACTCATAACACTATTCAGCTAAAAGACCTAAAAATAAATGACTATAATGGCAAAATGACTGACAGCTAGAAATTTCTGGGACAGATGATGTCAACTGGCACTCCCTCCAATGATACCACATGAAGGATGATTATGTTCCACCAAATCATAAAACTCCTTCTGATCTTGATTTATTCATTCACATTTTGTTGAGTATTTTTTCTAGGCTCAAATCTCAGTTCCTCTCCTTACCAACAATGTAATCTTGGGTAAATGACTTAACATCTCAGCACCTACATGACTTTTCCTACTAGACAGAGATAATAGCAATACCTTTATCATAGAGTGTTACTGATCATCAAGTGAATACATACACAAGTTACTTTAAGTTCCTGGAACATAGCATTGAACAAATATTAATTCAGGTTAACATTTATTAACATGAATTATTCAGTCAAAATAGGCTAAATTATACAATAACAAACATCTCCGGAGCTTTTATTTCTCTCTCGTTCTAAATGTCCAGTGTGAATTGGCTGGTGGGAAAGGGGCTATGATCACTTTAGTCACTTAAGAATCCAAGCTAACAAAAGTCCCCAATACCTTACAAGGCTGGTCTCTCAATAAAAGTCTTTAGGGTTTCCCATAGAAGAAGAAAAGGACACCGTTTACGGGGTCTTAAAAGCTCCTATCTAAAAGTGACACAAGTCACTTCTGCTGAACTAACCACTGCAAGGCACACCAAATCTCAAGAGGGAAAGAAAGTATAACTCTCCTGTCCACAGAGAAATATTGGTGAACTCTAGTAACATCTACCACAACTACTATTACTCTACATCAGGCCCTATGTAAGATATCTACACTCTAATGAGTATGTCACACACTTACGCAATTTTGATATGATACCCTAAAGTAACAAAATCATTGGTTTATGCTGGACATGTGGCTTTAATTTCTCTGCATGTGTGTGTAAAGATTTTTTTTTTTGAGACTGAATCTAGTGAACCTAAAAAATCCAGCTTGTTCAGAGATTTTGTCAAACCAGTTGCTTGGTAGCAGGCAGAAAAGCCACCTGGAAAATGGACGAAACTGACTTGTTATTTGGTAGTAATTTTGAATAATAGATTACTCTTTCTCTACTTGGAAAACCAGTAGACACAAGCTTTTTTGTGCCCAACACTTCCGTTTTTTGGAAGATATCACTGTAAACACAAAGAGCAATGCTAAGACACACTTAGGAGCTCCAATAATGTGCAACAATTTTCCTAAAACTGCAATAGAAAAAAATCAACTGAAACATGAAAATTTAAAGCCCTATTACCTGCATTTCGCTCTGTAACATCCCACTTCCCATCATTTCTAACACGCATCTTAAGTGTGCTAATTGGAAAGGCCCTGCCATGTATACAGCTCTGTTTTCAAGATGACAAGTGCTTTGCTTTTATCACTGGGCTCAATACCAAGAGGGGAATCATTTTCAAAATTCAAAGCGTTTTGATCTGGCTTTGTCAACTGGCTGCCTGTGCTAGGTTGGTATCCTGTCTTAGAGAGAAAACATGAACGTTTCAGGTGGTGGGGCCGAGGCTAGGGGAAAGAAAGCATCCCTGAATGGCTGAGTGGCTAAAAAGGTGTCCTAAGATTAGAAGCAAAAGTCAAAGAGCACTAACAGGCTGCCAAACTATTCCCTTCCCCCTTTGCGGAAACAAAAGTACTAAATATGCTACAAATTTTCATTGAAAAAAGTCATTAACTAATAAATCCCAGAAAGGAAAGCTCAGGCAGCCTAAGTCCCACCCAAGAAAACTAGCAGGGAGACTTGTTCAGTTTCCAGTTATCTCCTCCAAAATGACAAAAATCTTGGGCAGATGACAGCTGATGTGTGGTCTGGTGACTCAAGCCTATGAAGAACTCTCAAAAAGAACAAGAATAATCCATGTTTCTGTTAGTTACTCTATATTAAAGCCACATCTACCATACAGAAAAACAGGGTCTTCATGTTCAAAGGCCCTGAGCCCAAGAGAAGGAAGCTCTTTACTTTTTACCCTGCAAAACTGGTACTCCCAAATGGTTCACACATGTAGGACTAAGGAATGATACCAAACATTCAAGTGAAAACAGCAATGAAAATTAGGAGTATGTGTTTCCCTCTAGTGACAAATGGATTAAGTATCTGTATTAGGGGACACATGCTTGCTTCAATTTTCACCAAGATGAACATGATGTTCAGCATGATGAAGATTCATCATTTCAACCCAGCAGAGCTTTCTCTAAGATAATACCTAAAGGTCCTATTTTGATCATCTCTTCAACACACCTGCTAGAACAGGTATAACATGTTTAGTGGAAGGTAGCAACTAATAGCCAGCTTTTCAGCACAAGGTTTATGATGAGGTAACTTTGGATATATAAAATTTCACACAAACTTGGCCTATGTGACATCAAATACAGCCTAAAGAAAACATGAATGTTTTATGGGGAACGTTGGTTTCTCAAACGGACCTGTGGAGTAAAGCATCTAGGTTCTAGACACATCCATAGAGTATCACTATCTCTCCAGAAACAAATCCTAAACTCTTCTGGAAAATATAAAAAGGATATCTAAGCTTGTTCTAACTTGGCAAGAGTCCCTAACTCTAAAGCAGTGGTTCTAATGTTTTATCGGTTTTTGAGAAACTCACCCGGGCAGCTTTTCAAAATAAGGACTCTCAGCTTGCCCACAAGGGATTCTGACTGAAGCCCCAGGTGGTTTAGAGGTAGGAGGTAGGCGGTTCACAGGCCACGCTTCAAGAAACTCTGGTCTGCTGCTTTCACCCCAAGGGTCAGGCACTTCAGGCAACTCTGAGTGGGCCTCTTTCTCTTCTGAAAACAGTAGCCTCCCCAGATTACTCCTTGATGATGATAGTAGCTGCATGCCACCTTCCCAGCAAGCCAGACACGCCCCTCTCTTCCAGATTTGCCTGGCTCAGCCCCTTGCCTTTTCTTGTTCTCCTAACATGATCCACGTTGTCTATGACTGACATCCTCACCTGACAGATGTTGTTCTGAAGAAGTCTGCCCTTACTCCAGGAGCCACAGGAACTCCTCTAGGAAACCTCTGGATTCTCTCTAGGTCTCTGAAATTGCCATGACCTGTGCCCACATGCTCCACCCAGTCATTTCTTGTCCATCAGCGCTTTCCTACCTGGGCTCCTTTTTCACCTGGAACAGGGCCAAAGAGAGATGCAATGAAAACTGCAAGGTATTTGGGAACAGGTACGGCAGTAAGATGTCCTGCTTGCCCCCAAGCACACAAAGCTTACATCCCTGAATTTCAGTCTCATACTTAACTCTCAACTGAACTAGGAAACACAGACTACACAGATAATCAGGCCCCAGCAGAAAGTGTGTGTGAATAATGGAAACAAACAAAATATAGATTCTAGAAGCTCTGTCAATAATCGCCGGCTGGATTCCCACTTCACCATTTAACTATAAATCCATACTCGCTAAGGATTGTATCAGATCATAAATACCTGTTTATATCATGTCACCACATTCACAATTGCCCCAGAAAATCATTAACTGGCAAAGAAAGTTTGCAGTTTGGGAGAGAGTGGTAATGAAATGCTCCTCTCTGCATTTCCTACTCACGGTTGAAAGAGCAGAAAGAAATCTCGAAATATGTATTTTAGCATGCAATCATAAATATCTGCCACCCTTCCAAAGACACGTGGCACGTGCTAATTTATACCAGGCTAACTTTTTGTTTCATGCTATATTGATGGGCTTGACAGTTTTTCGAAGAGTTTATAACTACAGCAGTGTTGATCTTATTTAAAGAGAATATTAAATCAAATCCCTTGTCATCGGCATAAAATCTCCTATAGCATCAACAAAAGGCAGCAGTTTTTATTGATTCCCTGATACAAAAGATGTATGAAGTAGACCTGATGCTTCTCTGCCCAAAAAAAAAAAAAAAAATCACAATTAAAGCCCCATGAAAACTATTAGTCATTGTAAAGGTCATCATTGACTTTTAATGGCATCCTAAAGGGAAACAATATGTTTCACTTCAATATCCAGGGCTGAGAGAGTAAAATACTGTATTTCCAGGGTGGGCATAGCAGAGGGTACACCAAGAAGCCTTACATCAATACTTGTTGTATCAAAAGGCAACCTAATAAAACACAATTCATACCATTCAATTCACTGTTCACATTCATGACAAGAGAATTTCCAGGGAAACAGCTGATGAAAAATGAAAACTGCACGCACACAACCAGATGTGCTCGGTCTTCCTGAATGAGCCCAAACAGGGACTGGATCTGTCATGTGGCCAAGGGTTTTCACTCTTCCAGACCCAGAGAGGCACCACTTACAAACCGGGAAGAGGGAACGAGGGTGTGAGCTCCCTTTGCCAGAAATGGGCAGGTCACTACTCCCTCAGGACCTCAGCTTCCTTACCTGTAACAGGATTGAATCTAGCCTCTTTGATTCCTCTCAGTGATAGCAAACAGATTTACTCTTGCATACTAACTCTGACTGCTGGACTAACATCCCTCCGGACTTCAGACTTCTTCATCCCAAAATGAGAGGTGTACTGTGTTGTGGAGGACTCTGAGTCAACATTCAGGCAAAGTAGGCCAGAGAGCCTTGGTGATCTAGTAATGTGTTCCCTGGGTGGGAGAGGGGCCATGGCAGCAGCTGAGACAGCCCTTAGCCCCAAGACGGCAAAATTCTGTAAAATTCACCTCAAGAACATTGTAAAGAGAGTCTATCTCACCATCAGTTGACTCACCCAAAAGAAATTCTTCTGTCTTCAGCCAAGGCTCTCTCCAAAGCTCGGGCCTCAGCAGGGGTTGGGGATGGTATTTATCAGGAAAGGAGAAAAGAACCATGAACAAAACCAGGAAGTCAACCATTTAAATTCCATCCAGGTTTGCTCACATTTTGGGGCCTTGCGAAGTCTTCCAAAAATTTCCTATTCAGAAGAGCATACATTATTTTCACCAACTGTTTTATTTATTCAATAAGGAATTCCTAAGGACCTACTTAGTACAAAAAGCTGTGCCAACTGGGATGAGGAAGCCATCGGGAAGGTAGGCACACAGTGGTTAAGAGCTCGGCCCTGGACTGAAACCTTCAGGCTTCAAAACCCAGTTTCTCCACTTGCTAGTTGTGGGACCTTGGGTAATTAATTACCTCTCTGAGCCACGCTATGTGAATCTGCAAAGAGTTCAAGAAGATGTTCCTCGTTGGACTACTTCAACTTATAAAAGAGATAACCCTAGTAAAGTGCTCGTCCCACACCTGTTTTAGCAGCATTCTGTCTCTGCTCAGGCCACTCCTGGAAGCTCCCCACCTGCATAGGAAGTGGCCCCCTCCTGATCATCATTTATAGGAGTCAAAGATAGTTCAAAGTCAGTGTATCAGAACCCGATGTATACTCTTCTCTCAACCCCACTACCACCAAAGCTAAAACATACCAAAACCCAACTGGTCCCCAAAGTATCCCCTATCTAAGTGAATGTCCTACCAACAACTTATCTAATTGATGGCATCATTGGAAGCTATTGTTTATAAAGATAAAAAAATGGCAGAACATTGGCAATTTCGTGAGTTTCAACCCAATGGTTCCAAGACAAAAATCTAGATGTTCTCAAGGGCATCTTCTTGCTTGCTCCTTCAATGCCAGTGTGTCAAGCCCTGCCAGCTGGATTTCAATGAACTTCCACTTACCACCTCTGTGTCCACCACCACCATCCTGATTTAAATCCCCACTATTTTACCTAGAGAGTTACAACACCCTCTAAACAGTCCTTCCACTTTCACCACTACAACCGCTATGCAGTCTATCTGGTACAACGTAGCCATCATGATTTCACTAAACCAGAACTTGATTGTGTTAGTTTCCATCTGAAAACATCTCAGTAGCTGTGTGTAGCACACTAAACAAAGACCAGGAAGGTTCATGGTTGTGCTTGGACTAACATGTCACCTTTTCTACCCCTCTGGCCTCATGTCCTCCACCTGCTCTCTGTACTCCAGACACAGTGACCTCCATCCAGTTTTTTTAATGTGTCCGAGACCCTGTTCATGCTGTTTCCTCCGCCTGGAACCATCTTCCCTTTCTATTCTTCCCTCACATCTGGGCACCAACATTGCTTCCGTAGGACCTGCTTGATGGGAATACAACCCACTTAGTCATACTTAGACATGGTTACAAGGACTGCATAAGCTTGATTTAATGCTTTGCTGTTGCCATCATGGAAGTCTTAATTTTGGAACAAGAGACCCTGCATTTACATTTTTCACTGGGCCATGCAAATTATGGAGCCAGTCTTGTCCTTGGGGGAGCCTTCATGGGCCTCCCCAAAGAGTTAAAATGCCCCTTCACAATCCCTCACAGTGCCATGTACCTATTCGTCTGTGCCACCTGCCACAGTCAACAAGTTTACATTGGCTTGAGTGCCTGTGATGGGTTGTCTTCCTCACTTTAATGTAATCCAGGGTCCATGTCTGATTTTTGATTACCACTTCATTCTGGACACCTAGCATACAACGGGCAATCAGTAAAGATTGGCTGAATGAGCATTTTATTATTCCTGTTGTCATTACTGTTATTACCCTGTGCCATTAAGGCAAAGAGCCAGCAGGGAAACCACAAGAACTACATAACATGGCAATGGATAAGAACAGAACACACCAACTGTGACAGAGGCTGCAGGGGGCTGGCACAGCCAATACCTGGGAGCATGTGTGCATCTGGAAGGCAGAGGTCAGGAGAAGGTGGTCCCTCCAAAAGAAAGAACAGCATAACAAAAGCATAAATGGGAATGGGAACTAATGAGGGGTAGAACATTCTGGCACAGGGGCTTCACTGCAGAGCAGAGTCAGTCAAAACTGGGGCAAGCCTTGAACCCAGGCTAGGGAGTTCACAGTTTCCTGAAGTAAGTGTGGAGGCAATAAATGCAGTGTTTTAATTAGGGCAGCTCCCTATGAAGCCTTAAAAAGTGTGAATATCATTACTCCAATAATTGCATAAAGATGATTTTCTAGCTATGTATAGGGGGGAAAAAACAGTTTGAGCACAGTGCAACACCTTCTTCTTTCCTGAAACCATATGTTAAAATGTGCCTAATAGAAATATGCTTCCATATTATATACAAATGTGCATTAAGCATGCTATACTTTTCAAAGTGCTTTCAAACACACTGCATATAAATGGCTCTCAGCCACCTTTGACGTGCTCCTCGTCAATTGATCAAGTGTTTGGTCATCTCAGCTGACATCTTCCAGCTGGTACTGCCCTAGAAAGACGTTTCCCAGATGAAGGACACATATGTATTTCTCCAGAAGGCAGGAACATCTCCTCTGCAGCAACCTGCATCAAAGACTGACACTGGCAAAGGTGTTTATTCTACTCAGGGCTGTGGTTGCTACTGCTTAAATTCACCAAGACAAAGGTGAATTTTTCTAAAAATAAAAAGAATACCCTTTAACAAATGAACAATTCACAAATGCCCACATACTGTGTGCCTCTTTAACAGAACCCAATTGAGCAAAAATGGTCTTATTGTGATGTACAATAAGATTCAAACATTCAAAAAGTGCACTTAACTCATTACTCAGAAATATGTCCATTGCTCAAAATGGATAGCTATTTAATTTCAACTCAAAGACGGCAGGGAGAATGGCATGCCTCTGTTTACACACTCCCTATTTAGAATCAACATAAATACAGGTAGATTATGTTTTCCGTCTGAGGCAGATCAAAGAACACAATACCGTGAAGCCTCAACATTATTCTGCTCCATTCCCACCGTCTCCTATATGAATTCTTGTCATTACATCAATTTAATCCCCTGCCATTTTAGGCCACTGTTCGTCAAGCTGAATGAAAGCACAATAGCTGGTGTTTAACGTGACGGTGTTCCTTTTTCCAACCCGCCTCCTTGAAAGTAAAAGTTTGTAGAATGTACAAAATTTTCTTTACAGCTCATTTGAGATGCATAAACAATCCCAGAGACAGAAAAGAACAAAAATAATAATTTGCTGTTTCAAGGAGCTGGGCTGCTTGAGGCAGCCACGGAATTCCACACCCCCTGTTAAGGTCTGGGCCACGTAGGCCACTCTGCCCCCTCACTTACCAGGCGAACCCGTGGCTGCCCGGGCCCTTGCCCTGTCTGATTTGCTGTGTTTCTGTGTCTCCTCAGAAGGGCTTACCTCTCTTGACAATCCCAGAGGGAAAATGATGCTTTTCCTCCCCGCACCGCATGCCCCTCCACCCACAAACCCTGGCCATATGCTTACTGCTCGCTCTGCCTTACATGCTCCGTCCACTCGCTGGGATTTAGAGCAGTGACAGCCACAGGACAGACCTCTGGCTAAAGTCACAATGAATTGAGAGGTGAGAACACACTCTGTACACTTGCTCCCTAAAGAGATTCCGGAGCTCAAACAGGTAGAGGCCAGAAGCAGTTTGGGAAAAATCCAATTACATGTCAACCTAACCAGAGAAATTTTTGCACTGCCCTCAAATTTACCAAGCGATACCTCAGCCAGCAGGAGGTGTTTTGTGGGTGGGGGGAAAGACAGACATAGAAAGGAGAGGCATTTTAAAAGCCTGAGACTCAAAATAGAAAAAAACAGGGGGCCAAAGCATCTCAAATTGCATTCTTTTCTTTAATTCCCATTGTATAAATAAATCAACTGTGGTTAAGATAGGGAGCTTCTAGCACACAGTGGAACAACCATGTACCATAACCACAAGTGATCACGGCAGCCTATGCTTTGAAAGGGGTAGTCAGGACTTCTAAGTCAAACCACCTGTCAAATAAAGATGGAGGGAAGAAAGGAACTTCAATAGACAAGTTACCTTGATCAGTCACCCAGAATCTTCTGGTGACGCTGTACTGCATTAACAATACATTAATGGACGGAGGAGTCTGCACACAGACATGTTTAGTAATTATTACAGACTGGAAGAAAATCCATAAGCCCACCAGAAAGTTCAAAGATCCTTCCCATATTTGCAGAGGAATGTATCCCCTTACCCAGGATCATCGACAGTTTGAGAACGAGTCCGGATCAAAAGAAACATGAACAATTAACACAAAATAAAGCATACGAAGTTTCTTGAGATTTTCAGGACCTACTAAGTTGCATGATTGATCTAATCTTCAGAAAAAAATACTAGAACCTTCAATCCTAAGATATTGTATCCTCAAAGACAACAGAGAAGTCTTGAAAACATCTCTATTAAAAAATCCCAGCCGTGAAAATACAGGCCCAAACAAGAGGGTCTGTGGTCTTGTGCATAAGTGAGCTTTCTCACATTAAATTAGTTATGTCCTTGACATTCATACCCCCTCCCTTTCATTCTAAACATCTGAACTGCAAAAAAGGCCGTGTACAGAGGTTCATTAAGGAAGAATCAGAAGTCACACTCTGGCTTCCAGGAAAGTAGCTCATCTGGAATCAGTGACCTCAGAAGTCTCTCCCATCACAAGGCCAGCTTCCCAGCATCTCAGGATCCGGATCCCCTTCCACAGCCCCTAACACCCACCAACACCCAAGCCCTGTTGTACTTGCGACTCTTGCTAGTTACAAAGCTAAATGCACCTCCAGCTCAGGTGTCTGGAAATGTCTACTCCTACTCGATTCAGATGTTCTGTCCATACCTGCCATTAACTGTGTCACACTGTAACACATGTTCGTCTTAAAGGTTTCTTTAGTCTTGTGTGAAGCAGAAAGTGATGCACCTTCAATGAGTCGCAAACATACACGCTTCTTTCTGGCCAGTGAATTCTTTCGGGGACCACACACATGAAGAACTCCATGTTCCCCAAGTCCCTACCTTGTTAAGCCTCAGTAGTTTTGCACTTAAAAGGATCCTTGGTTTATTTTACAGATAAGAAAACTGAGGTCCACGGAAGCTGATTAATTTGACCCTTGGCCTCACAGAAAACCTGTCACTAATCTAGCATTGGACAAGGTAGGTTCTCTGATGACCAAGATCTCCTGACAAATATTTGCCAACAGCATGAGTGAAAAAGGAGTCGAGGCAAAAAGGAGTTTGGAAGGGTTTGCTGACCAAAGGCCCAGCCTTTACCACCTGCCAGCCTCCTACACTCCCCCCAGCATTCCTGCCAGGGGGCTGGTGAGCATCTTGCTCAACCCCTTTCTCTTCTGTACAGAAAAAATGACATTCCCAATCTTGTCTCAGCCTAAGAAACTCAAACTGGCCATCACGAAGAACCAGTATTTTCTTAAGCCATCTATCCTCCCAGTTGCAAATGTGGGCTTCAACCTGCCCCAGTTCTATGAGCCACCCCTCCCCCAAACACCAACAGGGAGCCCTCCCAGAGCCAGCCCCATGGCCCCAGTCACAAGGGCACACACATGACGGGGCTTTGAACGCGAGGAGACAGGAAAAGTGGAGAGGAGGAATCCTCAGTCCGGGCTGGGAGGAAAATCGAACCCTTGAAAATTGCAAAGCAAAAGATGCCAAGAGAGATTCTTCACTGTCACAGCTGCTTACCATAGAAATCTCTCCTCATTTGGGGATGACATCGGCAGACCTGATTTTTTGTCACCAGTCATTCCGCACTTGCTTTAATTATGCAGCACACCAACAGAAATTTTCTTTCTGATCACATAAATCACACCGCTGTGACACGGGGCTCAATAGGCTCGGCTGGAACAATGTGCTGAGAGCTATCGGCTCCATCGCTCAGGCCCACAAGGTGTATCATTTAGCCAAGAGTGATAATTAGACGCAGAATATACTGAAAACTGTCAATAGTCATGTCAATAGGAGAACTCTTAGCATCTAACACCCAGTGAATCAATGGTGTTTTTCAGCTATAAAATCAAGAAAATGATAGCTTTCAAATGAATAGTGGAAAGGAAACAGGAGCCTCCTTGGGGAGGAATAAAACAGCTCAATTTTCCCTTACTGAGTGCCTCTCCAACTACCTCACTCAATGGAAAAGGTCACAGAACATTACAGCAAAATATCTCTGAAACAAGATGTACAACAGCACTGGGACATGACATGCTGCCTGGGCACCCCACGAAGGCCTCGCTATCTTGGACCTGACAGGAGCGGAGAACGGGTCAGTAGATGGCAGACCAGAACCGGAGGGGGGAGACCGAGGGAGGGGGAAGGAGCAGGGGACTGAGCTGCAGGGGAAAGAGGTGTGCCCACTCACACAGAAGTGAGACTGTGTGCAGCATGGGGGGCAGGGAGGGTGTCTGAGCCCAAGCACAGAGGAAGTGGGTGCTTGAAATGGGTACTGCTGAAAAGATAAGCCCTTAGCAATGCTCAGTTACATTTCACAATCGACACAAATATTAACAGACAGTACTTACATGCTGCCTGCTCTGTGCTGCTCACTCCTCCAAGGATTCCACACATGTTAACTCATTTGATCCTCATGACGGTTCTGTGCAATTATTAGTGCCATTTTAGAGGGAAGGAAATTGAGGCACAGAGAGGTTAAGTAACCTGCCCATAGGCACACAGCTAGTACTTGACAGAGCCAACATCTGCACCCAAGGAAGCTGCATACCATGCTATGCCATCTCTCGTGATGGCCGGGCAAGCACCCAGTTATGCTTGCCTTTTCTCTTTTAACAAAAGTAGGTTAGAGGTGGACCTGTTAGAAAGGTGGAATGGTATTACATGTTCCTGGGAAAGCCTTGGGGTTTCTTGGGGTCTCTGTTTCTGTCTATGGTAAGGGGGAGGTGGGGGCAGGGGGATGATCATGAGACCTGTGGAGTATGTAACCATATACTGAGCTCACTAAGTGATCTCACACTCTCATCTTCATTTCACAGATAAGGAAATCAAGTCTTGTAAAGGTTTACAAAAATGCCTCTGATCAAACAACATAAAGGGCTGGGTTAGAACCCAGTGGGTCTTGCTCTCAGGTTGGGCTCTCAATGACCACAAAATGTAGGCTGCGAAGACGCTTGATGCACACAGTGCCAGGAACCCTAACTAGTACACTTGATGAGCCCTCAATACATGATACTTGGGAGGGGAGGGAAGAGCAAGGGTAGGAAGAAGAGGCAGAAAACTAGAAGACAGAATTAAAAGGAGCTGGGAAAATACACACATTGAGATACCCATCTAGACATGTTGCAAATAACTTCAGTAATTAATAAATGAGAAAATATACATAGTTGCTACTTCTGGTTTCAATCTAATATATGATTTATTTAACTGAATATTGATACTCTCTTTAGGAGTTCTTTATATATTAAATTGGAAGTTGGGTTTTTTTAATAACCAAAAAGGCAGAAAGTCTAATTTCAGGCAACATTATCAAACGCTTACTATGTGCCAGGTTCTGGGCTTGGTTCTCTTAGTTAATGGTGTTTAATATTCTTCATTCTTAAAGCTATCACTTATATATTTAAAAAAAAACACCCTTTGGTGGGATAAAGGAATGCTACCAAAGACATTGCCTTAAGTAAAATAAACCAACTATCAGTCCTAGGACAGAAATGGCAGCCTTATAATTAACTAATCACTAATGGACATTAGCCAGATGGTGTTTGCAGTGACTTACCCAATGAGGTATGTGGCCATGTGCACACATAATCAAATAGTTCACGACACTTGAAGCTTCATGTTAGGGCTACCTTCCTTACTCAAGCTTCCTTCCCTATCACGTATGTTTTTTTAAGTAGCAGCAGAGTCTACAAGCCTTGGTTCCTGCCAGGCCAAGGAGGAGATCCAGTACACAACTGATTAGGAGGCCAGCATCCTACAGAAAGCTCTTAAAAAGCAATTTTGCTGGACCCAGATCAACCATCAACATCTCTCACCGGGCACAACTGCTTTCCAACTGCTTTCCTCCCTGCTTCCCCTCTAGCTCCCTTGGGGTTTGAGAGCTAAGCTGATTATGTTATTCCTCTATGCAAAACGATCCAATGCTTCCTATCTTATCCAGATCAAATACCCAAGTGTGACTGGGACTGAGAAGGACTCCCCAGTGGAAATCACTCCAATCCACAGGCCCACTAGTTGCTTTTCTGGCTCATCAATCACACTCCTGTTCAGGGCTTCGCATTTGCTGTTCCCTGCCTGGTGTGCTCTTCCCTTAAAAGCTCCCACGACAGGCTTTTTTTCTCATTCTTTTGTTCTCAGTACAAACATTTCCCTCGCCAGAGAGTTCTTAACAGAACATGTGATCTTAAGTAAGGGAGACACAGAGACACCTTCTCTCGCTCTTAATCGCACTTACTTGTCTTCATAACATCTATCACAGGCTAACAGTTGTTTACTGCTTGTTTTCTGCAGCCTCCAATTACAAGTAAGCATCAGCAGGTGGCAACTGTCTTTTACTCATTGCTGAACCACAGCACCTAGAAACTACCTCATACACAACAGGTTCTCAATCCATAATTAATGACTGCTTGAATGAATGAATGAATGAATGTCTGTATTGTGCAAACAAAAATAAAATCAGCAATAAAATTAGTCACAGGTTGAGCCACTTAATTCCAAGCATCTTCATGAACACAGGTGGAGTTCCCCCAATAAGCATGAAGGTCATTCTTATTAGAAAAATAGAGTAAAGTGAGGCAAGGATCCAGCTTAAAAGCCATGCTCACTGGAAACAGTCTGCATAATCAAACCATCTCTAATCACCAAAACAAATAATAAAAAAAAATCAGTGAAGAGAACACCAGAAGCACATCCTTGTTAGCCCTATTTCCAGCATTACAGATAAATATAAGAAAGCTATTTGCGGAAGTTCCTGTCCTGGTAATAATGAATTAACTTGTATCAGACTAACTCTTCAACAGATAAAAATTTTAAACTCTGGGAAAATATAAGTGACAACTAATTGAAGACACTGGAGAGCTACCAAAGCAGGCAGGAAATAAGGGAAATTCAATGACCTTCATAAAAGAAGGGAACCATATTGGGTAATGTCTGTGTTTAAATGGCCTTTGTTTTGAGGCTCCTGGGTGACTCAGTTGGTTGAGCATCTGACTCGGCTCAGGTCATAATTGCAAGGCTCTTGAGTTCAAGCCCCACATCAGGCTGTGTGCTGACAGCTCAGAGCCTGCTTCAGATTCTGTCTCCATCTCTCTCCGTCTCTCTCTACCCTTCCTCTGCTCCCTCCCTCTAATATAAACATCAAACAATTTTTAATAAATAAAAAATAATAAATGGTCTTTCCTTTGTGTCAACTTCACAGTCTGTACTGCACAAAATGGCTAGATCTCAAGAAGCAAGCTCCAATCTCATTAGGTTACAAACCCAAAAGTAAGTTGTAAAAGTAGTTGAAAAGTCGTGACGGGAAATCCCACAACAGAGAGTATGATGGAGGTAGTAAATCTATATACACTGTCTCACAGATCCTTAGCTTACTCCTCAACTGGGGATGCAGAAATGAAGTCCAAGTAGCTTGGCAGAAACTAATAGGTGAAAAGTTGAAAAAAACCACTACATATTTCCTAAGGTGCCACCATGGGCGGTCAGAGTTTGTAGTTTTAATTCTGACAAGGTAAAGGGGTTTGGTAAATACCTTCGGTTTTGTATCAAAACTCCTGGACAAAGATACCTTAAAAATACAGACTACGCCTCAGGATTATGATTTTGCACAAAGACTTATAGCAAAATTAAAAGAGAGCTGCCCTAATGAGCTTTATAAATGAAGCTCCCAAGGCCATAAAAAGCCAGTAATTTAACTGTAAAAATCAGTCTAGAACAAAAGTCAACTATTTGCAGAGGAAGATAACAGAATCCAGAATGCAATATACTAATACATTGTCTTATATACAATATATAAAAAATATAGATAAAAACATATGACTTACAGTCAAGAAAAATCAGGCAAGAAAAATAGACCCTGAGATAATCCAAATGTTTGAATAAGCCAAGACTTTAAAGAAACTATTACCAATATTTTCAAGCCACTCAAAGAAAAAAGTGTCATAATGAGAAAACAAATGATGGAATCTCAACATGAAATTTTAAACCATAAAGAAATAATCAAATAGAATTCTATAATACAAGTCAAACCTCTAAAATGAAAAAAAAAAAAAAACTCACTGTATGTTCTCAACAGCAGATGGAAATATTAGGAGAATGGGAAAAGGACTGTTCAACTTGAATAGAGATCAAAAGCATTTGAAGATCAGTAATATTTATCCAATCTGATGAATAGAGAGAAAAAAAATTAAAACAAATTGTCAGAGGTCAGCCAAATAGGACAATATCAAGTGGTCTAATAGATGTGTAATTGGAGTTTCAGAAGACAAGGAGAAATGAGGTAAGAAACAATATTTGAACAAAAAATGGACAAATGCTCCCCAAATTTGGGGGAAAACAACCACAAAGTAATCAAAAAACCTTCATAAATTTGAAGCTGGATGAACACTCAGGAAACCACATCCGTGCTCTGATCACAAGAAAATCTTAAAAGTATCCAGAGGACAAAGACACATTAAATTCAGGGGACAACAAAACAAGTGATAGCTGGCTTATCATCTACCCTATGAATCAGCCATTGCACTACTAGGTATTTATCCAAGGGATACAGGTGTGCTGTTTTGAAGGGGCACATGCACCCCAATGTTTATAGCAGCACTACCGACAACAGCCAAAGTAGGAAAAGAGCCCAAATGTCCATTGATGGATGAATGGATAAAGAAAATGTGGTGTGTGTATATATATATATATATATACATATATATATATATATATACACAATGCAATATTACTCAGCAATCAAAAATAATGAAATCTTGTCATTTGCAACTACATGGATGGAACTAGAGATTAGTCAGTCAGAGAAAGACAAATATCATATGACTTCACTCATATGAGAACTTTAAGATAGAAAGCAGATGAACATGAGAGAAGGGAAGCAAAAATAACATAAAAACAGGGAGGGGGACAAAAACATAAAAGACTCTTAAATATGGAGAACAAATAGAGGGTTACAGGAGGGATTGTGGGAAGGGGGATGGGGTAAATGGGTAAGGGGAATTAAGGAATCTACTCTTGAAATCATTGTTGCACTATAAGCTAACAAACTTGGATGTGAACTTTTTAAAACTTAATAAAAAAAATAATGGCTGTCAGGGTGCCTGGGTGGCTTAGTCAGTAGACCATAAGACTTGATTTCAGCTCAGGCAATCATCTTGAGGTTCATGTGTTCAAGCCCTGCATTGGCCTCTGCACCGGCAGTGCAGAGCCTGCTTGGGATTCTCTCTATCTCTCTGTTCCTCCCCTGCTTGTCCTCTCTGTCTCAAAATAAACATTTTAAAAATTTTGTAAAAAGAAACAACGGCTGGCTTAAGTCAATGAAAAACATCTTTAAAACACTGAGAAAAAATAAACAATCCAGAATTCCTTATGCCACAAAACCATCCTTCAAAAATAAAGAATAAATAAAAGATTTTTAAAGACATAAAAACACAAGAGAATTCATCACCAGCTGACCTTACTACACTAAATTATACTTCTACTAATACTTAAGAGAAGTGTTACCAGATGGAAACTGGAAGAATGCAGAATATCCGAAGTGGTAAATATTTACATTTAATTTTATATAAAAATTATTTCTGTCTTGATCTCTTTAAATGTAAGCTGACACTTTAATACAAAATGACAATAATGTATCACAGAATTCATTATATAGATGCAAAATGTATGACGAAATGGCACAAAAAAATGAGGGGAATGAAATTAAACTGTTTCAAAGTTGTTACATTTATTTGAAGTTAAGCAAAATTGAAAGTGCAAATTTTAATTTCTAGAGTAAACACAAAAAAGAAAATAGTTAAAAACTTTTAAGAGGAATTAAAATATAATACTAAAAAGTATTCCATTTATCTTTTTAAAAAGGCCAATAAAAGAACAAAAGATAAAAAAGATGAAACAAAAAAAGATTTTACAAAATGGTAGACATAAACCCAAATTTATAAATAATCATATGAAATGCAAGAGGCCAAATACTATGATTAAAAGGAAAAGATGAATAAAACATCAAGGCTCAACTGAATGCTTTCTACAAGAATGCATTTACAATACAAATACACAATAGGTTTAGAGTAAAAGGTTGGAAAAATATATTCTCTGGAAAATGTAAGCATAAAGAAAAGGTAGTATAGCTACACTAATATCAGATAAAGTAAACTTAAGATCAGTATTGTTATAGATAGATATAAAGCTAGATGTTTCAAAATGATTAAAAGTTCAGATCATCAGGAGGACATATAGATCCTAAATGTGTGTGCACATAATACAAAGCTTCAAAATTCCACAAAAACTAGACAGATCTAAAAGAAGAAACTGGCATACCCACAATCATGGTGGAAAAATGAACACTCCTGTCTCGGTAACTGATGGAACCACTTGACAAAACAAAATCTGGTAAGGATACAGATTTGAACACACTTACTAAACACATGGCCTAATCAATATTTATATAACACTATACTAAATAACTGTAGAATACACATTATTTCCAGGTACATAAGATACATTCATAAAAATACACCATACGCTCTGCCATAATATAAGCTCAATAAATTATTCTCTGGAAACAACATAATTAAGCGGTAATTTAATAAAAAAAGATATCTGGAAAATCCAAAATACTTGAAAATTAAACAACTCTCTTCTAAAACACCATGGATGAAAGAAGAAATTACAAGGAAAACTCGAAAATATTTTGAATGGCATATTAATAAGCAATATAGCATAATATAATGGATGTAGCTAACGTGGTGCTTAAGAATATTTATAGTTTTAAATGCTTATATATAGACAGTTTAAAATCATGATCTAAGTTTCCATATTAATAATCTAGAAAATATAGCAAAGTAAATAAAAAGAGCAGAAGCCAATAAAATTAAAAAACAGATTAACAGAACAGAAAAGAAATCCAAAAGTTAGTTCTTTTAAAACATTAATTTATTTATTTTATTAATAATTTATTGTCAAATTGGTTTCCATACAACACCCAATGCTGATCCCAACAAGTGCCCTCCTCTGTGCCCATCACTCACTCTCCCACCTCCTACACCTCCTTCTCCCCTCAGTTTGTTCTTAGTCTTTGAGAGTCTCTTATGTAAAACATTAATTTATAAACCCAGGAGAAACCTTCATGACTTTGGACTCAGCAAAGACTTCTTATATATGACACAAACACCAACATCCGTACAAGCAAAACTTAATAAATTGGACTTCATCAATACTAAAATTTTTCTATGTCAGAATATAACATTGAGTAAACTAAAAAGACACGACACAGACTAGGAGACAATATTTGAAAATTAGGTATAGTTGATATAAAAATTGTACCCACAATATACAAGGAAGATGTACAACTTCCAACAAGTTGGAACAAGATGTACAACAACCCAATTTAAAAATGGGCAAAAGATCTAAATAGGTATTTCTCCAAAGAAGATACACAAATGGCCAATAAGCACATAAAAAGCTTCTCTACATCATTAGCTATTAGGGAAATGCAAATTAAAACTACAATGAGAAACATAATCATATACGCCAAAATCAAAAAGATAGACAATAACAAATGTTGAAAAGATAGGGAGAAATTGCAACTCTCAGACTCTGACTCAGATAATAGAAAATGTGCAAACATTTTAGAAAAAAGTCTGGCAGTTTCTTGAAAAGTTAAACATAAATTTACCATACAACCTAGCAATTCTACTCCTGGTATCTACCGCTCAAGTGAATTAAAGCATATGTCCACACAAACACTTGTACCTAAGTATTTATAGCACCATTATTCACAATGGCCCCAAAATGGCAACAATCCAAAAGTCCATCAACTGATAAAACTAAATGGTCTATATCCTGCAGGGAAACACTACTGAGCAATAAAAAGAAGAGAGTACTGATACATGCCACACATGGACAAATCTCAAAAATATTATTCTAAATGAAAGAAGTCAGATACAAAAGACCACATATTATATGATTCCATTTCATATGAAAGATCTAGAAAAAGCAAATCAAGAGAAACAGAAATGAGTTTACTGGTATTTAGAGCAGGAGGTGGGAACAAGGAGTAACTAAAAATGAGTATGAGGGATTTTTTAAAAGCCAACAAAAGAGTTTCAGTTCCAATACTGGTTTGTGGTGATGGAATATTAATAAAATATTACTAAAAATCACTGAACTATACATTCAAAATGGGTAATTTTTATGGAATGTAAATTATACTTCAATAAAGCTGTTAAAAAATTCATAAACTACTAGCAAGATTGATCAAGAATAAAAGAAAAAGACCAATTCACAAAAGAAAAAGGGCTATCACTATAAGGGTCTACAGACATTTAAGTGATAAGAGAATATCATGAATAACTATGCCAAAAGACTCAACAATTAGCTGAAATAGACAAAGTCCTTGAAAAAAATCTAGCTTAATGAAAATGACACAAGAAGAAATAGAGAATCTCAATAGCCTTACATTTACTAAAGAAATACATTTATAATATTTTTTAATAACCAAAAACTATAAACAACCATCAACAAGAAAAGTATTATATATTCATACAAAGGAATAGACTTCTGATATGTGCAACATGGGTAAAACTCAGAAACATTATATTGAAAAATGCAGACACAAAATAGTACAATACTATATGATCTCATTTATATGAAGTCCACAAACAGGGCAGTGGTTGTTTATAAAAGTTATGAGGATTACCTATCTGCAAAGGGATAAAGGGAAGTTCCTGAAATGACAGAAATGTTCTGTGTCTTGATTGGGTGTGGTTACACAATGTACAAATTTATCAAAATCATTGAAAAGTACACTTAAAATTTGTCCATTTCATTTCACATAAATTTTTCCTGAACTTAAAAAGAAGTAATAAATTAAAAATAAGATAATAAAATAAAACATACTTAGGAAAAAAAATAAGAAAAGCTAGCTAGAATACTAGTTGGGATTGCTTCAATTAAGCTGTAGTCACAAACAACCCCCAAATATGCCTTAAATAGGAGTTAGCCTGCTGGCCTTAAGTAGGAGTAGCCTAGAGCCTACTATCTCTTTTTGTCAATAAAGATTTACTGGACAGCCATCCCCGTTTGTTCACCTATTCTCTATATGCAACAGATTTGAGTAGTTTTGACACTGACTGTATGGCCTGCAAACCAAAAGCCTAAAATATTTTCTACCTGGCTCTTTACAAAGTTTCTTTTTTGGCCCCTGGCTTTAAACCATCAAGGTTTTTCTCACTCATGCTCCAGTTTAATCAGGACTCAGCTGGGAGTTCTGCTCTATTGCATCCTCCTGTGGGACCTGGCTGATGAAGCAGACTCTACCTAGAATGATGCTAGTCACTCTAATAATGGAAAGGAGCGAGCTCTGAAGGATCTTACCCTAACAATGAAATCATCTGGTTCCACAGTAACACATCACTTTTCCTTACAGCTCCTGCACCAGAATCATTCACATGACCGCACTCACACAAGGGGACCAGAAAATACAATCCTACCATTTGTTTATACATGTCCCTAGAAGTGGAGGAGAACTGGGATATTTGCCAAGGAGCACTAATGACTACCACAATTAAAGTGAGAATCAATCAGTCCAGATGTTTATTTCCAACAAACATGCAAAACCCTGCTGAAATACTGCCCTACTGGGTACAAATCCTAATCATAGAAATGCCAGAAGTGACTCTAACCATTCTCTTTGGCTCTCATCCCACTGGTTAGAGCACCCCAGCACTACCTTCTATCCTAAATTGCAAATTTAACTATCACCTCCACATTTAATATCTTTGAATACAACATCCCTGTCCTAAGAAAAAGTCAAGACTATGACCCAGACTCTGCCAAATCAGAGACCCTGCAACCTCACCTCTGGTCTGTTACCAGTTCAATTTTGTCATGTTGGAATACAGTTTATTTGTGCCCAGTTTTACCATAGCATACAAGTTTCTAGATTCATACTTTTGCTTCCATGGTTTCCATTATGTAGGATACCCAATTCCTATTGCTCTCACCCTTTAACACTCAACACGGTCATTACTTGTCCACAGCACTTTCCATGACCACCAGTCAGAGAGAACTACATTATTACTGCATGAGACCCAACAGACCCAACTACCCAAACTGCTGCTACTGCACCAGACCCAAAGTACCTAATCTCAGGACTTACCCCATTGGGTTAAGCGACAGCTACCTTACCTCGTACTTACCAGGTGCCAGGCACTTTTTATATATCAATTCCTTTAGTCCTCAAAACAACCTATCATCTCTATTTCACAGATAAGGATACTAAGGCATAGGGATGTTAATCAGTCTGTGCAAGGTGCCACGGGTGTAAGTGGCAGAGCTGGAATATGGCTCGTAGGCCCCAAGGTAGATTCTTACCCACTCTGCTGCCCTGCCTCTTAACACTGAGTGGAGATAGGTCCGTCTTTGAGAGTGTAAGGTGCACAGTGGCACAAAAAAAAAAAAAAAAAAAAGTAAAATAAACCAGCATTTAATTCCTCTTTGTACTACCAGGGCCTGGATTATAGATATTTAACCAATACTAGCTGCTTAATCAGGGTTTGCTCAGATGAAATAAATGAAGCCCAATTCCCCGAACCAACCCTCCAGCTAAATAAAGTTTTCTTGACTAGTGACATTTAGGAAGTGGACAGATAATTACCATATACACCTTTTCCTGGATCCCAGCCCTTCCTCCAGGGCTGCTGGCCAACTCTGAAATGGAGACTTAGGAAGGCCCCGAATTAAAGATCATTAGAAAATGAGCTACTCTAAGTTGGGACAAGCATTCAGAAAAGTTTACAGAATCCTATTTGGAAACGTGAGAATTTGACTTCTCTGGGCAGAAAACAGCACAAAGCTTCCCTAAAAGTTTTTCTTCCTCACATAATTATGCTGTAAATTGTTAATAGCTATAATTATGGAAGATGGCATTGTTGTGCTTGTAATTTTTCCTATTCCCATTGGTATTTATTGATGATAAATGGCTTTATTAAAAAATAATGATAATTACCTTGTTTGGTTGTATATCAATATAGTTTCAGTTTTTCTTTATTACCACTTATGGAATTTTATGAATTGCCAACATTTAGTTCTTTTATTGGCTTATTTTCTCTTGATGGTATAAACGGGGGTGGAATTAACAATAATTTTATTCATTTCCTGACCCCCTCCCAACATGCCCCAGCTCCGTTAAGAAGGCAATGTAGTGCACTGTTCACATGGAGCTACAGGAAGTTATCATTTTTCTGCTATGTAATTCTAACAATACCGCCAAATTCTCTCCTCTGGACCACTGCCTCCCCAAATGGTAGAAAGTGAAAGGCTCTTCCTGTATGTTGCACCCTACAGAATCAGCATCAACAGCTCAAAACTAAACCCCTTTTGCCAGGACAAACGTTTAAAATCTAAATAAACTACAATAAGATCATAAAGGCAAACAGATGGCCTCAGTGTTCCTCAAAAGAAAACCCATTCGGTTTACTAAATATCCCTGAGAACCAGAGAAGCCACAGAGCAGAAGCCACCTTCCCCACAGATGATGTCACAGTTCTTGGGTAAGTCCCTTCCAATACAATCTCCCCTTGGATCTTGTCTGAGTTCTGTCTGGAGACCTTCAGCCCTAAGAAAGCTAAGATGACGACTATACACCCCTTCATTCATCTGTGATCCTCCACTGGGGAACAGCTCAGTTCATACTCTGCAAAACATAAACCCAATCAAATCAATGCCCCAAATGTAAGTAGTCCATGACTCTTTGCAAACAGTGCATTTGTAAGTGTTTTCATAAGGAAGTTAAGTCCGAGCCTTTAGTGCCAATGAGAGAACCAGTACTGTGTTCATCTGCCTGTGTTAGCAGAGAGAGAAGTACAAGCAGAAGAACATCACGTTTGGAATGTCCATCCAACTTTGAGCCATGTTTTTAACCTCTTTCCACCACTCCTTTCTGCAAAAATGATTTCAGCAACACCTGCAACTCCGAATTACTCCAAGGATTAAATGAGTTAAACATGTGGCACATATTTATTCTTTAATATATATTAGCTCTTTTCTTTTCTTCTAGCCCAATGGTTCTCAAGAGAGGCAATTTGCATCCCACCCCCACAGGAGACATTTAGCAATATCTGGAGGCATTTATTTGTGATCACAACCTGGGGAGGGCCACTCTAGGGGCACCTAGAGGGCAGAGACCAGAGATATTGTTAACCACCCTACAACACACAGGACAGCTCCCACAACAAGAATTAGTCAGCCCAAGATGTTAATAAATAGTGCCAAGTTTGAGAGACGTTGGTCTAGTGTTAAAGAATTATTATGGTTGTTTATTTTCCACGTAAGTTTCTTTAAATGAGCAAAGATTTACTGAAAACTTAGCATGTGCAAAGCTCTGTGCTAGGCACATCATTAACTATCTCATAGATTTGGTTGCCTGCTGCCATTTTCCCAAAGCAACTCTCCCATCCTCAAATACTGTCCAACTCTCTGAGCATCAAGCTTTGGCTTCCCCTTTCTTCTTGCCACTGCTCTCAGCGGCCCTGAAGTCAGACATGCTGTGTGTCAGAGCAAAGACCTGTATTAATCAACAATTCCAAATATAGCAACAGCAGTTTGAAAATCAAAGAATGGGCCTTAGGGACATCAATATTTGCATGTTCATAATAAATACTTAACTACACATCTGTGCAATGTTCAATACAGTTGGGGGAGAAAAAGAACATTTATGTTGATTTTTGTCAACTTCCACAACTCACGCATCTCGTGTGTTAAAGAAATGCAAAACTGAAGAGTCATAAAAATAATTGTAAATATATTTATAATATGTGCATATGAATTGGAGACATGCTTGATTTACTCTGAGTTTTTCTCACCAATTAGCCTATACCTGCCCCTTTGGTCAGTGGAATAATTTCCAATCTATGTATGAAACATCCACCCCTTTCCTATCTGATACTCACTTTTACTACTCAGAATGGCCCTAACTTTAACATTCAAGGCTCGGTTTCATGTTTTTATCCTTCTTTCTCTCTTTATGTGGTACATTTGTATGAGCTCACTTCTCTATGTGCAGAAGCCCCTAGTTGCAATTTATTGTGGCTTAATAACCTGCCAGGCTCTGCTCTAAGTGCTTTGTAGTGACAGTCTCATTTCACTGTCACAGAACTCCTACAGGGGCAAATAGTATCCCCCCATTTTACAGAGGAAAAAATGGAGGCCTACAGAGGTTAAGTAACTTGGCCAAGTCACACACAGCTAGGAAATGTTGAGTGTTCACACGCTGTGTGTCTGGCTCCAAAATTCATATTCTTATCCACTACACTGTATTATAAGGCAAGAGACCTCCATCTGGTGAGTGCTCTTTGTAAAGTGGTAAGCAGTGGGCACATCCTTTGACCTGCGAAATCCACTTCAAAGAAACTGTTGCCCACAAACACTAGCTTATGTACAGAAATATATATGCAAAAAAATGTTTACTGTTGCATAATGTGAAAAGCGGAAAAGAGTAAATGGCCTAAATGAGGGAAGTAGACCCATGCTATGGAAAGGGGGAAATCCATACAAAGTAGGGGGAATGTGGCAAAGAGGGATTTGCTTACTCATTATTCTTCCTTTGTAACAAAACTCTGATTTTATTCTGAGTGACAATTCACCCGGTCAAAGTTTTGCTTTCCCCATCCTGCCCTTCAGCAGACACGGTTGCTTCCTGGTAAATGTGTACTCACAGTTACATCAATTTCTTTGGTTTAAATTCTTCTACTCTGGCCAACTTCGAGGTACCAAGTTGAGGTTAACTGGCTCACAAAAAAATTCCTGAGAATATAACCATTGGTTATCACGACTGAAGATGAGCCAGTTCTGGCCTATGACTGGCTACTAGCAAGCAGTAAAATGTACACAAATCTGTCCCTCCTTTAAAGTGGGACAGACAGCAAGCATGTGCTCTTTCTGTAGTGCTCCCCCTCTTCCTCCTTTCTGCTGTAAATCTGGATGATAGGACTGGAACTCCAGCAGCTACTTTGAGCCAGGAAGCACCTTAGAAAATGATGGTACTACAGCGAGACAGAAGGGACAGAAAGAAAGGAGAAAACTTATCCCTGTTGATATTGTGAAGCTAACCTAAGGGCTTTGGCCCACCTACCTCTGGGTTTCTCTCATTGAAAAGAAAATAAAACTCCTATTTTAAGCCACTGTTGTTTTGATTTTCTGTTACACGCTACCCAACTAATACAGAAAGCCTCAACTTTGCTTTCCTATCTCTATTACTTGTAAATTTTGTAATAAAAATGTTTTATTCCAGTATTACTTTCAAATTTAAAAAAAAAGACCCAAAAAATTTCATTGAGTCAAGTGGTTGGGCCCTTAATAAATGTTTCCAAGTTGCCAATCCTTACAGCAGTATCCATGGATCACAGTGGGGAAAAAAGGAGGCCGAGGGAAATCACAGTCCTGGCAGGTAAATCAACAATGTGGGCACGTCCTGGAAATGAAAAAGATAGACTGGAGTCCAACCAAGTTCACAAATTGCCAAAAAAGATTTCTGGCCAAATAAGATTCAAAGGCCTCCTGAGATAAGCCTTGGGTGAAACACAGCACAGGTGATGGGGAAAGCACAGGATGTACTGCCAGGCTCATGTCTCCAATCCAGGAAACTCCCACGAAGCGTGCCCAGTGGAGAGTGAAAGCAGCAAGCCCCCAAACAGCTGGCGCTCCAGAGTTAAGGTGTCCCGCTTAAGGGGATGCCAGAGACTGGGACGAGGACATAGAAGACAGAATATTCAACCAAATATGGAATGAAGCACCAAAACATGAGAGCCACTCGAGTCTCTGGGCCCACAGGTACTGTCACGGAGAGGGCTAAAGACGGCAATCTGGTGGTTAAGAAACTTCTTGGGAAGAACACAAACGAATCTAGTAGGATCTTCGTGGTCACAATCCTCAGGTGGTCACAGAGACTACACTGACAGTGACAAAGCTTCAAACCAATCACTGTGTGATTTTTCTACCTTGTCTTAAACTAAATAACGGCCAAGTCTACTTAGGATGCATCTTTGCAGACCACACCAAGTCACTAGGCTCTACATACGTCCTGTGTGCCAAGAGCAGGGTGTGTACTGTGGAAGAGGTGCTAAGCTTAGGTCCCTACTGAATATACTGCATATCTATTATTTTCTTATGGATATTTTTCTTTTCTGAAACTAAAATGAGATGTGAGCTGTACACAGATAAAAATATCCAAGAACCTCTATCTGTGTTCAAGCATTGGACTCATACACAAACATTACTGGTTAAGAATTCCAAGAAGAAGAAGCAAAAATGGAATGGAAATATCACACAGAGAATACAGGTCAGGAAGGTATAGGTCTGCAGTCAGGCTCGAAAGGATATCATTTCAGCCAGAAAAAAATTAGAAAGTACTGCATACTGGAAAATGGCTAACAATGAGTGCTAAGCAAATATATTTCCAATGAATAATAAGAGGAGTAAACAGAAGTGGGGAGGAGGAAAGGCAAGAAGGGGGGAGAGATAAGATGAAAAGTGGTGACTATGCATTCTTTCATTCAAAAATTCAGAAAATATTAAGTGTGTACTAATTAGGTGAATGAGCACTTGTCCAAGGACCATGAACACCAAACTAAGGGCTCTTGGACAAGACGGAGCTCCTGGAGGCTAACCAATTGAGGACTCTTATGCACTGGAATTGGTGAAAATCCACACTTTTCATACTGCCAAAACTGGAAGACGTTATAAGCAGCAGCTGCCCAGGTATTTCTAAGGCCTCATCAGCTCATAACTGAAAAAAAAGGTAATAACCAACTCAAGAGTAATGAGGCTGCCTCATGTGCTAAGATATCTCTTTTCCAGCATTTTACTCTCAGTGAAGGTGAGTCCCCTTAATGTCCATCAATATCCCAACCCTCCCAATGTCCACTGTGTTTATGCATACATAGCGCATACCCAGTAAATATTTATTCATGGATCCTGCTCCTTGTCTGCAAAGGTCCAAGCAGGGTCAGGGCTAGTTAGTTGTCTAAGGTGCCAGAGAATCATAACCTAAGGCTAAGTGCATGACATGTGTCCCCTAGGAGGTGGTGGTAGATTTTTCACAATGGTTGATGAAGCAGAGGGCAGGGGTCAAAGATGCTTACAGCGAGAAACACGTAATGGATATTGGTATTTAAAACAGAAAGCAGCACTGGCTTTAAGTTAATGTTTCATATCCAATAAAGAAGGCTAAATATCTATCGTTTTGATAGATTGCTATAAATGAAACATTAGAGGGACCCTTAAACACCTTGTTTCAGGTCTTCATTACATGAAATTAATCTTGAGCAGAGTATCAAACCCAATATGGCCGATTCCCATTAAGTAGCCAGTTAGAAAACGTAGGCTATGCTTTGTCTAATAAGGGCAGAATCAGGAAGGAGTCGAACAGGACAATTTCACCGTTCCTGCAGTCCATCAGCACTGCAAGACAGAGCAGCAGAGAATGTTTTCTAGAAATTTTCAATGTAGCCATTGTGCCCCTGGAGGAGATATAGAACAAATTCATAGTATCTTCCTAATGGTAACACAGTGACTGTGCTCAGTGCTTATCAAGGAGCTGAGTTTAGAGAGGCCTCAATCCTCCAATCTTGGCCCTTCAGAGAATGGGAAGATCTTTGCTGCCTCCAGACCCCTTGGTGGACTTCCACAGCATCACCAGTGTTGACGAATATATCTCTGAATTGTCTAGTAGCAACTTCTCTCATTATATAAAACGAGACCGAAAGCTCAAAATGAAATAAATTCAGATGATAGGAAAGGAAAAGAACACAAAGCCCAAATACAACTTAATCATGTCAGGCAAAAATATATCTAGAAAAAAAAAATGCACATTTCTGGGAATGGAGATAACTCCAATGTCCAAGCAACTGAGATACTCTTCTGATAATACCTGCTAATTTATTCGGGTGCGTGCTACACACGTCACAGCAGCTTCCATGTGCCAATGCCTTGTGCCCACTAGGAGACTGATGTGGATTTTTACCATTATAGAAGGCACCTGGAGAATCTGAGTAAGCAGACAGTATTCCTTTAACCTTGGCATTTAATACAGCAAGTAACGACTCTTTACCACAAGACTCTACAAAACCTATTTCTCAACAAGTTCGATAGTTAATCAATATATTTTTTTAATTAAACCATGGAAAAAAACCTCTTCTGTGTTAGTTCTGTCCACAAAAGACCATCTCCATCAGATTTCATTCCTACAGTGAGGAAAAGGTGGCACAGAGCAAGACTACTGGTCAGCCCCACAATACCTACAGTCCAGTCACACAACTTCAATGTTTCTATAATCATCCTGGCCCTCGGTTCCTCCAAAATGAAGCAAGCATTTCACCCCAATATACCATTATCAAGGACTTATACATATAAATAGATCTCTTCCTTTGATACTTTTGACCCACTTGAATTTCAGCAATATCTACTTTTCTCAACTGATCATTTATGTATCTAATTAACCACAGCTAACAGGTACAAACTATGTCCGTTTTTACATATTTTTTATTATATATTAAATCAGTCATCCTAACACTGTGAGGTAAGTACGATTACTGTCTGCGTTTTAGAGGTGAGGAAACGGAGAGTTAGGGAGACAGTTACTATCCTGCCTGCAGTCACACAGCAATGACACGGAAGACCTGCGATTGGAACCCAGAAATCTGGCTTTATCAGCCTTGCTTTTTAATCTCAACAGAATATTGCATAGGTTTGATTCATCTACTCCAAAGCTGAATTATATGAATCCAGACATATAAACCAGAGAATAAAAGTAAGAAGAAGAATTCTCAGCACTCTTAACCATGTCTTTCCCCCATTCCTTCCACCTCACTCCCTGACTCCCAGTATGCAGCAACTAGGCATTTCTTCTGCCCCTTGAAACATGTTTTTGATATAAAATAGCCCTAAGAAATCCCAGCACACACAGGAGTGACCAAAAACAGCCAGTTGATTATATACTGTTACCATGAGGCACGGCCTTAGTATTGACATTATAGCCAGGGTTCTTCTAGGTTTTGAGTGTTTTGTTCAACCAGAAGAAAGTAAAAGATTAACATTTACTGAGCACTTCCTCACCATGTACCATATAATATGCTTGGTGCTCTCACCCACATCATTCTGTTTAATACCAAAAAGTGAACCCTCCTATGTAATGAATGGACTCTCCTTTTAAAAGACCAAAAAAAAAAAAAAAAAAAAAGACTCAAAGATTAAGTCTCGTGGTCAAGGAGACTCACCTAGGAGGGAAGGCGTGGGGATTTAAGCCAAAAGCTAAAACCTGACCTGAAGCTGAGCCTATTTCTGTGACAGCATGCTGGGTAGCAGATACTCTATCCTTTAAAACCAGAAACCATTCTTAGATTTTTTTTCCCCCTCTGAGCAGTGAGTCTTTACAGATTTACTGGTTGTTAAATGCTACTGACTCTAGCTAATTCCCAAATTAACTAGATTCCTTTTGGAGCTTGTAAAATGTGCTACACACTCAACTTCCGAATTTAGCATGCAAGATGATGACCACAGCAGTAAGGATGCTTGCTGCAACTTTCTTGTTAGGACAATGCATGCCTAAAAGGCTCTTTTTAATTTCTACCTTCTTTTATGAGGACAACGTGAAGGAGGACACACCTAGGATACTGCATATTAATTTCAACACAACTAATACCCAAAATGTCCCACCAATTTACTCTTCACTGACAATGTTAAAAGAAAATGATTTATGCAGATCAATCATCTCGCTCATCAAGTCCTACCCTGACAGCCAGCCTTCATCATTGCTATTTAAAAGGCACTGCTGACAGAAAAGACCGACTCTTTGATTAAGGGCCCTGTCTGGCTAACCTTTTATTTGAAGAATGATTGCCGCTGAGTGACAAATACTTTTCCATTCATTTCAAGGCAAAGATATTGACATTCAAATTCTTGATGGCTACACTGAGCAGATGCCACTGTTAGCAAGAGGCTGGAGAGCAACAGCAGGTATGCCTTGGCTCCCGGGGCAAAGGGGAGGAAAGAATCTAAGTGAAAGGCAGGCGCTTGGCTGAACGTTCTCCGCAAGTGAAAGCAACGGGTCTCTCAGCCAGATCCTCTTCCCTCACTACTTACCAAAGAACATCTGTTTGTAGTTTTGCCCCAGTTCTCTTCTTAAAAGTGCCCTTGCATTACCTTGACCCTACTTGTGACTGCACAGGCAGGGAAGGCTGAGCAAAAAAAGGAGCTCAGGAGCCTGTAGTTTCTACCCCTAGGATAACCACCCCCCTCTCCCTCCATCCCGGGCTGCAGGAGCCCAGCAGACCTCACATCAAAAGCACTGGCCTTCTTTCGTCCTTACGGGACCTTAAGTGACTAAACACAAAGCAGAAGTAGTACCTGAAAAATCACCTAAGGGGAAAAAAAAAAGAACAATTTTGTCCCATCTGCTAAGGAGAAAGAGGAGTAAAACATAAAAAAAAGAGGCAGGGAATGGCAGATAAAAACCGAGTGACCATGAGAGAGAGAAACTGAGCTTTAAAAAGAAAAGGCAATTTTTCTAATCCATTATGAGGTACACTTCCGCCTTGGTCAGCACCACCTGTATACATATAATGTAAACATATTCTCACAGCGGGATCACTTTGCTTATTTTTATTTCTTAAATGCAAAATACTACCTTAAAGAGAAGTGAAAAAATTATGGACTAAGGTAAGCTAATTTGTGACTAGAGCCATCGCAAAGACTCAAGATTCATCATTTCGGGGGAACAAAATAAAATACCTCAGCAGGTCATCAGTGATTCCTTTTAAATCATGCCGAGATGCAATTGTGTGGGTCTCACAAGGGACAGGGTATCAAAATAACTGTTGCTCTGATCCTCAGACAAATTCCCGCGGTGGGGGAGGTGGTGGGGGAGGAGGCAGGGGACAGCTGGAGCAAGGGCAGAACCTTCCCCTCAGTCATCCAAGGGCCCAACAGGTGACCCAAGCAGCAGAGTAGAGGAGAAAGGGAGAGGGGCTTCAGAGAAAGAGAAAGCCTCAGTGTGAATCCCATCTCTGCTGCTTATTAGCTAAGAGATATGGAGCAACTCAACTTCCCTCCCCTCTCCTCCGTTCTCCCGTCCGCAGGGTGAGAATGGCACTGACCACACTGTACAATTATTCGTGGGTATTAAAAAATATGCATTTAACAAAGTCACTTTCCTTTACCTACACCCATTTCCCCTCCTTTCTTCTTGTGTTTACTGACTCACTTGTATTCAAGACTACTCCATAACCCAAGACTTAACAGTTACAAGACTAAGATAGACTCCTAATGCAGACACTTAGTATCCGTACAACTGCATAAGCTTTGAATAAGTTACATAATAAACCTCAATTTTCTCAGCGTTAAACGAAAGCAGTCATAATAGTTCTGCTTCCCTTACTGTGTTACAATAAAAATAAGACAACGTCAATTTTAAAATACTTTATAAATTTCGACTCAATACAGAAATGTTGGCCACTGCTACTGTTGTTCTCCAAAACTGGAACACTCCAAGACATTTTATCTTTTTTCCTTATTTATTTCTCCCATCTAATTTCTCATGGCAAATAATAAATCATAACCAGTTAATTAATCAATAATCATAATATCATCTCCAGTCTATAGAACTATTAGAGGTTGTTTCTGCAGCTGTGTGGAAGAAGTACCAGGTAGAACTGATGTTTCTTCCATAATAAAAATTTATTGGAGGTTATTAGGAGCAAGACATTGGGACAGGGAGGTGAATGAAAAATGCAAAATTCAGTCAAGTGGGGCCAACAGGCAAAGAAACGATTTTGGTATTGCTGTACAGTATAAATTAAGTACAAAGGATGCTGAGGAAGCCAACAAGGGAGGGTGTGACTACGTGGAGAGTCAGGGAAGATTTCACCTGGAGGATATGAGAATTGGGTCATGAAGGGTGAGCAAGTCCTCACCGGGCAGAAAAGCAAGAAGAAAGTCATTCATGGCAAGAGAAGGCCAGGTACAAAGGCATGGAGGCCAAAGAGAGATCACATGCTCTGGTAGGGACAAGGGGAAGTTCAAGACATTCTATAGATTTCAGACTTACTCCTTTAAGCAGTGGGGAGTTTGAACTTGAAACTGCTGTGATCTGGCCCATGGTTTAGAAACATGACCTTGATCAAAAATGAGACACACAACCACTCACTGGGTACCTACTCTGCAAGAAACTGAAGCTAGAGATGAAAAAGACTATCCCTACATTCCCTCTGGGAGGGGAGCCAGATGGGCTGACTGGCTTTCAAGCAATATCTGAGTATCTGCCTAACTAGGGGTTATGAGCCGCCACCCCTCCCTTCACCCCCCAGCACCATGACCTATGGCTTTGGAACCTACCTTTCATACCCAATTTGCTGGTATGGATCCCTGCTTTTCAACTTGATGCTACTGTTTGATTTCTATGAACTCTGGTGTGACTATGGATTGCCAACACATGTGTTCAGAGCTGTGTCCTCTGGCTTTCTGTCTTCTTTCCCTGATGCTAGCCTATTGCTGTCCTGCTCTGACTTGCAGCGACCCTGCGTGTGAACTGACTGGCTCCTGCAATTGTGTGTACAAGTGAGTAGGTCTTTATTCTATTCTTGTCCCAGTATAAGTGTGGCAAAGGTAATGTTATACGTTCACCAAATCTTGTTTCTCTGTTCTCTTTCTGGGAACGCGGAAAGACATTTGACAACCTACCTTACAATTAGTTTGGATTCTGGTCAATACACGAAAAAAGAAATGCAAGCCACTCTTAGGCCTGCTCTTTAAAAACACGTGTTTTAAAGTTTTTAAACAAGTGTAGACCTTCTATATTACTTTTGCAGGGGACTGTAACCATTACCACAAATTTGGCAGTTTAAAACAACAGGAATTTATTTTCTCCCTCTTATGGATACCAGAAATCCAAAACTTTAAGTGCCATTAAGGGCACATTCTACCAACGCTCTAGGGGAGAGCCTCTTTCTGTGCCTCTTCAGCTCCTGTTAACTCCTGGTGTCCATGGCTTATGGCTGCACCACCCCAAACTCTGCCTCTGTCTCTGAAAGATCTTCTACCCCCTGTGTGTCTGTGTCCAAATCTCATTTTTCTTTCTTTTATAAGGATACCAGTTCAGGGACTTAACTCTCACTCTAAATCCAGTATGATTTAGACTCCAACCCAAGGTCCATAACTAATTATAACTGCAGAAACCCTATTTCCAAGTAAGATCACATTGAGGTTCCAGGTGGGAATGAATTTGAGACGATCAGGATTCAACTCACTTCTCCTCTCATGCAACCTTGGCAGCCTCACAATCTAAGTGGGGCAATCACCAAATGTCAGAACTAGATCCTTGAATGACCACAAAAGAGCAGAGCTCCCCTAACACTAACCCTCACTCTGAATAGAAGGTGAGCATAATACTAATCGTCATGGTGTTAGTCATGAGACCTCAGGGTTAATCTGTCCCAACAGCAGAGACCAGCCCAGCTTGGCTCCTACTGCAAGCCTCGTGCCCTTGCTCTGTAGTCCAAATACTATTTATGGGCTCAGGGCTAACATGCAGTGTTTTCAATTAGGTTCCGTTTTTGCTCAAAAGCCCTTTTAGGCTGCTCTTGCAGAATGTCCCAGGAATTTCTCCCAGAGCTTTGCTTGGCCTGGATATGGCTGTTTGGGAGGTTTCCTGTTTTCCCTGGGTAGTGTCATGAGGCTTTCACTGATAACATCGCTGTTTTCTTGACTGGTCTCAGAGGAGAATGCGGTAGTCAGTAGGAGTTAGCTCTTGCTTTTACTGGGGTAGAAGAGAGGGAGAAAGGGGCTAAACATGAATGTTTTCCAGCTTAATTTATCCAAAAAGGAACCAAGAAAAACAGTAGCTTGAGTCCTTTTCTTACAGATGTGGAAAGAGCACGAGGTTTTAGAGGCATGTTGACCTAGGTTAAAATTTCCCCACGTTGCAAACTCAACAGCTATGATGCTTCGTATGTTACTTTTTAAATGTTTATTTATTTATTTAGAGAGAGGGACAGAGAGAGCACAAGCGGGGTAGAGGCAGAGAGAGAATCCCAAGAAGGATCTGTGCTGTTGGTGCAGAGGCTTGAACTCACACACTGTGTGATCATGACCTGAGCCAAAACCAGTTGTGGGACACTTAACCAACTGAGCCACTCAGGGGCCCTGGTTACTTTTTATCTCAAAGCCTTAGTTCTCTTACCATTAGAAAGTGAGGTAAACATCACCTTCTCCATGGGGTAGCTGGGAAAATTAGACGATACTAGATATATGATTGATTCAGTGCTCTGATCATAGTAGCTACTAGATAAATGTTACCTTCCTTTGTTCCTATGGAAAGGACAATTTATTCCCACTTAGGCCTTCTTTCTTCCTAGGGCAGGGGGGATGGCTAAGTTTGTGTAAAACATTGGCCCTCAGCACTGGCCTCGATGACTCCCATGCATTTCCTACCATTCCTCCAGTTCGGTCCTGGAACTGACTTACAAGATGGTGAATAAACTCACTTATCTCTTTAACCAGTGGAGTTTTGCTCTTAAACATTTCACGAGCGTTCATTTCGATACTCCGATTAGACTGAAAGCTCTTGGAGGCAGGGGTGAGGTCTTCCGTGTCTGCAAACCTCACCACCATCAGTACAATGCCAGACTGCCCATGGTTGCCTGCCCCATACTCAGTGACCACAGAGAATGTGGAGAACGGAAAGTTCCCAGGACTAAGACACAATCTGGCCTCCAGTAATGTAGATGTTCCCCCATTAGCGAGCTAGTATTGAAGTCAGCTGGTATACTCACAGAGCAGAGGGAAGGACATTCACACACTTAAGAAATGGAGCAAAAAGAAACAGGATTCATCATCATTCTGGATTTGGTGGACTGTGTATAAATGAATCAACTAATACTCTGTTTATAACCCCCTTCCCAGCTAGATAAGCAAAACTTATCACCAGAGGAAAGCATTATAATAAATTATACATTATACATTGTATGGGACATGTTATATAATGTATGTGTGCTATATATAAATTTCAATACCTATTTACAGCATCTGCTTTACCTTTATATTAATTCATTTAGTCTTCACAACTCCACAGCACAGATACTATTGTTATCACCATGTTACAATGAGAAACAACCCCAGAGAAGTTAAGTGGCCCAAGTTACAGAACTAGTAACTAGGAAGGCCAGGAGCCAAATTTTGGGAGCCCCATTCCAGAGACCATGTCCTCAGCATTAGGCAATACTGCTTCTCAAAGGGGAGAACATAGGGATGGCAGGAAGTGAGCCCCGACTCAAAATGGTACCTAAAAGAGGGGGCTTACAAATTAAATTCTGAAGACCCATCCCTGCAACAAAAGAAGGAGTTGTAGGAGCAGAGAGTGGATAAGGCAGCTACAAATGTGAGGGGACAGCCATAGATGAAGGATGGGGACAACTCACCTCAACAGCAGTAGGATCCAGATGGAAGCAATTCCCTAAATGAATACTTTTGGTTTGAAGTGAGATGAACTCCATCATTAAGGCTCTGATTAGCAGCACCATGAGGGCGCAGGAACACACAGCTCTAGCAGACTGAACACAAAGGATACAGAAGGAGCTGGGGAGTAGGGCACCGGGGTGGTGATCTCACGGTCTGTGGGTTCGAGCCCTGCGTCCAGCTCTGTGCTGACAGCTCAGAGCCTGGAGCCAGCTTCAGATTCTGTGTCTCCCTCTGTCTCTGTCCCTCCCTCACTCGCACTCTGTTCCTCTCAAAAATAAGTAAATGTTTAAATAAAGGGGGGGGGGGGTCTGGGGAGAGGTTCCAGGAAGCTTGATGGGTCTGTTTTGAGCTCTGCATCTTTAATGTACAAACTGCTAGGGGCAACAGACAGCCAGCTTTTCCACCAGCCCTGTGAAGCTCAGTAACTCATACCCTATATTTGTTTACCATTACTGAATAAATCATTTCAGTTTCCACCAGCTTTGGCCCTCCGCCACCATAAACAGAGTAAACCGGGGCTCCCCACTCCAGGTTGTCATTAAAAGCACAGAGGGCATTGGTGTTCTCTCCCAGGCTCTACAGGCCTCGTGGGCAATGTCCCCTCCTCCCTCCTTAGGCATAGTGGAATGAGCGATACTTGACGGGTGATTCTTTCATCTCTGCAGCTTTGAAAACCTCAAACGTCATATCGGATCTACAACAAAGAACAGGGACTTCAGGGGTTGACAGCACGGCCATAATTAAAGACGACCATCAATAAGCTGCCATGTTAAACAATGCCACGTTATAGCTGCGCCAAAACCAACTGTTTACTTTTCAGACATTTCTATGGAAGCGTTTAAACAGGTGCAGTTTGAATTGTTTTCATAAAGATAGGCAAACAGGAGATAGGAACTTTTCTTCTAAGACAGAGTGTAATGCACAGCACACGATTCCCTTGCTAATAGTGTCCGACAGATTTACTGAGGGGAAATAATCTCTGATAACTGATAAGGATATGAATCCAAAAATAGCAATGAAAATATTACAGGGACGCTGCCAAAGATAAAATGGGAAACAATCCAAAAATTTCCATTGTAGGTTCCTTCTGGCTCATGGACCTCAGTTTATCCCTTTGTAAAATAGGAAGGTTGCACTTCAAGCTTGTGTTGATAAACAGAACCCTTTCCCTAATCCGAGCCCAATAGAGAGTAAAATTCAAGAGTGTTTTGGAGGTAAATCAGAGTTCCTCTTGCCCCACCATGCCCTCAGAAGGTTCTTTGAACTTGGAAAGCCACTGGGACGAAGTATCTCTGTGAGTTCTTTCTAGGACTAAATTCCACAATTCTCAAGAAAAAAAAGTTTTCAAGTGTAGAACACTTGGTTTGTCTTTCTCCACAATATATTTCTCACTGTTCAGCGTCTAAATAACACTGACGGTGGGCCTGACTTGATGAATTGTTAAGGAAGTTTTAAGTAACTTCTCTCCTCCTGGAGTTTTGGGTGGGGCTGACTGTATCAGTAGCAAAGGGGAAGAGGTGGCATTAAAACAAATTATAAGAGGCTGATTTAAAAAGAGAGCTCCTGGGGGCACCTGGGTGGCTCAGTAGGTTAAGCGTCCAACTTTGGCTCAGGTCATGATCTCACAGTACACGGGTTCAAGCCCTGCCTCGGGCTCTGTGCTGACAGCTCGAAGCCTGGAACCTGCTTCGGAATCTGTGACTCCCTCTCTCTCTGCCCATCCCCTGCTCACACTCTGTCTCTATCAAAGAATAAATAAATGTTAAAAAAAAATTTTTTTAGGTGGACTTTGGAGCTGGGAACCCACAGCTGGCTCAGTGTCCCAGTTCTCGGACAGGTCTGAGGTGAAGAGAAGAAATGTGCTCCCTATGCTTTTCTTCTGCCCTGGAATTTATGCTAGCTTCTTGAGGCCTGGTTTTGTCATGCTGCTAATTCTCCCTATACGCTGGAGATCTCTGGAGGTCTCTGGAGCTCCTGAAAAGTCAGTCTATTCAAAGATAGCCAAGAACTTTGTCCATCTTGGATGATACACAAAAACTGAGTGAACAGAATGGCTGTTCTGTGGAACCATCAAGAGATCCTTTTGGATACACCCGGAAGCAGAGACCACTCAGTGGGATTTGGGACATTTCTCCATGCGCAAGGGCTACTTATCACTTCCTGTGAATAACTCACACTCAGTAGGGGGACCCCTAGGCAAGGATCAAGTGGCTGTGCTGCAGGCCCCACATGGGACATCATGATGAGTGGGAAACTGTCACATATCTGAGGACATGACACTGTTGGAATAAGTGTAAAACACTGTGGCTCCTTTCTTTACAGAATGAAGATTGTAAAGTTTATAACAAGATGAAAATCTCTGGTACCAGTTTGGGACAGATCAAAAGAATTACAAAACCTGAATCTGACCTCCTTGCATGAAAATAATTTGGAGAATCCTTGACTGAATAAATCTGATCTCCTTGCTAGCCCCACCCCCAGTGAGGGCCTCACAAAGTGTCTCAGTTCCATGAAGGGGAAGTTGATGTCCAACTAGTTCCAATTGACTAGGATCTGCCAATGAAAGTAAATAAAATCACACTTCCGAACTGAGGCTGAACCACAGAGCCCTCCTCTATCCCTCCCAGAACCTGCTGAAGTCAGTCTTGGAGAGACCGCTTTCCTTCTAACCTGGAGAACTCCATTTTGAAAACAATGGCCCTTTATGAAGGGCTTCCAATCCAGCTTAAGTTCTAAAAAACCAAACAGCCAATAAGTCTGAGCTGGAGAAAGCGTCTCTCAAGAATGTGGGGAAACTGCCTTGGGTAGTTTGTGTTTAGAAGTAGTATCTTCTCCTTCAACTTATCATATTGTCTTGCTGTTTTCAGAATGAAATCAGATATAAATAAAGGAAAAAAAAAAGTGTTTGAGAGAGACTCCTGATCACTGGTTTATTTTTTGAATTGAGAAGCCACACAGTTTCCAGGCATGGTTACATTATGGTAATATGCTTTGTCATAAGTGGACTATATCCATCTGCTTGTCTATAAAAACAGTCTGCTCTTCATCTTTCAAAACTTGGCCTGGATACAAAACTTTTAACTTAAAATATCTAACAATATGTCATATCCCCCAGAAGATACATGACAGCTATTTCGAAAATACATAATATTATTAATTGTTTTTGAATGTAATTGAGCTGTTATGAACCTTAAAATTATAAAAATGACATTTAGTCATCAACAGTTCTTAAAATATTATAAACACAGAAGAAGTACTAACAAGTCCAACAGTACTCATAATTTCAAAATCATATCCTTTGAAGCCAAAAAGACATGAAGAGAAACAAAGAATGTAAAAACTTAAAAATAAAATTGCCATGCTTGAAAATATTAACCTTATCTTCTGATAACAATTAAGTGTGAGCTAAATTATTTTTTGTGTTTGCAGAACTGTCAATGTGCTGTCTCCCTAAACTATCTGACGGGCTATGGCAGGAGTATATGGAGAGGACCTGAAAGTTATAAACAACTCGGGGCAGAGGAACCACCACAGTTACTTCGCTTCACTCCAATTCACTTAGAATTTCCTGAGCACCTATTATGAGTTCATACTACACTGCCTACCATGGAGGATAAAAAAGAAGATACAGCCTAAGCCTTAAAGGAGCTCACAAACTTGCTCATTTTTAAAATTTTAAATGACAAAACTTTCTTTGATTAAATACCCAAATGAAAGTTCCAGTAAATAAATAATGCGTGGGGTTACATCAGGAAGAAGTTATTGTGATCCAGGGTGGCTGAGGAAGCTTCATGGAGGAGCTAAAATTTTAGCTGGATCTTAAAGACTGAGTCCTATTTAAAAGGATACAAAGGCCAGAGTCTTTAGAGTAGGAAAGGCAGCTTCCATGATGGCCTAAATACCGAAACGACTATAACTTGCTGGAGAAAGGGTAAGCTTCAAGGAGTGGCCCAGCCAAATGCCTGCCCCTCACGTTATCCACAACTTGGGGACATGGACAACATCCACCTGACTCCTTCTTCTCTACTGTTTCTCATGGCCCGCTTCATTCAAGTCCCACCCGCCTGGGAATCCTGAGGCTCTCAATGTCCCTCTCTCACCAGGCTTGTTCCGCTGAACTAACACAGGGGGACCCCATTTCCATTTGGTTCATTATAATAGGAGTCAGACACTTCCCTCCCCTGGCTCCAAGAAATAGGCTCATTTTCAGAACCAACCAAACGGGCTAGAACTCAAAGTGGTGACTCTTCTCATCTGTTTAAGACATTACAGCCTTTCTACTGTGGCTTCTCTGCACCACCTTGAGAGCAGTAGTTCTCAGCCAGGGAAATTTGGCTGTAAGGGACAGTTGCCCATTAAGGTACATTTGGCCGTATCTAGAGACAGTTTTCACTATGTTAAAAATAGGAGGATGTGTTACTGCTACCTAGTGGGTAGAGGCCAGGGACACTGCTGAACATTCTGTAACACATAGGATAGGCCCCCATAACAAAGAATTTTCTGGCCCAAAATGCCAATAGTGGCAAGACTGACATGCAATGAATATCAACATTTACAACATCACTGAGCAAAGGCATTTTAACAAAGATGGAGAACTTTATCTTTTCTTTTTCTTAAACCTGACCTAGATCCATTGATTTCCAAAAGGCTCAGCCCAAATTCCAAGGTATTTTCTAGGGCAGAGTTGCCTGACTCACGTAGCTTTGAGGAATTCCACCCCTCTCCCCCATTCCCATCTCATAAGAAGAGTGCGCTGAGGGGAGTGTATGCCCGGGCAATGAAGTGTGTGTCCTCCACTCAGGCGAATGATACACTCATACCTAAGCCCAGCTAGAAATGAGAGGATCTTGAAAGCCACCACATAGCCTTGTGCCTCTCCAAAGCTAGGCACGCTTCACACATTTAAATTTTTATAGGAAATGCATTATACAAATAAATATTTGCTATTTGAGTATTCCCGGTTTTGAGTTTGTATAGAGAAAAGTCCTCACAACTTGCAAAGATTCACTGACCATCAATAAACTGAACTAAACATAACTTTCAATGAACTGACAATCAATAAAACTGGTTCCCATTCAAATATCCCTTCCAAGGAGTATGCAGCCCTGATGCATGTTAACAGTTTAAGCCTGATGGTCAAATGTTATAGAAGCCCCTAGTGCAAATCACTGAAAAATGCAACAGAAACTTCTGCAAAAAATATGGAGTTTCATGAACTCAACTGACGTGATGTTGAACAAATGCTCAACTTAAACTCAAAACCACTTATTTTGCATCCTTAGACCAAATGAAAAGGAGAAAAGGCAGAGAAAAAACACAAAAGGAATTTTATGAGATTCAATAATCAAAAGATTAAGAAAGGCTCATATAAAATTGATCAAGTCCCAATTTTGTAGAAATGAACAACTCTTATAATTATATAATAAAAGCATATAAAAGCAAATATAAAGCAAATATATATAAAGTAAAATATTTGGTGCCAGAATATAATTCTGCCCTGAAAATTATGGGAAAAAATTAAAATAACATGATATTTTGTTCTAAGAATTAGACCGCAGTAGCAATTATAACTGAAAATGTTTTTGATATAAAATATTACATAATTTTGAGTTTCAGCTTTCATGATTAAATCCCAAATTTCTTTCCTCCACAGCTACTATTACATTTTGCTTTCCATTTAAGTTGATTGACCTGAGGTGATCCTTTTGCTTTCATACCATGGGTCTCCCCTAAAGATCCGGACCCCTTGAAGCAAAACCAAAAACACAAGACAGGCTAAGTTCCTTTCCCAGCATCACCTCAGTGCCCACAGCCGGTGATACTTCCTAAAAGTTCCCAACATCCTCCCCACCTCAGTATGAAAACCACAAATTATTTCCAAAAAGTACAAGACAAGAAAGCATTAAAAAAAAGTTTGAAAGCAGAAACAAAAGGCCCTTCAAAACCCATAGCCAAATCCCACTGCTCTTAGAATAAAATTCCACCTCCTAACAAGGCCTGCCAGCCCCTGAGTCATCTGGCTTCTGTCCTGTTTCTTCATCTTAAACCTCCTGAAAGTCTCTCCAGCACTTATAGCTAACCTGCCACATGGATCTCTGTGGCCCTCAAACTTGCCAAGCCTCTGCACACCTTGTGGCCTTTGCACATGCTATACCCTCTGTCTGCGATGTTCTTCCCCAGTTCTTTCCATTCTAATTTGTAAGTCTCAGCATAAACGTTCCCTCTTGAGATGACTTTTCTTAGCATCCTATCTAAAGTTCCTTCAATACTCTACATTACTTAGATGTTGAAAAATGTTGTTAAATGGATGAATAGGTGCATGGATGGCTCAACGGACCGGATGGATAGATGGATGGATGGAGTTCATTTGGGTGGCAAAGTCGGTCAATATCTGCTGTCAATAGCCATTATTCCCTAAGGCCATTTTCCAAGCAATTGTTTCTCTCCCTTGGATCATTTGAGATTGAATCAGTGAATCCAGAGCTAGGAGGAAAGAGCCTGATTAAGGTCACTGCACCAACCCCCAAGGAGAATTCTCTATCATCCATTTTCTCATGCTTTGTGTCAAGTCTTGCTTTCAGCTTCTCCAGTGGCAAGGCTTCCCTTATGTCCCCACGGACATGTCTACATACTCTCCCCGTTGTGAAATTTGTCCTGATTTTCCCAGCCTAAATTCCTCTCTGCTTAACTTCACCCCATTACTCACAGCTATCTCCCTCTGGACTACAGCAAATGACAACTCTGTGGAACTTACTCTCTCCTCCTTGCTTCCCACAATTTCCCAATTCCACACCCTATCCTTGATGGAAGAGCATGGCATGAGATTCAGGCAAGAAGAGTTTACACAAATGTTCTGAATTAAAACTTGGTCACCACCAGCCTCATCTCACCCACCCACCTCTCTCATCCATCATTTTCCCTTGCCCCTTCCTCCCTCCCCAGCTTCCACAAGGCCAATCTGGTTTTATTTATTTTATATGATTCTTTCAAAATATAGTCCTATGCTTGACTCTAAGCAACAAGTTTCTGTGAGGCCACACACGAAACTGGTGATGATGGTAGCTTCTGGGGGATGAAGAGTTGTGGTGGAGAAGGCTAATTTTTAGTTGATACTCTTCTGTGTCCTTTGCCTTTTTAATTGTGTGCATTCACAACTATTTTTTAAACGGTGGTAAAACACACAGAAGATAACGTTTACCTTCTTAACCATTTTTAAGCTTACAGTTCAATGTATGAAGTACATTCACATTGTTATGCAACCATCACCACCATAAACACAACTTTTTCCATTGAAAAATTTTAAATTACATATTTAAAAATACAGTTCTTGATCAAGTAGCTATACAAGACACAAAGGATAGAACAGGAAAGAGGATGTTATGTCTGGCATGATCTATATAAAACAAATATCACTGTCACTTAGCCATTTTTGATATGTTAAAAACTTAAAAATATAGGGTGGCAGATAACTCTTTAAAAATAAGGGGAGAAAAGGAACAAAATACAAAAAATTTTAAAATACAGCTTTACCCCTCTACACATACTTATAATAATGTTGGACCAAAATAAGTATGTGCGTTTTCAGTCAAGTATAGAGAACAGACATCTTAACAAAACAGAATTATGGCTATCACAGCAGTTTGTGAAAAAAATTATTAGCTTTATTACTACAAAAATTGTTTGAATAGGAGTCTTCCAGCTGTTAAATCTGATCATCAGAACACTGCCAATTTTCTCTGCCACACAGTCTTTTTGTGCAGTAGGGAACTTGTTGCAATTAAGGGATTTTCTCACTTAATAATTCTCAGATTTGGAAGGTTTTTCGTGTAAGTAACAATCCAAGTAGTGGTATCATACTCAGCTTCTTTTATATAATTTTATAACTTGCTGGAAGTGGCAAGACTGCCACATAAGAGGATGGTGATTTTCTGTGTCTCTAGTAGCTGTACTCAAAGTTAAATTCTCCCAATCTGACAGCATGAAGGCTGAAGCAGGCCTCTGATTGCAATTTCTGCAATCAAAACTCCCTCGAATCCCATATGTTTCATAGGACATGCACACTGAGCCTGTCCCTGGTGGGTTCCAGCTTCCATTAAGTCTGATTTCTCTTTGGGGTAAGTATTCTTTCAACACTGATATCTCAGTTCTGAACTACAGGTGCAAGACGATTCAAGAGAAACTGGATGTCTGAAAAAGAGGTCTAGGAGATTACTGGTATTTAGTAATTAAAGAAAAAATCCTCCCTAAGATGACGTTAGTTTGCAACTCGACACAATGATCCCTACATATTTGTTCCAATTCTCCTTCCCCCATTCCCACACATCTGTACTGTACTATGACGCAATCACTTTTTGCACTAAAAAATCCGTAAGAGCCACCTGGCTATCAGAGTTGAGTACTCTGGCATAAGAGTAGTCTTTTCTAGGTTGAGTGACCTTACTTTAATATAACAGAAGATGGGACTAAAAAGTATGACTTTAGCTAAAGATTCTGAAAGTGGTATGTGAACAGAATTGAAAAGTTGTAGCATGATATAAAGAATAAAATAATGGATTTGGATCTGAGATATTTACATTCAAATCCCAACCTGTTCACTAAGTGGATGTCTTTTAGTTTCCTTTTTTTAATGTTTATTTATTTAAGAGAAAGAAATAGATACATAGAGAAAGAGACAGAAAGAGAGAGAGAGAAGGGGCAGAGAGGAGAGAGAGAGAGAATCAATCCCAAGCAGGCTCCATGCTCAGCACAAAGCCTGACTCGGGGCTCAATCTCATCACAGTGAGATCATGACCTGAGGCAAAATCTAGAGTCAGATTCTTAACCAACTAAGCCACCCAGGTGCCCCCAGATGTCTTTCCGGGATGCAACCTGGCACTCCCCTTACCTATAAAATGGCATATATTCATCCAATGTGCAAGATTCTTATAGTAATAAAGATAAGGCACAGCAGATAAAGTACTAAGGATATTTGTGCAATAATTTGCCCCTTTTCTGTCCTTTAGAGACAGAAAAATATACCAAGAAACCTAAAACAATAAACTTATGAAGTATATCAATGGGGTAAAATGGGCTGGCCAATACTGATGCCAATCCAGCTTTTAGGAGTAGTAAAATGCCAGCCACAGGACCATTAGGTGCTATATTAGATTCCTATTGCTGCTGAAGCAAACTTGGCAGCTCAAAGAACAGGATTCCCATGGTTCTGAAGGCTGAAAATCTGAAATCAGTATCACTGAGTCAAAATCAAAAGGTCAGCTGGGCTCTACTCCTACCACATGGTCTAGAGGAAAATCTATTGCATGCCTCCTCCAGGGCCAGAATCTTCCTATCTGCTCTGTCTTCATATTGCCTTATCCTCTGTGTGTGGGTCAAATCTCCCTCTGCCTCCTTCATAAGAATACATGGGATTGCAGTTAGGACCTATCCAGATAACCCAAGGTAATCTCTCCATCTCCAGGACATGAATTTAATCACACCTGCAAAGAGTGCCATACAAAGTAACATCTCCATCTTCCAGGAATTAGGACAGGACATCTTTTAGGGGGCCATTTTAAGGGCTACCAGAGGTACCAAAGACACAAAGTACAAACAGATCAGGAAGATAAGCTAACCGAATGACTTCTTAAAATTTCAAATTATCCCTGCATTTGGCCTAATTTACACTGGGGATGAAAGAATGATATCCATCTTTCTGGCAACACTTAGAGTCGTTAAGTGGAAATGAATTTGGTTTAAGGGAAAAAACAGAAAAACAAGCCTAGCAAAGCACCCTGGCAGGTGTGCTAGAGCCATGACAAGGCAATGGAAAAGCATCTTGAATCCCCAGGAGTGGCTTGGAAACACGAAGCAGAAAAGCTTGCCTCTCACCTCCTAACCAAGCTTAGAGCCATCCCTATGTACAGTCCACATGGGAAACGAGAAAGCCTGTCTACCAAATGTCATTCTGCCAATTCATTCTTTCCTTCCTTTTAACAAATGCTTATGGATCACGTACTATGTACTGAGCGCTGCATGGTTCCTCTTGGAAGGAAGAGACACACTAGTGAGTTAAGTCAATTTGAGGCAGCAACTGCCTATAGAGGACCTACTATGTCTCAGACACTTTAGTGAACATGAAAAAATCTATTCTTGCACTGAACTCCCTTTGCAAAAGTTGATGGTATTTCCAAGAAAGTGGCCTGCATCCTCGGAGGTGGACGCTCAACCCTCCGAATAATCTATCCTGCTGAAGGTTGGTATAGAAGCCCCGAGCACTCAGACGACCCCCATCATGGGGAGATGTTTTTTAGAATATGGTGTAGTACCTGGAACCACCATTCTCTACTCTCCCCTCACCTTGTCAACCTCACATAATGGATTCTGAGAGCTCCTCCTGTCTATCTGATTACATACTCCATGCTTCCCACCGGAGGGTTGCATGATTAAGTGGCATTCAATCTTCTCTGCTGGGTGATGTCAGGCTCAGCGGCATCACCACACAGAGTGGGCACCCCGGCGGCTGGAGGGGGAGCAATTCCCAGCAAGTGAAGAATGGGGATGCAGGGGCGGAAGAGGAGAGGGGAAGGAGGCTCCTTTTCATTCTGCACGTGAGCTTCTCTGGGTCCCATAAATTCCTCTGCCCTGTATATTTCACTCAGCTGTCTAAATGAGGTTTGCTCATATAGCCACCACTGTGCAGAATCAATCATGCCCTTCTGCACAGAATGTTAATTGTGCGCCTCAAAAAAAAAAAAAAAAAAAAAGAAACGAGAAAGAAAGCAAGAAGAATTGGAGCACACTGCAGAGAGACCTTAGAAAAAATTCAAAACCTTTTTTTTTTTTTTTTGAATTCACAATACTTTTTAAATTGGCATGTGAATTAAAGAGTCACAAACCCAAGCATGATCCAGCTGCAGTCCAGGTGCCTTTCCCAAGGCTGGGGAGAGAAATATTAAGCAACCTCTCTGCATGTCCATCAGTTGTTCTACACGACACTTGCACAGTCAGCTGCTGAGTTGCCCAAATAAAGAGGATCTGAGCACTCCAAACAAGTAGTGTCCTCAGTTAACTCCACGCAAAACAGTCCATTCAAATTAACCTGGGCTACAGATCTTGGTTTGTACCTGACAGAGACTGACTCATCTCAGAGGCAGAAAAGGAAAAGAAAACAACAAAGAGTATTCTCCTCCTCCCTTTCCTTATACCCAAAGCAGTAAACACATGGGCTAGCTATTACCAAAGTAAATTAAGTAGATAAGTGACAGCTGAAAAAGTCTTTATCAAGTTATCATCTAAGTGCCTGGGACCCAACAAACATGTCTGTTTCAGCTAATCCTCTGTTTTTTATTCTTCAGAGGTCACATTATTAAACTACAGATCATGAGATCACATGCTTAAAGAGCGCAAAGATGCTTTGAAAACACACACACACACACACACACACACGTGTCTCTGCATGGAGGGCAAAGAGCTGACTCTACAGCGAGAGCGTTCAAGGATCCCATTGTTTCCTAACGGACCGGATGGACACTGTGACAACCACACTGCCTCCCACCACCAATTTTGGGAACATGTGAAAAATACGGTATGCTGCTTGCTGGTATGTGGTCCGAGATGACTCATAAATCTTCCTTTATCTCCTTCGTGGTGTTAGCAGAAAAGGATGAGTTGCTTTTTTCCATCTCATTCTCCCGTCTATCTGTCTGTTAGCCGTGCCCTTGAGCAAAGATTACTGATGCCCTGCCTTTGATATATGACACATCACCCACAGCAGCTTTTCATCAAGTGAATTAACCTGGAAAAATGCAAACCCACCTGCCAGTTGCTTCCAAACTTTGCACAATTCCTTTGTGTACTTCCTCTCTAACGTGCATCAGGCAGGAAGGTAGCAAGGGCAAGCAAAAAAATGTGGCAAATTAAGAGAATCTAAACCGGGGGCTCTATGAAATAACTCACTTGCTGGAACAGGCTGCTTTTGCATAAAGATTTGGGGGCGGGGTGCCGCACATGGTTAAATGAAGAACCTTAGCTAAGCCACAGTTTAGAATGCTTTGCACCTGAGCTGGAAAATGCCATTTTCCTCCAGCCATTCACTCTGTGTGGCTGGAATAATGACAAGAGTCTTGGCAGATGCTGATGACATGGTTACAGAAACTATTTGGTGATTTCCAATCAATAATGTAGACGGGTTGGGGAGGAGTGTGGAGCATGAAGGGGCAGACAGACAGGAGAAAGAGAGAGGGAGAAACTGAGAGGCCAAGGCAGGGAGGAGAGAAAGCTGAAGAGAAAACAAGCAAGAAATAATTCTGAATTGTTCGGCCAGCCCCTCCCACAACTAGATGGGAATGCAACCAGACTCACTGGCAATCTGTTCCTGAAGCCTCCTCCTTATCATGAAAGAGTCCATGAACACAGCAGGATGGATACCTTCAAGGAGCTCAGTCTATAGGTTCAAACAGAAGGCGGTGTGGAAACCATCCAGTGGTACTCCTATATTGCTCGGCTAGAGAGAGCTGAGGTTCAGAGAGAACCCTTGACCCATCCAAGGTAATACAGCTCAGCAAAGTGAGAATAAGGTTGGAAACCAAGTTTCCAAACTCTAAGGCTCTATCCAATACAACACATTACTCCCAAACCAGCTTAAACCTGACCCCACCACACTGCACCGCAGCCCACACCCTCCCCTCTGGAAAAAAAAATAAATAACACCTTTTTATACATACTTGAAATTGGATAAAACTCATAGCATGTAGGAATATGAAATATTTTGAAGCTGGAACAATGGCAGACTGTGTCTCTTGTTTACCCAAGTAGTAAACATTTTCCTCACACTCATCCTTGATTCTGATAATAAAGCAGTTATTCTTTTCAAGGTGACATCCACTGTGGATGAATACGTGAAAGCTTGTGATGAGAGATCTTCCTGTAATATATTCTTAAAAAAAAAAAAAAAACACTAAAATCCAAAGAACCCAAACTATCAATCATCATTTTTTGTCCATATTCTAATTTTAAGGGGAAGTTACAAAGACTGAGTTTGTTTTTTTTTTTTAAGGACATTATAAAAAATCTAGCTTTGGGTGTTCCTGGGCACAAGATACATGCAGTCCAATCTTCTACACCTACATTTCTATTTCTGGCCAGCGCAAACAGATTTTCTGAAATGGCTCTGAAATCTTTCATTGTCAAGGAAAGATTAAATTTTATTATCCACTATACTTCCTAAGGAAACAAAGGACATCACTGGATTTTAGAAAGACTTTTCACAAATAAAACTTGAAATCAAAGTGGTGTCTGTAGGCATCGGTTAGTAAGAAAATTAAATTACCCAAGACACCCTGTTTCCTGAGCATTCTGGGGAAATTTGAGAAAAAGAAATGAGAAAGGGATAATGTATGCACACCCATTGACTGATTAAAACAAAAGCCATCTCCATTTCCTCAGGGAGTCTGTTCCTTTCCTGATAGGAAGAAATGACGCTTCCCTTCCTGCTGGTCAAACTAACATTTGCCTACAAAATGATGCCTACCTGGCAAAGGGAGTGATAGGAAGGACATCAACACATGATACTAGAGTTTCTGATCAATCTGATTATGAGTGAAACCATATACAGTGATCAACAAAATAACATTTGCTGAGGGATTACTATGTACTGGGTATTCTAAAGTCTGTATCTGTGTTGTATCATTTAATGTCAACAACAACCCTATAAGTCAGGTGCTCACATTAGCCCCACTTCACAGATAAGGAAACTGTGTCTCAGGTAAGTTAAGTACCTTGTTCAAGCATTGCAGCTGGTTAGTGGGGGAGCCAAGATTTAAACCTGGAAGACCCATCTCGAAAGCCAGAGTATTTTACAAGGTGAATGTGAGCCAGTCTTGTGTGCCAGCACCCTGCTCTTATGCCTGGGCACTGCATGTCTCTGTATACAGGAAAAACACAACACGGTTATGAAACCTGGCCAGTGTCAAAAACTAACAATGCCTAACCCCTCACACTGCCTTCCTCACATACTGCTCTCTGTTGGGGGAAATAAAACCTTGATAGCCTTCAAAAAAGTGTGTCCAACTTCCAAGGATTAATTTATTTCATTTTAAAGCTACATTCTTGTAAAATACCTTCTTCTCGGATACTCCTCCATTTTTCTTATTGTGGTGAAATATACATACCTTAAGAATCACTACTGCCACGAATTTTTTTTAATATTTTAACGTTCATTACTTTTGAGAGAGACAGCATGAGCGGGGGAAGGGCAGAGAGAGAGAGGAGACACAGAATCCGAAGCAGGATCCAGGCTCTGAACTGTCAGCACAGAGCCCGACATGGGGCTTGAACCCATGAACTATGAGATCATGACCTGAGCTGAAGTCGGATACTTAACCAACTGAGCAACCCAGGTGCCCCACGCCATTTTTAAAAGTACAGTTCAGTGTGATGAAATACATTCACACTGTGCATCGGTCACCATTATCCATTCTCAGAACTTTCTCATCATCCCAGCCACAAACTCTGTTCCTGCTGAACACTAACCACCGATTCCTCCTCCCCGCAACACTTGGTAACTACCTTTCTACTTTCTGTCTTTATGCATTTTATTCAAACAATGGAATCAAACAAGATTTGTCCTTTCATGTCTGGCTTCTTCCTCTTAGTATAATGTACTCGAGGTTTGCCCATATTGAAACAAGTATCAGAATTTCATTTCATTGTAAGGCTGGACGATATTCCTTTGTGTGTACACACCATATTTTGTTTATCCATTCACTGGCAGATGGACCTTTTGGCTATTGCAAATAAAGTTTCTACGTTTCTACATACATACATGTCTAAGTATCTGTCCATCTCTATTTTCAATTCATTTGAGTATATACTTAACAATAGAACTGCTCTATCATATGGTAATTCTATATTTATCTTTTTGAGGACTTCTTCGATTTCTGAAAACTGAGCATTTCTATGTAGAAGATGAGTTCCCTATAGACAAGAGACTTATCCTAGGTATCATTGGCTCCTAGGGCCCAGAATAGTAAGATTTCTCACTGAATTCTCAACGGATGTGTTTAATGAATCAAATCAAGTTCTAGTTCTCTGAAACGAGGACAGGACAGTACCCACTTAGGGCATCCCTCCTCCCCAGGGAGCTGACAATGCCACTCTAAAAAACACTGCTTTTCCACTCCCTGATTTTTTTCTCTATTGCAAACACATACCCAAGCACATTTACGCCTTGATGCCAAAGAACATCAGAATAATCCAAAGGCAAACATCAAAAGGGTTGAAAAGAAATCATTAGAGCATTAGCTCTTTCACTGATGGATCCGAGGTCTTTATCCACCACCTTCATCCTTCTATACCCACCCCATGAGGAGCGAGGAGTGAGCAAACCAGAAAAGATTCCTTTCAACTTTGCCCTTGCTGAGCTTTCTATTATAAAATATGGGGACAGGGCCAGGGGAGGGTTTGCTTCTACCACTATTTGAATATCAATACTTCTTTTAGTTCATTAATACATCAAGAAGGTATTTTTCAACACATTAAATTCAATTTCAAAAAAGAATGAGCTGACACAGTCAAAATACATATGACCAAAATCCATAGTGGGCTTCCCCAGCTGGTCTTTCCAGCCACTCTCACCTCCCCCGCCCATCTTGGGGGTGCAGGCATCCATTATTCAGCTAATTGGCAGGCCTGACTTAGGAAGGGGAAACTCCAGCCAGTCGTCTGGGCATTTCACAACTTAAGTGCACTCTGACTTGAACGATATTAATGGGGCTCCAAATTTTAACTATTGATGGCTTTCAGTAGGAATTTACATTTCTGTCCTCCTGGGGCCCACACATCACTAAATTCTCACCTGTAGTGAAGACAGCCACAAGGGGGAAATGGTTTCAAAGACAGAAAGCAGTGATAATGTATGCTCTGCACCTTCCCACGAGCAAAAACACATAATTGTCTTTTCCCCCTTTTTCTACATTAAATTTTCAACCCTTTACTACATCTTCTAATGAAAGCAGTGACTGAAAAATATAAACATGGATACATAATTCCCAATGAATTGGTCTAAGTGTAACTTGTAAAAACTGGATTAATGGTACAAAGCATGTACTTTATAAAAATAGCCTGTAGAAAAAAGCATTAAGCAATTACAACTCCAACTCTGAAGGCTCCAATATTATAGGGTAATATTTCCTTAATGTTAGACTTCATTAACCCTAAGATAATCTCTCATAAATTTTGCTGATTTTTAAAGAGAAAAAAATAAATTATGTTTATTAAACTACTGAATATGTTTATGAAAACAAGACATAATCTAGTGCCATAAACTTCTTGTCTTTATCTGAGTGATCAAGGAGCTCATAAATAAAATATCACATAACAAAGTGAGTGTTAAAATTCATTACTGTAATAGCTATGTTCATGATCTATTTCATTAACACTCCTCCTCTCCTTGGATAAATGGGCTTCTTAGCCTACGAGAGGAAAGCCATTTACAAGACAAAATACTAAGCCGCTTTTTCTCATTTTCCCTTATCTCTTCCATTCCTAACTTTCTAAATTAATTCTTCTCTTAAATCTTATTGTTCCTTCCAGTGTAACTCACAGCACATTAGAGAGAGTACAGAGAAATAGAAGCAAAGAAATGGGTCTATAGAGTATAAGTTAATTAGGGATCTAAGTGACTAGTGATGAGATTTGATGACATGGAGCCCCAAAGTGAATTTAGAAGCTTATCTTCTTAAAATATTTGAGAATGAACTACAAATAATAGAACTGCAAAAAATATTCAGTATATCAAACAATCTACATGAGCTTAATAACTGAACTCCCTTTCTGTTCAACTATATATATTGCAGCACCTCTGACTGTTTCCACATACAGAATTTTCTAACCTTTATCTTTGGCGATTTTGCAGGTAATTTTATTTTTATAGATTTATAGATGTGTGTGCACACAAATAGAAAGGTGAGTGCTTTCCTAGGAGTTACCAAAAACAGACGGATGTGTATATATGGGGCTCTACACCCACAGGTGAAATGCACCGACTCAAATCACCATGTGGGCTCCCTAGCTAAGGAAAATAAGGGCAAAGCAGCAATGGTTCTATGTCCTTCCCCAACAATTTCTTTAATCTTAATTCAGCAGAGTCCTAGGATGCAGCATCTTCTACCCAGATAATAAGCAGAGGATGCTGTTTATGATAATGGCAGAAATTAAAACAGAATTTTACAACCGCTGAGCTGAAAGAAGGCAAAAATCCCCACACGAATATTAAACAGTGTAAATAAAAAAGAATCCACTTGTTTTTATTCCAAACTACATGCCGATTTATCTGCAACTGATTCAGTGTAAAGACCACATTCACGAAACTCCACATGTATGAAGATAATGAAAGCAATCACTGAACTCAACAAGCATTCATGAAGCATCTCCCCAGGGAGCCATGTGGGGCAGATGAAGAAGTACACAACGCCCTCAAGCAGCTTCTGTTTTGTAGATTACATCTGATAGCTGACTCCGCACCACAGGAGACAGACAGGAGTCAATGCTGTACCAGAGTGATAACACAATTAAGAGAATGATCAGTGCTGACCAGGTTCCAGACTGGGTTTTAGAGAAGAGAGGACACTGAGCTGCATCTGCAAGAAACAATTGAGATTTTGATTGTCTGAGATCCCAGGTAGAAGGTATTCCATGGACAAGATCCCTCAAAGCAGACAGGAGACCGGACATGAGAAGCTATTTTCCAACTTGACAAATATATCAAGCACAGTAAGGAGCCCCGTCTTGTCCTTCAAGAGAGGCTGGGAGCGTTCACACATGGGAGGGGACAGTGAGCCCCTATGAGCAGCGCTCCTGACACCCTCACACCGTTTATTCCATAAATTATGATGTGTGGATCTCCAAGTCCCTCTTCCCTGGCTCATGAGCCACACATAAGCTCAATAAGAATATTCTCTGCAAAAAGAGATGAACAAACCTAGGTCTGAGAAAAGTGCTTGGCTTTAAATGAAAATAGCTGATGATTACTGTGCACTTAACATGTCTCAGGCACTGCTCGAAGTACTGTATACAACACATTAACTCATTTAATCCTCAAACCAGCTCTAATATTGCTTCCATTGTACACAAAAAAAATGGAAGTAAAAGAGGTTACAAGTGACTTACCCAAGTTCACAAAGCTAAAAAGCAGTAAGACTCAGATATAAACGACAAGTGGGCTGACACCAGAAACCCCCACTCCTAACAATCGTATGTGGCAGAGACTGCTGTGTGCTCATCAAAATCCGTTTCTTCTACCTCCTGCACATACAGCTAGATGGTCTTTCCCAGCCTCCTTGTAGTCAGGTGTGACCATATGACTGAGTTCTAGCCAATGGATGTGGGAAGGGACAAATGACATCTCCAAGCCTGGCCCATCAAAACCTTCCGGTATACTCCTACACGTTCTGTCTTCCCCTGTGTGCAGATGAGCTGAAAAGCATCCAGAGAATTCTAAGGCCCCCAGAAATGGGGAAGAGGATGTAGGAAAGAGGGAGATGGAGTATAGTGTGGGTCCCTGAGTGACTGCATGGAGTACAGCTCCATCCCAAATGCCAGTTGGATTTTGTGGGAGTGTAAAGAAATAAACTTCTATTGTGTTAAGACCTAAAAATGTGGGGCGCCTGGGTGGCTCAATTGGTTAAGCGGCTGACTTCATCTCAGGTCATGATCTCACGGTCTGTGAGTTCGAGCCCCGTGTCATGCTCTGTGCTGACGGCTCAGAGCCTGGAGCCTGCTTCAGTTTCTGTATCTCCCTCTCTCTCTGCCCTTCCCTTGCTCACACTCTGTCTCTATGTCTCTCAAAAATAAAATAAAAATGTTTAAAAAAAATTTTTTAAAGACTTAAAAATTTGTGACAGTAGTTAGCCAACATGACACAAATCTGCCTCCTGAATCATCACCCTCTAAATAATTACAAAAGAGATTTCAGATTCATCACCAAAAATGTGGCAGTTTATGGGACAATAGGGTTGCTCAGTCAATTGAGAAACCGATGCTTGATTTCAGCTCAGGTCATGATCCCAGGGTCTTGGGATTGAGCCCCACATCAGGATTAGCAGTGAGGGTGGAGCCTGCTTGGGATTCTCTCACTTGCTCCCTCTGCACCTTCCCCACTCATGCTTGCTGGCTCTTAAAAAATATGTATGACAGTCTAGCAAAGTGATGAAGAAAACAGAATGGGTCAAGCCAGACTTCGAATCCAGGATCTCCAATATACTAGCCAAATGATTTTGGACGAGTTACTGAACATTTCTTTGCCTCAGAGTTCCAGGTAGAATACCTACCCCTATACAGGATTCTTGCGAGGATTAAGGGGAAACATACATGCAAAGGACCTAGAACAGTAATGGACACATAGAAAGCATCTGCTAATACTCTTCTCATTGTTATTGTTAAGTCTTCCAGAAAATGAACATCTGTATCAGTTAGGATATGTTTAGCTGCAGATAACAAGAAATAAAACACTAAAATATCAATGACTGACATAAACAAGACAGATATTTACTTCTCTGATCCACAAAGTCCAAAAGTAGGCAGTCCAGAGCTCATACGGGGGCTCCAAGAAGTTATCAGGGACACAGGCTCCTTCCGACTCCAGGCCATCCCTAGCATGTGGCCATGGTCCTCATTGCCCAATATAAATGCTGGCATTCCAGTCATCAAAACCAGCTCCATGCAGTAGAATGGGAGGCAACAAGCAAATAAAAACCCTCTCCTTAAGAAAACGTTCTGGAAGTCACATATACTGCTTTCATTTAGCCACATGGCCGCACCTAGCTGCCAGATGTAAGGAAGGAGGAGGTGGAAATACGCACAGTTAAAAACTGGAAATTCTGTCTGTAAAAGGATGGAGAGAATGGATGTGGGAGGCAACCATAAATTCTGCCCCAGAGCAAGAATCAGCAAAAGCGAGCAAGCTACACTCTTCATCCAAAGATCTGATAAACTTAGGACAAAAATTCCTTTAAAAAGTAAATACCTACTACATACCACTGCGTTTTCTACTCTTGCCTTTCTACAATCCATTCTCCACACACAACAGCCAGAATGATATGTTAAAAATGTAAGCCATGACCCCACTTAAAACCTTCCAAAGGCTTCCCACTGCAAATCGAGTTAAGGAGTATGGATTTTATTTGTAACATAAGGTCCCACCTGGTATGGCCCTGTGCACCTCCCTGACCCCACTGCATGCCATGACTGTACACTCCCCACAGTAGAGCCTAGCTGGCGTTTGCGGTTCCTCCTGCTTGTGCCATGAACATGCCAGCTCACACCTGCCTAGAGACCACACTCTGCCTGTTTTCTTTCTGATCTTCCCGACTGGCTGCTTCTTGTCACTCAGATGTCAGCTGTAACACCTGACCTTATCAAAGTCTTCCCTGACCCCCCCAGTCACGCCCTACCTCACATACCTCTTTACCTCTCATACTTTACCTCTCAGCAAAGAACTCACCACGATGTGATATTTTTCTTGCTTATATATTTGTCTCTTTCCATATCAGAATGCATGTTCCTGTTAGAGGAATGTCTATCTTACTCACCGTTCAAAAAACTCCCCCAACCCCACCCACTGCAACACCTAATTGCGTCTGAGTTGGCACTCATTCATCACACAAATATTTACTCAACACCTGCTATGTGCCAGGCGCAACAACATGGTGATATCATACCGGCCCAACCAAAGCTCATTTTTACTATGTAAGTTGACCATACCGACAGTGACATTTCTTTTTCAATGATATTTGTTTAATTACAGACTCTTCTTTCCTGAGACTCTGGGCACAATAAAATGATGTTCAAGTAATCCAGGAAGGTAACATACTGACTCTGTTAACCATATATAAGGGAGGGAATAGAGGTTTTTTTCACCACATCCTAAGACCCCAAAATGAACAGCAGCTAGAAATTTTACAAATTTTTCCAAGAGGTTCAGGAACATATGCTTGCCCTGGACATAATCCACTCTTTTTTTTTATCCTGATAGGTTTGTATCCAAAGACATCCTCGCAGGAAAGCCAAGGAGTACAGCTGCAGCAAACATTATACAAGAGCAATCTATGGCTCCCATGGACTCTGGGTGGGTGTGCAGATGAAGTCCAAACATGCAAAAGATCCATAGAAGTGGTGATGGATAGAGAGAAGGAGAAAGGAGTGTAGTGAAGGAAAAAAGAGCATGCTAGCTGTGGGAGGGGAAACAGGAGAAAGAGGGAAAGAAGGAAAACAAATCAAAGAAAGAACATCTATTAAAAATGCTGAGTTGAAAATGTTTCAGATGGCCTCTGACATCTAATAAGTCATCTGTCTTTCTCAATACAGAAAAGTCATTACTTACTAGGGAACTAATACCAGCAACTGTGACAAGTAAAAACAACAAAGCCCATAAAAATATAAAAGTTCACCCCTTGCAGTTAGGCGGAAAAAAAAAAAGAACGTATTCAATTTTTCAGATGAAAAACATTTGAACTGACTGAATTTATTGTAATGCAACTTGTAGTATATGTTGGGAAAATGAAAAGGGAAAAAATAGCCACTGCTCAGCCCGTCTTCAACTTTTCCTTGGAAAACAGAATACAATACGTTTCTTGGGAGTATGCGCTCTTCATAGAAACCAGTCATAAAATATCAACATGGCATTCTGGCTACAAGCCATCTATTCTCATAACAGACGCATGAATTAACAGCACTTCTGCCCTGCCCACCATGAACCCTATAAAACCACCTCCTCAGAGGGTATGACCTGTGCCTAAAGGGCAACATGAGGAATGCAGGTCAGATAAAGAGCCTTTAGGCTAACCAGAAGCACGGGAGGAGTCGTCTTCCCTAGAAAGGCTGCAAGCAGTAGTGTTCACCAGCAGACCCAGCAAGATGGCAGCCCAGGATGTCATCAAGAGCAAAAGGAACTCTGCCTTCCCAACAGCCATAAACGTCATGACGATCCTAGGACTCCTCTGTGATTCCTCTCTGTCCTTCATTTCTACAGCCAACCCACCAACAGGACTGGTGTTATATTAAAAATACAACCTGAATCTCTCCACTTCCTTGCACCTTTATTGCCCACTCCCTAGCTTGTACCACCACATCTATCTTCAAAGGCTACCACAACGACCTTCTTACTGGACCTCCAGCTTCTATTCTTGCTGGCCAAATTTCAACTAGCAGCCAGGGCGGTTTTCAAAAATACAAATCAGATTCCACCATCCCACTGCTTAAAACCCATCATTGGTTTGAGTGGTTTCCAATCACACTTTGAATCAAATACAAACTCCGTCCTAAGTTCAACATCTCCACTGTTGGCTCTGGTCTCCTTCTCCTCTGCTGCATTCTGCTCCCACATTCCCAGCCAGCCCCACCAGTCTCCTTTCTCTCCCTTGAATTTGCCTGAGGCTTGGCACCTGCTATTCCTTCTGCCCAGACACACCTCTCCTGAGCTTGATATGTCCACCCTTCCACTCTTTGACCAAAAGCTCCCTTTTGGGGGGCACCAGGTTGACTCAGCAGGTTAAGAGTCTAACTTCAGCTCAGGTCATGATCTCACAGGTTCGGGAGTTAGAGCCCCCACATGGGGCTCTCTCCTATCAGCACAGAGCACACTTCAGATCCTCTGTTCCCCTCTCTCTGCCCCTCTCAGCTTGCATGCTCTCTTTCTTTCTCAAAAATGAATCAACATTGAAAAAGAATTTCTTTTTTAAGAGCTGTCTTTTTGAACTAGACTTTCCTAGCCAGTTATCAAACTTGGGCCTCTTTCTCCAAGTCACTCTCTATTCCATCACCTGTTTTTTAGGACCATAGGAAATTATCTTGCATGAAACTTTGCTGATTTACCATCATCCTCCCCAACTGGACTGTAAGCTCCCCAAGTGTAATGCCTTCATCGACCCTGTCCACTGCTGCATTTTCAACTAGTCAAACAAGTGCCTGGCATATAGAAGGTGGTCAGTAAGTGTCGGTAGAGTGAATGGATAAATGGCACGAAAGGGTTATAAAGATGAGTGCACCCCTTGAGATTCTCCAACTCACAACTCCACCTATTTTATATATGGAAGAACAGAGGCACAGAGAAATCAACCCACCTTCAGTCCCAGTTAACACATAGCATGGTACTCATATCCTATGCCATATATGCCATTTTCCCTTCTATCCAGGTCTGAACCAGGTACAATCCCAGATCCCTCCTAACAGGCAAAGAACTATGTAAACCTTGAGAAGGAACATTGCACAACAAGAAGTATTGCAAAGGTAAGGTGGACGCAGATACCTGACAGCTGAGAATGGCTACCCATGAGACAATTCAGACTAGAACTCGCTTCGGAACTGGAGGAGCAAATGGATCCAAGGTGAACTACAGAAGCAACAAACTCTTAAATAAAAAAGCTCATCAGAAAAAAAGAAGCACATTGTTTTAACACAATATTTCTTCTAACGTGATCCTGGAAGGTCAACACTAACAAAATGTTTACAGAGAGATAGGAGAACACACCCAAGATAAGGTCTCTCATCCTAGCTCTGCTCCTGATTCACCCTGGCCCAGTTACTTCACCTCCCTGGGCGTCATTTAGGATTAAATCAGCTTGGCTCAGACTTGACGTCATTCATTTACACATTCATGACTTTACCATACTCAAGTATACCGCATACATTATTTACTAAATACTTTACTTCAACAAATTTATTTTTAGAAGAAACTTTAGATCATCTCCAAAATCAAAGTATCACTTGCCAAAGACCCACAGAACATGCACACCCACACATAACCGAAACAAAATCCTATTATTACATTCTAACTAACTTTTTTGTTGAGTACTGAGAAGTCTGAGCCTGAGACCTCATCTCTGTTTTTTAAAAAAACATTTATCAAGTATTAGGAAGGTAGGAAAGAGACCAACACCAAACTGGTGCTTTTTCCTAGATGTCATCCAGAGGATTGAAAGAGAATTGAAAAGGAAGTAATACTTTCATTGTATGAAAGCATGCTGGCCCATGCCTTGTCTGTTTACCATCTCGAACCACCTTGCATGCCTATCTACACGTAAGCCACTTTGGGAAATAGTGATTTGAACACAGAGTCCTGAAGTCCTCCATTAACGTTCTACCACACTATGACTGAAGATCAGGATAAGTGACCCTTTTGATGAGAGAAGCAATGGATTTAATAACGCTGATAAAACTGAAAGGAATTTCCTAGGTGTAAATGAGAAACAAAGATCATTGTGAAGGCTGGGGTGAGGAGGATAATGGCAACGATAATGGCCACAGTAATAGCAACTAACATTTATTTGGTGCTTACTATGGGCAAGGGGTCAGGCTAAGTAATTTAATCTTCACATCTTTTCTTTGAGGTAGGTAAGATTATTTTTAACAGCTTTATTAAGGTACAAGTCATACACATTAAAAAAAAATCACATGTTGAACGTATATAAGATGAGTTATACTCATATACCCACGATACAATCACCACAATCAAGATAATAAATATATCAATGACCTCCAAAAGTTTTCTTTGTCCCTTTTTTCCTGAGGTAAGTACAATTATATTCCTATTTTACACATGAAGAAATTTAAACTCAGCTAAGAAAACAAAATGTTTATTATTCTGATGTAAGACAGCTGAGGTTATTTGCCAAACTTTTTTGTCCATGACCCACAATAAAACATAGGTCAAACCACATTAAATTCCCAGTATTTGTTTTTCCTTTCCTATAGAAACAGCTATTTAATAGTTTTAGTCTTATTTGAGACCGAAAACACAAAATAAATATACACACATAGATACATATCAAATACAAAAATTCTGATAGGAATAGATCTTTATGTATGTATGTATATCCACACATAAATGTATATATCTGATACAAAAGTTGTGTAAACTGATATTTATCCTAATTATGTTCCATAATTAAATCTTTTAATGACTGTATTTTAGAAGACAGAAGTTATATTGACTGTTTTTAAAAATTGAACTCTGATATTTTCTACTCTGTTCTATTTTTTATAATGTTGGTTACAACCCACTAAATTGGTTTTACAGATCACTAATGGGATGCAACTTCCGGCCTGAAAAATACTGAATCAAAGGAACTCTACTCTCAATCAGAAAATCACAGAGTCACCTTGACCTAGATGATGGCTAGCAATGCATGCCACTCCCTCAAGTTATAAAGAAATGAGAGGCCCTGGGCCTGACCCTCCATGTTTGTTGAATAAACAATTTCTATAATTGGACTCCAAGAGTCACTACCATGCTAAATAATGTATCGTAAGTTTTTTTAAGTTGTGTAAAGGAAATATAGGGAAAAGCAACTTTGATAGAGATCTTTTTCCTTAAATTACTTAACAGTAAAAGCCTCTTATTTAAATATTTAAGTATGAAGATAATATCAAATGATACTTTGAAAAACTGAAAGTAGTTTTCCTGTAGGCAAAGGATTTGGACCTTAAAAAGAAAAAAAAAAGGTTTGACAGGAAGCGGGATTGCCAGTTTTTTCTCTAAAATCTTAAGCGTACCAATGTCGTTTGACTCTAAATAGCATTCATGATTTACTTAAGGGAAAAGTATTAGATAATTTATAAAATTTAATCTTTTTAATGTTTATATATTTATCTCAAGAGAGAGAGTAGGGGAAGGGCAGAGATAGAGAGAGAATCCCAAGCAGGCTCCACACTGTCAGCATGAATCCAACAAGGGGTTTGATCCCACAAACCTCAGGATCAATGTCATTATGTCTAACTGAGCCACCCAGGTGCCCCTGTAAAAATCCTTCTTAAAAACAATTCAGTATAGTAAACACTGGATTGGGACTCTGCAGACCTGTGAGCCTGGGAAAACTACTTGACTTCTTAGAAAAGGGTCTGACCCAGAAGCTTCCTCTACATCTAATACTTTAGGACAGCAGGACCATAATATATCTGGCGGTGATTTTCAGAATCATTTTAATTAAAGGGTATGACATTCCAAGGTCACCACTGGGTGAAAGCTCCCAGCTTTGCTCCCAGCTGAAAACTCAAAGCAAGCCAAGGGCTCTCACCACCACAGCAACTCACGCAATCCCAGTGTCTCTTCAGAGAACCCACCCAGTGGTGTTCTCTCTTCTCAAGCCTGGTCCATGTCAGAGTTCATAAGCTATAACTTCATGTAGCATATTAATTTTTTTTCACGTTAACCAAATACCTTTCTTGGTGTTTCTTGCTTTCAAGGTAGAGGCAAAATTTATTTGAAAAACCCCATAATTAAATCTCTTAGCAGCTGTATTTTACTTTAGAAAATAGGAATTATATTGAACTTTTTTTTATTGAATTGTCATTTTTATCTTAACTGTGACTTAACCTCGTAATCTACTTATTTTTTCTGAACCTACTTTACAGCTAATAAAAGAAAGATATGAAAAATTACATTACATAATAAAGCATATACCAAGTGTAGCTATCATGAGACTCTCAGGTTGAAAAACTAGCAGGAAGTAATTTACACCATTGAAAAGCTGGAGGGTTTTTTTTTTCATATTTTTAAAAACATTAAAAAAAAGAAATCTTTTAAAATGGAATAATAAATCAAGCTACTCTAATTCCTGTGTATACCTTTAAAACTAAGGTTAAATCATCATAACGGTATACCAACTTTTCAATTACAGTAGAAAGAATCAATCCTACAAGACCTACTGCTAATGTCGCTGCTAAAAGGGTTTATAACATAACTACTCCCACATCCTCTTATCTAAAATGCAAAGCATTTAGTTTCCAAGTTAAAAAAAAATTTATTTCATCCTCATTTTCCTTTAGGGCATATCCTAAATGCTTTATTTTCCATAACGACCGTGTCGAAATTTAGTCTTCCAGAATCATGGTGCCCATGCCCTGCTAAACATCCACACAAATATTTTGAAAATGACTTTTACAATGAAAATGCATTCAGGTAATTTTTCTTGGCTCTTAGGAATCCATTAAACAATGCCTTAGCTCTAGCATCATCACAATCTCCAACAAATATCTATAAGACTCCGCAAAGACAGACACTCTTTCTGCAGGTCTGCAGAATCTACAAAAGTGTATGTGTGTTCATCCCTAGCTTACATTTGGATTTTCCTAAATCCTGAAGTCAAAGCTCTGATCTTAGCCAAGACACCAGATAACCCCGTCTTTATAGTAGTTTCGCCAAAAAATTTTTAAGTAGTTTTAACATTTACCCCTTTAGTGAAGTCAACAAAGACCACCAAACTAGTTGCAAGGAGAATACGGTGGATTGGGATTTGTTTTGGTTTGCTTACACCAAACACCTCTTCCAGTCTGAAATTAAATCACTCATTTAATGACCTCTCAACTAAGTTTTGTTGAGCACTCACTCTGTATAAAACATGGTGGAGCATGAGGTACAATGAAAGACACAAAAAGTATGAAATGATGCCCCTGTTCCCAAGGAAAGATTTGTTAATCACTTTGGTGAGACACTGATATGAGGTGCCAGGGGCACCTGGGTGGCTCAGTCAGTTAAACGTCCTACTTCGGCTTAGGTCGTGATCCCACGGTTAATGAGTTCAAGGCCCACAATGGGCTCTGCACTGATGGTGAGGAGCCTGCTTGGGATTCTCTCTCTCTCCTTCTCTCTCTGCCCCTCCCCCGCTGCCTCTCTCCCTCTCAAAATAAATAAATAAACTTTTAAAAAGAGAGAAAGAAAAGAAGCCAAATTTAGTAACTCTGTAGTGCAGAAACCTGGCAAGCAACTACCTTAAGTGATGGAAGTTAACCAAACCAGTATGGTATTCTTACCAAAACCCATAACCCCAATATAATCATAAGATGGCAAATCAGGCAAACCCGAGTTGAGAAACCTACAAAATATCTCACCAGAACACATGAAAACTGTCAAGGTCATGAAAAACAAGGAAAGGCTGAGTTGTCACAGACAGAGGAGACCAATGACACATGACAACTGAACACAGTGGAGTACCTGGGACCCTGGACTGGAGGCTAGCACAGAAAAAGGACATTAATGGAAAAAGTGATGGAATCCAAATAAAGTCTGAAATTTTAGTTAGTAATGTTCCAATGTCACTTTCTTAAATTTGACAAAAGTACAATGGTGATGCAAAATCATAGAGGAAACTGAAACCGGGTTAGGGTACAGAAAAGCTCTGCACTGTGCCTCCAACTTTTCTGTAAATCTCAAAATATTCCAAAATATAATTTGTATTTAAAAGCCAATACTGGGGCACCTTGGATGGCTCAGTCGATTCAGCATCTGACTTCGGCTCAGGTCATGATCTTGCGGTTTTTGAGTTTGAGCCCCACATTGGGCTCTCTGCTGACAGCTCAGCCTGGAGCCTGCTTTGGATTCTGTGTCTCCCTCTCTCTCTCTGCCCCTCCTCTGATCATGCTCTGTCTCTCTCAAAAATTAAATGTTAAAAAAATTTAATACATAAAAAGCCAATACACACATGTATACATACATACATACATACGTACAGTGAGAAAGAAACTGAAAAATATAAGTGGTACAAAGGTTTTCTAAAGACTACCTCTAGGTTGAATCTGATGGAGTTTCCATTATTTGATCTTTCTGACATATAAAACAGCATTTTCATAGGATTCAACCCAATAAATGGCTATGGGCCAGGAAGACCTCATGATGAAATGGAGCTTACTTTTTCTGAACATGGAAGAGACTGAAAGGAGAAGGGGACGGTGTGAGTTGAGGTGGGAACACGAATGATACAGTCAAAGACAGGGGAGAAACCCACCCATGCATTTAGGCTGGGACATGACAGAAGATTCTTTGTCAAAGGAAGGACACTGGGCAGGGCCCTAAATTTTAATACATGAAAAAGAGCCTGGCCTCCCTGTAATCAGGAATGTCCTCTGGAAAAGACTGCGGCCCCTCATGACACTGACATGTGAGCTTTTCCCACTGCATCGAGGGCCTCATTTTCTAGCCCAGAGTAGAATTCCAGCACGGCGGAAAGATCACTACAACACAAACTGCCAGATGAAGTCCTAGTTCTGGCTCTGCCAACTTATGGGGTAAGATGCCCTAAACAACCCCTTACTCAGTCTCAGCCTCAGATCCCCACCCCAGCCAGGAGGGGAGGTGGAGGAGTTGCTCTGTAAGGCCTCCTCCCGCTCTAAAATACTAGCTCCAACATGGAATGAAATATGTTTCCTGGCTCTCGGAAGCAACATGTGGTTCACTCAGATAGACAGAATGATGCAAGATCCGTGAAAGCAAAAACACTAAGAATAAAAGGACTGTGTTTTTATACACAAGAGTCTATTCTTTTATGATACATGTCTAGACCCCTCTAAATATTTAAACAACAATACTATACCAGTATGAAAACTCTCTAAATCAGGCTCTGTGGTTAAGGAGGATATATGAACAGATGTGATCTTATTAAGGCCCTAATGTAACTCACAAACAATTTGTCATATCTGACGGGTATTGTTAAATTATGTCCACCTGCCAGAGGCAACCAGAGAAATTACCACCCGCCTTTACTCAACTTCTACTCAAAATTCCCTAAAAAGCTCCTGTAGATGTGTCGAGGATATGTATTTTTTAAAGCAGTAACCTAATTGTCACCAGCACATAACAGCCAATGTGTCACAATTCCTTTTCATGTATATTTTATTACGGGTCCAACTGTTTCAACACCCTAGTGGTTCAACTTTAATGTAGCTCAGGAAACCCCCTAAGTAATATCACAAAATGCTTAACATCTGTGAAACTTGGACCCAAAAATGTTCCAATTTTTTCTTTGGTTTGGAGGGGAAACGGGGCGGTGGGGGAGGCGGGGGGCTGCGCTGGCCGGGGTTTTCATTAACAATCATGTTGGAGCTCTTGGTTTTTCTTTACCACCTCACTGGCAGGAAGCAGGTTTCAAGTTTACCTTACTAAATGAGCAGAATGATTTCAAGCCACAAGCACCAGGCTTGCTTCTAGTCCATTTCAAATGAACCCATTTCCTTTCCTTTCTCTAAATATTTGCCTCCTCTCCCCTTCTTGCATTACAGTATTTTAATTAAGTGAAACAATGAAAAGAGAGAGAGAGAGGAGAAAAATGAAGTGTGAAGCCTGTGGCACACTTCCCAAGCTATTTCAAAACTTCGCAGAGCTCTCTGGCCTCCAGTGGTGTTTGAAATATTCTTTATCCCACTAAGGAAAGGATGAAAAATTGATCTCCTCCAAACTTCAAATACTGCATATTTCCACAACTGCGGACTGCAGGAAAGAAAGGCAGGCTTAGGAGTTACCAGACCAAACAGGAAGCGGTTCTCAGAGGACCCAAGGCTCATCCCAGGCAAGTCCACAGGCTGAGTGTGTACACAGAGCCGCTGAGAATAAACACAGCTCCACTTCTGAGAGAAATCAAAGCAAATCTCAGAAAAACCGAACATGGAGTCAAACCTCAGTAATTCGGATTAACTAAGGGGAAGGTCGGGCTGGATGAGGAGAAAGTCTTGAGAGTAAAAGGTGCTTTTTGCAAAATCCAACAGCATTCATTTCAACGTTCACCCCAACCCATCCATCCAGCTTCATGTCTTAGCAGCCTCCTCCGAGCCCGTCTCCCTTGTGCTGAACCAGTGCACTGTTCACAAGTCTCCATGCAGACCATTAACTTCCTTATCCCTATGCTCCCCACCTTTGCCTGAAACCCACATCCCCCACTGTCTACTTGGTAAACTCCTTCTCAATTGTCAAGACCACACTTCCAACATCACCTCTTAAATAGAATGAATAGCATGGATCCCACAGAACTGTGTGCATACCTAGAACATAGTGAAGGGGTTCTTACCCCAGCTGAGTGGTATTAAAAACATCCGGCCAACTTTTCAATAAAACCCCAAACCCTGCACCCTATCTCTAGCAACTGTGATTGAGGTCTGAGGTACTGCCTGAGCACTGGTGTCATTTTCAAAGCTCCCCAGGTGACTGCCAGGTGCAGTCCCGTAAGTTGCAAACCTTCCATACAGAACTCATCATACTGTTTAGAACGAGTTACCCATGCCCCAAGAACAGAAAACCCCTAAAAAGGCCTGTTGTCGGCAGGGATGGAGAACGTGAATCCTTCAAGGGGCTTCTTTAAGAATAAAGAACTTCATGCGATTTCGAAGTTTTTGTCCCCATGGGGCGAACCATCAGCACACATTCATTTTCCAGTGTGCCTCCCATCTGCCTCTACAAGGGGTAACCTGCCAACTCAGAGGTGGGGAAGCCCCACTACTCCAGCTCCACTTGACTTCCCACTGCTTCCCCAACACAGTAGGGACTTTGCAACTTGCACGTCCTCGCCTGTCTTCTCCATCTGGTCCAACCGTATGCCTTGTTCAAGGCCTGAAAATCGTTTCCTGTCTTGAAGCCTTCTTCTGCCCACTTCAATTCCCAGAGATGTACTTTCCCACTCGACTCCACTTAATTTAGCACCTGTCCTCAAGTGCCTTGATTGGTCAACAGTCTCCTGGTATGCGTCTGAAAAGCTCTGTTGTGGAGAGATTAAGTAACATGTATCTCACAGAGATTTTCACTTCCCGCTCATAACGCAAGGCTAGACATACAGCAGGCATGTCACGTGTATTTGCTGCGAGAGCCCACCCAAAGTTGGATGTGCAACAAAAGAAAAGTAAAGACTAAGAGTAGCACTGCTTTGGAGAATCCATGCCATAAACGTCACACCAAATGTCCCCATGAAAGACTTCTACCATGGCCCCCTCAACCTGCGCCCAGTGGTGCTGCTTCTATTATGTTATGTTTCACAGCAAAAAAGATTCTGCAGATATATTTAAGGTTACTAATCAACTAGCTTTAAGACACACAGAATTATCTGGCTGGACCATATCGAATCATGTGAGCTCTTTTATGAAAGCAGAGATTTTTCTCTGGGAGCAGAAAGGTAAGTCCGAGGGACTCCAAGTCTAAGAGGGAGTCAGCAGGACAGAGAGAGCCCACTGTCTGCTGGAAGATGGGAGGCCACAAGGAAAGGGTCTATAACGTCCTCCAGAAGCTAGGGGTGGAACCTAGAAAATAATCAGCAAGGAAACAGGGATCAGTCCTACGGAGGTAAGAAGCTCAGCTCTGCCAACACCACGAAGGAGCTTAGAAGTGGATTCTTCCCAGACCCTGGAGGTGAGTATGACTGATGTCAGCCTTTCAAAATAAGACCCTAAAGAGAGAACCAGGCAAGCCTGCCCAGATTTACCAACCTACAGGTAACTAAGTGGATTCTGTTCCAACCCCTAAGTGTGTGGTAATTTGTTACCAAGCAATCTCCAACCTCCTCCCTCAACCTAATCAAAGAATGTCCCTCTTACTAAGTAATAAATGTATATTAACATGCTTATTCTGATTAATATAGTTTCCACATATATATTAATGCCAGGCTTCTGAAAGAGTAAAAAGTACTAGGCCAAGGTAAGATACCGTTACTATGCCTTTCGAGATCCACCTTCTCTTGAGAAATGTGGCCAAATGTCATAATGGTCGCCATATTAAGTGCTATTAATGAAAGTCATTCACAAATTACTAGAAATTAAATAACAAGTTGCGTCAGCTGTTCCAAAGGCTATGTACGTAACACAGTTTGTCACTGACCAACAGAACTTTGGATTCTTAAAGTCGGTGAGCCTGATGTCTGGAGAGTACAGAAGCAAGCACAGGATAAATATCCCTTCTCTCTCTGCAGGGATAAGGGAACCTGAGTGCTCATGCCAATTTCTTAAGAAGCTAGTAATCCTATTGCTTCTGGGACCCTGCCTGCTGACAGGCAAGAGGCAGGTGGTCACAGAGTGGCTCCACTCTCCTGGGGTCTCCCTAAGCCCACATATCACATAGGGCTCCCCAAAGGCCATGGTGAAGTCAGCCTCCACCACCAACCCTAGGGCTCGGGAAGGACGAGGAGCCGTGGCCGCCCAGCTGCACCATCCTCCCATGCTTATGGATGATGCCAGCAACACACACGTGCTTTCCCGGCAGCCATTCCTGAAGTCACCTGCCAGGCCACCGACCCTCGGCGGAGAGCTCCCATCTGTCTGCGTCAGCATTTGTCTGAACATCGCACCTCCATCATCTACAGGGGAAATTGATGTTGACGGCATGGCAAAGAAATGTAACTACAGCCTATTCTAAAAGCACGCGTTTATTTTATTTCAGAAATGTATGCATTATGTATGGCTGTACATAAACGTTTTTATAGAGCCTCTTAAATGATTTACCATGAGGTATGTGTTGATTATAATCTCTGCTTATTTAAGAGAGCCTTGTTTACCCCCATGGTAGTTAATACATTGAGACATGTTTCAACTAACAGTGACACCAGTAAACAAAAGTTACTGATCTACCTCGTGAGTTATAAAACTTGTAACGTGTTGTAAACAGTTCTGTCATTTTATTTAGCATATTGCATTGTGTGAGCTGCCTTATTTATCTAGTGGTAAATCTTTATGTATCAAAAATGCTACAGAAGGCACAACAGATAAATTACAGACAGACACTAAGATCTGACTAGTTAATCAAACAAATAGGACATGTAACAAAGAGAAAAGCTATAAATATTGACAACAAGCTGCTTCAGTCACAAAAACATTCAATACTTCAGTTCTCAAGTGTGAGTTTTATATCAGTCCCCTGGAAACAGTTTGTATCCTCCAATAAATTTTTACAGTTGATTCACCTGCCTGATACCCCTCAGCCATTTCCTTCAGAAGCTGTCAAACCCGCCAACGATAATATATGGCCCGACCAACAAGAACAGCTGTAGCCATTCTCTCTGCAGGTTCTTGCACCCTGTTCTGCATAAAATAATACATCAAGATTAATTGATTTCCCGTCAGTCTCACAGAACAGAAAATTAATTTTCATGTAGCTATTTTCCCCAGCATATGAATTTTGTACATGGCAAGTAATTTAAGTTTTTAATTATTCATGAGCAGGGAGGGGGTGGGGAGAAACATGATAAAGTAAGCTTGCAAAAACCCCAAGGCCAATCCCTGGGCCTGGGTTTGTGCTGAGGCAACAATAGCATTCGCTAATGCCCATATAAATAATATATGTATTAACATACATCTTAGTACAACACCAATTTCTCTCACTCTGACCCAAGACTACCAGGTCACCCTGCGGTACTTTGTCAAAGTCACTGCGCTGGTTACATGTGACATGCTGTGGAGAAACACAGAACATGTCAGCCATATTGAATTGACCTCTGCCTGCCTCTCGGCGGCGGCCACACAGCCCAGGCATGATAGGAGGTAATTTAACGGTCAGTGTGTGAGTGGGACCCAGCAAAAGTTGCTAATCAGCCAGGTGCTACCTCAGCAAGTCTTCCATTTGCAGGTGCCACTGAGTTGTGAACAAGAAAAATGTAACCAGAAAATATAAAGAAAGCATTTGACTCACTCAGGCCTCATCTTTCACAGACTCTCAGCAGACCAGCACGAGAAAAACTGTATCCTCAGAAAGGGAAAAACCACAACGTGAGCACCTCTGGCAATCAAGTGTATTTGCTAAAACGCAGACTAAAATGCTCCCACAGTACCTCCTTAAAAATTTCATTGGCATACTTCATACAAACTGCAAGACAGGCAAATGTGCAGAGCCTGCCTCGAGTCACGGAGCTCGATTTAACTCTGTTGGGACCAAACCTAAAGCGCCTCACACAGCACTCTCTGGCACAGAGGAAATTAGCCACCAGAGTCAAGGATCTGTGGTCACTGATTATTTACTGATGCTTTCTTCTGCCCTGAAAATTAAGGCTTAGTGTGAAATTAGAAGATCACTATCAATAATTGATCTTCCCACAGTTAAACAACAAGACCCCACCAGTATCAGAAAGAGGAGAGAAACTGATCAAACCACCAAACTCCTACAGGACAAGAGGAGTCCAAAAGCAAGACAAGGAAGAAAGAGCCTCTCTCAACCCAGTGAGTGGCAAAAATTGTGAACGGAGTATTTCTCAGAGGAAAACATGTCTTGGGTAACATGAGTAAAAAGCTGTTTGGGGAGGGGGGCACCTGAGTGGCTCAGGCGGCTAAGCGTCTGACTTTGACTCAGGTCATGATCTCACAGTTCATAAGTTTGGGCCCTGCATCAGGCTCTGTGCTAATGAGCCTGGAGCAGAGCCTAGAGCCTGCTTCCGATTCTGTGTGTCCCTCTCTCCACCCTCCCCCTGCTTGCACTCTTTTGCTCTCAAAAATAAACAAACATTAAAATAAAACTTTTTCTTTAAAAAATGCAGCAGTTGTTTGGGGCATGCCCCAGGCTCCCCTCCTGCCTCTGACTCCAGCCAGCAAAGGTCCCACTAGCAGGGGCGGTACTTTGGTAGGGAGGAGACAAGCTGAAAAGGTCAAAAATTAAAATGAAAGAACTTGATAAATGTTAAAAAAAAATTATTTTTACAAAGAGGGGCACCTGGGTGGCTCAGTCGGTTAAGTGTCCAACTTCAGCTCACGTCATGATCTCACAGTTTGTGGATTTGAGCCTCACATGTCAGGCTCTATGCTGACAGCTCAGAACCCTGGAGCCTGCTTCGGATTCTGTGTCTCCCTCTCTCTCTGCCCCTCCCCTGCTCACACTCTTTCAAAAATGAATAAATGTTGAAAAATAAAATTTTTTAAATGAAAGAAACTTTAAAAATATTTTTTTTACTGGGGATGGCGGGTGGAATTGTGGGTGGACGTAGGGGGAACTTGGTTGGGGAAAGTAGTTGGGTTTCATGAATTTGATGAAATATTAATAAAAACACAAAAATTGACATTTCTATAAACATCCTTTTTCAAAAGCTTATACAGACACTCTAACCAAAACCAGAAAAATCAAGCAATTCCATCTCTGCTTAAAGTAGCCATGCCTCACACCGGAGGCTAGAAAAAAAGAATGTGCTTCTAGTATTTCCATCATAAAACCTGTTTCCCAGTAACCAGTAAAACCTGTAAGAACTCACTTCACCCAGAAATCTGGCACCCATGCAGCAGGAGAGCCCAGGTTGCTTTAATACTGTTTCAGTACAGAGCTTCAGGATTCTATTTCTATTACCTTGATGGCTCCAAACAAAGGGGGAACATGATACATCATGCCAAGCAGCTAATTATTAGCACTGAAGACCAGCTAGTCAACTTGGGCTCAGTTAAAATCCAAAGGAGGGGAGGCATTCTCCATTGTTTCATGTGGCGTATTTGTGAAGGGAGGGTCAATGAGGCTTGCTTAAGGCTTTGTACCTCTGGGTTTAAAAACAAAACAAAAACAGGATGAGGAAATTACATCCAGCATGGAGACCCTAACAACAAAGGCCTCGCTCAACTGCTGCCAGACAAACCCAGATTGTGGTGCTGCACCAGGGTCTGGTGCCAAGTAACATGTTCAGGCCCTCCTGACCTCCTTGAGACGCCCGTGGCCGCATTCCTGGGATGTTCTCCCAACACTCCTGCCCAGCCGTGTTGGGGTGAAACCACAAGGCCCACGGGATGGCAGGGAAATTCTCAGCTAATTATTTCTCACGAGTGAACATATTTGACACATCTCTCACTTTGCTAAGAGTTCTGCCGTACTAGTAGATTTAACAGTTGGACAAAGCAAAACAGCAAAGAAGAGCTTTATCCCGTCAGGATGCTGTGGGTTCGGTTTGCCTCTGACTAGTGATGGAGCTTCAGGAAGGCAACTGAGGGAGCTGATCCAATCAAACACCTTTGGCTCTCAGGTGTGTGCATGCGCCCAGAGGCAAGGAGACAACACCGGGTTTGAGGAAAACGTCAAGCACTCAATGGCTCCAAAATCCGCATTAGCCATGCTCCCCTGCGCAGCCCTGCTCTCCCTGCATGCTCTGCTTTCCCAAGAGCATGGCAGCTGCCATCTGCATGGTGACAAAGGTGCATCTCAGATTATACCTGTGTGTTTGTAGATTTTCTTCCTCTGATGGCAAAGAGGAGGTTTGCTTTATCTCATTTTGAAAATAATCCTATCGAGAACATAAATGAACTCATTATGCACCCCGTAAAAAAATATATATGTGTTGGCAATTCTGTAACTAAAAACGTAAAAAACTTCTTGAAGTCGATGCTGCTAGTGGCATAGCTTAAAGGTCTTTGTTTCTGTAAATTCAATTGAGTGTTTCTATTTCCAAGTCTGGCAAGAGGTTCTAATTATTGTTAGAAGCCTAATTAGCATTTAGTATTACATTACAACAACTGCAGCAAAATTGTACCCATTCTCCAATAAACAGTATTCACAGTATGCAATCAAGCCGCTGTACCGAGCAATGAGAATTAATAGCACCGCACGACAATGGTAAATCCTCCATCTCCCGCTGTGTGTGTTTAATAATTTTTCACTCCTTCCAGATTGTTCCCATCAAGCACAATTCCCAAGGTCCTAATCAACCACCCTCCCCATCAATACTACACAGAGATCTGAGCACTGAAAATTATCTGCAATTTCAAAAAGTGCTTTGTTGCATTATTAGGCCACTGACCTAAGAGGTAATGGGTAAATAGTTTCTGAAAAATGTCCAAAGCACAACATAAATTAAAGCTTATAGTCTTGCCTGCTGTTCTCACCATAGCTATAACTGCGAACTATTACGGTTTTTACACAATATTCCTAACTATAATTTTACACCATAATATTGGTGCAAAGTGCCAAATGTTCCACTTTCACGTGCCTTCATTTACTAAACAATGAGAGTTTGGGGAGGAAGCCGATGTATTTGGCCCTTTAGAATTACTCTTGGCCACTTTCCTCCCACTGCCTTCCCCCTTTGCCCACCCTTCTCATACAAAAAAAGATTCATAATTAATGTGTAAGCATTTTACAGTGGACAGAGGTAAGAGATGTTTAAAAACCATGTGTGTCGGGCTTTCTGCACCTCACACGCACATGGGTAAGCCCAAGAAATTAGGATATGATGCTTTTGAATGGACTTGGGGGAATTGGACTAGGTTAATCTCAGCAGACAGTGCCTTCTATCACCCAGTGACAAGTGTAACAGTCACACAAGCCCAAGGAAGGAGGAGAAACACTTTGTTTCAGCCATGTGAAGAGTGTACTTTGGGCTAATAGGAAGAGAAGTTTTTGACCGAGGAAAACAGACTGTGGAGGCTCAAATCATACCATCATGCACGAGCAAGCCTTCCAGTGTGGCTAACCCAGAGGCAACACACAGCACATCACAGCAGTCCCCACTGAGAAAACACATCGGAACTCATCTAGAAGTTTGGGTTGGGTATTGTTGTTGCTGATGGTTTGTTTTACACAGAAGCAAAGAGAATAGGGATTTCCCACGGCTCAACCCAACCTAACCAAGTAAACATCTGAAGGCCTTTTTTGAGCAAAGCTAGATGCTACATTACCCTGTGGCTGGCCACACTCTACCAATAAAAATACTTTTTTTTTTTTAAATTTTACCACTAGACATCACACCCTTCAAAACAAAAGACTTTCACAACATGGGTAGACTAATGCCATCAATTTCTCAAGACTAATGCCTTACTGAATAATATACCAAGTTTTCTCCAATATCATTATAATACTCTACTCCTCATATATTTATTATTCCATTCTACAAATATTTACTCAGTGCCCACTACTGTTCCAAGCATTTAGAATACACTGTTGAACAAAGCATGAAGATTGTGGAGCTTATATTCCAGCATGAGGTAGGCAAATCATCTCCAATTATCCTAATAAAGAAGTAAATTATGTCATATATTGGGAAGCACTACATGGTAACAGGCAGTAAGAAGAAGAATAAAAAAAGAGTAGCATGAGATGAGGAGCTTCCCTCAGGAGGGCGTGGTATTAAATCAAGTGACCAGGGTGGGCCTCTACAAGAAAGCGATACTTAGCTAAGACTTTAAAAAAAGAAAATGCTTGATACAGGTCTTAAACCTCTTGAATCTCTTGTAATGTCAGGCTCTCTCTCCGTCCTATTTTCTGATACCACAGCCTGCTCGGTGGGCTAGTATATACTGAGTAGATAGGCTGTCCTGCAGGAAGGTCAGAGTCACAGCAGAAAACTCTCTCTTGTTCATTCATCTTGGTGTCCCCAATACTGAGCACAGTGCCTAGCGAAGAGTAGATACTCACAAACACTCAATGAGTAAATGAACACATAAGTGAGTTGACAGGAACACATTTATTTTTCTGAAGCTCAGGTAATGCCCTAAACATTGGTATCATTAAGGCCTTATGAGTAACCAATTCTTTTTTCCACAACTGTACACAGATACAACTGACACGACATTGTATAAATTTAAAGGGTACCATATCATTTGACATATGTATATATTGTGAAGTTATTACCACAATAAGCTTAATACATCCATCAACTCACATAGTTGGAATGTGTGTAAGAACTTCAAAAATCTATTCTCTTAGCAACTTTCAAATGTACAATACAGTATCATTAGCTCTAGTCACCATGCTGTGAAATACATCCCCAGAAATTACCTTATAAATTGAAATTTGTAGCTTTTGTAGCTTTTACCATTCCTACCACCCCAGCCCTGGCAAACCACCAATAAAATATGGTTGCTCTCGGTTTGGTTTTTTTAGATTCTATGGTAAGTGAGATCATTTAGTATTTATTTTTCTCTGACTTATTCACTCAAGGTCATCCATGTTGTCACCAATGGCAAGATTACCTTCTTCTTTATGACTAAAGAGTATTCAGAGATAGATCGAGCTATAGTTAGATCTACAGGCAGATACAGGTAGATGAAGAAGATGATCTGATATTTTCCATATTCATTCACTTCTTTGGACATTTAGGTTGTTTGCATTCTTGGCGAGTGGAGATAATGTTTCAATGAATGTAGGGGTGCAGATCGTGACACGGCGATTCCATTTCCTTTGGATATATACAAAGAAGTGGAATTACTACATCATATGTTAGTTCTATTTTTAAATTTTGGAGGAAAATGTACTTTTTCACAGTGGCTGTGTCAATTTACATTTCCACCCACAGGTATACAAGGGTTTCCTTTTTACCACTTCCTCCCTAGTACTTGTTATCTCTTGTCTTTTTGATAAGAGCCTTTCTAACAAGTGTTTGATAATAGCGTTTCTAACAAGTGTTAGTGACGTTGAGCACTTTTTCATGTACCTGTTGGCCATTTGCATACCATCTTGGGTAAAATGTCTATTCAGATCCTTTACCCATTTTTCAAATGGATGATTTGGGTTTTTTGGCTTCTGAGTCGTAGGAATTCATTACATATTTTGATATTAACCCCTTACCAGATACGTGGTTTACAAATATCTTCTCCCATTCCCTACATGGCCTTTTCATTTTGCTGATCATTTTCTTTTGCTGTCCAAACAGGGAAAAAAGCTGGTATAGTCCCATTTGTTGGGTTTTGCTTTTGTTATCTGAGCTTGTAGGATCCTATACAGGAAATCGTTCCAAGACCAATGTAAAGGAACTTTTTCCTTATGTTTTTTTCTTCTAAGAGTTTCATACTTTCAGATCTTACATTTAGGTCCTCAGTTCATTTCAAGTGAAATTTTGTGAGTGGTATAAGATAGGGATCCAGTTTTGCCAACACCGTTTACTAAAGAGACTATTTTCCTCACTGAGTATTTGCAATCCCTTGTCAAGTATCAGTTGACCACATATGCATCGGTTTGTATCTGGACTCTGCATTCTGTTTCACTGGTCTGTGTGTGTGTGTTTATTCCAGTACCATACTGTTTCGATTACTATTACTTTATCAGTAAGTGTGATGCCACCAGCTTTGACATTCTTTTTCAGAATTCCTTTGGCTATTCAGTCTTCTGTGGTTCTGTATGAATTTTAGGATTATTTCTACTTTTGTGAAAATACCATTGGAATTTTTATAGGATTGCACTGGATCTATAGATGGCTTTGGGCAGTATGGACATTTTAAAAATGTTAGTTCTTCTCTATGAACACAGGATATCTTTTTATTCATTTGTGTCTTTTCTTTCATCAGTGTCTTTGAGTTGTTTGTGTACAGATCTTTTAACTCCTTGGTTAAATTTATTCCTAAGCATTTTACTGGTTTTGATGCTATTCCAAACAGATTTTCTTTCTTTTCCAGACAGTTTACTGTTAATATATACAAACACAACTGAGTTTTATATGTTGACTTTACAGTCTGCAACTTTACTGAATTTGTTTACTACATTATTCAATTTTTTAGTAAAGTTTTTAGGATTTTCTATATATGATGTCATCTGCAATCAGAGATCATTTTAATTCTTCCTTTCTGATTAAGATGCCTTTTCTTTCGTTTTCTCACCTGATTGCTCCAGCTAGGATTTCCATTACTATGTTGAATAAGAATGGTGACAGTGGGCACCCTTGTCTTGTTCCTCATCTTAGAGGAAGTTTTCAGCCTTTCACTGTTGATTATGGTATTAGCTGTGAGCTAGTCTTTTTTCATGTTGAGGTACACTCCTACCATACCCAATTGTTCAGAGTTTTATCATGAAAAGATGTTGAATTTTGTCAAATGCTTTTCCTGAACTAAGTAAAATGATCATACAATTTTTATCTTTTATTCTATTAATGTGATATGGCTTGAGTACACTGAACCATACTTGTATTTCAGAATGACTTTTATTGGATTATGGCATATTATCCTTTTAATGTGTTGTTGAATTTGATTTGCTAGTATTTTCTTGAGGATTTTTGCATCTATATTCATTAGAGACAGTGGTCTATACTTTTCTTTCCTTCTAGTGTCCTTACCTTAACTGGCTTTGGTATCCGGTAATGCTGGCCCTCACAAAAAGAGATTGAAAGTGTTACTTCCTCTTCAATTTTTTGAAGAATTTGAAGGAGAATGGCATTAATTCTTCTTTCAACATTTAAATTTGCTAAGTGACACCATCTGTCCATGGGTTTTTGTTGGGAGATTTTTGACTACTGATTCAATTCCCTTACTTGTATTTTGGTCTATTCAGACTTTTTATTTCTTCAGGATTCAATCTTGGTAGGTTATATAGTTCTAGGAATTTATCCTTTTCTTCTGAGTTGTACAATTTGGTTGCTGTATAGTTGCTCATCACGATCTTTTACATTCTTTTGTATTTCTATGGCATCGGTTGTAATATCTCCTTTTTAATTAATAATTTTATTGATTTGGGGCATCTCTTTTTCTCAGTCTAACTTAAGTTTTGCCCATTTTGTTTATCTTTTTAAAGAACCAACTTTTAGTTTTGTTAATCTTTACTATTTCATTTATTTCTCCTCTAATCCATCTTTTCCTTCCTTCTGCAAACTTTGGGCTTAGCTTATTTTTTTTCTAGCTCCTTGAGTTTACTTTATGGGACACCTGGGTGGCTCAGTCAGTTAAGGGTCCAGCTTCAGCTCAAGTAATGATCTTGTGATTCACAGTTCAAGCCCCACATCGGGCTCTGTGCTGACAGCTCAGAGCCTGGACCCTGCTACGGATTCTGTTGTCTCCTTCTCTCTCTGCCCTTCCCCTACTCACACTCTGTCTCTGTCTCTCAAACATAGATAAACATTAAAAATATTAAAGTTGTTTACTTGAAACTTTTCTGGTTTCTTGAGGTAAGCATTTATTACTATGAACTTCCCTGTTAGAACTTTTACTGCATCCCATAAATTTTTGTCATGTTGAGTTTCCATTTTCATTTTCTATTTTTGTCTCAAGATTTTTTTTTATTTCCCTTTTGATTTCTTCTTCGATCCACCAGATGTTCAGGTTTCCAGCTTCACTCCTGTTAGTGATTTCTAGCTTCATATTATTGTCTTCAAAAAATATATTGAATATAATTTCTATTTTCCTGAATTTGTTGAGACTTGCTTTCTGGCCTAACATATGATCTGCCCTAGAAAATGTTCCATGTGCACTTGGAAAAATGTGTATTTTGCTGCTGTTGAATGTTATGTTATGCATATGTCAAGTCTATTTGTCTATAGCATTACTCAAATATGCGGTTTCCTTACTGATTCTTTGAATGATCTGTCCATTGTAGACAGCGGGGTATTCAAGTCTACAACTATTACTATGTTGCTGTTTATTATTTCTGTCAGCATTTGCTTTGTATTTTTAGGTACACCAGTGTTTGGTGCATCAATATTTATAGTTGTATCTTCTTGATGAACTAAACCTTTCATTATTACAATGACCTTCTTTGTCTCTCTTGACCATGGCCAGCTTCAAGTCTACTCTAAGTATAGCTACCCCTGCTTTTGCCTGAAGATTACCATTTGCCTGAAGTCGCTTTTTCCATCCCTTCACTCTCAGTCTATGTGTACTTAAACCTAAAGTGAGGGTCTGGTAAGCAGTATGCTGTTGAATCTTGTTTTTCTACCCACTTGGTCATTCTATGACTTTTAAAGAATTTAATCCACTTATATTTAAAGTAATTATTAATAGGAAAAGACTACTGCCGTTTTGTTCATTATTTTCTATTTTATAGATCCTTTGTTCTTTGCTTCCTCTCTTTCTGCTTTCCTTTGTGACTTGGTGACTGACAGTAGTATGCTGTGATTCCATCATAATCTTCTGTATCTACTATGGGCTTTTCCTTTGTAGTTACCATAGTTTTATATAAAGTATCTTATATTTATATGAGTAACAAATTCATTGTGCTGAAGGGAAAAGAAAGATCTTCCAGTCCCCAACTGGGGAAACTGAGACCTAGAGCAGAATTGAGATTTTTCAGGATTAGAGTTCAGCTCTCCTATGACTTTACATCCTTCACTGGAGACCAAAAAACCTAGCAAGGGATTTCAGAGGTTGACAGTTCTGCTTTATCCCTTCCAAAGTGGTCCTGGTGGTTGTTCTCTCTGTCCCCATGTGTATGATCTCTTTCTTTCTCAATAACGATTGGAAATTTTCCCTGTTTGGCTCAGCCCTATTATTTTAAATTGTTTTTTATTACTCCCCCAAGTACTTCTCATCTAGGCAAACCAAACATAACATTTGACGCAAGTAGCAGAGTGGGAGACGACAGACTACACCAGCCCTGGGAATCAAATGAAGAATGGGCCATTTATCTCAGGTTCCTCAAATAACTTGTAAATCTAGAAACCATCTCCCTTGGGTGTCCTAGACACAAGAAAGAGGTGGATGAAGCCCAGGCAAAGGTAAGAATCTTCAAGGTAAAGGATTTGAGAAGTTTCCCTCTTAAAAAATATTCCTCCCTCTATCTTCAAGTAAAGTAGAATGTTAACAATCAAAGTCCATTTCTGCACCTCCCTTATTTCTCATGATCCATCTTCTACACTGAAACAAGAAGTCAGTGGTATACAGTGAGCTCTGGTTATCCCCTTATCCTCCCCCACCTAATCTGACCCTACTTAAAGATGCAGGACATTAAAAGAGGAGTCTGTTTCATAAGTGAAAACCGATTCCTTTCCAACTACTAACTCCCTCTCTTCCCTTCCTTTTCTTTCTAGCAAAGGCAAGGCAAGGCAAGAACTAAATTTTAAGATAAAATACTAACACATGACCCCTCATTCTGCCTCAATCACAGGCCACATTATCATCTCAATAAAACGTCCCATTAATTTTTGTTCACCCTGCATGAGCGAACAGTCAAATTGTGGCACTCAAGTAGAAAAGCCAGGAGAGCTTACTCATGAAGTTAGGGCAAGGGGATGAAAGAACATGTTATATATATAGGATGGGAACAGTTTACCTGATGCTGACAGATAAGCATGACAAATGACAATGACAAATATGAATCATATACACACCTTCCCAGCTTTCATTCAAACAAGAGAAAATTACATAATCTAGCTGGCCTTTCTAGGATGATAAAACATGAGAATCAATTCATAATAACTGTAGTAACAACAACAGTAATGGCAGCTACCATTTATTAAGAGCTTACCATTGTGCTAGGTGCCTTCCATACATGTTCTCCTTAGAGTTGGGAATTTGGCAGTGGCCTGGGCATGGCTGTCATAATCCATGTGTGCACAGGCAATTCATCAAGTTGTAGCCCAAGTGTTCGCTTTAACCCCTTCATGAGAGACTCTTATGCACAATGAAATTTGAGACCACCAAATTATGATGATTTATTTAAAAATTTTTAATGTTTATTTATTTTTGAGAGAGAGAGCACAAGTTAGGGAGGGACATAGAGAGAGGAAAACACAGATCCGAAACAGGTCCTAGCTCTGAGCTGTCAGTACAGAGCCCAAAGCAGGGCTCAAACCCAGGAATGGTGAAATCATGACCTGAACCGAAGTCAGACATTTAACTGACTGAGCCATCCAGGCACCCCACACTATGATTTATTTAAATTCAAGTTAGTTAGCATACAGTGTAGTCCTGGCTTCAGGAGTAGAACCCAATGATTCATCTCTTACATATGACACCCACTGCTCATCCCAAAAACACAGCCTCCTTAATGTCCATCACCCATCTAACCAATCCTCCCATCTACCTCCCCTGCAGCAGCCCTCAGTTTGTTCTCTGTATTTGTCTCTTACAGTTTACCTCCCTCTCTGTTTTTATCTTATTATTCTTTCCCCTCCTCTCTGTTCATCTGTTGAGTTTCTTAAATTCCACCTATAGGTGAAATCATATGATACCTGTCTTTCTCTGACTTACTTTGCTTAGCATAATACCATTGGATTATGATGAACACTGGTCCAAATCTAAGGTGATATTTTTGCCTGTAATGCAGGAAGCATGAACCTGTACTTAAGTTGGATTCCATGAAATATTACTTTTCCAGTGCATTTCTTTATCACCAACAGTACCACTCACACCAGAGCTAGAGGAGACCTCTTCCCTGAGCCTTTCTCAGCCTTTTTCAGGGGTCCTTCCTCATTAGATATGAAGTCCTCAGGACCCAAAAGCATGCCAGAGTGTACCCTATGCCTTTTATGATCCACTTTGGGTATCCAGAACCCACTTCCAAGGAATGAACATCCCTGGTCCATCCTACAAAAGTAAACCAGGGTGCCCAACTCGAATTTGCAAGATGGCTGTTTATGACATGTTGAGGATAAACACACAGTGTGGCCATGCAGGCCGTCCTGACTCACGAGCAAGAAGCTCTTTACAGAACAAGACACAGCCAAGAGTAGAAAAGAAAGGTGGGTGCGCCAAGGACTCAGGTCAGGATTTCTCCACACTAGCATGTTCCAGCTTAAACCCCCAAGGAGGTGAAGAATTCTACACTGAAATCTGCAATTTTAGGACATTAATCAAAGAATATTTGGCATGGTAGGAAGACACCATATTTTATCCACCATGTTCAGTTTGATTCATTTATTTGGTATGTGGGCTTCTATTTGTACTCTTGCTCCAAAACTATAAATGTTAGGGGTAAGCCTGATCATTGCCCCACTGTTTCTCCCTATCGTTTAGTATTCCATATCAATTAATGCTTCCTTTTCAAACATACGTATATCTCCCTCTAAGCAAACCCAATAGTTAAGTATCCTGATTTACATCAAAGACACATTGGAGACTAAGTGTTCCATTTACTAAAGGATTCGATTATTCGGCAAACTCCTCTGATGCATTTGGTTGAGCCAACTGATAAAAGTTTATTATAAACACACACACACAAAATCTAACAAATTTATTTTTTCACGTGTAAAGGTATTAGTAAAAAACACTTAAATGAAGTCCCCTTTAGTGTTATTTGACTTCAGTTAATAATTAGTCACTCTAGAAACACTAGAAAAAGCAGATAAACCAAAGTATAAAAATTGTACTATAGGACTATAGTACTCGGCAAGATGAGCACTGTTAGCATTGAACAAAGCATTTACTTCAAATTTTTTCAATACCATTATGTGCCTTTGAAAATAAAGAGATCTAGATGCTTAATTTTCTAAGAATTATGTCATACCATGACCACAAGCAATTATTCATTACCACCCATGAGCCAGGCATAGTAAGTTAAAGGTTAATAAAGACATGGTTTCTGCCCTATTAGATATAGCTTGTGTTGTAATTGAAGAGACCAACATATAAACCAATAATTACATTATAGTATGAAAGATGCTTTACCAGAAATCTATATAAAATACTATAAAGGACTCTGGAGTCCAGAGATGGAATGACTCTTTCTGCCTGGTAAATGAGTTCATTTTGATAGCACTGATATTCAGACTCTGAGCTTCCTATTCTCATTCAATAAATACTTATTGAACACTTACTGTGGGCCATGCACTATTTTAAGTACTGGGTATACAGTGCCGAACACAACAACATTCTACCCTCACAAAGCTTACACAGACTAATGAATGTACAAGTAAATAGATAAAGTCGTGTCATACCTTCCCCTTGACTGATATACAGTGGGCGCTCAATAAATGCTTGTTGACTGACTCAAGGAATAAAGGTAAATGATGAGCGCACCTCTTTGTACTTCCATTTCAAAGGCAGCCACTGTCCTTGAAGTCAGCATAGTAGACAGTTTTGAAGTTTCAAAACACAACCTGGTATGCCTTCTCTGTTTCACTTAAAAATATGAATCCAATAGGCTTAATCCAAAATCTCTCACTCTGAATTGGGTTACCATGTGTTGTATTTGATTTGTATTTCCATCAGTATCAACCCAAGCATCCTTAGACACCAGCAATGTACATGATTTATAGCAAGTCAGTCAAGGCAAAGCCTATAGCTTCCCTTCACATTTTGACGTTATCAGATTACTTCAGAAGCTGGCAGCAGCTACCATAAGTAACAAGCTGTCAGTGTAAATAAATCACTCTCTCAAAAAATAACTGCTAAAAAGTATAGATTAGTATGAGCAGAGGTGGGCTTGGACTTTTTTTCATTTTCCCCATCCCAACAAGACTCCTATACATTCAATTTTATATGGAAAAAATTCATTTTCTGTCTTTAAGAAAGAAGGTCCAGGCTTAAGATCTCTGTAAGAAATTCACATCTTAAAAGTAAAGTTTGCGGCTCTTGTGTATAAATCATAAGACACTCAATTCGCCATCACCTAGAGAAGCCCAAGTTACGGGTAACAACTAGCAAGTTCTGCGAAGAGCAACCCACGCCAAGCCAATTTAATTTCCTTCTATGATGGAGTGACAGGCTACGGAGATGAGAGGGAAGCAATACATGTAACCCACCTGAATCTCAGCAGGACTCTCTGGTTCCAAATAATGCACTCATGGAAGAGCTAGAAAACCTAACCTCAGTAGTCCTCAGAGGGCTATAGCATCTCACCCCAAATGGCATGGCTAATGTCTACACTGCCTGGGGTGCAGGGGACAACTCATCACCATCCTGAAGTGGTGAATAGTGGGGCCATGGCCACTGTGCATCTGTTGATGGGTCAAGGTTAGAAGGAACAGCATGCAACTGTCCTTACAGACACTAAATAGGACAGGTGCACAGTAATGAGGGAGGCATAAACAGAGTTATGTCCATGAGACAAAGTCTAGAGAGGTCCTCAAACAAGATAAATCTTACTGTGAATAAGACAAAGACAGTGCTCTAGAGAAAAATGGGAGTGTTTATAATTCCCAAAAGAAAAAGGTCTCTGTCACCAAATTCTGTCACTCCCAGTGATGGTGGGCCTCATAGTGGCTTTCAGGCAGAATATGAAAGAAAGTTCACAGTGATGTAACTTTATGAGAAAGTTAGGATCGCACTAGAATAGGTTCAAAGCAGCCAGAGACACAAGACTGAGGATTTATCCCATCACGTCATCTGGCGAATGTCGATCTACAGGGCCCTGTCCTTGTTCTATCAGTATATGCTATAGAAAGAGGTCATAGAGTATCCATAGGAATTAACACTATACATGCACATAAACCCCCTCCCACCATGGTTTATAATCACTTGGTTTCTTTGCTTCCCCATCCCTGCACAAGAAACTAAACATTTTTGGTCTCTGTGGCCACATTTAAATTACTGAAGGTGGTTAAGCAGTTATAGTAGCTCACATGAAAAGTTCCCATTCCAGGATCTCTACCACTAGAAAATCTGGATAAAATGACCAAACACTCTCACAATGGCCAAAGGACAGATGAGGAATTCCCCACAGGACAATGAAGGATGAACCCGGAGGCTTCATGACAAATGTGTCTTATCAGGCGAGTACCCCCTTCTCTGCCAGAGCATCAATAAATGAACCTTCTGACTTCTAAGGACATATGGAACTACCCGGTTTTTCTAGCTAATAATTTTTAAACGTATTTACTCATTCATGAACTTATTCGAACATGACTTGATCACCTACTACTTCTGTGCCTGATTCTCTGCTAACTGTCCTTTCAGTGGCATTTATTATCTAGTGAGAGAAACAATTACATGAGTTGTTATAATAAAACATAACCAATGTTACGATGGCAGGAGAGAGAGGGTTAAGAGCCAAATCAAATGGGGAAATCAGGAAAGACTTCCCAAAGGAAGCCACATTTTAGTTTAGACCCGAAGGGTGACAAATCGGTGTAGGCTAGAGGGAGCAACAGATGCAGAGGCTCAGAGGTAAGAAGGTAGGTTGAACTTAGACAAGTGAGAGGACCTCACCATGGCTCATGTGCCAAGGACAAGGGGAGAGGGGCAAGACCACCACCACCCTTGCCTCTCTCACACACACATATACACACACACACACAGAGACCTGCTTCTCCACCTCCCCCTAAATACACACCTGCTCCCATTAGTCACCATCTCCCTACGTTCCTTTCTCCACATTGGCTTAATGCCCCCTAGCCCCAGAAACACAGCACACTTGTGTGCATGTTACATCACCTGACACTCTTCCCTAAGGCTCTGATCAAGACCCACGGTTCCTGTGTTATCCATTCCTCATCCACCCTTTTTTCTATTACAGCTCCTCCATCATGACTCACAGGGTCACTTAGCCTTCTTCAGATATTCACCTTCGCCATTCGTTCAAGTTTCAGATTAGTCTTCTCTGCCTTTCTTGAGGACGTGAACCATGTTTTCAAGTTTCTACTCTCTCTGTATCACCGCCCTGCACACACACACAGACAGAGTTCACACGTACTGCTTCATGCACAGAAAGAATTAGGCAAACAATAAATGTTCAGTAACATTCAAGAATTTTTATATTTTCTTATGAAAGGTTGTAGGCAGGGTCCCTGCCACTTTTCAGTATTACGGGTTACTGTTATTTGGGATCCTTTTCTAAGTGGCTAGAGGTGTTATATATTTAGGCATAAGACTAAGTAGTTTGGGCTCATGGGAAAAAGCACAAGCTTTGGAGTCAAACCAACATAACTCTCTAAGTTTCACTGACTGCTGTATGTATGTCTTCTGGCAAATTATTTAACCTCTCTAAACATCAGTTTCCTCATCTGTGAAATTGGGATAACAGCCTCAGAGGGTTATTATAAAAATTAAATGAAATAATATATAAGTCATTGTCTGGCTTATTGTAAACAAAAAATATTCAAAAAAAATTCTTTTCTTTCCTATTTCCCCTCTTATTAAGGGAAAAAAAAAAATCAAAGATGGCCTAATGCAAATTTGAGTCAAGTGTTTCCCAAAGAAACCAGATAACTCCAGGAAACAAAACCATCTACGATGCAGACTGAAATGTAAGACATATCTTCTGGCAGACAACATTAGCATTTTTAGTGGAGACAGGTATACAACAATAAAATTAAATTAGAAGAGCTTCATACCATCACTAGAAATGTCCTTTTTCAATTCCACAAAATAAAAATAGAAAAGAAATTAACCGAGGGAAACAAACACCCACAGATTATCATCCTTTGTGATGGAAAATCACTAACTAAAATCATATTTGAAGTTTTTTTGGCATTGTCACGTTAGAGAACACGCTTGTTGGTTAAAATAAGCATTCGTAAAATGTACACAAGGTGGGCATACAACACACACTTTGAGAGAAAATAAAAGCAAGCTATAACCATACACGTCTTACCGTGAATAAAGCCTGTGACCTTTCAAAATGAAGGCAAGAATATAACTCTTCTCCAGAATTTCTAATATGATGCCCTAACATTCGTATTTCCCCCAATAGATATTTTGTTTCCAACTTTAAGGCTGTTGAGGTAGCACTCTTCACATTCCCTATTTGTCTTTCGTGGTCAGCTGAGCTCAGCTACCCAAACACGTACAAACGCTCAGAGGACAGATCTGTCATGCTGACCTTTCATATCTCCCACGCTTTTTAACTGATTGAGATTCCATCCCACGGAAACATGCACACAACATCACCACAGAGCAGAGAAATCAGGTAAAGGATGGCAAAGATAAATATCAGAGAAGCAAGCTAGAACCTGAATGCAGGGGACATTGTTCACAGACTTATTCAAGGGAGGAAAGCTAGTGGAAAGTTAGTGAGGCAAGCAGTACACAATGCAAAATTAACCAGTGACCTTTACCTGAACATCAAAGGTCAAAGCCATTTCTAAGGTAATACGTTCTGGGCACCATGTGCTGGCCTATGCGTGAACTAGAACCCTGTATCATCAAACACTGAGAAAACCAACAGAATGAAAATGTCTTCTGCATCTGAAAACAACTGGAGCTCTTAATGAAGAAGGACTAAGTGTATTATTATACCCACAACTGGCTCCCAACTCGCTGGTATAGGGAGTTACAGATGTCTCAAAAATCCCAAAACACAACAAGCAATTTGCCTCCTACTCCACCGTCAGCTTATCTTGTTGGGCTATGTGAGCCTTCATTCTATGAAACCCTACAGTCTTCCAAAGGAGGGCTAAGAAGTTATATTGGTCATATTTAAAACACTCTGGGAACCCCTGTATCATGACGAGTTTTACCCACTATATTTTCCCTCCACGTGAGATGAGAGCTTCCCTCCCAGTAGGGGCCTTGGTCATGAGAAATGAGTGTTTTTCCCTTTTGCCAGTAAGAAATCTTAAGACCTGGTGTAAAAACCATTCAGGCATAACAAGTTATAGCCCAGCGGGCACACTGATTAGCTAGGTTCTATAACCATAAAGTCAACAATAATCTACCTACATGCCCTTTCTGCAGGTGGTTGACCCACGAATGCTAAGTAAGTCAGCAACAGTTCAGCCGAAATTACATTGGAGAGCATTATGCGTAAACATGAATGCTCCAGCTTGTCCTTAACTATACCACTGGGACTCCAGACTTGCAAAGTAATCCATTACCCCCACTCACCAACAACCCTACTGCAACTTTTTTCCTTCTTCATATGAATTTTCCCCACTATAACTGCATTCATGCTTACTGTGTCTCCCCTGTTAACGTGGCCCTTCGTGCTTTCAATTGTGTCTTCTACACACGTTATCTTTTATACCAAAGAGGAGGTGACTACTCCTTCACCATAGTACATAAACTTTAAGTTGATTTTTCTAGTAACGTTGACTGATCATACTACACTGTTTCCACTCTCTTCACAGCCTCCCTGCAGATGAGCCACGCACTGGAAACCCAAGTCCCTAAAGCATAGGACCACAGGGCAGGGGATACATACATACACAGAAAACACACATGCACTTTTTTTTTAACTTATTAAGGGGAAAATATTCAACTATGACCACTCACTCAATAGCTATAGTCTAAAAGTCTAGAAATGTTCCCAATGTTCCCTAAGTTTTTCTAAAATAAAAAGAGCTTTAAAAATCAAGCAAAAACCCTTTCACCCAGACAAGCATAGATACAGTTCTTGAGTATGACTATTAAAATATTCTGTTGTTGTTGTTTTTTAATGGCTTAGAATTTAGACCAAGTTAACAGGAACAACCAAAAGAACAGTGCATCTCTTAGACTCTACTAGGAAGAGCTGAATCCGAATCTACCCTTAAGAAAAGCCATTACCTCCTCTGAAAGCAGCAGGTATGAGACCTAATGGCCTGTCATAATGAAGGGTCAAGTCTCTCACATTGGGACTAATACCACTGTGTGACACAGAGTGATTTACAAAACCCCTACTCAAAAATGGTGCAGGAAGTTTGACGATTCATAAAATCATAAATTATAAATCAATTACTGGAGATGGAGAGATTGATTTATCCCCAGCCCCATTCATTCCCAAGGTGTGAAACCCTTTTACAGGAACGCTTGAGCTAAAGGAGACAAAGAAAAGGAAGGCCCCTGGGCTACTTCTGCTGTCCTGGCCTTGCTTTGCAAACCTATTGCTCCTGTAAGTCTCATTTCAATCCAGTAGTACCCACCTCTAGAGATTACCACTGGACCACAGGAACAAATTGAAGGAAGACAGAAGTGGTGCTGGCTTTGGGAAAAAGGGGGCTTAGATTTTCATAGTTCCCAAAATCCAGGTGGAAATGGAAAAGAATCCTATTAAATATTTAGGACATTGAGCCAGACAGCTTTGCACATCCCCACATGCAGAAACACCTGCATACATAACCAATATTTTTAGAACTCATCTGACATGATTTATGAATCATGTTTTTCTAAGAAGTTCATCATATATGTGTTCCTAAATTTCTATAGCACAGGAGTAGTTTTCTCATTCTTGAAAAAAGTCAATATGCTTCTTTTATATTTGAGATGATAAAAGTAAAACAATCTATTGTGGCATAGCCCTGGGTTCCGTTCTGTAGACAGGCATTCACAGACAGGTGTAACCAAGCAATATACCCTCAGAGGGAAATTTTAACCAAGTCACAGAGCTGAGTGAACCTCACACTTATCCACCTTGTGACTCCATTCCCTAAAACCAGCATTACGAAAACAGCTGGCAGTGCCCTCTACTCCTGAACTTCTCCAAATTAATGGTTCAGTGGCTAGGAACAATATAAGAACCACTTATCTGAACCCTCGCACATAGATGAGAGTATTATGATTCCCAATTTAGAGACGGGCCAAGTGAGGTTCAAAGTGAAAAGATCAGAAGCCGCTGGCAGGAGACAGGTCTCGGGGTGATTCCAACCACTCCTGCCTCTAAGTGCCATGCTTTCTCTACAATATCATGCTGCTGGTTAAGTCAATGAAAGCATCAGTATTTCTCAAGCTGCATAGCTGAAGACATACATCTCTCCCACCATCCCTCAGATAAATTTTAAAACTAAGAGAATAAATGGCAATGCAAATACTACTATTAGATATTTATTATGTTGCAAAGCTTGAAAACAGTCAAGAAAATGGAAAAGTTACTTTTTTCCTACACAAATTTGTTAATGGGTAGCATAATGGGGAGCCCTGTTTGCTGGCACTCTGTGAAACGTCTACAAATTGCCTCTGCAAAGCATTATAGGTTGTCAGACTAATGTAGTTGAAGATAATTTGGCCTTTCAGTGAATTGAACCTCACAGCACGATTATACTCCACAACCAAGTAGAGTGTCACAATTATTCTTTCATGCTGAATTACCATATAATGTCATGAGTCTACCTGTCATAAGTCCTGTAGCCTAGTTTGAATTTTTTTCTCCTAAATCTATGGTTCATGGCAAAAATATATGTATATATTTTTGCTTCTAATGGAAATCTGATTGTTTTTATCAACAATAAATTTCATAGCAAATCAAAGGATATGCTTGGACAAACAATCCGATACTCAAGGTTAAAAAACATACAAATAATAAATTGCTGGTGTGTCATGTTCAATTTTTACTACAGCATTACACTGCAATAACCATAACAGGATCTAAATTGTTGTCAGAACATTAAACAAACCCCCATACTTCACAAAGGCATCCTGTCTGAGTAATTCATACAACGGAAACAACTATCAAATTTTCCACTGTCCCACCGCTACACCATACATCAGTGCAATTTTATGTATTTGGACAATTCGTTGAATAAATTACTTCCATCCTGCCTGCTCTTGCCACTTCTGTTAAGAGTCATATCAGTTTTAATTGTCTTTCTGTCTATATGGAGCCACTGTTTTTCTGGCCATTTCCTGCACTGTTTCCTGAGCACCAAAATAAACTACAAACATCCACCAGAGCTGGGCGCCAGGGACATACAACTACAAGAATGGGGAGTCGAAGTGGAAACCAAGAGAGCTTCTGCCCTCTCCTTCCACAAGACAGTTGCTGAATGTGTGTTTAGGAACATAACAATTCATTGCATGGTTTGAGAACATGGGGTCTTTTCAACATCACAGCTGTAACCAAAAGCTAAAGGTACTCACCAACCCATATTCTACTGTTTCCACTTGGTTGTTTACTTTCTTGGTTCATTACCACATCCAGCCTGGCAAAGGAAATGGGCTCAGCCAACAAACATTCCCAGTTGCACTTGGAGCATGATTCAACATGGAGTCAATACAGCTCATCATCCAGTTCATTGCAAACCCCACAAACTGTTTTCCCTTTGGCTTACTGCTCCCAAGCAAATGACAAAACCACCTTTCCTCGTTGGATAATGTGTAGAGGTTCATGTCAAAAGTATAGTTGTAGAACAAGTAACACCATAATGGGGACAAATAAATGTTGTCTATAGAAGGTGGAGTTAATGACTTACCAGTGTGTTTCCCAACACCTTCAATAGTGAACTAAATTGACACCAACCAAAAACAATCAGATCAATCGAATGCAACTGTTTCCTAAATAAGATCTTCTTAGATTTGCCTGCAGTTCGGTACACGTATTTGCACAGCCAAAGTCAACCTACCAGGTCAGATAATTTAATGGAAAATGATGAGTTAAAGCTCCCACAGACCCCAAACTAACTGGGGTGCTGTTTTATAATTATCCCCTCACCTATGTCACCATAGCCAAATAACCACACTGAAATCTCATTATACTAGCTATTTGAAGCCTGATGCTGCCTAAGGAACTATTTTATGCTGATCTACTTTGAACTGGCTCCAAAACAGACCACTGTATACTAAACGCTGCCCTACAATACAGTGTTGGGTGTGTGACACCAGTTGGCCTGGTTTTGCTCCTCAGGATGACGAAATCGAAGGAAACCCCATTCAGAGAGGTTACCCTCGACTTGGTACCCCCATGTTAACTCGGTAGCTGTGCTGGGTAGTAGAAGTAACTCTTTATTTATAACCCCAAAAGCAATAATAAACACAAAACTATGATTTACTCTGAACCTTCCTATTATTAAAACACTTTGTCTTATAGTTTTATTGATTTACAATCTGTCCTACTTACTTTTTTAGCATCTGAAAACAATCAAGGCACAAAGCTGCAAAATGTTTGGACATTAATTGTTAGGAGACAGCATTTTATTCCAGGCAAGGGGTTTGAGTCCTCGACAGCGATGCATTCTGGTACCAGAATGATTTATGGTCTTGTAGCAATAACGATGCACCAGGGCCATTAACATATTGGCAGGCCCTAGGATGGATTAGTGGCATTGATTATTTCATGGGCCACTGATACCCATTTGTTACGAGGAGCTCAAAGATGGCCTCTCCCTAACTGAAATCTTTTTATGAGCAGACAGCATTTTAAGTATTAGGAACCTGGGATTTGGGCCATTTTTTATCATCTTGCTGTCGCCTCACCTTAGTATGCACCCAAAAAAAAAAAAAAAAGTCAAAAAATTAAAGTTCATTCTTCACCACCAGCCTTAATTCCTCAACTCGTCATAACCATGTCTTCTTTAAAAATTAATGATTGCCAGCATTTAGCCACTGGTTGTTGCTATGAAGATCTATGCAAAAAGCAAGGATCCCTATAGAGCGTGTGATATATGGAATACTCTTTATTACTACAATAAAACTTACTGACATTTCAATACTTCTGCAAATAGCATTATAGTATCAATCTTCTGAATTAGGTTGAAAATTAAGTTGTAAATTAAAAGAAAGTGTACTTTGGAATACAACATGATATGTCACCTAGAGAAGGACCTTTGTGCATAACTGAGCCGAGCTGGGAACAGAGAGATGAGCCCGGTGCCTCAGCAGTGCTGCTCGCATTCTAAAGATCTAGGTTACACCACAAGAATTCATCCAGAAACCCTGATACCCTATCTCGAGGGACATTTTCTTTCACTGTAAAAACTCAAGGGATTTGACAATAGCTTTTTATGAATACAGTGAAACCCCCAGTCTTAATATGTTTTTCTCCCTTGCCACATTCTTACCATACATTTCAAACAGGGCACATAGAATAATAAATGCCTTATGAAACACATGGAAATTGTATATCCATTGTGCTTATAATGTATACACACACATATAAAAATGATTCCCTCTGTCTCACCAAATACAAAATTACTCTCATCCCCACCCACTCTCAGCCTGGTCTTCAAAGACGCTCAGAGCAGAGAGCCATCCACAGCACTAAATGACAACACCCATAGCTTGGATAGCTTTCAAACTATTCAGTTCGGAGGCTAATGTCACATACTGTAAATTGCAAAAAGCCTCAGATCGGAGCCAACGCCAAATGGTGAGGCAAAAGACTACTGACTTTCAAATATATATTTGTTGAAAAGTGTCTTAAATCATTTTGACCCATCTTCCAAGCATTCTCTGTACCCATAAGATGTAAAGATGCAGAGATAAAACAGAGTTGTTCTTTGATGAAAATCCAAACTAACTCCAGCCCATGATCATTTCTCATGCTTCCTTGCCTGTTTCTTTTGACTAGACCCTCCTTCAAGAGGGTGTCTATTTTTCTTAGATCCCACTGTGCACACCCCTCACATCTTCAGAGATCTACACACACCAGGCCAGAGAGAGTAGAGAGATTTCATCTCAAGAGCCAACTCTGCTCCCTTTGCAGTGGCGGGCTGTGATGAGCAGGATTCTGAGGCAGTTTTGACTCGACAGGAAAAGATGCCGTAATCAGTCATGTAAGCAGAGAACACAGGAGTGAAAAAGATGGCCCAAATGCTGCTATCCATGCCTCTGAATTCAGAAGTCAACACACTTTCCTTAACTAACCGCAAGACCATTCAGTTAAGCTCAATAAAGACCAATATTTGGAGAGTATTTCCATGCATAGAATGGGCCTAAAAAATCGCAGCATCTTCTCTAATAGAGTCTTAACACAGACCACAAATCAAAGGATTTCAGAACAAAAAGAATCATGAGCTGGCACAATCCAAGTCTTTTATTTCATAGGTGGAAAAGCCAAGACCTTGTTAAGTGAGTCACATACGGTCCCACAACTAGTGGTAGAGAAACAAAACCCCAGGCCTCCCACACGCATGCGCTCCACACCTACCACAGTGCCTCCTTTCTGAGCCATCTTACGTGCCCCCTGTTCTTCCTTCCTTCTCGTGTGTAAAATTTTCATATTTTACTACAGTTTGATGTACTGCTGCAGACTTCTCAGACTTTGGATTATAGGATAAGACATAAACTCAATAATCTATATTACTGCAAATTTAGGGAAACAATCTCGGAATATGATAAACGGTAATTCAGGGTTAAGTAGAAAACAACACAAAGAATTTGCCACTTGTGAATTTCCACGTTTCATTTTAAATAGAGAAGAAAGACATTGTAAATGTGTGCTTGAATGCAAAGAGATTCTTTGTGCTCTAATCTCTAACTTATGAGGCCTTTATATGAACTACCCAACATTAAAATTACTAACATTAAAGGGGTGCCTGGGTGGCTCAGTTGGTTAAGCGGCTGACTTCGGCTCAGGTCATGATCTCACAATTCCTGAGTTCGAGCCAGGCCTCAGGCTCTGTGCTGACAGAGCCCTCTCTCTCTCTCTCTCTCTCTCTCTCTCTCTCAGAAATAAACATTAAAAAACATTAGAATACACAGGGAAAAGAACACACCCTCCAAACTCTTAAATCAACTCCTACCATATCGAGCTTATAAATCAACTGGTTAAGTGGACCTTCCATTTCCCATGGAAATTAAAGTTCTCACTCTTTACAGCTCTCTATGAAAGAGCTCAAGAGTAGACTGAATAGATCATGGCCTTCCCAAGACAACAAGGGATATTGACTAAGGGATACCACCTTCATTACTTCAGCCAGAAATCCTACAAGGCTGTATGCAACCCTACTTTCTCCTCAATACCCAGAAACAGATTTTCAGCAAGTTTCAAACTCTGTCCTCCAGGGAGAATAATACATGACCACCTATAAGAAAAGGAGCTTCTTTCCCACATAAAAGTTGGGGAGGGGAAAAAATTTTTTAAATCCTTTCTGGAGAAACACTCCAAAACTTGGAAAGAACCCTGGGTCACCACTACAAAAGTTAACAAGTGAAATGTAGGTCTAATGTAATTTGAACAAGCTGAAATGTCAGTCTTTTCCTTTTTATTTACTTCCTAGTTAAGATGGAGAGCGGCTGGTTACCTGCTTACATAAAACCACCCCAGTGCACCGGCAGAGTATGACTCCAAGATTCTCTTCTCTAAGCAAATAATGCCAACCCCGTAAAGCTCTTCAGATATATCATTTTGCAAATTATTGTTATCTCTACAGTTCCTCTGGACTTTTGCCAAATTTCCCACATCCTTGGTAAACTCAGTAGTCCAGATGGCATTACAGGGCTGGGTGTTAATTGAAGAACAGCTTAACTGTTTGGACATGTTATGCATCTATTACCCAATTGTCAATCTTGTAATGTTTGCTGTATGACTCTATCTTTGGGGAAATGAATGCCAAATGAAAATTTACCCTAATCTATTTCTCTTTTTATTCTCTTAGGGCTCTTTCTGATGATTTGTTAACCTGCTTCACTTTATTCTACAAGCTCAAGTCAGTCACATAACCAAAATTAACAACCAAGACCTGGAATAGGAGTAAATGGTTATTGACCGAGATACTTGTCCTCTTTGAAATATTTATCTTTTTGTCTGCTACAACCATTCATAACCATGACTGTTAACATGTACAGTAACAAAGAGCACACAATGACGGAAAGGATTCTCAACATATATTATTCTCATGTTTCTAAATTCTACTTTTGTTATATGCTTTTACAAAATACCTACTCTATTTTTCTAATAAAACCTTATTAATTCACCTAAGACATTGCAAGTTTTGAAAGATACTGAAGTTGAATTTTGTCCTATTTCTGACGGAGAACCAAATCAGCTTGTGACAAGTGCTTAATAAATTCTATGTTGGGGCGCCTGGGTGGCTCAGTCAGTTTAGCGGCCGACTTCAGCTCAGGTCATGATCTCACAGTCTGTGAGTTCGAGCCCCGCATCGTGCTCTGTGCTGCCAACTCAGAGCCTGGAGCCTGCTTCGGATTCTGTATCTCCCTTTCTCTCTCTGCCCTTCCCCTGCTCACGCTCTGTCTCTATGTCTCTCAAAAATAAATAAATGTTAAAAAATTTTTAAATAAATAAATTCTATGTCGACTAAATAAACAGTGCACTGCAGGATTATTGTTAATTCTTCCCGCTCCCAGTACCTGTGCCCTCTGCCATGTGATTTTGTGGTTTCTACCAGTGGAGTATTTATCCCTAAGCTACTGATAATGGTCTTGACCACAAGATTCACTACACCCACAGAATGTGGGCTGAAGGGACAATGGGCCAGTTCTGAGTCTACACCTTAAAGCATCATATATCACATATTTCCTCTGTCCCTCTGTGAGCCTGTGACATCTGAAATCAGAAGAGCTAGACTGGAGAGTCCATTGCATCCAGACAAAATAGAGACACAGGAAGGAAAGCAGCACAACCAAGGCACAGACGTACTACACAAAGCAGAGCTTTGTCAATCTGCAGACCTTTGTGTGCAATAATAACCATGCATCACTATGTGCCACTAGGTGTTGGAGTATTTTTTTAAGAGCAGCATGGTGCGGCAAGTGATACACAATAGATGGTGCAAATAAGATTGCAGGGTAAGGTGTGACCACCTTAAGAAAAATAATCCATTAATACAGGAAAAAAATTAAAAAGTTGATCACGATGTTTTGGTGGGGGGGGAGTTCATTTAATACATGAATCCTTCTAAGAATCCTTCTAATTTTGAGGCAATAAAACATTTTAAAAACCTAAAAATTAATTTTTAGTCCATTAAGTAGGAGAAACCTTGGTGCCAAGTATCTCAACTACTAAAGTTTTACCCGGTGGTCAGAGAATGTGCATGGCGAAGAACTAAATAAGGAATGAAGTTCACTTTCCTAACCCCCATCCGAGGAACTGGTAGCTTGTTGCCTATTTCAATGAACACTCTACCCTCTGCTGGTCCTTAAAATGAACATATGTTCTCTGTTTGGAAGGACAGGATGGCAGTATCTGTAGGTTCCGCAGTGAAACAACACAGCTAACTGAACTTGTCTGGTCAAGTTAGCCAGATGAGGCATCTCCAGCTACTCATCATGCCCCACACCTCCCCCACAACAGCCTCCTGGCCCATAGGTGTCATCTCAGGAGGACAGTGAAGCAGAGCTTCCCCAGAGAGATCAACTGCAGCAGGGGATTCTCTTCCAAAAGACCTCCATGTGCCACAAAGGTAGCCTCTGCAGCATGGCAGTAAGAGCCATGCCATTAAAGGCAAGTTTCCGTTTTATGCGCTCAAGCCTTCTGTGGCAGGATCCCACAATTCCTCAGGAAACCTGATTTACCATCCCATCGCCCTGTTTTTATAGGGCTTGACTCTGCAAATGGAACTGATGGAGACCTCAACCGCGAGTCACTGAGCCCTCAGGTATAATTGCAGATTTACAATGCCTACAAAATCATTCTGTCATACTTGTGTCTTCTCGATGTCCCCCTGGAGGGGATTCCCTAAGGCTTAAGCTGAGCTCTGTTTGCTGCTCCCCCTCCCTCCCACCACACCCCGACCCCAACACTGGCCAAAAAAAGATTTTTTCCTCCTGTGAGCCCACTTTCCCTTACCCCAGAGTCCATACTCCAGGAAGCTCTATAAGGATCTAATGACTGCTAGTGAAGACAAGGCCATCACGTGTAGGAAAGCTCACTTATGGGGTGGCTGACAAGGTATTATGGGGAGAGGTGGGATGGGAAGAGAGAGAAAAGAAAAAGTGTACTCTGAGGCATGTTGGTGAGACTTTTCACAGCTAATCACACACAAGACTGATTCACTACTCACTCTGCTCTGCTCACTCATTTTTCATATCATACTTTTCACTGCCCCATCAGCCTGTTCCACCAAGGTCAAATGAAGGGAATGATAGCATGTACACCACACTGAGATTTATTATAAACGGAGTCACTCACCTTTTATATGGAGCAAATGGGCTCCTGAAATCACCATTTATGAAGATGGACCTGAGCAACATTCATGTGAGGAGACAGCAGGAGAGGGAGACTCAGTCGAAAAGGCACTTTGGAACTCCCGCGGTCTCCCTTCCCAAGCACAGAATACAGACTGAGGCCATCCAGTAGCTTGAACTTACATGTACGTGAGACTTTTAATCAATGTCAGAGTTGAAGTTACGCCTTTGTCCTTTTTTTTTTACATAGAGTTGAAGAAGGTCTTTCAGATAAGATAATATTTTAGCAGATCTTTTGTTTTCTAATTTTTTTAATGTTTATTTTTCAGAGAGAGAGAGAGAGAGACAGAGCATAAGTGGGGGAGGAGCAGAGAGAGAAAGGGATACACAGAATCTGAACCAGGCTCCAGGCTTTGGGCTATCAACACAAAGCCTGACATGGGGTTCAACCTCATGAACTGCAAGGTCAAAACCTGAGCCAAAGTTGGCCACGTAACCAACTGAGCCCCACATTTGAGCAGATCTTAAAGAAAATGCGTCAGACAAAGAACACTGCTCCATGATTCTTATATTCTTTAGATGCTTTAGGTTGCAAGTAACAGAATATGCAACTAAAACTTACTTAAGTAATAAGGCTTTATTATATAACAACAAAAGAAGTCCAAAGATAAGATGCTCATCCAGGGTTAATTCACCAGTTCATGATGTTGCCATGGTATCACCTAAATACTTGCATCTTTCTACTCTGCCACCTTCAATTCAAAACCTCCCCTCAGAGATGCAAGATGGCTGCTATAGACATCACAGGTAGATGCAACCACACCCAGAAAACATTCTTTTACAGAGGAAAACTTTCCCAGAAGTCTCCACCATATAGCAGCAGACTACACCTCATGACCAATGACCATAAAAGGATCACATGTCTATGCCCAAACTAATCACAGGAGACTGGAGAGGAAGTACTTTCCATAATTCCAGGACATGAAGGTCATGAAGGTCCTTTAGTGATATGAAGGGTTAATTACATGAATGGGGATCTGAGCACAAGCATAAGGGAGAACCGAGGTGACTATTGGGAACGACAACAATGTGTCTGCCACAGAATACGTTCCTTATCTACCTCAAGATTTTGTACTCACATTTCCCTTACTTTTCCCAATACTTCCATGGCATCCTTCCTCACATCTGAGGTCTCCACTCAAAGACTAAGTTATGCAAGAGATCTTCTCTGACCACTCCATCCCAAAGAGCCATCTGCTTACACTCATCATTCTCTAGTCTCTACTTTAGTCTTCTCCATAGTGCTTACCAGCACCATGTGTGTGTGTATATGTATTTGTTTACCATCAGTCTTCCCCCTATAAAATATAAGCTCCTTGAGGCACAAAATAGACACTCAAATATTTGCGGAATAAATGAATAAAGAAATGGAATTCACTAGTATGCCTCACCCTTAGTCTTAATTCTCTACCATGTTCGCCATGCCAGCAAACAGTTCTCCTTACCCTTCCCTATTTTCATGCCCCCATCTTTTTGCTCACACTACGCGCTTCCTGCAATGGTCTCTCCGCATTTCCTCCTCTTCTTTAAATACTGTCTTTAAGAGCCAGCTCAAATTCTACTTCTTTCATGTCTGTCTGTCATCATATGATCCAAACCCCCCATGAACTCTCAATAGTATTTTCAATTTGTAAAGCTCATATTACTCCTTTCATAGTGTTTTCCTTGAGCCCAAAACTGGAGCTGTAAGTACCCATAGATCTTGACTAGCTCAAGATCTATGCTATTCTTGCAACTGAGCAAATGAAGTCCCAGAATTGTTTCGACCTGCCCAGGAATGGACCAGAATATGTATAGGGTGGACATTCCTGTTTGATAATTAACCAATGCTAAAATTTGTAGAATATTCTCCAGATGACAATTTTTGATACTTGCTACATGACTGGGTGTTTGGAGAAAATGAACAGCAAAAGAATACATAAGGATAATTCTGTGCTAATAAGCACAAATAGATCACTCCATCAGATCCAAAAAACATGGAATAAGGTTTAATTCAATGCGAGAAAGACTCCTTATCCTTATTCTTTCAGGGTCTAAGCTTACCGATGGAACAGAGAGCATGATAGTAGGGATGCCTGTAAAGAGAAATAAAAAACATCAGGGAATTGAGAAAGATGTCAGTCACTTCACATTTCTAAGCCTTAATATCCTCATCTATGAGAAGAATGGAATTATATTAGATCATCTAGCAGATCTTGCTTTAAAAAAACAAAAGAGCTGACATCAAACCCAGAAAGTGTAATTCCTCTGGTTATAGAAGGTGCTGCTGAAACCCTCACCCTCCGAACTTCTCACTTATCGCCAACAATGGTTCCTTCGCTATTGGATGGCTCAATCTTTGGGGATGTCTCTTCTAGCATTGAGATAGGATAATCCTAAAATAGATGATCATGGTACTAATAGTACTAAGAATACTACAAGACTGCAGTGACCTAAAAACAATTTATGCTAAAGCCCCAGGAAGAAGTTACTAATGTGGGGCAAACACTGGTCTTCTGAAGCCATAAGTCAAGGGTTCATAAACCAGAAACAGATAGATGGATGAAAGGATGGGAGTGAAGGAAGAAAGGCAATTTAACTCTGATTAATTCTAAAAATAATAAAGTTATCATTACTTGCCAATTATACCAAAGCTCATCACAGTTTTATTTACATAAAAAAAGGTTAAATAGCCCAGATGCCCAAAAGTAAGACTGGCAAAGAAACTGGACCAAATACCCTGGGCCTCCACAAGACCCTATGTTGCAGAGGAATTACTGAGGACATGAGAATATGCTAAAGTTGCAAAAAAGATTAAGGAATGATCCTATTTTCTAAAATGTAATGTGTATATGCTTTTTTTCCTAAAGAGACTGAAAGATATACAACAAAATATCAACAGTGGGAACTTCTGGGGAGGTGGTATTACTGATAATTTCTCTCCAGAATTTTCTAATTTTTTTCAAATTTTCTATGGTAAACATACATTTTGTTTATAATAAGAAAAGGGTTGAAATAAATTAGAAGTATAAAATAAAACTAAGTGAACATTCTTTTGTTTATTACCCATCCAACTTATAAGTTCAAAAGTACAAGAGATTTGGAGTGATACACCACAACTATCCAGATTGACCCTAAAGGAACACAGAAGGGGAAAGGTGTCACGTCTCTGGACCACCTGTCAGAATCCTCAGCATAGATCTCATCATATCCAAACTGCATCAGAATCTCTAAGGAGATGGGCCTCAGACACCTGTACTCTGCTTCCGGGAAGCACATTATTATGAGATGTGCTGGTAAACTGGCTGTAATGATCATAGAAGCTATGATAAATAAAGGCAAAAAGAAACTAGTTCATCTGCCTCCACAAATCAGGAGTCGACATGTGAGGAAAGTTACCATCCTTTTCCCAAAAGTCTCCAGAGACCACCTTAGAGACCACAGGTTCCCACAGTACAAAAAGGACTAGACCTCTAAGATATCTGTTACATTGATCTGTATCTCTGAGCCACGGGTGAGCCAGCTTTAGTAAACTTACTTTTATCACTTGTCAAATTTTTCAACCTTTGAAAAATTACTCAATACCAGAATTAATGTATGATATACTATCCAAGTGGTTGGCCAGCTCTGATCTCCTATTATCCCAAAAAGATGCCGGATGTACATGTGAGGATGACACGGCTTCCAGGCTGCCACAACCTTTCATCTGCACAAGGGAGGTGAGTGTGAGCACGAGGGCATATCCACTTCTCAACATCAACACAGTGATCGATTATCTATGCCATACCTGAAAATATGTCTCATGGATCTCCATGCAATAGACAATTTATTAATTTCATTTTTTTAACTCTCATTCATCATTTCTAGCAACTCAACAGTCCTTCTCCCAAGACCTTCTTTTAATTGTGAAGGCAACTGATACTGCATTTTGAGCCAAATTTTCTTAGAACTGTGTTACTACTTCAGACATTTAGTTCTATGTAGACACTGATGAAATAGGTACACTCTGGAGGTATGTCACAAGAAAGATACCTGCCTCAAAACCGGGTGTGTGCACATGGAAATCAGCACCCGTAAGGGGGAAAACGCTTTTTGTAATATGGAGGCAGGGGGAAGCATAGATTCTTTGTCTTTCCAGGCCATTTCTTTGAGGGCAAAGGGAGGAAGGAGTGGGCAGGGGAGAAAGGGGAAAAAAAACTTTATATTTGGATGGAAAATGAATAAAGGATGTATTAGACCAATCAACATCAACTCTGTAATACAAAATTTCCTTCAGTGTATTCCAAAATAAAAAAAAAAAAAAGATTTTCCAAGCTTCCTGAGATCCTGGGTTTCTTAAAAGTACCAAAAATACAATGGCTCATTTTGGAACCATCATCCCTAAGGCTGGACAGAATTAAATTCTGGTAAGTCACCTTTTCACTTTCCCAACAATGTGTGTGTGGGGGGGGAGGGGCTGTTTCTGTTTCTCTTTCAGAATTTTATTAACACTAATTCTTATCCAAGACTCTTAAACCAACTGCTGGTCTCAGAAAATCACTTTCTCTATTCATATAATGAAACAAAATCCTAAACATACATTTGAGTATGGTACTCAATTATAATAATTTGATTTACCTTCTATTCCTTCATACAATCACTGACTGTTTAAAAAAAAATCTCAAATAGCTTTTGGGTCACACTCTTTTCTGAAATAATGATTCCATAAATAGTAAACCTACTGTAGCATACGCAGCCCTATACCTTTTCCTTAGAGGGAAAAACAAGATTCACCTTTTTTCTGTCCCAATTAATTATTTTCTTTTTTTTTAATTGTACTAAGACTTAACATGAGATCTTCTCAAATTCTTTTTTTACCTAATATATTGAAGTTTGGGTTAGGGCAGACTTTCCACCTTAAAGTAAAATATTATAAGCACTAAATATTGAGTCACTCATTAACATATATGAACTGGACAAAGGTAGAAAGATACTAAGTTTTTCTTGCACAAAGGAGGCATGCATTATCATGACTATCACACTCCTTCATAAAGCAACGATAGATCTCTTTCTAGAAACATCATTTTCAAAAGGAGCAGGTAAATATTATTATTTACTACACTAAGGCAACAATAACTGATTAAAGCAAATTTAGTGGAAACATTAAAATAATAGCAGGGGAAGAAAATTTATTCTGCAGAAACACTGTGTGAACTTATTGGAAATAATCAGCTGCTCAGTTTGAATTAAATGAGAGTGAATGTAGCTGGGGGGGGGAGGGGGGCGGTGGGTAGAGTAGAGGGAGGTTGAAAGAGAAAGCCTGGCACACACTAGCTGGAATCTGCTAGTTTCCCTCTGCCGGGCGGCTAGGAAAATCTGCAAAGATGCAAACAATCCTTGGGTGTTCAGTTAGCAGTGAGTAAATTGCTGTGGGATCTAAGGGCGGGCATACTTTAGCAGGCAATTCCTCTCTGTCTTTCATTCTGTTTGTCTGTGTTAAATTCCCCCTCTGCCCTCATCCATTCTCACATCCAGTTCCCCGCTTTGTCCATCCATCAATCCCTTCACTTTGTCAGTGCTGACTTCATCCCAGCTCTCACAGTCGTGTTGCAGCCATCCGGAGGCCGCGGGGGAGCCCCCGCCTGCCGCAGCCTCTCTGCTTCCCGATCTGCTGACAGAGGACCCAGTCAGACGCTTGTCGTTTTCTATTGCACAGGCCAGCAAAAACACTAATACTCAACCTGATTCCTATCGTCCTGCTTTTCACCTTCTCTGTTGAAGAGAATGGAAGAGAGAAAGACACAAGGAAAGAAAAACAGCAGGGGGAGGAAGAAATAGGGTGGCGGGGGTTGGTGGGTAATGGAGAGAGATGTTTGTTGAATTTTCTAGAACAATTTGCACAACAGTCAGGTGGAGGCTCAATCCAGCTTCCTGTACCACACATCAATAGAAATCACAGGGAGAAAATGTAGCACTAATTAAGGGTTGATAAGCTGTAGTCAAGTGCAGTTTAGGAGGAAAAAACCCAGCAGACTACCCAGGCCTGTGCAATCCCAACCCTATACCGAACTTTCATCGCCAGTTTACGGGGGGAAATTTTGCAGTGTTTTTTTAAGTTTTACCTTCAAAATCAAACAGATATGCTGGGAGAAAATATTAGATGATTGTTCTTATTCAAAAGATCATTTGCAAAACATTTCACGGAGGGGGGGGGGGTGAGCTTACTAAAGAGGAAAATAGTTACCTAGCAACAAAACTATTTTAAAACATTCTTCAGTGTACTTGCCTGATTGTGTGCTCTTAATTCAAAGATGTAGAATTCTGAGCACCTGCCGAATTATTAAAATATTTTTTCCCTGAATTCTCAACTCCTCTTTTTCCCCCAGAAAGATGGCAAACTTCATAATAAACCATAAGCGGGATGATAAAAACTTTTCAGTGCTACACGTTTCTTTAAATTTTACTCTTAGAGTGGAAGGCAGAATTTCACTTGAAATATGAGCAATTAAATTAGTAAAACTATTTCTGCAACTGTGCTTAAAATGACTTTAAAATAAAGGAGCTCTGTGGGGTAGTTTTTCTTTAACTACTGGTAATTATTACTAGCATTTGGGAGGTCTTACTACCTGCAAGGCGTTCTCATAGATGTTATTCGATCTTCGGAACCAAACCATTCTCCAAGGATTGGTCCTGCTTTTTGGAAGGGAGAAAGCAGAAACCCAGCAATTCAACAACTTTCCACAACTCATTCATTCCCTACTGCCAAGTAAGGACCATGAGGATTCCAAAATAGCTGTTGGAATTCCAACTCTTTGCCCAAGAGATGGGCACATCCAGTCACCTAGCCCCAGAACTTCTTTGTAATTAAAGAAAAAACCCTGAAAGATCCTCTGGGATAAAAATGACTTAACCTGTTTCTCTATCCAAAGCGTGACCACAAAATATTGAGATAGGTGTTGTAGTATAGCACTCCCAATTCTTATTCGGAGAGACTATTCCATTTTGTATTGAATGCAACTAACAACGTGTACAAACGAACCAAGAGAAGTTTCCAGAAGGCCACTAGTGATTGGGCATAAATGTGTTGCCTTTCAAGGCACTGACTCTAAAGAGATAAGTACTCACTGGATGATTTAGTCTTGGTGTGTGTTAGGAAATCAGTCACAGCATCCTGTGGCTACCACACCTCATACCAAGGAGGATTTGGGAGGCAAATGGCAAAGGATTCACCAGGGCTGTACCAGCACAGCATGAAGAGAAGAGAGGAATGAAAGGCCAGCAAGGCCTCCCTGATTTCCAGACTCCACTCTGCACTACTGTCCTCCTCTAATCCAGAACCCTCACCCACAGTTCGTTTCTCACTCCTTTTGTTTTCTCGAACGCGCATGCCCAGATGGGCCTTGGCCGTGACACAAGAGACCAGGGAAAGGGGAGAAGAAAAGGCAGCGGCACAAAGTGTCCTCTGTGTTGCTACTATGCACATCAGACATCTCTAATTAGACAGCAACAAAATTTTATTAATAGGATGGACATTATAGAATGAGCTTGTTATAAATGGGCCCTGTCAGGGCCTTATTCAGCTACCAAATGAGTATTCTCAGTTCAGTGCTCTCATCTGAGGCATCACGCCTAGTGCTGGATAACAAATGATTGCTATTAACCGTATTGTTAGTAATGATGGCTGAAAACAAACAAAAACCCATAAATAACAGTCTACAGAAAAATTAACCCATAAACTTGATAGATATCCAGCTGAGAAATAATAAATGACACTTTGGGGCCTGCTGGGAGAAGCTAGTGGTTTTTGTTTTCCTCTCTGTCATTAACACATTTTCTGTGCTAAAAATTAGATTCTGATATATAATTATCAACGCTCCCAGATATTAATTCTGCTATTGCTCCCTCGGTTTCTCTTCTGGCTGGGCTATAATGTTATTCACAGATTACTCTGAGAAAACACATCAAACACTTAACAGAACAGGTCAAAGTGACAAGCGGCTTCTGCTGACAACATCAACCTGCACCGTCTTTTTAACCAGGGACACAAAACAAATTTCTCATATTAATTAACTAGGGTTTCCTTCCAGCCACAACAGGCCTGTACAATGTGATGTGAGCTAAGCAAATTCCCTACTTCTCTAATGAAGGCGGCCAAGGGAAGCGAGGAGTAACAAAATTATCTTGCATTTATGGCATTCAAATCCACATTCATTAATGTCTTTCAGGGAGGAGACAAGGTTCAAAACAACTTTCCAACAGCAGAGCTTCTCTCACCTTGAGCCCCTTCCTCTCCCAGGGCTCAGGGGAAGGGCAAGTACAAATGTACGCAAATGAGCATGTAAGCAAGAGATCTTCCCCTAAAGGAGCCAGGATTTCAGCCACAGTATGCGAGTTAGCGCTGTCACTGAAAAGGACTTAAATTTCCCAAATGCCATGACTTCCACACAATTAATTCACCTTGACTAAAATACAATCTCACCTATCAATGGCTCAGATTTGCCAGGAACTACAAAGTGAAATGAAATTCACCAAGCTCCTCCACGGAATGGCCTGTATCCTGTGAGCAGACAACAGGCCTACACACACACACACACACACACACACACATACACGTTACACACACTGCATGCTCATGCACATATATGAGGTCCTTATCACCAGTATAGGCATTACGATGCCATCTATTCTATGAATTTCTTCTGCTATCTCTCTGAAATTTAATTTCAGGGAAAATAATTGGAGGGAAACTTTATTTTAAATCAAAAACATGAAGGAATCCAAGTTAAAGAATATATGTATAATTGTTACGTTTGGCTAAAATTAAGATGATGAAATTTGTTAAGACTAAAATGAAGTGGGGGTGGGGGGACTATGAAAATAGGTCAGTGCAAGTAAGTGAATAAATTAGCGGGTATACCCTCCATTTCCCAAGCCTATCCTCCTACCAGGGGAAAAAGAGGCCGCAGCTTCCTAGTCGTAAACAAATGCCTTCAAACACAAGCTCTTTTGCCAGTTAGGAGAAGGAAACATCAGAACGAACAGGAAAATTGTTTAAAATTAGGCAATATGGCCAAGTCTCGAAAACACAGAAACAAAAATAAGGGAGGGCAAGAATTAATGTAGCAGGAGAGAAGAGAACATAGGTAACAATCAAGAGAACTAAAGCTGTCATGTGAAAAACCAGAGGGGAAATAGATGACGTGTTTGAACCCCAAAGTTAGAAAACCTTGTCAATCCCCAGCAGTAGTGAGATGTTCCCTTTTTCCTTTCAAGCTCCATCGAGGAGCCTGGGCTGGCCACGATCTAAGTAATATTTCTGAGAGATGATTTTTTTTAAATAAGCAAATGATCTCCCGTCTCCCGTGCCTTGTTGTTAACCCCCACGCCTCATGCCTCATCCCTCTGATCACGCTGCCTTGATGGTAAGAGCCTACACTGCAAATCCCTCACCCTCCATGCACTCCATTTTCTCAGTATCTGGCATTGCGATATTAAATAACTATAAAACTAGAAAGCCAAAATAACTAAATCACCTGGCAGCCAATTTCTGAGAGTTAAACCACAAACCCGGAAAATGGTGGAGTGTGTTGAAATAATGTAAAGGAAACCCATAAATTCAAACTTTATGTTCTGTAAAGAACAAATATGAAAAAGGCATCAAAATAATGAAAGATTGTTTATGTATTCTGGCATGAAATGGGAATGTGTTATGAGAGAGAGAGCAGTGGTGGAGACAGATCGACGAAGCTGACAGTGTGGTATTCATCCTGCACGGTGGAGCAGACGCCCCGCTAGTGGCAGTAGACAGCGCAATAAATCAAGGGCTCTCGAAGCTGTACCTACAGCTTATTACATCCAAGATGACAAATAAATAATAATCCCTGTCAGAGCGGCCCTTTGCTCAAGGATTGAGCCTGAAACCTTTGGCTCATCACTCCTCATCTTAAGTGAAAACACTAGAACTAGGGAATTGGAGGCCACGGTTTGCTAAGCTCATGAAACACAAAACAAGCGGGACCCGGGAACTACGACTGAACAAGAAAGGTCAAGAAGTAAGGAAGGATAAACATTTAAATAATCCTGACCGAGAGGGGGGAAAGCAGCAAAATGAATTCGGGTTAACATGTCCTAATCACCAGGGGGTGAAAAAACACCCGACACCAATTCCTTGTCCCCACTCCTAACAGGGAGAAATTCCAGGCTTCATTTGAAATGCAGTACCGATAAGCAAAGAGGCAGGGTCGTAGAGGCGCGAAGATCCAAACTCCAGTGGCCACCACCCTCCCAATCTCTCCCCACCCCTTTCGCCCTCCTGCCTTACTTGAAAGCTAACCAAGTGGTGGAAACCCATTCACCCCATGTAGTAACAATTCTAGCTTCCTCACAGCTTCGAAGGAGAGGCGACAGTGCTGTCCAGGGCCCAGGCAAGAAGCAGGCTCAATCAGAGAAACATTACTGCTGCCCAGCATGGTGACTTGGTCACCTCCTCTCCTGTGCATCACTCACTGGCTCCTCAATGTAGGGATGCCAGAACACTCTCTCCAAATCTGCCAGACATCCATACGCATTATGATCTTGAACTTGTCTCTTAACTCTGAGCATTCCTATTCTCCTGTTGTTCCTGAGTGGGTAGGTGGAAGGCTTTCTCCAAGAGACCTGAACAGTTCTTTCAGACTACCCCTCTGTCTGGGTGGGCTTCTACATCTGCGGTTCCCAAACTGGCTTTCTAAGCAAGGCCATGTCTTCTCCCTGACACATGCCCATTCCTTCACTGTCTTCAGGAAAATACAGGAAAAGCACCATAAAATCTGATAGGGCCAAAAGGGTGTGGGCTCTGGCTCCCCCAGAACCAATTCTTCCCCACCTCCCCGCCGGACACACATACATGCATACTCCATCCTAACAACCCCTGAATATGCTGCCAGCTGCCATTTAGTCAATGTAATACAAATCCCCACCACCTCTGGGCATTTAAACAAAATTATGTTTTGTCATTTGAGAGAAGTGCATAAAAATAGTTCTGTTGAAGGGTATAGGAATCATTACGAAGACCTAAGTCCCAGGGGCTAAAATAAATTTCTGAGATTACGAAGGGAAAATGACCATCATTTTATGCTTATCTTAGAGGACAGTGCCACCAATGCTTCATCTACCCATACTTCTTCAAGACAAAGACTACATGGCACAGTGGAGCAAGCACCAGGTTTGGTTAGGTGGATGCAAGTTCAAATCCTAACTGTGCACAAGGTGGAAGGCCTCAGGCAGATCACTGGACCTTGCTAAGTTTCAGTTTCCTCATCTGGGGAAAGAAAAAAAAAAAAAAAGCTACCACTACTAATATTCAACCCACAGGATTGCTTTGAGATTCAATGAGATCATGCTTGACAGTTCCTCCTGTATTCTGGACGCCCAACAGATGTCAGTCCTTATCCCAGTTTGACTCTTCCTAATTTTATGTCCTCAACTAAAGCATAATTTTGAATATGGTATCATCTACATGACCTTAGGTCCTTTTCAAAATATCCAAAACTCTCTACAGAAACACAAGCTTCTTATAAAAATCATTGAATCTAAAGCATATATATAGCACAGAAGTTGGAGAAAATCTATCTAAGGCTTTTAAGAGATTTGGGGCTATAAGTAGGTGAGTGATACAATAAAACGCAATCACTTCAACCCAATAAGGACTCTATTCCTAATAAATGAAAATATAGAAAATTTATATGCACGAAGACATACATTATACTGTTGTTATAGCAAAAAAAATATGAGGGCAAACTAATAAGCCCATAAGTAAGATTTCAAAATGTTTAAAATATTTTATATTATGGAATGTTTATTTGATGAAATAATATACAGTCATCAAAAGTGATCAACAAGATGACAAAGCAGGGCACCTGTTCAGTTGGTTAACGGCTCAGGTCATGATCTCACGGTTCATAAGTTCAAGCTCCAAATCAGGCTCTGGGCTGACAGCTCGGAGCCTGGAGCCTGCTCCTGATTCTGTATCTCCTTCCCTCTATGCCACTCCCCTCCTCACACTGTCTCTCTTGCTCTCAAAAATGAAAAAACATTAAAAAAAATTTTTAAGACAACAAAGCAACATGGCAAAATGCGTATTATTTAATGTAATATGAAAAAAGCTGAACATAAAATTGATACTTGGCTCTCATTTCAACTATGCTGCTTTATGCCTCTGGAAGAAGACAATACACAGCACACATAATAGTCGTGCTGATGTGGCAGAAGCAGACCGTTGTTTTTACTCTTCCATTTTGTTCAAATTTTTCATGATTATGTTTCACAATACTTTTCAAATTTAAAAAACAATTTTAGAGGTGCCTGGGTGGCTCGGTCAGTTAAGCATCCAACTCTTGGTTTTGGCTCAGGTCATGGTCTCACAATTAGTGTGATCAAGCCGTGCATCAGGCTCCGCAGTATCAGCCTGGGGATTCCTGCTTGGGATTCTTTCTCCTCTTTTTCTCTCTCTAAAAATAAATCATCATTTTTTAAATGTCAAAAGTCAAGAAGTTAGGTTAATTAAAAATTGGAAATCTGGAAATAAAAACTATAGCCACCAAGAATTTTTAGGATCCCGCTGCTTCTTGTCATCCAAGGCACTACTGTGGGGACCTCTAGTGAGCTGGTGGGCAAGATGGAACATAAGTCTTTTTGAAACGTTGCCCTCCTGGGCCCACCTGCCTTCTCCAGCTATCCCCCGCATGGGCAACCTGCTCTTTCAGCTCTTTGTTACCATCCCCCATGCACACTTCCAGCCTTACTGATGAAGCTATCCAGCCTCTCCCTTTTAAATGAAACTTCAGTCTTCAAGTTTGAAGCCCCTTTTAAGATTTTACTTGCTACCACCATTGAGTGTCCCAAAGAACCATTTCAAAAGCGAGCTGTGGAGGACAGTTGGAAATCAGACAAGGAGGGGAGATCAAGAACATCGAGAAAAAGCTATCCTCTAACTATCCCAATCCCTGAGCCCCTTTCCTCGGCCAGCATACAATTTCTGGTCCTTGTATCTCCCTTCTTTCTGTTTCTTATTCCCTGGACTAAAGGGGGGCAACTGTCAAGTTGCCTTAACTTTCCGCAACCTTAACTTTCCACAAACATTCCAACTAAGACAACTTGCTGATACTTTGTAGATTGGGGCTTTGTTATCAAGAGACAGCTGGGGACCCTGACCTTTCATGGAAACAAGAAATTAACACTGGGGTCTTGTTCTGTGTTAAGTCCTTCGATAGACAGCTTAACCCCGCAGCAACAAATTCGTGAGATGACTGGACTCTTCCCAGCCCACAACAGCTCTCCTTCTGTCATCTAGGTAAAGACATTTTCTTTAGGATGTGTATCTGTGCAGTCCTAGGTACAGAAACCCTTTACTTGTGGCAGTTTGAATTTCAGGTCCTAATTTATTCTCCACGTATTCTCTTTCTTCTCTTCTTCACTGCTCCCTTGAAAACACACCTAGTCCAGTCAACTAGTTTACACTTCCTTACCTTTAACCCAGAAAGGTGAGGAACCTGTCTATGCCAGGAAGTTCCTGTCAGGGTCAAGACCAGGCACTCGGGCTGCTGGTCTTTCCATTGCACTGTGCTGGTCCTGATTACTCGTTTCCATACAGCAGAAAAGTTAACGCCCTCCCAATATCTTGTAGGAAAGGGTGAAAGGCAGTCTTAGATGACCACATGAGACCAAGACTCTCTCCTGAAAAAGACTATCACTACCTCCCTCAACTGAGGCTCATCCCGTGGGCAACAAACGGTGACTGCAAACCTTTGGGGACTGGAGGAGGGCAATAGTGCAGGATACCAAATTCTTAAAGCATGCCATGGTCTAAGATTATTTTTTTTAAATATGGAATGTGAAATATGTTTGGGTTCAATGGCTTAAAATCAGTTAACTTAACAAAAGACAAGTAATAATGCAATCATTTCATACAATATCACTATCTAAAGGTTCTTTTTAAATATAAACATGGCAATTCTGCTAATACATATTACATACATTTGCAACAATACAAGGAAGCTGAAAGGTGGTTATTGTTGAGCTGAAAAAGTCCCAGAATCCCACTAAGAAAATAATGTGAGACAATAATGCATATTTCAGGTACATACTATAACTGACTTAAATTATTATGGATGTACTTCATACTTAATTACCTTTCTAAAATATGTCGGGGTATTTTGTCATAAACTCTACAGAGTCTGCTGTACCTCTACTAAATACTGCTCTGAAATGCAAACCCTTTGCTAATGTTTTTATTTGAATAACTTATTACCCAATATAGCAAGCATCAACACATTTTATAGAACCAGAACTTGGCTCTCTGAAATTCCTCCTACCCTAATGCCAGTCACTGTTGGGAGCATTTAGTTATAAATTGTCTTTCAATAAAAGTAAAAGCTCCCAAAACAACAAAATGAAAAGACACAGCAGCTTAAATCAAGGGAAGTCAATTTCCACATGCCGATCCTAAATATTTCATGGCCCTATTTTATTCTGACATTTGTAGATGACTAAAGTGTTACAAAGGAAATAAAATGCTGATTAAAGAGTTCACTGTCATAAAGGTTACTGAATTGTAAATGGCCCTTTCCATCTTCCTGTTAATAGGTACCCAGCTGTAAACATCATGAAGGATGTGACGGGAGGGCGGCTTCCCTCCTTTAGGAGCTGTATATACATTAATCACTGAATCACCAAGCCATGCTTAATTGCAAGCTGTATATCACACAAATCCATGGTAAGTAGAAGGAAACTCATTATTGCTGCTTCATAACTACTGGGTACTTCTCATTTTAACCTCCTCACACCTGGGACACTTTGTTGCTTTATAACAGGAATGCAGAAAAGGTATTACACCACTAATTACAGCCCACACTGGTACCCCCACCTAAGCTGCTTGAAAGAAAAAAAATGCAACTGTCTCAGATCTGCAGCCATCCCAGGCTTCTGTCTCATTGCCACTAAGTGAGTCCTTATATGTGGCTTCTTGTCCCCCCTCCCCTCTTTCCTTCCTGGGGACAACATGTTGAAATCCATTACTCCTTGAGAGTTTACAGAACTGTTTAAATGATAAAGAAAAAAAACCTGCAGTATATTTTGCTTTGACAAAATTATTGATTTAAATCCCATACAATAGCACAATACTATTTAAAGGTCAACCCAAGAAAAATGAGTTTACACCCGAACAGAGCTGAGCTTATCTGTCATGAAAGTGTAATGATGTGTTTATTCCCTCACTAGGGTGTATATATTTTTCAGGAAGATATAACAGTCTACTTGCAGGTGAAATCTGCTCTTAAATGGGAATTTCAGGAGATATTTACATTTCAGATGGTGGAGCTGATATCCAAAGCCCTGAGACCCATTTCTGTACTTACTAGTCAGGTGAATATTTATTTTCATCACCTAAAAATTATTCTTCTCACTCCCAGGTCAAAAACGAGACATATACTTGAAAACTATAACCGCAACTCATATGGGAGTCTTTCAAAAAGGCTAAGGTTGCAAACAGAATGCAAAGGTTGCCATGATAATCATCTGTTCTTATGTTTTGGTTTCTTTCACATTTCAAAAATACAGCAATAAAAGGTTCTAAGTTCATTATGTCTGCAAATAATTGTTATTAATGAATCTGTGTATTTGTCTTTTTTTTTTCCTTTTCAAAAAGCCAATTGATATATGATCTACCCCAGGACTACCACCATCACCCTTCCTCGGTTGACCTCTAAAGGAGTTCAGACCTGGACCTCACTGGGATGGGGTGAAGGGAATGAGGTCTGATACTCTGCAACCAGGTCACAGCCCCTAAAGCAAACCTGGCCCATGGCCTCTCCACTGAACTCAGTTCAACCAACATTTATTGGGTGCCAGGTAATCTGCTGGTTGTCACAATACAAAAACACAGTACCTTCTCTCCTTCTTTCTTGAAAAGCCTCAGTCATTGATCTGGCAAATGGGCTGAGCACCCATCATTTGTGCCTGGTACTGTCCTGTGACTTCTCAGGGACCAGAAGTCTTACAGGGCCCAAAGACACTGAATACACAAATACAAATAAAAGAAATATCCCCTCAGTAGACTTCAAGGACGCTAGGGGAGCTATATATATACAAAGGGAAGCTAAACTAAACAAGATGGTTCAAGGAGGGCCTTCCTTATTTGAAGAGACACTTGAAGGATGCAAAGGCATCCGCTAGATGAAACCATACAGGGTAGGTGAAAGCAGTATCAAGTGTCTGGGCAAGGGTCCCACAAAATACAGAATCTTCTATAGAAAACTAACAGAGTTGCAAACATTATGTGATCTGGCTGACGAGTAGGAGGCAGAAGAAAATCTTACAAACAGTAAGAGTTCTGAACCTAGGAGGAACCACTGGAAGTTGCCCAGTCTGGGAGTGCCATGACCTGGGGCAATATGGAAACCAGACTAGAGGTAAGCAAAAGTTACTGTTGGCATTCCCCTCCAGGAGGCTACTGGAGCAGTGGGAACAAGAACAATGGGGGCCAATGTCAGTGACCCAAAGAATAGCAAAGAAACTATCCTACTACTACTCTATCACCACCAGTGCATAAGAAGTACATTTCTAAGGACTGGCTTTCAGTTTTGCGTTATAAAGACTGAGCCAATTAGGCTCAGATTCCGCTCGTAGGGTTTGCTCCCCTTTTCAGAGGTGCAATCCGGCTTGTCTAGGGCTTATAACAGTTCTGAAATTCTTATTATCTGCCTTCAGCACCCACCAGCTCACTGGCTATTTTCCTGTCATTATTAACTCTATCAAAACATGAGGTGAAAGAGAGATCACATCCAAATTCAGTTAGGATATTGCTAACACTTGGAGCAAAAGTTGCTTTTGTGTCATTGGTCAGAAACAAGAGCAAAACTATTGACTAAAACTACATCTGAATGCTGTCGACATTTTACTTATCCAGGCATCAACTCGTTCCCCACCATCATGGGTGTTGGCACTTTGGTTGTCTAAAAATCAGTTAGCGTATTTTACTAGAATTTTTCTTCTCTTCCAATGCTGCTTACAGGAAAGAAGAGTTGGTGTTCAAGAATCTTCTATCGTTGGCAGATCCTCAAAGCCTCTCACCTTCAGACAAAAGCCTAAAGCTTCCTGCCTTGCTGGGTCAACTGCAGGAAAACTGAGCATAGTCCCACAGCCTATCCCACCATACCAAATCCAAAATCCACTTACCATATCCATCACCACCCATCACCACCCACTACCAGCCAACAGTCACACTCAGGGCAGGAATCTCCCATCTTCTCAGGTAATCCTTGGGATTGCACTTCCCGTTCCTCCTCGTCCCATCCCGGGGCTGATAGATGAGTCAATCCTACTTGCTCACCACTAAGTCTCCCTTGTCCTTTCATGAAATTGTAAAACAGATGTAATAACAAGCATACTTCTTCACAAAATGATGGCAAAATAGGCATATCACCTCCTTTGGAGTAGAGCACACTTCACAGCTAAACCACACCATCAGCGATGCTTTCCTAGGCCTATTGCTTAGGGATCCTCCATTACTTCATTTTCCATCCATCCATTCATCCATCCATCCATCCATCCATCGAACCACTAAAGTTATTGGATGACTACCATGTTCCAAGAGTTTTCACATTTATCTTGTTTAATCATGACAATAATCCCTTAGAGCAAGTTGTCCACAAATTTCTTTTATCATGCACCCAACACAGGTTGATTTATTTATAAATTATGCACACCATCTTACCAATGTATTCATAAATCATATTAAATAGGCACTTTAAGGACAGGAAAGAAAATATGAAGATTTTTAAATGCAATTTTATTCATTAATGATGTCAAATCTTCTTTGAGTTTACCAAAAAATGGATCCTATATTTTACATAATAATCTTTTCATTACTGAGATGTATTATATTTATACCTCATTTTTTAAAATAAGGGCTTAATACTTTGTAAAACACCAACTTAAAAGTTTAGGTTTTAATTTTAGTTTAATGCTTGATTTTAATACATGAATTATAGATTTTAAAAGATACTTAAGTATCTATTGGTTTCTTGTGACTACTGTAACCAATTACCACAAACTTGGTGACATTCAAAAAACACACACACATAAAAATTGTATTTCCTCACAGTTCTAGTACCCAGAAGTACCACTGGGCCAACATCAAGATGTTAGTGGGGCCACACTCACCTCAGGGCAGGTAAGGAAGAGAGAATCTGTTCCTTACCTCTTGGAGCCTCTCAAGTTTGGTGGCATTCCTTGGCTTGTGACCATCCCTGTCACTCCAATCTCTGCCTCTCCGGCATCATTGCTTTTTCCTGTTATGTCTATGTCAGGTCTTTCTCTGCCTCTCTTATACATATTGTATTAAATCTCTAATATCTCAATTTTATTGGGAGTTGCATTTAGGACCCCCTAAAATAACCCAGGTCCATCTATCTCCTCATCTCAAAATCCTTTATTTAATCACATTTGCAAAGATTCTTTTTCCATGGAGGTAACATTGACAGGTTCCAGAGATTAGAATATGATACTTTTGAAGAACCATTATTCAGTACCACAGTATATATGAAAGAAACTGATCACTGAGTTCATTAAATCATGAAACTCTTTTTCACTCTCATGCTCAGACTGTTGTTTAAATTCAGAGGGTAAATTTCCACATTCCTTGATGTCAATTACCCAAAATGCGTGGCAATTTTATATTTTTCACCAATGAATTCAAAACCCACTAAAATTCTTATTCTTGAGAAGACTTTTTAAATAGTTAGAAAGCTCATTTTCCAATTTTTTTAATGTGCAGAGATGAGCAATTTTATAGATAATACACCTGAACACAGTTTACAGCAAAGACCTCATAGGATGATGGAAATTGTTCCAAAAATCTGTTTCAAATGTCCTCTCCAAAGCATGAGTTTCTTTCATTAAGTATATCTCAATTACATTTTTTGCCAAACATATCTGTTAGGATTTATATTTCTGCCAAGCATTAGGAATAAAAAAAATTTTTTTAACTTTAGTTTTCCTGAGATAAAAATGCAAAACTCATATTTATGATTAAAAAAAAAAAAACACTCCCAAGTTCTTTCTCATGATATACTCAAGGAATCTCTGTTGGAATGAAAGATTTTTGAACTCAATCCTCAACTTATAATCCAGTATAATGTAAAGGTTCTATTATTCAAGGATTCAGAATCTAACAAAATTTTAAAAATCTTAAGACCAAAAAAGAGGGGAAGATGTCACTAACAAGTGCTTTTCAAAGAGAATTCTCAGATGGTCTCTGTAACAGCCATTCACTGTGTATGGCAGGTGCTCATGTGGGGGACACCTGCACCAAGTGAGGGCTCCAGTTCAGTCTGAATATTGAACATTGACCCAGCTGATTTCTTTCTCATTTTTAGGTTACGAAAATTAGAAACAAAATTCTAACACTCTCTTCCAGCATGCCAGTGGTTCTTATGACATACTCTGTGGGCATAAGCTCCTTTCTCTAAAAACTGTTCTGAGTTATGGGTGAGTGTTCTTATTATAGCGATGGGGAAAAGAAGCTGAGAAAGGCTGAGGGAGTTGCCTAAAACAGCACAGGTGGGAGCAATCAGAGCCAGTGCCTGATTGGATCTTTTGATTCTGTGTCTGGCTCATATCCCACTGCTTTGTAACTCCTCTCCTCAGGAATAGAGCGGGAGGGAAAGGTGAGGAAGATAGCCCAGCAGGGTGGTTCAAACACCAGTGCTGAAACCAAGGTTTGACCTTGACTTCATGATATCTCAGCTATGTGACCTTAGGTATATTAGACTCTACACCTCAGTTTTCTCGTTTTCAAAATAAGCATAATAAAAGTATCTGTTACAGAGGGTGATGGTAAGGAAGAAATGAATTAATTCATATAAAGCACAGAAGACAGCAACAAACACATAGTAAGCAAAAATAAGCCCTCATGTTAGCCACACAGTAATACCTATTTCATAAGGCTGTTCTAAAAGCAAGGGACAAATACGTATACCTACACAGATATGTGTACATGTGTGCACACGCGCACACACACACACAGAGGGTCAGAGGAGATACTCGCATGCACCTGACATATAATGGGTACTTAATGAAGGTTAGCTTTTTCTTGAGCTTTTGTTAATTTTGAATGAAATATGAGGGTTACACAAATGTCATCAAGTGGGTTCTCTGTATGGACAAGAAAGCATCTTTCTGATATAGTCACACCACCTTCTGCCTCAACTCTCACAGACATTTGCCATTTAAGAATCCAAGGCTGGGGCGCCTGGGTGGCTCAGTTAGTTAAGTGTCCAACTCTTGATTTTGGCTCAGGTCATGATCTCATGGTTTGTGAGCTGACAGCATGGAGCCTGCTTGGGATTCCCTCCCTCCTTCTCTCTCTGCCACTCCCCACCTTCACATGCACACACACACTCTCAAAACAAATACACATCAACAATAATAATAATTATCCAAGGCTAAAATCTCAGGCTTTGGGTTTTAACACATGCCTCACTCATAATGCTTATGTCCATTAATTTGAGCCATATGAAAACTAATTCTCTCCAGGTTAGAAGGTCCAACCTGGGTCTGTGGTGAAAATCATTTAGAAAAGTATTATCTCTTATCTGTTAACAATAGCTAGTATTATAAGATTTTCTGTTCCCATCTAAAATCTAAAATTTTGAGTCTACCTACCTGGCCTCACTGTCCAAAGCAGAAACTCGAACTTGTTAAAAAAAAAATAAAAATAAACCAGTAAAAATGCCAACCAAAACTTTGTCTTCTGACTCTGCTGACTCACAACCAAAGAGAATAGGCCACTGTCCAGACCCCATCACCATGTCCTTTGCATCCTCAAAGAGGGCAGGATATAGATATAGATATAGATATAGATATAGATATAGATATAGATATAGATATAGATATATAGATATATAAACATTTCATCCTGTGGAGTTCCTGTTGGTCTGACCTCCTTGCAGGGACTCTATTGAACATCCCATCATGGATCCCATCCCAGGGTAGTCTCAACACTACCCTGTACACCTTGTGTCCTACATCTGGAATTTGATAAAAGCATTCAAATTCTATTACTGAAATAAAAGTCAAGTGAGGGGCACCTAGGTGGCTCAGTCAGTTGAGCGTCCAACTTTGGTTCAGGTCATGATCTCTGGGTCGTGACTTCGAGCCCCACATCGGGCTCGCTTCTGCCCACTTTGTCTCTTCTGTTCCTCTCTCTCTTCACTGCTCTCCAACTCCTGCTCTGTCTCTCAAAAAATAAATTTAAAAACTTAAAAAAGAAAAATCAAGAGAGCCTATAGCTTCATAACCAAACATCAGCCACAGGCAAATGATACGATGGTGACTATGGAGTCTAGAAAGGGGAAGCCAAGAAGCTAAGCAGACCCAGAAGACGTAGACAAACTAAAAGCTGTCAGACTAACGACAAAAGGGCAAAGGCAGGACTTGCACACCAATGCAGACAGGTTTAGCAGCAATACGCAGAAGAAACTTGAGGGTCCCAAGATTACCAGTCGATAAAGACAGAATAAACAAATTACATGAACTTCAAATCAAGAAACTTGAGTTTGCATCCCTATTTTGCTCCTCTCCAATGCTGTAACCTTGGGGAAATTATCCTCTCTGGACCTCTACACCCTCCTCTGCAAATGCAAGAGAATTGAACCAGCTCACATTTTAGAGACTTTAAGTTCAATTATTCTAGACCTCTTCTGTCATCACCAATCTGTGTACTGTCAAGCCAGTAATGCTTTTCTTATGCTCAGAGAAGTTTTTAATAACTATCTGTTGTGCCTAACTAATCTATCTTATTAGAGCTGCTTACCAAGTATGACTAGTCTAACCTCTTTGGATCCCAAGGTAAGAATGGAGCTTTGTCATCAATTCTGCCAATAAGCTGTGGTACATTTACTTGCCAATGTGAAACCCTTCAGAACACTTTCCCTTTGGCTCAGTGTCCAGCAGTATTTGAGGTGTCAACTGCTCTGCCATCTTAAGTTCCTGCGTAACTAAAATGATCAGAGCCTTTCTGCCAACCTGCCATGGACATGAAGCATAGCAAGAAATACATCATTATCGTTTTACACCTTTGAGATTCTGGAGTTATTTGTTACTGCAACCTAACTTAGCCAGACCTAACTGACAAAAGCAGCCATCTGAAATTAAAAGGACTATTATTATTCTTCTATTATTCTTGTAACTATAACCTATAATAAAACAATGATTTTGGGGTGTCATGGGTGGCTCAGTCAGCTAAATGTCTGACTCTTGGTTTCGGCTCAGGTCATGATCTCATGGTTCATGAGATGGAGCCCCACATCAGGCTCTGTGCTAACGGGAACTTGCTTTGGATTCTCTCTCTCTCTCTTCCCCTCTTTGGCTAAGCCCCTTTCCCTCCTTCACTCTCTCTCTCAAAAATAAATTTTAGAAGAAATGTTTTTATTAATATTTTTGTGTATCTCAGGATAAAGCAGGTACCATATACCTGAAGTTAATGACTCACTTGCCAAAGTATATGTCTATTACTCCAACTTTTCAGGGGATCTTGTGCTCTGTCTCTCTCTCAAAACTAAACAAACTTTAGGGGCGCCTGGGTGGCTCAGTCAGTTAAGCAGCCAACTTCAGCTCAGGTCATGATCTCAGGGTCTGTGAGTTAGAGCCCCGCATCAGGCTCTGTGCTGCCGGCTCAGAGCCTGGAGCCTGCTTCAGATTCTGTATCTCCCTCTCTCTCTGCCCTTCCCTTGCTCACACTCTGTCTCTTTGTCTCTTGAAAATAAAATTTAAAAAAAAAAAAAAGTTAAAAAAATTTTTAAAAAAAAAGCTCTGGGTAGAAGAAATGCAGAAGCATACAAATGCATAGGAGATTTAAGAAGCAAAAAAGCTGAATGGTTAAAAAATCTAACTTTCAAAAAGCATAATAAAAAGGGTAAAGCAAACGCAATTGTATTTTAATCAATTGATAATTTGCTATCTTAAGCTTTTGGGGAAATAGTATGAAGAACATTCATAGATTAAATACTTAAGAAAACTAGATTTTCTTTTAACCCAGAGTCAAACTCCTATAGGTATTTCTTGCTTTAAAATAAGCAAAACACACCTCCTGTCTTGTTGGTTCATCACAGAACTGCTGTTTCACAGAGACACTGTCAGCATGACCTCGAGTCTCATCTGTTCAATAGCCACCCCTCGAGCACCAAATACACAGGCCTGAGTAATAAGGGGCAAACAGTGGGCAAACTCACACCCAGTATGCAGATGCTGTGGTTCTCTTTGATGGGAGGATGTGCCGATGAATTAGCAGGCAGACAGTGACCGTCATCAGTACTAACTTCTTATTATGTCAAGGAATTTACATGCAGATCGATGTGAGCAGTGCGCACTAGCTTATCCCCACCATAAATCACTATCGATTGGCACACCAATTCCTCGCCATAATTAGGAGCTATAGACAGGCCTGCAATATGATCTTAAAATATCATGTCACTACCCTCCATATAACAGCTGGCATCCACAAACCTCCCACACCGCTCCTCTTACCATCGGCGACACTGCTTCTGTTGTTATTTGGGGTAAGAAGTGGTGGAGATAAGTGAATAAAATGTCCCTGTGTGCAGTGTCTACTTGAGAGATTCCCTGTACCCTATTAGAGATTTAAAAAATGGGAATTCCTCCATATCCATATTGAATTCCTGTGTGCAAATGCGAAAGTTGGCAACATGCTGCTCTTAATCTGATTTATGCACCAATTTATTTTATACATTAGGCACACTCTATGCAGGCTGACTGATGCATAAAAATTTCATGCAAAAAAGGACTCACTCCTGTACAACTGCCTTTCAGTTATTATTACCTCTTGTGGTTCCCGTCCAACGGTGGGTAGGACAAATGACTCCATATACCAAGTGCATTTTGCCCACTATACAAACATTTTGATCTGTTTCTATTCCCCTCAGCTCCAACTCCAGAAAGCTAAAAATGCTGTATCTTAACTTTCTGAAATCCTTTAATGTTACAAAACACCCACTTATGTAGAGAACTCCTCTCTATGTTCACTCTTTAACTGTGTATTATAAACACACAAACATGCACAACAGAGGCAAACAAACAGAGACAGACACACACACCAATGACACACCTGGGTATTCCTGGTTAATTTTTTTTTTTTTTGGTTAAACATTTTTTTCTCTGTATATAACCACCATGCATTTTGCATTATTTTTCTAATTACCTTCCCAGGGATACGTTCTCTAGAATATTACAAACAGCAAAAATGCAAACAAACAAAAAAGCGTTTGGGGTAGGGTTCTTAGTTAGGGGAAAACCAGCTAGAAAAAGCATCTTTCTGTATTTTCCTTTTATTAGAAGTCTCCTTTCATCCAAGAAATATGGGGCCTGAAATAAATTGTACCATCCTGCTTTTTTTTATTCAAATCCTTGCCAGAGCTAGGCAGTATGCTAATGAAAACAGGTTGATAAATGACTCCCTGATATTTTCCAGACATTTTTCTCTCAGAAGTGCTCTAAACTGATGTAGCTCAAAGAGAATAAGGCGCATTAAGTCATTATATCAATTTTTGTTACCCAGATACTTCAGTCCCAGTTAAGCGCTGACAGCCAATATAAAACAAGGCAAGGGCATCATACGACTCCATCGATCAAATCTTGTCGTAGATAGATTGCCTATTACACAAATAGAACTAGCGGATTCAGTTTGTAGTTTTATGCTCTCCAATTAAAGGATAACAGGGTACTTTCCCATAAATCTGCTAATTGCAACTGAATTAATTTAACAAATTTCTCCAAGCACACAGGAAAAAGCGATTGGTTAAGCTAATGTAAACTAGCACAGGTTGTCACAAAGAGACTCCCATAACATCCTTTTGCTATACCTTGATTGGGCAAGGTGTCACAAGTATTTAGCTACATTGTGGTTCTCTGGCAACAGACAGCTGACAAGCATAAAACATTGCACAAATAGGAGATAATTTATTTGTGGTACTTTTTCCTCTCTCTCACTCCCCACTCTCCCCCACCCGAAGGAGGAAATAACTCCCTCTTTGCATCTAATTAATGTTTCTCTCCAAGTGAAGCTGTTTTTCTAAATCAGAATTACACCAGCCAAAGCACTATATTATGGAAAGGGGTCCCTCCGCACCACTCAGCCAACAGTAGGAGTGATGGGCAAAAACCAGAACAGCTGCCTACTGCATTTCAAAGGAGGAAGTAGCTCAAGGCTCCTCGATAGAGCAGGGCAAACACAACACAGGGCGTCCAACTCTCACAAGTTCAAATATACAGGTAACATAGTAGCCCAGGTGCCAAAATCAAGGCAGACGATCGCAAGCCATAAAATAATGCATTGTAGTTGAACTCCTCAATTGCTGTGCTCAGCATTATAGAAAGAAAGTTGTAATGACTGCACAGGCACAATGACATTCCAGCGATGTTCACCTGTCTCTTTCCCCCGTCCATCACTCATGTCACGCCTCACTCAGGGATTCAGGCATGCTGGCGATACCCACAATGGCCTCAGACAACTCAGGCTAAGGTACTTGTGGGTGAGCAGAGGGTGAGAACAGAAAATGCATATTCCAGGTTTGGTGAAATAGACTAGACATTTAAAATCTAACCTAATTGTGCTGTATTTTCAAACTGGATATTTTCAATGTGAGCTTGCCAAATACTGTTGCCATACCCACACTCGGCAGGCACCACCCTCCTGCCTCGAGGGGATACATTTCAGTCTTAGCAGGGGGGACGGAGCCCATGGAGTAGGGGGAACGTCAAGGCAAGGATAACCAGGATGATGGACTTGGTCAATTTAAACTAAAGTCGGGCATCTGCAGCACCACTCTCTTCTCTTGTGATCAGAGCTTCAAGCTTTCCTGCTGCATATGCAGATTCCTCTTCACAGGGAGAAAAAAATCTCAGAGGAGACCCTCTTTCCCAAAGCACATTTCTCATATCCTGTGTATCCATTTATGCTTCTGCGAATGAAATGAAGCTCTGCCACATCACCCCAACTGGACAACAAGCACTTGAATACAAAAGCCATGTGCACTTTAGACTATGGGCCCAGAGCGGTGGGAACAATGCATGCTGCCTTTGGGTGTACAACATATACAACTTTAAACCAGCTGAGTCAACTGGTCAAGGGGTAACGAGGTTCTGCAAAGGGAGACAGGGTGTGGGTTCATAAGTCCAGGCAGAAAAAGTATAGGGTGTTGAATCCTATATACTATTAGTTTTCCATTTGGTACCCAACCAGAAGAGTCAAACACACACACACACACACACACACACACACACACACACACACACAACAACAACAAAAGATACTTTGAGTAATATATATTTATGTAAAGATACTGGACCAAAGTCTGGAGACCTGAGCTACAGCCCCAGCTTTACCATTAAGTAGTTGTATGATACTGGAATCACGCGTACACACCTCTTCCTCACCCCTAAAGGAAGGATATCAGAGTAGCTCTCCGTGTTAGATTTGATGAAAGCTGGGAGATGTAGCCCTGTTTTCAAAGTTCAGCTGCATGTAGAATTGAATTCCAAAGTGCTTCTAGCATTTTTTAACAGGATAGAACATATCAGAGTACACTGCACACAGTAAGGGTAAGTAGTGTTTTACGACACTTCTCATTCAGTTATGTAAATATACCTATGTGCGGTTTGTAATGGGAAATATATTCTTCAAGGTCAGTCACAGCCAAAAAATGTTTAAAATTCAAAGCTTCTGAACCAGTGCAACTCAAGGACTGCATATGAAGATTCTGGGGCCCTATCAACACATACCACATGCAGAGCCGGCTGACTACAAGGGCAAGAGAACTGGTAGGCTAAGGCTTTGCAAGAACCAGTGTAGAAGCCTTCTCTCCCAACAGCAGCTCATCAGTCATTTCTGATGAAAATGAGACTGGGAAACCCCTCCTGTTGAAAAGCCGCCTGTCTGTGTGCAGAGAACAATGGCCTGAGTGACATACTAGTTCAGAATGAGAGCACATGGCTCTGCCACCCACACACTCCCCCACAGAACCCGAACACCAGGCACCCCCGAAATGTGCCGAACTCCCGCCTGAGGCAGAGTCCTCACATCCTCCGGGAGCGAAGGCTGGCTCCTTTATCAACTGTGGGCCAAATATCTCATAGAACACTTTTTGGTTCACATGCACGCACATGCAAATGCACAGACCTGTTCCCCACTAAGGACCTGAGAGAGGATGACCTGGAGAAGAAGCATGTCAGCCTACAAGAATCTGCTGGCCACCTCTCAAGACTCCACCTGACATGAAGTAGGATCCGAGCAAGTCTCCAAACCCTTTGCTTCTCCAGCTATGCTGAGCCTACTGCTTAACTATTATTTTTACTGTGTCTTGTTATGAGTTATGATCTGGCGTGGTGGCTGGAAAGAAATCTAAAATAAGAAGTGATTTCATATTGGAAACATGTTAAGTGGAGTCAAAGCTTCTGGAGGAAAAAAACACCTTTAGGTAAAATATTTGCTATTATGTGAATACTTCCAAATGAAGAAGGCTTAAGCTTTATGGCCCTCGGTTTACAGAAGATAGGGAAGATGTAATACCATGAAAATAAACAACAGAGGAACTGTTAATGAGTAAAATAAATAAAGGGTCTAGGAACTAACCAGGTAACCAGCCAACAAATACTTATTAAGCACCTGCTGTGTGCCAGGCACTAAACATTAGAACACAGGGTGAACAGAGCAGGTACAATCCCTTCTCTCCAGAGATTACAGCCTGGTTGGGGAAAGAGCTGCTTTTTATGTAAGTTTGATAGATCAACAAGCACCATGAAAGAAAAACAAAAATCATAAGGGGCTCTTCCTTTGTTGGGGGGCTTAGGGACTGCAAGTGTTATATTTAAGCTAAGACCTACAGGCTAACGAGAAGAACAGGGAGGGCCACCTGTTGAGTGGTTAGGTGTCTGACTTTGGCTCAGGTCGTGATCTCAAGGTTCATTAGTTCAAGCCCCGTGTCAGGTTTTCTGCTGATGGCTTAGAGCCTAGAGCCTGCTTCAGATTCTGTGTCTCCCTCTCTCTGCCCTTCCTTGGCTCATGTGCTCTTTCCCTAAAATAAACAAACATTTTTAAAAAATTTTAAAGAGAGGAGAGCAGGCAGAAGGCAAGAGAATGACACCAGGCACACTCCAGTGCTCAGGCTTCCTGCCACATACTGTACCACTCCACCTTCCTCTGCCTTTCCACTCTCAGACACCCAAAGTGTGTGCTCACACCAGCCTGCTCCATTGTGCTGGGCCTCTCTCCTTCCTAGGCCCTTCTCTTTCCTACCTCCCTGCCCACTGTTCCTTAAGCAGACAATGTTTCTGGGCAACATTCTTACTCTCTAGCTGGCTCAGGTTCAAATGCCAGCTGTATGCCTTGATACCTATGTGACCTTAAATTTCTTCATCCCTCCATGTGTCAAAGTCCTCATTGGTAAAAACAGAAATGATAATGGGCCCCACACCTCGTGTGTTTGGTCTAAGGATCAAATGAGATGATACAAGTAAACCTCTCAGTACCTGCCACATAGTAAGCAGCCAATTAATGTTAACAATTACTGTTGTTGTATTTGTTACTGTGATTGTTTGTTTTGTTTTCTATAGTCTGCTCTCTCATAAGAGTCTGATCAAACTGCCCTTCTACTGCAAAGCTATCCAGACTTCCTCAAGCCAATATATCCCCTATATACTGTATATCCCTCAATCATAGCCTTTATCACATGATGCTGAACCTATTTACGATCTCTTTGCTCCCTAGATCCCAAGCCAGAAGCCATGTCTTATTTATCTTGCTTCCCCAGTGTGTGGAAATCAACAAGCTCTCAACGAACACATTACAAGACAGATGGATGAATGAATTGATAATTGGTGGACAGATGGATGGGGCAGGCCAGAAAACTCACCTTGGCCCTCTCTCTTTCTCTAAGGAGGTATCCCTCCAAGTATTTGAGCAAATGGGTTGAAATCCTCCTAGCCATATAGCGACCTCTGCCCTGAAATGCTACTCTCCATGTTACCAGCATTTGAAAGGCACCTAGGGGAGTAAACCTGTCCTTCAGAAGCCAGGAGAACCCTCTCAACTTTCAAATCCTCAAGGAGAAGAAATGTCTTTTCTCAAAACACTTCTAAATATAGTGAGGCACATTTTAGGCCTCTAGCTAAAAAGCCTGAAAGCATCTTTCTATTTATTGGTATCGTTATGTGTATAGTAACATTCCCAGAAGCAGGGCATGACTGCACTAGCTTTATGTCTGGCAAAATCAGTGTCTGTATTATCTGAACTCAAAAAAACTATAAAATTAAATTTAAGTGACTCACTTAACTACCAGAAAGAGAAAAGATCCAATTTTAAAACTGAAAAAAGAAAAAGAAATAATTGCTGCTGTTTGGTGGGAGTTTATTATGTAAATAAGTAGAGGGCATGTCAACAAATACAGATGCCCAACCACATATGCACGGTAATGAGGAACAACTTGAGATAGAGTGGGAAATGTGTTCTCTTTGGTGGGATCAGAGATAGCATCTCCTCTGACTCTCCAGGCTGCTTTCGGCATCCTCACAGAACTGGGAAGCCTGAGGTCAGTGGGTTCAAACGCTGATATGCTATGAATCCTTTCTGAGGCAGGGCATGGTGAGCATTAGCCCCAAATAATTTGTCACATTCTTCCTTTTGTATGTCAACATACAGGTTCTGAAGTCTTCGGAACATGTTTTAGCTCTAATTAAAGGAAGAATTTATAATGTCTCAACAAAGTTGAAAGCAAAATTGGGCAAGACTGAAGAAGAGCTGATAGCAGGTTGTAATAGGGGCTTCAATCAGCTTCTACATTCTAATGCTATCTTGTAGACATTTGGTTGCGTCCCAAGTCTACAACAAACCCCAAGCCATGACTTTTTTAAGTCTTAGGAATTTGGGCTAAGAACTTTCTTACAATTAGCCCTTTCCTACAGTAAAATCTAAAGTTAAAGGCAGGGCCTCCTTCAAAATGGACCCAGAGGTAAAATTCATTTTGATGGAAGTTACTGAAAAAAAAGAGGACAGAGGTGAAAGATAATAACTCCTTCTATCACATGCCTAGAATTCTGTCTGAGAGAGAGCCTTTGACCTAACTCAGCCTGGAAATTCTACTCTTTTTAAAATATTCTCAAGGAGATCCCATAGTCCCTAATGTGAACCTATTTTAACATCTCTCACTGGTTGCTAACTTTTGGGGTGGGGTGGAGACATTGGTAATCCCTCACACTACTGTCTACTTAATATTTTAATGCATCTTCACCCAACAAAGTATTTTGGCCAAACTGGGACAGAAATGGCAAAACTTCTTATCCTTGGGCACAGGCAATATCAGAAATAATCTCTAAAGGTCTTTCAAGGATCCCCTAAAAAGTATGCGTACACTGGGGCGCCTGGGTGGCTCAGTCAGTTAAGCGACTGACTTTGGCGCAGGTCATAACCTCACCATTTGTGACTTCAGACCTTGTGTCAGACTCTGTGCTGATAGCTTGGAACCTGGATCCTGCTTCAGATTCTGTGTGTGTGTGTCTCTCTCTCTCTGACCCTCCCCTGCTCACTTGCTCTATCTCAAGAAATGAATAAACATAAAAAACTGTTTTAATAAAATAAAAAATATTTTAAAAATATGTGCATGTCTACCCCAGGTAAGAATTAGATCCATAAAAATCTTTTAAAGGTGGGGGAAGAGACACATTTCAGAACAGCAATAAACCCTCTACTTGCTATGGACCCAGAGGCAGCTCCATGAGGGGAGGAACTGAGTCACGGGTACTTTGGAATCCTCACCCTCAGCATTATGTCTAGCACATAGTAGGTAGGTGATCAATCTTTCTAAAGTAAACGAAGATCTTATCAGGTATCTTTGCCCTGCCAAAGATGGCCAGAGCAGACCTCTTCCACACGCCCAAGTCCACCATGATGATAAACTGCAGCCAGACACAAGACTCACCTCAGCCAGCTTTCATGCAGGATAAAGGAGAAGAAACGAACACCACCTAGAAACCTCGCCTGACACCAAAAACAGAGTGCACGACATTTTATTCTCCATTAATTTGGATATACAGTATTTCTCTATGATTACTATAGCACGCAATGTTCTTATAAGGTTATGAACTGGTTTTGCATCGTTCCATTGCTGGAATTTAATACTGTACTAAGTGTGATATATCTCGGCCATGATTAATCCTGCCCCGTTCTACAGCAAGTTTCTATAAAAACCTGCTTGAAATACAGGACTCTTAAAGCTCTTGCCAAATCTGCAAGATGTGATATTAACACGGCTCCCGTCCAGGCAAGCAAGTCTCACTTACGCTGAGACCGTCTACATGTTTCCCTTTGTGCTCCTCGAGCAGCTATTTATGCTCTCACTGAAGCCGAGAAAATGTGGTGAGTGCTGCCCTGGCCTGGTTTACAACAGCATTATTAATACTGCTCAACAACAAAGTAAAATTACAGATAAAATCTGAATAGGCCCATTATTGTTTTTAGAGGGAGTTAAATAAGCTATATAATTTCTTTGGGCCTGCAGGAAGCTCAGCCGGCAACGACAGGAGAAGAAATGCACACGGCGGCCAACTGGCCACTGAGGCTCAGGATTCTGTAAATCCCCTCCTCGAGAATTGTGAATTAAAGCAGATGAAAGTTTTAAAATGTCAAGCGAGTCCCTGGGGATGGATATGCTTTATGTTTTTTATACAGTGAACATTAATTTCAAATGGAAAGGGAAAGCAGCCCTCTATCTCCAGACATTTGCTCCAGTTTTTCTTACGTTCCATGTGTCCACTTTTAACAGACCAGTCTCAGGGGAATTGATGCTGCGCTGAGTCAAACAGTCAGGCTCAAGGTAAAAGCAAAGTCCTTGTGAGAAAGAAAATAAAAATTCACCACCCACTTCTCAGAGGCCGCCCTCATCTGGAACATCTGACTTGGAGTTCGACAACGGACGTTCAAGTCCCACCTCCGCTCCTTCTGAAGTGTTTGACCTTTGCAAAATCTAGCTTTTCTGACCATTACTTTCCTTCTTGGCAAGGTTATCAGGCAAATTAAATAGTACTTGTATATATGCTATGTAAGATATAGTATCTACTTTGCACACTTGTATATGTGCACACGTGTTGTATGTATATATTTGGGTTTATCTCACACACACACACACACACACACACACACACTCTCTCTCTCTCTCTCTCTCTCTCTCTCTCTCTTTAGGTTGTTGCTTTAACGCCTAACAGCTTTTCCTTCTATTTAACTTCTGTCATGTATTCCCAGTTTTATTTAACTGTTCTACAAATAAAACAAGACTGTCACTTACCATTCATTCTTTTATGCATACAATACATACTGAGGGTCTACAACACACTAAGTCCGCTAGGATCCCGCAGAAAACAAAATGTCCTCTAGGACTTCACAATCTACAGTAGCAGTCTCTCATGAAGTTGAATTCTAAGCCAAATTCAGAAGCCTTGTCTCCCAGTTTACGTCAAGAAATCGGTTTGATACCATGATGATGATGACCAGTAACTGGTCTAAGAGTTACGAGGCCAGAGGCCTGTGATAATTTGGATTACAGTCCAGCATATTGTCAATACTTTTCTCTCCCACTAGGCACACATTTACCTCTCTGTCCCACTGATACCGTCTAGACCATGAGACTTGCTCAGGCCAATGAAATTTAGCAGTGTGATGTCAGCAGAGGCTCTGGGTGTGCTCACATCACACAGCAATTCGTCTTGGCTCCTGCATTCCACTGGTGCACCATGAGAAGAGCAGGCTTCAGGAAACCTCTACTCTGTCAGCCCAGGCTCCAGAGCAAAAACACATGGCACAGACCTGAAGCCAGCACACAGCCTGGAGTCAAGGCAGATACCCCAGTGTCTAGAACAGACCCACCCAATCTAGGTCAGCCAAACCACAGTCAACCTGCACAGTGCGAGTAAGACAATAAATGAGGTGGTTTCTTATGTACCGCTCTTGTGGAAAGAGCCAACCAAGGCAAGGTCTAAGCAGGATCCCAACCAGAAAACAATTGCCTCATTAAAAGCAATTTGGCACAACTTGACTACCGAAGCATTAAAATGAGATTATGGTACAAAACATGCTTTTCATGGTCAAATCAATCATTCTGTCGCAACTCCTCTGTGTTTGGTTTCAGCGTTCTCTGTGTTGAAGGAAATTAACACAAAATAAGTTGATCTTGATGAGTAAGATTCAAATCAATAATGTTAATTGGGCTCCTGAGCATAAGATAAAATGACTTCAAATCAACAAAAGGTTAATATAACTTTCCCTTCATGCAGCACCACCTATGTTAAATCTATAGTGGTCTGAAATTTCCAATTTCATTAACAACACATTTAACATGCTAAAAAGGCTGGAATGTACTCCTTATATAATGTTTTCTGTATGACCACCAGCAGGTTAACTCACGATTACAAAGCATATCCAATGATGTAATTAAGTCATACCTGAATAAGGAAGGAATGTACTCTGATGATTTATCTTAAACTTTTAGTTTTATCTTTATGTTCCACCTGCTTCACCCTCCTGATGGCAGTTTGTAGAATTACTAGATATTTTCTTTTGCAGCATATTTCAATCTAGGTGACATTATCTAGCAAAGGAAAAAACAACTTCCATCATTCTTATTGTGCATATACGACACGTAGGGGGTGTGAGATGATCTGGAATAGATAGAAATTTCTAAAAACAACAGTATTGCAAGGTCCTTGTCCCCAAGGGACTTTCATTCAGTCTGTAAGGACTTATAAATGACTATGTATCCAATAATATACACATAAAATACACATCGTAAATGAGTTATAGTCACTGGACAATTGTTGACTACCTTTCTCCTGTCCATCTCCCTTACCTTTTCCTAACATTTTCCTAGTTTTCCCTCTAATTTTTTAGTGTGCAACTGACTCCACTCTCCTGTCCCAGAATGGAGCCCAACTGGCTTAATCCTATGAGCAGAAACCCATTCCCCCAGCAGGCTACAGTGACTGGCTTCTGGATAGAACCCTTGCTTAGTCCATGCTATCTGCTATTACAAATTACCATGGACAGCTGGCTTAAGTGACAAATATTTCTCTCTCTCAGTTCTGGAGGCTAAAATCCCAAGATCAGGGTACCAGCATGGTCAGGTTCTGGTGAGAGTCCTCTTTGGGGTTGCAGACTGCCTACTTCTCATATCCTCATGAGACAGGGTTCTCTAGGGTACCTTTTGTAATCTCATTCTTGAGGGTGCCACCCTCATGACCAAAGAATCTTCCAAAAGCTCCATCTCCTTACACCATTGCATTAGGGGGTTGAGATTTTCACGTATGTATTTAGGGAAGACACTAACATTCAGTTCACTGCAAGCCCCATTTAGACCTACAAGGCCAGTGAGACTCAATTTAGGGAATTTTGTTTGAGACCTAAAGGTTCAAATTATTTAGTAGCTTCTAGAGACCTACAAGATTGATAGTGAATGGATAAGGAATTTCCAGTTCTGGAGACGTCCACTCAGAAAAGGATTCTCTGTTTAAGGACACTGTAATGGGGCTTGAACATCAGGAACATGATTTTAGGACATGGTCCCAAGGATTCTTTTATCACTGAGACTTATCAACCTTGTGAGAGATCAGTGTCTTTGCCAGTTTAATTTCCAGTGTACCCCAAAACCAGGGATAACCAGATCGTCCACCCACATCCTTCCAGTCCTAAGTCCTTAACAAGACTCGCAATCACTTACACATTAAAGAACCGAGATACAAATTTGACCAGACTCACTACACGCACGCTATCCTCCAATACTGTGAAAAGCTAATTTCAGCTGTCACTTACTGGAAGTAAAATGACAAATATCTGTAATATCTGTCAGGTTATGAATGCTTTAAAAAGAGTTATGCAGCTGTCAACATTTTGATGACAAGAGAAAAGTAAACGAAGAACAGGAAGCAGCATGTCTGTGGAGTACCCAGTTGCCAAACTTCTCTATGACTTCTATTAATAAAAAGCAAATTACCTCCATAAAAAATGCAAACAACAAGGACTTCTAGAGAAAACCAACAGAGGCAAATCTGTTAATAATGCTGCCAATGCTATAGATGAGATCATCAGAATTAGCTTCAACACCTCAGTAGCAAGTGACTAATTCTATTAAGGGATGTGAAATCTTTACTAAATCTCTCCCCACCGTGATGGTATTGGAATAAATGTGTAGAATCCCTAGAATGGAGTAACCAATCTTATTAAGAGCTTCTTGTCATATTTGAAGACAATGTACTATGTAAGTCGGTGACTATGCATCCCAGGTTGACTGGGAGAGTCCTAGTCTGTACCCACTTTCTTGGTGTAATTACAAAGTATGCTACTTTCAAAAATAAATTACCATGCTGTGTAAATATGCATATTTTTAGGTCTATCTGGGCAATTGTGTGTTCGTGTATGCATGTGCATGTTTTTGTGATTCTATGTACATGTGTGGGTCTGTGTGCATGTATACACATATGTGTGCATATGTATGTATGAATGTCCATGTACAGGGGAACTCATTTTCTTCCCTTTCTATAGATCTTATCTATAGTTTAGCTTTGGGAGACAAGCATTATATTTTACAACAAGGATTTCCATAGTTATAAAACGCTGATTATTTGCCATCCAATTAAACCAAAATAAATATGAGAGGCAAAAATAACTTTATGTCTTATTCACATTTTTATAAACTGAATGCTACCAACAAAACAACTTCTCTGCAAACAGTGAGTAGTTGGCCTCAATAAAAGACTCTAAGCCAAAATTCACGCTGTTAATCACTAAATGGTATCTGGTCCTAATATTACTGCTGCTTCTCCACTATCAGAGAAGGCCAAACACAGAACAACAAATAAGTTTCCTTGTGGGCTTGAATCATCTATTTTTGCATACAGAAGCAGGTTAGTGTTGTCTTCAGTTCATATTTCCATTTTTTCACATGCAGTTTTTTTTGGTATCTACTCTGTGCATTTTTTAGGTATTCCCAAGATAATATACATTGTGGATTCACTCAACTGTGACATTTTGTAATGAGGCAATTGAGAAAAAGCTCAACCATTAAAAATGAATGGGCCTTATTTTTTAAACCTTGATTCATCCCTATGTATGCCTTTTGACCTGGGACATCTGCACCTCCATTTTTTCCCCCAAACATTCATGAAAATTCTCCTCTAGTCCTCTTCCAAATTCAAGAAATGAAACCAGATGGGAATTCTGACAGCCAGCTGATGTCACTGTTTTAGGCTATCTCCACACCAAGAATATCTAAGCCTCTTCTTGGTCTATAAATTAAGTCATTAACAAATATACACAGTTTGAAGAGGAATGAAATGTTCTGCAACAAATCAAATTCCATGTAGCACAGGGCACTGGCACCCTTCCAATGGAAATAAATAAATTTTGTGACAAACTAACTTCTTTCCCCAACACATTCCAGAGATATCGTGTGCTTTTTGGTGTTCCTCATAAATCTGAGAAAATTAAAAGTTAACATGCCATGATACTTTTATTACCAGCTCCAATGCAATAAATATTCAAATATCAGTGAAGGTAGAGCTGGGGTACCACAGGAAAAAACCTCAAGGCTCTCACAGCTGGGACTTCATGGAATAATAGACGGCAGTGCACAAGCAAGGTGAGGCAAATGAGAATGTCAGGAGCCACACTTCCCTCAGGGGTGGAGATCTATTAATCAGGTCCCTGGTTTGGAAGCCATTTTTTTAATTTCAAAACTGTAATGACATGAATGTGGAGAATTACTTCTTGGGGAATTTACTGAAGAGATGTTCAAAAAAAATTAAGAAAGGTAAAAAATTGGGATAAAAATATTGGAAGAGAGGGTGGAAAAGTGAGTGGGTAAACAGACCAAACAGAGGAATGACCATTCATGGCCAAACACCATCATGAACCAAGGGAAAAAAAGACACCCCTCAGAAGAAAATGGGAATTCTCTGGGCAGCTGCAAAAGAAATGTTGCCCTTGAAATGAGAAGGGATGGTGAGTTTGCATCTGCCTCTTGCAGGAATCTGATGTGATGAGGTCAGGTACAGAGGAAAAACAGTAAGTACAGAGAGAAACCAGTTCAGGGTAAAAAGAAAGTCCCCCAAGGAACTAAATTTTCAGATGGGAATTAGAGATTATAACAATTTCCAAAAACACTAAAATTTAAAAAAAAAAGCTCATATCATTTCATCCCAACTATCTTTAGTATAAAAAACTTGTCCTGCAACATTCCATTCAGCTTCTGTTTAGACACATGTTAGCCCTGTCCACAGATTAAGAAGAATGTCAAGAAGTCTAAGCAATTCACTTCCCGGAATCAGAGAAAGAAAGTACCTTCCTCAAGCCAAGTGTCCAGAAATGAGGCCAGACCAAAGAACCTATGTAGGTCCTAGTCAGAGATACAGCTAAGCCAGAGTCAAAGTCTAGGATCCTTCTGGTAGAAGGGAACAAATTTTTGAAGGGCTTTAAATCCTCTTACCAAATCTACCAGTGACACCAACCAAAACCTTCCCCTACCTAGAAGATTCCATGTTACTGAACATTGAAAACATTTCAAAAGCCTTCTATCTTTGTACGACTCTCCAATTCAGCAGAATTGTGGGCCATGGGCAGTACTTTGGGTATCTGTGTTCTAAACTACCAAGGCAAGGGGCAGGAAAAAACACAAGATCTTGATTATTAGGATTAGCTCAGACTTTGAAAAGGCTCCAAAGACGTAACCCACACTCCCAAGGAGGCTTCCATAAAATGAGATAAATATGCCTGTCCTTCAGAGAAAAATTGAGAACTGAAATGAGACATTTAAAAAACATTTTTAAAAAGAGATGGATTTTCAAACTACCGGTCATGATCACTGTGATCCTGTGTGTGCATGTGTATGGGCGCACGTAGATTACAAAGTAAAATGTGTATCTTTATGAGACCTGTAGTTTAGAAAAAAAGTTCGCACAACAGTTTCCTGGTACAACTTTTCATTTTATAAATGGGTCATCTGCAAGGCAGGAAGAAGATTTAACATGCCCAATGTAACAGGACTAGATAAATCCAGGAAGAACAGACCCAGCCTCTTAGAACTGCCCCATGCTGCCTCTGTGAAATCAACTCTATAAAAATCCCTAAGGCTGCATACACATCCTAGTCCAAAGGACCCCATGTCATCGTTTAAAATTTCCTTCCAGAGGTACACGTGGGTCAAGTCCCTGGCCCACCCTGCCCACTTGCACACAGGAATCTCCGTTAGCATAAGATGCAAATGACCAAGGTCTTGGCTTCTTTCAGGAGCTGATTTTGAACAAACATCAATTATTTTGGATGTACAGGCAACATTTCACAGCAGAGAAGAGCAGAGAATAGATGTACAAAGTGAGATCCAGCTCACACACTGCCCCTTCCAGTGTCGAGCATGTATTTGCTCTAAGTAAAAGGCTTTGCCTTCATTTGTGTCAGTCATCACTATAAGTAATACACTTCATGTGAATTCCATAGCTCCTTCTGAATTCCGCCCTACTGAGTTTAACAGGAACAACATAAGATCCCACCACCACTGTCAAGCACTGAAAGTTATGATCAATACATAAGCTTGCAACCAAACCAACATTGATTTATCCCTCACAACTATGTGGAAAGGAAAAGGCTGTTGCAATGACTTGCTGCCCTTCCCATAGAAAAAGAAAGTGTCCTCCTCCTCATCATCATCATCGTGGTCACCTGACAAACCATGATGAAACTTACACATATCAGACATAGTGCTCAGCTGTCCCATCCCTCCTGCTGCCCACCCATCCATCCCATGCAGAAACTGGGTGCCTGAGCTCAGAAATTTCTGACCACAGATCCCCAACACCTAGCAGTTCTGCTATTCTGCACAGTTCATAAAAGCAAAGGCAAAAAGTCAAGGAAATCCTGACCCACAAGACTCCCTCCCTGCGTATCATAAAAGTAGCCTCATTTGGGTAGTAACCTCAGCACTGCAACTGCTTCCAAGGTAACAGAAAGGGACAACTATCTGAGACACAGCAGCCTCTTTAAGGTTAACTTTTTTAAGGTAGAGATTCAAACAGCAACCATTCAATCACTGGGTGAGGACACTTATTTAAATAAAGATAATATTCTCGAAGAAAGAGAAAGAAAGAGAAATCAAACTCTAGGTACTCCATATATTTATATATCTGAAAGAAGCCACGAGAAGAAACTTGCATGAGATGTAAGAAATTGGAGCTTTCAAACATGTTGTTTCCACCTTATCGTTCTTATCTGTTATATATAAAAAAAATAAACAGCTGCATTTAAAGATAAAGTGTTGTATATCTTGCCCAGATGTTTCTAAAATCCGCTCCCTGTTGAACTTATCTCCCCACAACTGAAGACACCTCTAATCTTGTCTAATGGCTTAATCAAATGAAATAAATGCCCTCACATAGCATCTTCTTTAAAACATACACTACGAGTTGTGTGCACATGTATGCATACACACAACACACAGAAGCAGAGATATTTCTAAATATTTGTTCAAGGAAAAACTAGGGCCAGCATTCAAGTATTATTCACATATTTTCTCAAAGAAACTAGAAAACAAGTCTGTTACGATTGTCCAATTTTTTTCTTAATCCTCACACTTTTGTCTTAATAGAAGGTGACATTTCCTTTCGTTCATTACTTCAAACACTTATTCCATTCATACTGTGTGTCCAGGGAGCACTAAGAACAGACTGAAAAAATAAATGGGCAAATGATACAAATAGGAAGTCAGAGAATGATTTGAAAGACAAAATATGGAAAGTTGTAAAGAAGGGTTGTATAAAGGGTGAGGAGAGAGAATAAAGAAAAAATATTGACTATCTGTCCAATTGAGGTCCCAGCCCCAAGTAGCCTCCCCAGACACAAAAGGTCAGAGTGCAGAGAAAAAATATTCTACACCCAATTTGTTACCCTTTTGTGAGCTGGATTCACATTTCTGCTCAGCAATTTATCATTCTGGAACACAGAATTTAGAGTCAAAGGGTCCTTAGAGAATACATGGCTTTACATCCATGTTTTGCCCCAAGACTAGGGGCCACCAGAGGGCAGGGTCCCGGTCTAACAGGAGTCTGAGAACAGACTCCATCCTGCTTAGGCACTGAGCAAGGGCTTTCATCATTCAACCATTTGTATTTATTGAATTGCACAGTGAAGACATGCAATACCAAATATTATGTCTGTTTTCTCAGCTAAAAACTTAAGGTTTTAAATCAGGTGACCTGCAAAGTCTTTTCTAACAGTCTGTGTGCTACTATCTGGCCTAAGCAATTTTCAGATTCCCCTTCATCCACACTTTAGGTAGGTGAGGAGGCTTGGGTGACAGGGCATGCTTCTAAACGGTTTTACCCTCAATCCTACAACCCATTCAAAAGGTTCCATAAAAACACCCTCTTAAGTGTAACTGGTAATCCAACAAACACACATTTTTTTAAGTGAATACACTGGGGAGGCATGTGGCTTCTGTCAGATGGTCCCATACCATACACCAGAGGCAAGGAAGCAGAGTATGAAATTATCTTACTTTCTGCATCATTCTTATGATGGCACCATATAATCTCTTAAAAGCAATTACAGTCTTTACAGGAAAAAAGGCAAACTGTTTGTACTATCAAGCAACCCCATGAATGGAACTAGGAACTATCAAGAGCCAATGGTGGAAAGAAAAAAATACAAGCAAGCATCATAGCAAAGAAGGGAACAAAAGGCCCCAGTGGTTGGTTTCTACTAATGGTTTCTACGGTAAGGAACTGTACCTTGGGGGAGAAAACTCGTGCCTTCTAAGAGGGCTTTCAGACAAGTCCAAAGAGAAATAATATGAATCATTATTGTCACTAACCTACAAAATCTCTAAGGCACTGTCCTCGACTTACCAAGACACCTCTCTTTCTAGGCTAGTCTAGGTCAACTATGGAGGTCTCAAAAGGCCACTCAGCTCAGACTAAAAACATTCTTCCTTGATGACCATACAAGAAACATAACTTACTTTAAGATTATGCTAATAAAGTTAGAACCCATTAATTTGAAATCCATTTCTTAGATGTGTTACTTTCAAGTTTCTTCTGGGTTTTTGTCCCAGAGTAGCCTGAGGGAAATGGAGCCATCACAAATGAAATAAGGTGTCTACCTAACCCATAAAGGGAAACAGTAAGTTAGAAAGTTCTTTCTTGTGAATAGCAAAAAATTAATGAGAAGGAATCAAAGGGCAGCTATGGAATAGAGAAAGTCCTTTTTAAAAAATGATTTACTTCTGAAACCTTTGTAACCTCTTTTGTGCACGAGCAGTACATGTAAAACTGTGTCCTCTTGAAAGACAAGTGAGACAGAACATTCAAGGGAAAGTACATACAACTCTGGTCTGTTTTGTAAAGGAAGGCACGCACTACCTACATTATCAAAGAAAACTCAGTAAGAGAAGCTGTAATGAGAATCCTTGTGGATAACAACTGGAGTTCTGACTAAGGGTCCAGGTGTACTTCAACACTACCCTTCTACGCATCAGCCAGTGGCCAAGTCCTTACAGCTAATGGACCAAAATGTTCACAGGTATTGAGGCTATGCGATGAGAACACAAAGTTTTATTCTACAATTCTCTCTACGCTCTTTTTGTTTGAAGATAATAAATTTAAATTTAAGAGCACCTAGGTGACTTATTTGGTTAAGTGTCCAACTTTTGATTTCGGCTCAGGTCATGATCTCACACTTCATGAATTTGAGTCCCTCATCAGGTTCTCCACTGTCAGTGCAGAGCCTGCTTCGAATCCTCTGTCTCCTCTCTCTGCCCCTACCCCATTTGCACTCTGTCCCTCTCTCAAAAATCAACAATTTGAAAAATAATTTAAAATTCTTAAAGTTTCTTTTTAAATATTAAATGGCCAATAATCTCCTCACTTCCTTCTCTGAGAATGGATGTGGGCCAGCTCTGATCTAGAAACCCGATAAAGCTCTTAGCCAACTAAGGCACCATCACCACCATGTTAACAGGATCTCACATAAAGTTCCAAGTCCCTACAATCTCTAGGGAAGAAAAGAGGTCACATAAAGATAGAAAGGGAACATGCTGATCTGCAGAGAAGAGAAGAAAAACCAGAGGGACAAAGAGAAGCAGAGACATGAGTCCACAGAATTCTCCCCCGGGCAAAGGAATCTGAAGTCCACAGGCTCACTAGTGTGTCAGGAAGCTGACCTTGGAGCTGGTAAGGTACTCACTCCCTTAGGCATTCTTATCTCTGCCCTCTCCCTTCTTGTTAAGCCTGATTTCAGATCTTCACAAACAAAACAAGCCTCAAGCTAAGACAAGCAGGGGAGGAGAAAGAACTTAGTGACCCAAGTGTACCAGGCTGGAGAAATCAGCACCTAAGAGAAGGGCTCCCTGCTCCCCCAGAGGCCTCTTGGAGCCAAGAGGAGAAGGAACGGGGAAGGAGAGGAAGCAGGCAGCTTTGTGAACAACCCTTCTCCTCACCAGCAACACTCCAAAATGACCACTCCTTGCTTTTTTTTTTTCAAGCCTCACAATTTCTGTGCAGAACCTACAAGGGAAATTTATGCAGCAAATGAAAACAAAAAAGCTAGTAATGTCTTCCCATTCACCTTTTTTCCAGTTTTATTGAGAAATAATGGACATATACTCATTCAAGGTGTACCATCTGATGGTCTGATTTACATACATTGTGTTAGGACGACCACAATAGGATCAGCTAACATCTGTCTTCGCCATTTATTTTTAGAGAATAAAAAATAATAGTAAGATAAAGATTTGCTGGGATAAAGAGAAGGGAGGGTAACAACGAAATATCTTAACGCTTTCTTCCCCCTGTGCTGCTTTGGACCCTTTGGCTTCTACACAGAGAGAGCTGGCACATTTCAAAGTCACTTTAGAGCTTACAAAGTAAACACACATTCCAAGTTATTCGTTTTTGGTAATAAAAGAGATTTCTTTTTCCTGCCTAAAGGTCATTTATACCCTTGATATTCTGAGAACAAGTGGCCAGTGACCAAGTGGGGACATTACTATGAGGCTTTACGAAGAGGCAAATATTGTTCCCCTACTATCACACCAGATCTATAACATCAGACAGTGTTTCATTAGCTAACAAGACATTTGCTTTCAATGAATGAAAACTATAATAAAGAGTTGCTATATTTTAAAAAGTAATGAATGTAATTTTTGCTCTATTTTATGTTGCTATAAAAAAGGGCCTTAAGTGTACTTCTCATCGGCTCCTCTTCTTTAACTACCATAATTTATGCAGATAAATGTTGGATGAATTGCATCAAGAACACTATTCAGATTGCTACCCATAAAAGTACTTAGCTATCATTTTCTTTTTCTCCTATTTATATGTCTTTGTATTACAAAAATCAAGTTACCAACATTAAAAATGATAGATTGTCACCAAAAGTACTTAGGCATAACACTGAATAATAAATTATTAGTCTTTGAAGGTTAAAACCAAGTTTAAGAGATAGCAATGCTTTTGTTATGGTGGACTCTTTTCAAACTGCAGTTGACGGAGGGAAGCTTACAAGTGACAAAAATTGACATCCTGCTAACGCTATCAGCCTGCAGATTTACTGCAGAACTCTAAAGTACTGTCAAGGGCAGATCAATGTTTGTGATAATTCACAAAATAATTTGGCTTTACATAATAAGCGTAACGTTATGTGGCTTAGAAATGCAACCCTTGGTGTCTAAATGCAAACATGGGGAGGTGGCATGTGGTTTCTCCAGCCTTCCCAGAACTTCAGCCCAGCAGGGGCTCAGGTTGAAGGAGAAGGAAAGTCTTCTTCTTGGGGACTCTAACTATTCCCATTCTCTTACCCACCTCCCTCAAAGAACCTCATCCAAAGAAAGATCTATCTTCCAAGAAAGCATTGCTCCATCCCTCATCATTTCCAATACAGACTCCAAGGCCAACAGTGTGACAGAGTAAGAACAAATCCATACCCTCAGAAATGGGGGTTATACCAGTTCATATATGAAAGGACTACCAAACAAAATATATCTTTGTGGGGATCCCAAATGTTACATAAGGAGCTAAACAGGGTGGAACAGAGAATGCTAGTAGCTAACAGCACACTACTTGTCTACATCTTACAGCAAAATGGAAGCCCTTCAGGGTTAATATACTGCTTGGGCACTTATGTGTTTTAAGAGATATTTACAAACTTGACTCACAACTGAATCCTAACCACATGATGGGCAAGATGGAATCTACTAGACTAAATCCACGGGGGCAGGCAAGAGAATGCTTGGCCTATAGTTAGTTGATACATCATACCTATTTGTTGAAAAGATTAGCAAAGCAGCAATTCCCAACAGATTTATTCCCTGGACTTCCCACATTCCTATTATCCCAAACTTTATGCTAGAATACTTTTAAAAAGTTGAAGTAATCTATCTCATTAACTATGTATTGCAGATCACCAGTTAAAAATTCATGATTAAACAAAATTTAGTACAAAAGTTCCTATTCCTTTCACTCATGGGAAAAAAAAATTATTGAGCCCCTACTTTATGTAAGGCACTGTTCCAGGACTCTGGGAGATATCCACTAGAGGAGAAACAAAACACACACACACACACACACACACACAAGTAAGCCCTGAATTCATGGTCTTTACATTTGGGAACTAATCCGAGAATAGCAATACAAATCACTGACTCAATCAATAAATGTATACTGATGGCCTGCACAGGACTGGCAGACCTGGGGTGCCTGCCCACCATCACTTCTCATGTCCATGAACATGGCAGATCCTGATGATTAGAGCACACTCTACACTTTACACATTGTATGTTAGCCAAGTTGACAATAAATATATTAAAAAAATAATAAATCCCAGAACCATAAAAAGAAAATGCAGCAGGACTGAGGACCCTCAGTATAGCATGCAGGCAACCACTTCAACTGGATTACAGCATGTGAACAAAATGGCATGTGTTTGCAAAGATACCATTCAAGGTATATGAAGCTTAAGACCTAGATCCAGCCCTGGATAAGCTTCCAGTCTGTTTAAGGAAAAAGAGCCGTTTATGAAAAAATAAGAATACAGCATGATATAAGGCACTGCAGGGGTTACTACATAATAATTCAGACAAGAATGGTTCCTGTATTGAAGTTTCAGCTTTGCTGCTATTCATTTGTTTCTGCAGCTCAGGAGAGCCCCTAGAAGTTTTGTATTTGACTTTGATTTTGATTTTAGAATGAAAATGGGGATGGAGGAGACAGGTAGTGATGCTGGTGGTACAATTTTTTTAATATATTTTTTATATAGTTATTTTTGGGACACTACAAGTGGGGGAGAGGCAGGGAGTTGGGGACAGAGGATCCAAAGCCGGCTATGTGTTGAGAGGCTGACAGCAGCATGCCTCATGTGGGGCTTGAACTCGTGAACTGCAAGTTCATGACCTGAGTCAAAGTTGGGACACTCAGCCAACAGCCACCCAAGTCCCCCAGTAGTATAGTTTTTAATGGACCAAAGATGGGCTTTCTTGTCAACTATCTATTCATGACAACCCTGCCCCAGATTAGCATTAATGGCAAAAGGCCAGAAAAATCCTACTTTAAAGACTGAACAGGAAGGACATGCTAATTAAAAGTTTCTTCATCCGTAGTTAAATAAGGAGTTTATACCAGATCTCTGTGGACATCCAACTCCCTGATTCTAAGCAATACAGGCTCCAAAGCTCCAACTGAAGTGAACACCCTGAACAACAAAAAAGACGGACCAGTAGGACCTTCACTTACACTGAAACCAAATCTCACTCAGTAAAAGGATGCATTCAGTGTCACCTATATTCTTAAAAGCTCATTCTTACTGGTGTTATAAAATCATTAGATAAGGACAAATAATTATCAAATATAGAACAGGAATGGGGAAAACAGGAACGTACTAAATATTGCACTAAAGCAGTATATTTGGTTTAGTTTTTTTTATTTTTGAGAGGAGGAGGGGCAGAGAGGGAGACACAGAATATGAAACAAGCTCCAGGCTGTCAGCACAGAGCCCAACACAGGGCTTGAACCCACAAACCGTGAGATCATGCCCTGAGCCCAAGTCAGACACTTAACTGACTGAGCCACCCAGGTGCTCAATATGTTTATTTCTACTGGAAGTTGCATTACATTAAAGCACAAAGTAAACACATTCATTCAGGTCTATGCTGCTTGGAGAATGTGCTTTAAAGATTTCCACATCTACATAGGCCACTCATCTTCCTCTTCATTTCAGCCACCTTCCAGAAAAGAGGAAGTTAACTGCAGTTAACATGTATAACTCACTGATCAAACCAGTATTTATTTCTCCAGACAGGCTTTCATGAACAAATCCTTGGGAATCTACAGACATGAGACACTTGTAACTCTACATTTAGATCTTAATAAGCTTAAAAAGGAAGTAAGTTAATGACCATTATTTGGTTTAATTAAAAGTAAAGGAGAAGCACCTGTGTAGCTCAGTCAGTTAAGCCTCTGACTCTTGATCTCTCAAGTCAAGATCTCAGCTCAGGCCATGACCTCCAGTTTGTGAGTTCAAACCCCGCATCATCAAACTCTGTGCTGACAGCCCAGAGCCTGCTTGGGATTCTCCCTCTCTCTCTCTCTCTCAAAATAAATAAACTTTAAAAAAAAGTAGAGGAAAAGAGAGGGGCTTGGATTCAGAGATGCTAGGGACTCTTTGGCCTCTGACATGTTTGGATTTAACTACACAGCCCTATTCCCAAGTGTGGGGCAAAGAGAAGGTTAAAGAGTATGAATGCCTTGGCTGCTTCAGGTCACCAGAGTCGTCAGGATAGTTCTGTCAATAATAATCAGAACCCCTAAACGGAACCTTAATCTCTGCATAAGGCATCCAAAAAATAATAATTTCACTGCTGTACATACATACATAAATCTGGATCATCTGCCTTAAAAAGCATATCTCGGAGTCCTGCTATGCAATCCTGATGCCCATTTTTGCACCTGTTTTATTCTTAATGTGCTGATCAGCATGTTGGATGAACAGTGTCAAAAGAACAACAGGTGACCTGAACAGTGAACTCTCACTGGTTTTCTTACAGCTGGTAACTTCTTTCTGGCCCTGAAAATTCACAATTCAAAGTGTTTTTTTTTTAATTGGAATTAAGTTTTAGCTTTCTTGAACTACTTAGTAAACTGTGACTGAATTGACTTGAGAAAACAAGAAAACAATGAAAGGAGCAACATTATCACAAGGTCTATAATCACCTGTTTGAAATCTTTATGGATTTATATACACACAATTTATATAATGTATACACATACATATATACATTCACACAGATATACATCTATATTGGCCTGTGTATATGTATAAATTCAGTTCTTTAGATTTTAGCAATGTAATATAGTTTATATACTGTATGTGAGCTAACACTCCTAGTTGGTTTGTGTTTCTACAGTGAAAGATAGGAATGTTCATACTGTAAAAAAAAAATAATAATGTAAAATCAGGACTCTCATATAAAAATGAACACATGCAAATTATTTACCTAAATTCATCAATGAATCCACCAGCAAGATGTACCAGTTCAAAGGAGAACTCCAAGTAATACACATATACCAACAATCAGGAATGCTAAGTTGAATTTACCATAGATACAAAACTGGTAACCCTCAAGTTGGGTTAGTGTCCTTAATGGAGCTCCTGTAAGCCCCCTGTACCCCTTCCTTCCCAAACCCTCCCACATCATAGAACACGCTGTGACATAGGTTCGAAACCACTAGACTGTAAGAAAAGGAGTTCTTCCAGCCAAGTCAAAATACCATCCAAGTTTGTACAAGCCCAGTGTCCGGCATTTAGTTGGTGCTCAACATAAATTCATGCAGAACTGAATTCAACTCTTCTCTAGCACCTGATATGGGGATTTGGTAATTATAGATGAATATATGATGCCACCATCTGATTATACAAGGAAGGAGATGGAAAGATTTATGTCACTTGGGATTTGTCATTGTTAGAATAAGAAGGGCAGGTAACACACGGTTTTGGACTCCAGTGGGAGGGCTTATGGAAAAAGAGGGGACACATAGGAGCCAGTGAGCTCATAGACAGAACATCAGTCAGTGGTCCAGACTAAGCACAGAAACAGCTACATTATCTAGAGTGGAGGTTGGACTAAGTCCCAGGGTTTAGAACAGCATTGGCCAAAATATACTGTATGAATTATCAGACCCATAGGAAGGTCCCTGATAAAAAGAATTCATGAGAATAGACCAGTGAGAAAGACTATATACTCTCCTTTTAGATATCCACAAGTGTACCTGAGTATATTCTGAAGAGTCCTATAGTTAAGACAAGTGTTGAACTTTGTTCTATGTGGAGCTTTCACCATAAAATCCATCCTTCTTATGCTATCTATCATGCCATATTGTTGGGACTATGGGTCAGAAATGAGCCCAGAGTTTTTCTTCTACAAAAAGAAGCACAACTAAGAAAGTTCAGAAAAGCACTAAAAGGGCAAACCAAGCCAAGAGACAAGAACAAAGACAGGATAGCCATACACAGGACAAGATGAGCAAAGTCAAGTCCAAAATAGTTCATTTGGAACCACAGAACACCCTTCTCTATAGAGTATAGGTATCTCAGGCAGATGCCCTACTTAGGTCATCACTTTGTCTTCAGGGCTTAAACATGATATTCTGAATTGATATGGTTCCAGAGACGTAGAGTAACTAGAGAATGAAAAAGGCCAAGCTGAGAAAAATAGATTTAAGGTCTTACACTGTGGTTCTAAACCCTGGATCAACATTAAAATTACCTGGGATACTTTTAAACTTCAGATTTCCTAGACTCCCACCCTGAGACCAATGAAATTAGATGTTGGTAACCACGAAATCCCTCTTTGCTAGATAGAGGGCTTTGATAAGTTTCCCATAGTATCCTCTCCCATTATAGCAAATCTGGCATCCACTAATGGAAGCATGGGAGCCCCAGGCCAAAGACAGTAGGATCCTAATGAAAATTCAGCAAACCCCATCCCGTCCCAAGAGTTCTCTACGAAAAGTGCCACAAATTTCCCCCATAAAAATAGCTTCGGTTCCTTGGAGAGGTCAGATCCACGACCTTCGGAGAGAAAAGCATAAACACAACTCTTGCCAAATCAGGCTCTCAACACTTAAATCAGCCTGCTCTCAAGTCCGCACAAAGTTCCAAGAACAAGGAGAGTCTTCTATAAAGGGTTTAACTGCAGACCATGGTTACGCAAGGCGCCCAGATCCAGTTCTCAAAATGCTTCATGTCCAGAAGTTCTAATTAATTATTACTTTACCAAACGAAAGTGAGTTATGTATTTCTGTCATTTCAGCCAGGATCTTCTCCAGGCTGCCAAAAAATATGAACATACCCAAATACCAAAACTATGTAGGAAGGCTACAGAACGTCCTCACCAGAGACAAGACAGAATTTTCACTTCATAAATCATCAAGAAACTCTGAAAAGGCAGCCAGTTGAAAAGACAAGCTACACTGATGAAATATTTTCTTAATTCACCTCATTCAGGGTAATTGATTTTTTTTTTACTTCACGAACAAGTAATTTTTAATGTAAATAATAAAGTCAGTTAACCGTGTACTCTTATTGCATGTGGAATGACAAAGTTTTTATCTGAATTAATTAGGTGATTTTTCACTAACACAGATTTGTTGCTTTTACTTAAGACTTTGTTTTTAATCAAATCCCTTCCCACCCTGACCCTCACCCCACTATCAGATGAAAAGGAAAGCAACAAATGTTAGTTAAAATGTGTTTCCATGTGTGTTTCTTTCCAAAGGATTACAAGGGCAAAACCTTCCACATCAGTATAGGAACTACCCGACTTCCCTGAGATGAGGTAGTATGCAAATCCCAGGCCCTATTTAGAATGTGTTTCAAATTTATTTCATGCCTGTGTCATCACCGCTGGGAACATCAACCAAAATTCTGACACACACGTCACTGCGATACAACTTTGCACATCGTAGTTCCTGCTTTTAAGTGTAAAATTAATGACAGTGAGGAAAAATTCAAGCTATCTTGCCAGAGAAGTGAAATTCCTCCCCTTTAAGAGTAGAATGTTCGACCTGGCAAAAAGAGGAGACCCTCAGTTTTTATTTTTCCCTCTGTTTCTTATCTCTAGGCATCCCGTCCTATTCACAAGGCATCGGCGTGGTGGGGGGGCGGGGGGAGTTACTTCCACATCCTGTAATTTGTCTGGTGTATTGGAACTGAGAAACAGTCTTATGAAATCCAAGCCACAATCCTTTTTTAATTTTATCATTATTATTTCACTTTGGAAATTGTTTTTGGGTTTTTTTGTTGTCTTTTTTTTCCTGGAGAATTTTCTCAGCTGTTTTAAGTGATTTTTTTTTTTTTTTTACAAAGTTCAATGAAAAGTCAGAAGTCCCAGTTTCACTCTTCCCTCCTTATAAAAGGCCAATCTTTATATCATGTGTGTATCTTTTTGCCCAGAGAAGGGTACCACATTTGTGGATATCTGTGTCACTTTTGTGAAAATTCCTTTTGTTTCCATGCACTAAAATCTTACTGGTCTCGCCAATGGGGGGAAAAACATATATATGTATCCTATTCCTAGGGGCTACCCTTCCTCATGCTATCTTCAGGCTTGACGGGAGGACCACAGATGTCCTCACTTGTCTAGCTCCTTGCTACTCCAAATGTGGTTCATGGACCAGCCACATCAGTGTCACGTGGGAGTTTGTTAGGGATACACATGCTCAGGTCCCAGCCAGACGTCCTGAATCATTGATTCACATTTTAACAGGATCCCCCAACAGATTCGCATGCGTAGCAAAATGCGAGCAGCACTGGTCTGGTAAAAATTCCCACTCATGGTAAAAAGAATCTTCCCTCAGAAGTTTGCTCTGCCTGTGCCTCGATTCTTCCAGAGCCAACGTGTGCAGGACCAGAAAACCCTAGCAGTGGCCTTTACGGTTTTCGGCAGAGTAAAGCAGTCATTCCTCAAGCCAGGCAGCAACTGAGGAAGCAGGGAGAAGCGCCGAGGGGCGGTGGCAGAAGCGGCCTCCCCCAGCCCGTGTGTCTCAACACAGCAGAGTCATTAATTAAGATACGCCCGGCTGCTGGCGAAGCAGTCACTCTGGCGTTCCCTGTCTGCTTGGGACTGGCGTGAGGTGTGAGAATCTGGGTAGCCTTCTCCATGGCTCTGCCCCGCTGGCGTTGATTGTGTATGATTAATGATTTAAAGGAATAAAAAGAGAAAGGTCAACTTCTGAGTTCAAGACAGAGCAGCTACATAGGGAGTAATTAAGATACTTGTGTAAGCATGATTAATAAGCACAAACTGGCACTCTGGGCAGTAAACAAGACGCAAGCAGATGGTTAGCATGGAAAAGGTTTTTTTTTTTTTTTTCTTCTTTCCTAAAAGCAATTTTTCAGCAGCTTGAAACTTGGCTTGTGAATTCTTTTCCTCCCCCAAGTCTCAAAAAACTCATTATCTCCACAACCTTAAAAAAAAAAAAAAAAAAAAACGTGGTGAACCCCTTTCAAGACTCACTCATTCTCTCTTTCAAAAAAGATCCCTTATTATTTTATTTTATTTTTACAGATAACTAGAGTTTGCTTGTAAAATGGATGCGACTCATCTTTGTTTCTCGGCTGCCTTTTATGTCAGGCGTCCCATGCATTGCCAAGCCTGACAAGGTGGTTCACTGCACAGTCTTTTAACTCCCACCCACCACTTCTCCCCCCCACCCTGTGATGGGCAGAACAGAGGCATCAATGGTGGCATTTCTGGAGAGTGCTGGCAGCCAGGTGTCAGAGCCGTCCGGCAGGCGCCCCTCACGAACACTAATCAGCCCTGGTGTTCTTTTACAATCCATATCTAATTCGCAAGTTTCATTCTTTCTGAAAAACAATTACTAGGTTTTGAAGTTCATTGTGCATTTACTCAACTGTCTCTTCACATTAACGTAAAGTGGGAACAAGAGAAAATAGAGTCAGCAGGGAAGGGACATCAAAAGATGTTAAGAGTGGATGAAGGCTTTATTTTAAGAGTAATATAATTACAGATGTGTGCAATATTTTACAATAAATGAAACACAAAAGGTGTATCCTGTGCTTTCAAGATTGTGTGTGTGTGTAGAGGCAAAGAGAGACAGACAAAGAGACATACAAGAGAGACACTCAGATGTACACATTCCTGCAGGGACGGGAAAAGAATGAGAGATGGGTCATTCAGGACTTAGGAAAACAAAAAGATTCTCTCAGAATCATAAGAGTAAGGTATGCATCTCACTTAGCAAAGACAAACAAAAATAATTAATCCATGACAGAGTAAGTAGACTTAGTGGGAGAAGGAAAGGAAAGGAAAGGACAAAGTGTGAAAAAGAAATGGAGATGGAGGCAGGGAGGGAAGCAAGGGCAAAGAGAAAACAAAGACAAATGGAGAGGTGGGTCTTAAGCAAAAACTGCACAAAGACTCAGCATACTCGATGAAAAAAGTGCCGTCAACCTGGAGTCCTTCTCCCAAATGGCAGTTCTTGAACTTCCTAAAACTCATAATGAGGTGCTAGCCCCTGGACCACTCTCACCCAGTTGTGAGGTCGACTGGCCCTTGACAGATGCAGAAATGCACTTTGTACCAGCAAGTTGCATGGGTCTCCCCAGGCCAGCCTCAGTCCAGTGACCAGGTCGGTGCTCGCCATTTCCTGGCCAGTCCCCAGGGCCACCCACCTCAACACCTACTACCAGGACCGGTCCTGTCAACCTTGTCCATCCACCAATGGACAACAGTTCAGGCCCCAAACCTGAGCCCACATCACCCAGCTGTATGTCCCAAGGACTGGAAACCGCCACAGGCAGTGGCCCCTGAACCTAGGCCAGCAAAAGGCTTCAAAACAGTGCGCAACTATATTCTCTTCTTCCTTACCCCCAAAAGAAGCGGGGGGGGGAGGATCAGAGGAGAGGGAAGAGGAAAAGAAAGGAAAAAAACTCAAGCTTCCTCCAATAGAAAATTCTAATATATTATCACCATGATGGTTGGTCTCATGCCTCAACCCTTTTTTGTTTTATACTAAACACCTTAGTAACTCTTAAATCAGCACTTTCCAAAGGTGTTAGAAAAATAACTGAAAATGTTTGGAATACTCTATTATTACCCACAGTAGAATGGGGTTCTTTTCTGTAGAAAACTTCAGTCCCTTTAAGATGCTTATGTGCTTTGTGAATTGTCCACAGCGAGACAAAGCACATCTTTTCCCAAACTGACTTATCATCAACAGCTACCCCCTCCCCAAGATTTGGGTTCCATGGAATACTCTTTGACAAACACAGATCTACATCTAAAAAACCATCTTTGCTATTTGAGAATATTAACTAATTTACCCTCTATCTTTTCTTTCTCTAGCCTGAACATACCAGTCTTACAGGATTTTCCTTCGGAGATCTATCTTCTACCCCTCGAATCATTTTTCCACCAGCCTTCCACACCTCCCATGGTGTCCACACTCTCTCTGAACTCTGGTAAGCAACTCCAGAGCTCCAACAAGGATCTCGCTCATGCGAGCATGGAATGAAAACGGCTCTGCACATTCTACTTCCTTTAATGCAGCTCCAGATTATACTGGAGTTTTGCCTGGTCACCCCACATTATCTGCAAGCGCAAGCTGAGGTCTCTCTCCAGATAATTCACATCCATAAATATATTTGTTCCGAAGCTATTTAGGAGAAGTTTTGGAATAGGTACAAAAAAGCCTCCACACTGTGGAAGAAGAGAGAAGGGGAAGAAAGGAAAGGCCCACATCTGGCAGGGTCCACGCTCCCCGCTCACATAGACCCATCTCAGGACGTACTATTAGAAAAAGGCTTATCAAGCCCCTGCAGAATATAGACACCAATGTTCACAGCCCAAGCAAAGAACAGTAAGAAAGAAAACAACAGAAAAAGAATATATATGCTCTCTTCTTTACTAGGACCCATCTTTAGTCTAAGACTCATTACCCTATACCTAATTTGCTTCAACAGCCTCACCAGTCTGACTTCCTAATTCTCATCTCTTACCCTAAAATCAAATTTGAATACACATCAAACACTACTTCCACTATGCCCCTCTTCTGTCCAAGCACACATTTCGTCTTCTCCATAATCCTAAGACATAGGTAAATTATCCCCATGATAAAAATGGGAAAACTGAAAAACAAAGGGTTAAGTAAACTCTCCAAGATCACACAGCTAGAAAGCAGGGCAGCCAGGATTTGAACCCCGTGCCATCTGGTTCCAGAGTCAATGCTTGCCTGGCTGCCATTGCTCTCTGTTACGTAGTCCCATCCAGTCGTTCAACAGTAGCTTCCGACGGTCCCGACACACCAGTGCCCATCATTCTTCCTCCCGACCCCGCTTCCATTCTTTTCTCTAACCATCTTCCCAGGATTTGTCATGTGTCACCATCTCTAAGATCTTTCTGAACGTTCTAAGCCCCACTGCCCTTGCCTGTGAATTCTAACATGTGGCCTAGTTCACACGGCTTCAAGCTAAAGGACTTTACGGCTTGTACTCTTCAACAATGTTTGTAGTATGTCAGTTTCTTTATCTCCTCAACTAGATTCGAAACTCCTTAAGGTTTCAAATAACGTGCTCATAGGCTGAAAAAATAAATGGATATCCTTCTACTACTACCCAATGTGACCCTTACTGGGTAGAATCCTTTCATTACCACCCAATACACCTTGACTGTGCCAGGATTTCCCTGGTACCAAGCCTGCGTCCAAAATTTTCTCCCACATTACTTTCCTCTCAAGCCTAAGCCTCCATATTATTGTCTCTCAGGCTGGCCCACAAATTGAAATAGAACATGATGCTTAATTTTACATCAACCAGTTAAGCTGCTTTAAACACTTCAATATTCCCCAAATGTAGTTAAATATATGAACTTGCACTTAGAGTTGTCAACAATGCATTGACAATTTGTTTTATAGTTGCATGTTAATCTACAATCTGTTTAATGCAATCCAATACATTATCCGGGATGGTGATATATAAATTTAAGTCTTAGAGCATGAAATATCATTTAGGATTAAGGCTCTAATCTCTTAACACGAGAGATATTCGCTCACAAAGGCAAGCAGCTAAGAAGAGTCCCTGCAAATAAAAGGCATCATCATTGTCTCCTGCACCAAGGAAACCAGTTATAAGGCATGCCAATTCTGGAGGGCAGAAAAAAAGGGGACAAAAGCAACCTTCCTTCCAGCTCCCCAGCAAAGAGTCTCTCACTGAATCAGCCTCACAAAATAGTTAAAACTTCACTGACGCAAAGGGCTGCTTATGACTACCTCTTTTTCCTCCCCAAAGTCCTCAGGTAGAAGAACAATAGTAACAATGGCGGTGAGGTCTAACTCATATAATGCAACCATATGAAGTAGGTACTCTTATATCCCCACTGTTCCGATGAAGAAACTGAGGTAGAGCCAGAAAAGGGCACTGCTGAGCCAGGCTGTCTGGCAGCAGAATGTGGGCTCTTCGCCACTCTTTCCTGTGCTAATCACCCCACATAAAACATTAATTGTCAGGCTTATTTCCAAGCCAAGACTGGATACCACTACACGTTCCTTGGGATAAAGTAAGTGTTTAACAAATACTTGGGAATGAAATAAAGTATGAGCTACTATGAGCAATCAAGAGAAAATGACAAAAACTACAAGTATAAGATATTCACTATCCTCAAAACATTTACAGAATAAATGAGGCAAATAAGAAGAGATCAGCAGAAGGTCATTAAAATTCCAAAAGAGGGATCACAGAAGGAGAGCTAATGACTTGGGTTCTGAAAGGGCCAAGGTGGGGATGAAGGAAGGTCCAGTTGAAGGAGCCCAGGTTCCTCACCACAACTGGATCAATGTCCTCCTCATTCAAGCCCCACAGAAAGAGCTAACTCAACAGTTTGCTGTAAAATGTCACTTATCCATATATGAAACCCCCCATCTACAAACAGAGATCCTGCAAGGCACACGCCTTGCAGGTTGGGGACCCAACCACAGCCTGCTCCCTGCCCACAGCACACAAAGACCTTTCCTCTGAAAGCATATGTTGGTCACTCTGATAGGCTGCACCTTTCCACAGAGCCCAGCCCTGTCAGGAGCTCTGGTTCACTGTCACTAACTCCAACACAAGGACCTCATCTTGGATATTCCATGCCCGACCTGCCTGAAAACCCACAGATTCACCCAAACTCCAGTATTACTAGAAGCCCTCAGAGACCTCAGAGACACTGGTAGATGGTCTCCACGTGGTCAGATGAGCAGGCTGGCCTTGCAAGGTACCTGTGAGGCAGACCAGCAACCCCAATGGGGTGGTCAACCTCCAAGAACTGAACCCATTGCAACCTTTACCAACTTTGTGCTTCCCTGTTTGGAAGTGATATATATTTCAGAAATGTCAAAATTCTTAGAGAAGTGTGGTGATAAAATGAATAGGCTGTTTGCTCTCCATATTGATATACCCGATTTCAGACTGTCAAAGTGCTTTTAGTTATAATAGGAAATGTACAAAGTTAGCTTTGCTTGTTTTGACAACCACAAAAGAGATTTATCAGTTACATGTACCCACTGAAGTGCTGAGGTTTCAAAGTTAAAATTGGTTCTAGCCAAGTTCCAATATTATTAATGTTTTCACGATAACAAAAACATGTAACTTTTCAGATAGTTCTCAATGCCTTTGTGAGGAAGACTTTTAGAAATCCAGTCCACTTGCCAGAAACTTCTGTTACTTCTATGCAATAATTCAAAAGAAGTCCATAAAAACTAGAACAAAGTTAATTTTACCTTTTTGTTTTTAAAACAAGGAAAGTGTCACATGACTTAAAATAGTGTCATTGTGATTTCAAATCCTTGAGCTCTAAGGATTTCTTTCCATTTCCTACTCCTGTCTTCTCACATACAAGCTTTTTCATTCTTGATTTAATTGCTTCAAATGTATGAAATTCCCACTATTTTTTCTGAAAGCTCTTACAAAGCCATGGTCAGATTACTCACTTTGTCAAACTTTTTCTTAAGCCGCGTTACTCTTTGGAGGCACTTGTGTACACATCTGAGCACTGTATAACATTTGGCTTTACCTTCTGCACTCAGCTTACTCCAAGACAAGTAGTTACTAGCATATCTTCATGCCAGTAAATCTTTCAATGAATGAATAAAGAGAAAGAAAGGGAAGGGAGGGCAAGGGAGGGGAGGGAGGGGAGGGGAGGGGAGGGGAGGGAGAAGGACAAAAGCCAAACGGTGAAAGAGTCCAGGCATTAAGGAAAATGGAGATGATTCAGAATTTTCCAAATATAGAGCTGAAAGCTACATCGGGTAGCCTGTCTTCTCATTTGTCTTGAAGTTCTATGAGTTAGATTCTACTTAACAAATTTTAACATACTCCTGAATGAGAACTATTGGTAGTTCCAATTCAACTTCCATGAACTTAGTCAAATGACTAGCATTATCTCAGGCACCTCCAGGACAGCCCTCTAAAGATGCGGTGTTGCCAATGTATACCTGCAGCTCCTAGACGTTGAATACCTGCCTACAGTCATACAGCTCATAAGTGATAGAGCCAAGAACTGAACCCTTCTGTCACCTCTTGCTGAAACCATCTACCCCAAATTACAATTACTACATTGATTAAGAGGACAATCTTTTAACCAAAGATCTGTTTCCCAGCTTTACATTAACTGTGTCACTCAGCCAAATAAAGAGGACACATCCAGAAAATGCCTTATCATGAAGGGTGGTCCCTGAATGATGGTGTGACTTCCAGACTTAGGAAGCAAAGGTCCCTACTAAGGCCAGCCTGGAGACTTTACTAAGCAAATCCTGGCAAACTACGGATGGCTTAGCAGACACAGAGAAGGCTCAGTTAGAGAGTTGTAGACAAAAGGGTATATTCGGCAGATACCAAAAATTCAGAAAGGAATGCTAATTTAATTTTTTTTAAATATTGTTTACATTTTGAGCTTGATGTTCTGTGAAGCTGGTGCACAAACATAGGATATCAGGCTCAAGTTACAAGCAGTGCCTTCTCACACACGAGCATAAAATACTCCGAGTTGTGAACTACAACTCAATAAAACTAGCCTTTTAAAGATTAACAATGGAGAAGTTTGTAGTAAGTTGAAATTAGGTCTAAATGGCTCCATGGTAAAGTATATGCACAGGTGCAGGTTTGTACCTCTCCCAATCCTGGCATGTGCAAGGAGAACCCACACTCTATGAATGCCTCCACAATTCTAGTTTTATCATTACATTATCTTGTATACAACTGGAGATTTACACTGTCACCTTACAATTCTCCCATACTCTCCACTTTTTTCTTCAGCAAAGGGGCAAAATTAAATTATTTTAATTTAGATTTAATTTAGATTCCTCTTCTGTAAGACCCGACTAGACCTCTAGCTAAGCAAGAGAGAGACAGGAACTGCAAACTTCAACTTTTCCCTCAAGAAAGCAGACCCTCACCCATCACCTCAAGTGACAATTAGCAGTTTCTGCAGCACATTATATGAACAGAGCTAATAAGGCAAAGGAATCGAGGGCAGGCTTTTCCCTTCACGATTCTGTCTGAAGCTTAAAAGAAAGTCTGAAAACTAATGAATTCTGAATTCATGTCAGCTCAGTAGAGAGCAAAGTCTTTTATCTTCACCTGGAATAGGAATGAAAGAAGAAAAGCTCAACAGTTCATCCACTTCTCCTAAAACATACTCTGCTTCCGTCCTATTCTTGACTAAGAGAATGTGGAATCCACTGAAGCTCAAGCAGGTCTCAGAGATCACCAAATGTGACCCACCTTATTTTAAAAGGGAGCAAATCTGAGCTCAGAGAAGTTAAGCAACTTGCCCAAAGTCACAAAGCCAGTCTTCATATCCAACACCCCTGGCCAGGAGTCACTGCTACTCTAACAGAAGAGAGAACAAAGAGTATGGGCTTTACTCCAAATGTGAAGAATGTTTGCCCAAATTTCTTCTCTAAGTGTTTATGAAATTATAAATCAACATACAAAATATGTGTAAACTAAAGATAGGCATTAATGGGCTCAGAAAGAAATGACCAAAGGGGACCTCACTTCCACAGAACGCCTCCTCAACAAATAGAAGGAGCACATTTACACACCCATACACAAACACAGGCCCCCAGAATGCATGCATGTAAGACCCAGATATAGCATCTCCCATGATTCCCTAAAAGGAACTCACCAGAATATTCTGAAACAGAGGACAGCTGACTGCACATTTTATAAGAAAGTCTGTCTTAGGCCCAAAGATTAAAACAAAGTATAAGCAGCTCAAAACCCAAAAGGAAAGGCTTAATGCTTCACAGAACTACCCACAGACAAGTTTAAGAAGCAGGTTATCAGACAAAATAGTTCTGCAGAGTACTGTGATGTAGTAAGGAAAACAGTTAGTTCTTAACTAAGTTTATCTGCTCTGACAGCTTCTATGTTGGCCTGGCAGAAGTTGTGTGTCTACACAATGAACATAAAGATAACCTACGATGGCTATACATCCCCATCCATTTGCCAAAGGTCACTAAGGATTGAGCATTTTGCTTCAGTGCCTCCACTAATCCAAAGACACGCCAATCTGCTTACTGTTATACAACATCAGGAGGTTCGGATTTTACTTATCGAGGGATGTCGGACTTGCTTTGTCAGAACGTGGTGACTATTAGCACAAGGCTGAGTGACCATGGCTGCAATGAATTTTTAAAAACTATTTGGTTTTAGAATGCCCAGGAAAGAGGATGTGACTAAACAAGATGGCGGTAACTACTGTTGGACAACATTCCACTCTCAGAACATAAAAGCGGAACAGTGGAGCATTGAGAAATTAAATTCATGGCCTGGAAAACAAGCCAAGATTAAAAAATGTCATGTTGATACAGTAGGTGCTCTTGAGAATGGGGGGAAGATGTCAGAAACTGGATTGATTGCATTTTCATAGCAATGTTGTGCAATGGAGGTGGGGAAGGGTCAAGTGTATCAATACCCTTTAGTGCTTTGGGGGCACATACTGTATCTTTCATCAAAAACCTATACAATATAAAAGTCTACCATCATACAGCTCAAAATTTTCAGTCACCAGGGCCAACCAAAGACCCTTCCCATAGAAAGCTAGGTAAGATTAGTTGGGTTCTATGCCTTCCTTTGGGACCACCAGGAGGTGCTGTTAGCAGCAACATGGCTCTCAACTGATGGACAACTTGGAAGAAGGTACTATGTTCCCTCCTCTGATACAGCATTAAAATCTCCTATCCATATCTAAACCAACATCCTTTCCAATCCTCACAGATCCTAACAGGAGTTAACATTTTTCTTTGAATGGTTAAAAAAAAAAAAAGGCATGCATGAAATGACCTTGCTGTGAGAGAAGTCCCAAGACTTCCTGCAGACAAACTTCCAACACATATTAAGACTAAAATTGGGAGTAAATTCTAAGCCGGAGAATACTCAAGGGCTTATAACAGTCTGCACAGTCCTTAGGGGTGAGTGCTACCCTCACACAAGATTCCTGAGGACAATATTTTCTACCTGGACTCTTGGTGGACTGGAAGACAGACTTGTTCAGAAACCCGGGTTAGGGGCTTATTAGTGTTACGGGTATGTCTTCTGCCATACAGCAACATTTGGGTCAGCAGCAAATACAGCACAGAAACTCCACTGTGAAAAAAATGCACACAGCAAGGGAGAGGAAAGATACAGGGCTTTCTAGGGATGAGGGGGATCATGTCAGCGAGACAACGATGTCTCGAGAAGATTAGGTAGAAAATAGTGGAGAGAACTTTTAGGGTTGAGTTGCTACTTTTTCTCTTTTGACAACTGTGTAAAAGAGACACAAAGAAGCTGCCCTGCCCTGAGGAGAGAGAACTGTCCTTTGATGCTGGGACAACCATCTATAATGCTGATGAGAATTCTCTCTGGCCCTGTCTGCCCACCATGGGGGCTCATCCTCTGACCGCATTCTCACCTCTGGGGTGACCTCGTGTTTAGTCCTACAACTGCAAGAAGAAGGTTCATCTGAGGGTCAGGAAGATGGTAGCCCTCACACCCACAGGAAACCTGAGTCTGCCCATCAGGAGAGGACCCTCTTTCCCTCTCTTTTAAGAACTTGAAAGGCAAATCCAAATCTGTTTTCTCTTTTGTCTTCAAAATTGCCAGCATTTATCTCTTTTTTCAAATGGGAAACAGAGAGTTTCTGTGACCTGTTCCCAAAGTCATACTCAAAATGAGAATCCAGGCTCCAACTTCCAATCCAGGAAGGTGGGGGAAAGTCACTAATTTTATGGGAGACATAAAAAACAGTTAGATTAAACAGGACCAAGGCCTTCTTTCAGAAGAAACCAATGGTCATTCTACAATCCAGTTCACTAGAAGGTGTGTAACTTTCAACCACCCAGAACTCCTATTCTGCATCTGTAAAATGGGAATGTTCCCAGTCCCCAAATGAGATACAACATCAAGGAAGACCTGGTACCACTCCTAACACATGTTCTGCACTAAACGAATCTTAGTTACCTGCTCCTTCCCCAGAGCAAATACTTTCTAACACAAAAAAATGAAACTGCCTTCTTATTTGTCAGATTTGCTGTAAGGTAATTGGCAGCTACCATTGATTTCAGGATTGCTCTGGATGCTTTGCACAGGGAAGCTCCAGAGTCTTCACTGGGCTTGATGGCCAGATAATGAGACTGTCTTTCTGCTCACGTCCCCAAGTAGACCACGACTGAGATCCATGTGGTCATATATTTACATATGTGGAGCAGCAAAAAATCTCAAAGCAAATAATAAACTTCCTGCAAGAGCCCCCTATAATCTACTTAGATCAAATACAACACAGGCTGGACTATTTCTCCTTAGATTTCTTTTCTTTAAATTTCAGGCAAGTAACTCCACTTCACCTACCAGCCTGAGTTATAGGGAAATACACAGCATCCTAGCAAGAAGTGATACGGTAAAGTGGGAAGCATCAAGTTCCAGGGACTTGAAGACAGCCCTGATTAACCCCCCCACCCCCGCTCTGTCCCTCACTGTGATTGAGGGGCAAGTTCACAAAAGCTGGCTTCATGTTCCTCCTCTGTTCAGTGAGTAGAAAAGCACCTGCCTAACAGGGTGGTTGTGAAGACTGAGTTAATGTACATCCTGATAGAACAGTTGCATGAAAAACAAAGCATCACAGTCACCATCAGTAGCCCCTTGCTATATCCCTAAACTACAGTACCTGGGCCACCCAGAGGAAAATTAAGCTCCCTTTTTAAGTCGTCTAACATTGGGATAGACACCCTATTTTCAGATAAAATCTCTAAGTCTCAGGACTTACCTTCATTTTCCTGGTTCTCATGGCTTGGTGGGGAAGGAGATGGATGGCAGCTTTAGAAAGGGGTATGGTTGGGGGATGAGAGAGAGAGAAATAGATCAATAGAGACTTAGATGGGACACCTTGGTCCCTCTCCAAGTCTGATTCCCACTCACTGTGAGGCCCAACTACATCTTTGAGAGTGGGTTCCATGAGATAACTCAGTATCTTTATAAATCCTCCATTTATGCTATCTATGCTACTTTAAATTGGTCACTGGCTATATGCAATCAAGGGTCTTGCTCAAGACAATTCAAAACCCAAGTCCGTAGAGGCATCACAAAATATGGTCTCCACCTCCTTTCACCTGCCTTCCTTCTTTGTCAAGTCAGCAAACACCAGTGGGGTAGGATGGCCATGAACTATGAGATTCAGTCAACTCTTTCTTCAAGAACATGCATCCCCTCCTCCTCCCACTTCACACAGTCATTTCAGCCTATTTATCTGAAATAGGTGCTCTCTCGCTTGCTCTTTGTCACACACACACACACACACACACACACACACACACACACACCCATTTCTGTCTTGCCTAATTATGCAAAAGTCGACAGCAGCTTTCTGGCATCAGAAATACGGAATTGGCACCTCCCTTGTGTACAGTCCCAGCCTGTGTGAGCCCTCATGGTCTCCTTCATAGAGCTGGAAAACCACCCCTAAGTGCCTCCATCACAGCCAGAGACTTTAGCAACAATAGAGCATTTAAGTCTTCAGGGTCTTTAAAAAAAAAAAAAAAACAATATGGCTGTAAGCATTCCAACCAGCTCAAGGTTGCAGTTGATGCAGTTGGCTTCAGGACGCATTTCTATGACTTGTTGCAGCTCGTGAAGTTGGATGGGAAAGAGAGACAAGAGAGGCCTCAGGAAAAGCCTGGCAAAAAGGACTGGGGAGATTCTGGGGGAAAGACGCATTGGGCAAACGTCATCTCCCTAATCTGCATGATGACTGCCGGCCAAGTTTGCTCTCAGAGCTGTGAGAAGGACCAATTAATTTATCAATCTGCACCTCTTTCTGCCATAACATATTTCCCTCTTGCCAACAAAAAATGTGTCCATTATCAGGCAGGTCCCTGTCCTCCTAAGCAGCCCATGTGGCTGTATAATTACACTTCTTTCCTTGACAACTTGCATGATTGTTTTCCTAACAGTATATTACTTCGTTAGTACTTTCCAATATACGTTATTTTTAAACTGTCACTTTTGCCCAACTCATCCCAATTCGCACTCGTCTGTTTATCATAACAATCATTAATAACTGTCAGTCCACGCCATCATTGTAACGAACTCACTCCCTCATTAGCATGTTCTAGCATTTGTTCCGTAGAGGGGGCTGATTATTTTTTACAACAGGCCAAGCCAATTACTTTAGTGAAATGGAATCACATTAATCAAAACTTAACAAGGTGGCAAATTTAAAGATATCAGATTGCAAAAGACAGCATAACTAATATGTCAGTGTCAGGGGTAGCGTGTAGGTATGCAGCAGCTGTACTAAATATATCTCTTCACAGAGGCCACATGAATTTTGACGTTTCATATGATCTGACAACTACCAAAGTGATATTATAGAAGGCGAGAGCCCGGTGCTGCACTGCTCACGATGACTTTTGTAGATTCTGGCAAGGGCAGTGTGAGCAGGGAGGGAGGCAGAAGAGGGGCGAAGAAAATGGTGGCCATGTCTATCCAGGCTGGCAGACGGCAGTGGATCATGTCTCTCTGTGCCAAGGCATTTTCTTTTACACTTTAAATGATGATAGTCATCCATCACCATCTGACAACTGCATCAAAACCAGCTGCAAAACATGCAAAGCCCAGCAGTCTAAAATATGCTGACACAACCAAGAGAAAAACAGATTTAAAAAAACATATATATATATATATATTTATTTATTTATTTATTTATTTATTTATATATTCCATAGGAAAAGGAAGCAGAGAGGGGGAGGAGGTAAAGGAGGAATGGAGGTGGGGTGACTACAAAGTGTTGGGGAGCAGAGAAAAGCAAACACCAGGGCAGCAAAGGAAAGGGAAGAGAAATGAAATGGGGAACAAAAGAATAAAAAGGAGACAAAGAGGGAGACAAAGAAAAAGGGAAAATGATGAATGAAAAAGTGGGGGAGGGAGGGAAGAAAGAGAGAATGAATACGAGGTGCTGTCAATACGGAGAAGAAAGGCAACATGGAGGCTGTCTTACAAGGAGCAGATTCCACCCCAGCAGTATTTCCCCAGTTCAGGCTCATCACTTTCACTGTCCGGTGCTTCGGGCAACACCTTTCCTACCTCCTGACACTAGGGGCCATGCAGGTCTCTCAGGCCTGCTCCCACTCCTTCAGTAAGCTCTGCTACAGCCATCCACCAGCCCGTGGGCTCTCCCAAACCCAGGAGATGAGTCCAACTCTCCACTAAGGTACAGGAGCACCTCTACCACCAGGCTGCCCCAAGCTCCTTAGGCCCTTTTGCTGACCACAACCCACCCTCCTCTCTGGCCTCTTCCACCACTGGAAGGTGGTTCCCACCTCCACCCAGACATTTACTAGCTAGGTGACCTGGAATAAGTTATCTGACCTCTCTAAGGTTCCATTTCCTCATCTATAACAATGGAGATATTACAGCTCAAGATTGATCTTCTACAGTCAAATAAAAAACACAGAAAAAGTACCTAGAAAGATGTTTGACACACAAATGGGTCCCCTTGTTAAGAGCGGTCCTGGGGGTAGAGACGGTATGTTTACCCATCTTTACAGTCAGTACAAAGTAAGCAAGCCCTGCAACTCTGTGGGAACGAGTTGGAGTAGTGCCCTTCCTTGTACCTCTCATTTATGAAGTTTACATCCTTATCCCAGTATATCTCTTGCCATTTACTTAATTATCTAGGTAATTGGTTGGCCACATGCAGAAGACAGAAGATGACCAATGTGATTTGTGGGCCCTTCAAGGGTGAGCTAGCTTGGAACAGCACTATGGTCCAGTGTGAAACATCTGGATGCTTCCTTACCTGGTCCCACTAACCAACTGGCCTAACCATCTTACTGTTATTATATGTAATGAAGCCTATTTATTTACTCACTTATTCTGAGCAAGCCCAGAACTACGTATACCAAGCTGGCAAAGGCCCTGTTGTATAATGTGATTAGATTCAGTTATATCACACAGTTCATGAAATTGTGCTATGATTCATTTTTACAACTTAAATAGCTATTTGGTTGGGTTGCCAGGTCGAATGTGATGAATGTGTATGATAAAACAGAACAAAGAGAGGGGCCAGTGCCTGTAAACTGAAACACTAGTCAGTGTATTAACCCCTTCCCTTCTTAATTGTGATGCCTTCTTGGGGACAACTACCCAATGGTCAGCCTCCTTCAGACATCATGTCCAGCGTCAGATCTGTATCAATGCCAGAGGTGACAATTTAATCTCCCCAGCAAGAAAAAAGCTTTCCTCAGAAGTTCACCATCTATGCCATCCTAATCCCTGCATCAGTGTAAGAAGATAAGCCACAAGTGTTCACGGGCCCTACTTCAAAACCCAGTCACCTCCCAGGTCCCCAACTTACATTCCAGTCCTAAATCCTACATACCAAACATTTAACTCATGGCCCAATCAACATACATGGCAATCCTTTTGAGATATGAGCTTGTCACCTAATTACCCACAAGTCATGAGAAATAAAGCTAAACTAAAAAAGAATTACTGTAGCATAAAATTCAGTAGAAATAATGTAGGGAGGAAAAAAACGAGACCTGCATCCCTTGTATCAGTGTCCTTCATGTTGCCTAACCAATTATTTCAGATTGTCCCAGGACACCTATCTAAAGATTTCCTAAAGTAGACTCTCTGATAAAACCAATCATCACTTTGTAAATTATCATTTTTAAATGTTTATTTTGAGAGAGAGAGAGAGTACGAGTGTAGGGGCTGATAGAGACAAATAGAATCCCAAGCAGGCTCCACACTCAACGTGGAGCCCGACACAGGGCTCAATCTCACAACTGTGAGTTCACAACCTGAGCAAATATCAAGAGTCAGACGCTCAACCAACTGAATCACTCAGGCATCCATGTAAATTATCATTTTGTTAAAGGAAACTGGATTTTTCTTTTAATAAAACACCTAATTTTAAAGTTGAAAGAGGTCTTAGTTAATTCTCACCCAGGTCCATTGTTAGTCATTCACAGAAAAGAAACCTGAGTGCGGTATATGTTCCAAAGATGGCTACAACACCTCTTCCACCCAATATGCTCTTCTAGAATGTGATCTTCCTATTTATCTCACAGTAGACTAATGCCCCTTGTTGCTTTCATGGATAGAGCGCATGGAAGTGACACTGTGGGACACAGCTTTCATCTCAGCACTGGAACATTTACACTTGGAGCCTTAAGCTGCCACATAAAAAACCCAACCAATATTCCCTGAGGCAGCCACACTGTGAGGAAGCCAAGCCACATGAAGAGGCCATGTACAGGGCTCCATCCAACAGTTCTAGTCTCGGAGTCATCCCAGCCCAGATGCCAGACATATGTGTGAGCCTTAAGATGGATGACTCCAGCCCCGCATCAACTCACCCCCAGCTGTTTACCCTTTCCAATTGAAACTCCAAGCTTGGAGACCAAAGACAACCCATTCCACTCTGTCCTTTCTCAATTCCTGATGCATAGACTCCATGAATATAACAAAAATGGCAGTTTCCAGTCTGTTTTGAGGTAACATAGTGACAGCTAACAAGAACACTGGGAAACCAGGAAGCAAAGGCCAAGTCACCACTAAAACCAGGTCTGCTGATAGGTTTAGCACCCTGTCTCCTTTACTACTCTTCTACTGGAACATTTGCACAATACCAAGTACACCTGTGTCACACATGTCAACATACTACAACAGCAAATAGGAGCTAAGAAACATTGGGCCAAAATCTCATCAGATGCAGGGGATACACAGAGGTTTCCACTGTCCTTGAAACTAGTCAAATCTCCCAAAAGACCAGACAACAGAAAACCTACATTCACCAGGAACAGCACAAGCTTGGTATCTGGGAATCCAAATAGAAAAAAATATATAAACCACCCAGGAGTCACTGACATTCACTGGCCCAATGATTTGTTCCCAAGCATAAAATTCCCTGAAAAGCAATCACTGCCCCCAATGGAGGCCCTTATATCACATCTCCCACAAATTCCATTTTACTCTAAGCTTGGACTCTATCAACCATCCCCCAACCTGGTCTGCTGGCCACTCAGGTTGGTGACTCGAGTCTGGATACTCAGGATGGATCTGGCAGGGAAAGGTCTAGACTCAGCAGGTTTAGGATTTGGGACTAAGATTCAAACAGATGAGGACAACTACATGACAGCTGAGTCCTACTCTTCATTGGGCATTTTCCTATTCGAACCTCCACGTAGTGGCACACTTTCACTCTTCTCTTCCTGTTAATGAATCTGTTGACAACACGAAGTTTCTTTACCACCTTGTCAGTCAAGTAAACCTAATGTAACAGTCTTTCAAGAAGAGAGACCTTTGATCAGCAACTCCTGGGATGAAATAGGTCATCTAGCTGAAGCATGGTACATCAGGAATTATAAATACACTTTCTTCCCAAATTCACCAAGACTTTTTTCTGGATCCAAAATGAAACCTCATCATCTGACAAGAGATATTTATCTTTTTTAAAGATTTATTTAAATTAAGTCTTGCAAGGGGACCTGGGTGACTCAGTTGGTTAAGCATCTGACTTTGGCTCAGGTCATTACCTCGAGGTTCATGAGTTTGAGCCCCACATCGGGCTCTGTGTTGACAGCTCAGAGCCTGGAGCCTGCTTCAGATACTTTGTCTCCCTCTCTCTCTCTGACCCTCCCCCACCCATTCTAGCTCTCTCTCTCAAAAAATAAACATTAAAAATTTTTTTATTTAAAAAAAAATAAAGTCTTGCAAAGATATAGAAATTAAATCACATTAGCCACCACTTGGTGAATTGTCTATGGAAAATAAAAACTGAAACTGTAAACCATAAAATAAACTTTAAAATAAATTTTAATATATGTACATATATGCGTTATGTTCACATATGCATGTATAAATACATTATTTGCATGTTAAAAATCAAGACTGTCCTGGACCATCTGAAATGTAAGTTTTCCATACAGGTAAGTCATCTTCTGTAGCATGCCTTCCTCGGTAAATCAGAGAAAGACATGGATTCTCCCATCTAACCGAAAATATACAACCTCATGTTTTTCTTTCTTTAACCTCCCTAAGGTACACTGACCCTTTCTCCTTCCTTTGACAATTCACCTCCTCTTGCTTGATTTTGTTTTTTCATTTATAACACACTCAGAGAGAGAAAAAGACTTGTCCAAGTTCACGATGCCTAGCAGGAACTTCAACCCAGGTCTCTCTCAATCTGAATTGTCACTTCTACTTCCTCATTTAACTTACTGTTTGTGTTCTGCTGCCCTGGCTCTTCCCCATTCTGATCTTTAGAATGGTTACAACAATGTAGAACCCAGGCTTCTGCTAAGCCTGGCAGAAGAATGGACTGCTTCTGCACATCAGCACAAATGGCCTAGGCTCTCGTTCCGACTTTCAAATACCCAACTGGCAAGGGAAAACACAAAAATATGCTTAAAGGGTTTACAACAAAACAAAACAACAAAGCTTCCCTTTAAACTCAATGCAGAAAGTCACTTGAGGACAGAGCATGTAGGTCCCTAACACTCTCACCTTGCACCAGACATTCCCCAGCCTGACGAGTGTGCGAACAGAGAGGCTGCAGATGTGAGAGTGGCCTCTAATTTATTTCCCTCCCTGATTTATTTTCCCCCTGCACATCACTTTGGTATGACAACAATGCATAATTCGATTACACGTGATATATAAAATCATTGCAGCTGTTCAGAAATATTCACAACAAGAGCCTTTCAGATCCACACTCAGACACAGATACGCGTGCGTGCGGACGTACACACACACACACACACACACACACACACACACACAGCCTTTGTGAATATCCTGCAAAAATCACACCAAGAAAGGAGGAAACAAAAAGCTCTTCTTTCTACTGATTAGGTACCCCCAGCATTCTTTCCCCGCACACTTTTGTCCTTGAGAACAGAATTAAAAGTACCTACTTAAAAAAAATTAGAGGAAGTCTAAGGGGTGGCGGGTGGGGACAACCTTTTGGGGTGAAATGATGACAAGATAACAAAACTGAGAGTATGTATCATTTAATTTTACTTTAAAAGGCTGCTGTGAAACCAGGTGCATTTAATTCCCTTTTAAACACCACGTAAAAGTTTCTCTCCCGCCTGCTCACTCTGTGGGCTACATACCGTGCCTAAGATTAATCCCTCAGGAGTTTTTTATTTCCTATTCTGCCTATCTTTCATCTTCACCCCAGACTAAGCAGATGGATGTGAATTCAAAGTTTTCTGATCTTTAGCACAAGTTATGGAGGGTTATCTTTGGCTGTATATCTTTCCGCTGGCAGTGCTCCCTTGGTGATGAAGGATTAACCACCCCAGCTGTCTCTTCCCAGAATGATGCAGTGCCGTGCTCCTCAACACGACAGCATCACTTAATCTTAATGTCCGCTCTCCGAGCGCAGCCGCGCAGGACAAAGCCAATCAACATCAGATGCCACCAAGATGGACCTACTGCTTGGCCCTGGAGTCTCTCACCCTCTCACTCCTATTAATCAACATCATCCAACCCAATCCCAGAGTTCACTTCTCTCAAACCACAGTTAAACTAAGCTGGGGTCCATGTTAACCATCTGAAGCACGTGGCGGGAGGAGGGGTGGTGGGCAACAATCTGACACGTCAGGAGCACAGCACGCTAAGCCACATCGCTGACTGAGATGTCCTTCCCTCCGCCCACCTTCTCCCCAACACCTGCATCCATTCTGGAACATTCAGCCCCTCTTCACACACGGAAATTCAACCATATGGGGTTACAGAGACTATCTTGAATGAAACCTACCCGTCTTCCAAGAGACCCCAAAAAGACCCAAAGCAAGATGTGCCCCCATTCACAACTGAACTGCATTGGCTTCCCTGTCTCTCTAGTCCTGACCCTTACCAGCAGCTTACACGTGCAAAACTGGGCCTAGCACTTTACTTTTTGCACAAAAACACAGTCTCACACCAGATGGCACAAATGGAAAGCCTGACCCGACCAAAAATAAACACCCTGCCTGTGTGACTGATACATCCATGAATACATTTAATCCTAATAAGTGTTCTACCCTCCCTCCTTCTCCTTTTTAAAGTTTATGTATCACAGGTGGGGAAAGCAAAATGGTACTCTTGTTTTTTTTTCTAGCTCCAAGCAATTATAGTAATGTACCTCCCTTTTCTTCCTTAAGGAAGGGAACAAAAAAGTCAGCCCAGATCTCAGAGGCAAACGTAATAAAACAGTAAATTATTGCTAGAGTTTACTAAACAAATGCAACCTAGTTAAATTTGGAAAAATCTTCACTTTTGCTTACATTTGCAATTTTACTGCTGAACTACTGGTATTTCTTACTTATGCAACATTAAAATGTATAAGAAATCCTCTTGTGTGCTATATCCAGCATCTACTCTTGATTTATAATACCCAATTTAGGGGGGAAAAAACACAACTAAACCTGATTTAAATCACAGATTACTCTGTAAAACACAAGCAAGGAACTATTCCAAATCCTAAATGTAATTTAAACATATTTATATTTTACAGTGATATATTTTCCCCATTCCTTGTCTTACGACTGTAAACTTTCTATAATTATATAAGCAATTTCCCTAAGGTCACAACATTGATCATAGTTATAAATTGCTAAAGTACAACAACACACAGTGAGCAGTAAAATATATGCTGGACATCACAAACAGTTTCATCAAATCAGGAACAGGGTTGGGGGAGAAGAGGGAGAGAAGAATGAAGATAGAGAAAGGGGAAAAAGTAACAAACAAATTTTCCAAGAAGTCATTATACAATGTCACATCCCTTCCTCAAAGCCATTTGGAACACAGGTCTTAGAAATTGTCCTGAATAGGGCTTGGTTTAATTTTTGATAGTATACTTAACCCTTTGCCATTTGAGGAGGCAAACTATAGAAGTCAGCCCAAGTTAAAGCACAAGGAAGAGAAATTCTCCAAGATTAAAACTGCCCTGTGCCATGAACGGTAGTTTTCAAACTGTGTTCCTAGGAACCCTAGGATTATTTAGAGGTAACCTATGGATAAAGCAGGGGAGATTCAGGCTTCTCATTTATTCTTTAACCATAAAAACTTGTCTATAATCTGTTACCTTTCTTTGTGCTCAGTGAAAGAAATCTTACCTGGAAAAATAGTTTTAAATGGTGTAAAAAGTAAACGATTTGGAAACTACCACTCCTGATCCTGTCACAGTGAAGCATGAGATCCAAAAGAAGCTATTTGAGGGTCTCCAGTTGCCAGTGTGTCTGGTGTTTTAGGGTAACTTTTCTCTTAATGAGAAAGGATGCGGATGCTCCCTGCACAGGATGCAAATAGGGTTGCTGTCAGGCGCCTCCAGCGTCCAGGGTTCCAGCCAGACGGGCTGACAGGCTGGTCACCCCTGATGGTTAACAATGCCACACTCCACTCTGGGCAGCTGCCTATTAGGAAGACAGCTGAGACCCAGAGGGGAGGGAGAAATCAGTGTGTGACAGGCACTGCCTTGCTCAATGTAAAATAAACTTAAAAAGATCTGTGTTCTCTGAAAGCTTAGGAATGCAGCAGGCAAATTTTTCTTTCGAAACATTTTCCAAGCAAGGACAAGCATCTCTATAACTCAGGATCTTGCTTCAGCTCTCTTAGCAAACGACAGAGATATTAGTGCATGTTACACATGCTTTCCAACAGAATGGCCTTTAAGAGATGGACCTCCTGAAGTGGAAGATATCCCATACGGGGATATGTTCCCCATATCCCCTTCATCCTGTACTTATTTCTGCTGCTTCTTCCTCTCCTTTTCCTCTCTCCCTCTGCCTCCCACTTTTTCTACTTTTTTTCTATCAAATCCTCCCAAGTAAACGGCATCTGACTCCCAACAACATGACAACTTTCCCTAACCAGAGGGAATACTCGTAATATTTGACAGTACAGGAATGGACCAGTCAGAACAGATGCTGGCTACAAACAGTGACCAGTTGCACACAAAGGTGGGCTGAATCTATGTAAGTCTTGGCCCCAGCACCAAAAGAAAGAGAAGCTTCAGCCTATTGGTTGGCTGTGCCAGCTTCACCGAGTTCCAATCTCTACTACCAGCTTCTTTCTGTACAACTTCAGATTACTTAACTCAGAACCTGTCTCCTCTATAGAATGGACATAAAAGTTCCTACCTGCCCCCAGAGGTAGATGAGTCAATGCAAATGAAATATGTAGCCTAAGCACTCACTAGATGTTACATAATTATTTCCTCATTGTGTTCTTGGTTTGTCAGCTGCTGTTTGTCATTTAGATTGCCTGAATGTTTTATGGGTCCCCAATAAACAAGGGGAAAAAAAACAGAAAAGCCTTGTAGATTCTGGTCTTAGAAGAAGGGGAGATCTTCAGACCCTGGGTGGACTGTGCTGGGGGGTGGGGGGAGGTGTTGCAATCAGAGTTGCTAAACTACAGGTGATAATAGTCAGGCTGCTGGGTTATCACCCAGAGACACAAGAGGGCTGAAGTCTCTTACCGGATTTTCATCACTTTAACAGTTTTTAAAAAATGACTATCAATTTTGAAAACTATATGAGTCATTTTTATCAGAGCAAGGCTTAATTCATGAAAAAATTAAAACGTAGGCAATTGAAATCATTTACCTGTATTCCTGCTACCCATATGATGCTAATAGCTAATATTTTAGTGAGAGTTTACCATATGCCAGCATTGTGCCAAGTTTTCTATTACCTATTTAATTCTTACAACTCTTTGATGTAGGTCTTGAGTCTTAAGAGTAGCTGAGTAATTTGCTCGAGGTCATATAATCATACTATTCCGAACAACAGCAACAGGATTTGAACCCAAGTCTGAATCCAAAGCTTATATGCTCAACTCCATATAAGATTCCCTCTAAAATAGAAAGACAGGTAGGTAGCTAGGTAGAAGGGTAGATTTAAGAAATTCTCACTGAATTACGTTTTAGAAAGGATCAATATAAATATTTATATATTAAAATATATTTGGTTCAGGTACAAAATCTTCAGTCCTTTGAGCACTAAATTTATCCAATAAGATAGTTTTGGTATTGGCAAATTTTATAAATCTCAAGCACAAGTACTTTCCACATGGCCTCTTAAAAATGAGTGAACACTGCAAAACAAACCTACAGCCAAAATGCAGGGGGTTCTCAGAATATAACAGGGCATTGCAGACCAAACATTTAAGAGAACTAGGAAAACCATGAACTTGACAACACACAGGGCAGGAGTTTCTGCACAAATATTTTAATCAGAAGTAGCAGGTTTGGGCAAACTATTAAATGTCAAGAAGGGCCAACTCTTTTAATCCTTCAAATTGAATGCTGTTTCATCAATTCCTGTAACTGCAGAACCAAAGATTATCCACTTGGGACCCATTCTTCATCTCTCTCCTTGTGGTGCTAATGGTGGCCTTAACTATGGATAAAAATTAGGCTCACTGGGCCCTTTTTTTAAAAAAAAGTCCAGAACCTTGAAATCTGGAAGAGCAAATAGACTCAAAACACTCAGAAAACTGAATTGAAAGACTTTGAAAACAGAAACTATCCAGCAATTGACAGACTCCACTCCTCAAGACTCATTAAATAGAAGCGAAGTGGGGGAACAAGGCCATAATCCAATATCAAAGGCAAGATCCAGCCATCAGACACTCAGGCCACAGTCCACTAGGGCTCTAGTCTAACCCCGGGCCTGAAGCTAGAAGCTCAATAATCATAACCACTGGAAAACAGCTCCTGAAACATAATGGAGACCCAGTCTGTCCTGTATCCACTACTCACCTGATACAAAACACAAAGGTCATCAGAGCCTGTATCCCCAATTCCCATCTCCTGGGAAACACCCCAAAGTGGCCCCAATTCCTGAGGCACCCACAGCAAAGCAAGGCAACTATTTCTCTCCTTTCTCTAAAAAGGGTGGCAAGGGTGTCTCAACAGCTCTTTGGAGATGGGAAGACTACCTTTTCACAGGTTTTCAATTTGATAAATTTGAATTATTTGGAAACGAGGCCATTTTTGTCTTTTATTCTTCCTCTTTTACCCTCTTCAGTAAAATTTTACAGTATCCTTCATGTAAGTTCTGCATTATTTCTTGCTAAATTGTTGGTGTTATTAACTGTAAATAAGCTCCTTTCTCCCTCCCCCATTTGGCTGTATGGATTTTTCTATCCATTTTGATGATTTTGTGTAACTGTCATTAGTTCGACAGTTCTCAGTTGATCTGTTGGGTTTTCTAGCTGAGCAATAGCTTCACTCAATAATGATATTTTTACCTCCTCCTTTTTAGGATTTATATGACATCTTGTTTCTATTTCTTATCTTCCTACATTAACTAAGGCCATCACTGCAAACTCAAGGACCCACAGGGCCAGGCAGGTAAGATAACTGAGTGAGGAGACGCAGAGGGGGACCTTGTGACTGAGACAATGAAGCCATGTGTCTCAAGGCAGGAGTTACCACTATGCTCTGGCCCCGTGTTACATTCAGGACTACAGGTCTCATCTTGCCAGATTGTTTCAGTAGAAACCAGAGATAAGGATTTTCTGGTGAAAATTCCAATTTCTTTAAATGTTCACAACTATTTTTTTTTTTAATTTTTAAACACAGGGCAGGCCAAAACGGAGTGCCTGATGATCAGATTCAGCCTAAGAGTGACCAAAACATCCAGGTGAGATCTTCCAGGATTTAAGAAAACAATTTCATTCCAATCCTAACAGAAATGGACACTCTTATCTCAACCCTGTCTTTCTCTAACATTACGCCACTAAAGAGCATGTTTGCTTCTGACATGAGGTAAGGTTTCCATAATGTTAAGCCTCTTTGTAATGCTAGTTTACTAAAAATAGTTTATCAGCAATGAATTTTGAATTCTATTAACACGATCTCGTTTTCTCCTTTGACCCTGTATGATTATTTATATCAATAAATTTCCTAAGATTGGAAAAGAAAAGGAATGCCTAAAATATACTGTGGGAGAATCCACTATAGTATGGGCTTTCAAAGAGAAATGTCAACAGAGCTTTCTTAATTTTTTTAACTCCTTGATTTTATTGTATAGTTCAGCCCTTAGTTGTGACTTGCTTTCTCACCCATATTCCAGCAACTTACGCAAGTCTGTCAAAATCCCAGTCATAAAACTGCCACTGACATCATCTGTTTCAAAAAATTATTCACAACTGGATCCATCATCAGCTCTGTCTACACAACCAGTTTGAAATTCCAAAGCAATTCCACACCACCATCTACATCTGTATTCCCAAATCTACTTTGATGCAGTTTCCTAAGTCCACTTTGATACAGTTCATTCTTTGGAAAGATGTTAGAATGGCACATTTTCTAGAAACAGGTTTTGTTAGGGGGTAGGAGGTGAGGGGAGGCAACTTTAAATAAAAAAGATGTAACTGGCTTAAGACAGAAAAGACATTCAGTGCATGAATGTAAAAACTTCACTAAACTTGGCTTACAAAATTGTTAATTATGTATTTGACAGTGAAATATCACAAACAGCTGCGGCTAAAGAATACAAACTCACACAAGGAGTGGGTAGGAGTGGGAAAAAATACATGGCAACTCAGACAAATGCCATTAAAGAGGGTGTTTAAACTCAACCTCAACTCAAACTCAACCTATAACACCTACATAGGAAGTGGGTCGCCTACCTCAACCAAAATTCACAGGCAATCTCCCAACTCCTATTCCTAGACTTGTAAGAGCAGCCCAGCTCTCTATTACAAATCCTCCTCCCCCATTTATAAAGTTGGGCCATATGGTGTGTGACCATCGGAGAGGAGGAGCCAGGCCAGAATCTAAAAAATGTGCAAACCAAGGCTGTAAAACAGAAAAGCCATCACTTTGAGAAGTTTGTTCTTATTTTTTTTTTCAAAATATGTAAATAGTCACAATGCCTTGGGAGAGTGCTCCAGAGAACTCCCAGAGCCTGACATCCCATCTCCCCTCAAACACATGCTCAAGCACTCACCACATCTTCTGCCAGGAATTCATTCTCCTGGGACTCCTTCCCCAACCCACAGGGAGGAGCCAAGGTCAGAAATATGCACATAGAGCTGTTCTGAAAATTCTCACCAGCAGAGTCCATGACAAGGCAAAGCCCAAACCAGACATCCTGGGGGAGGGGAGGTGGCGGGGGAGAAATGGCTGCCTGATCCTCTGACGCTAGGAGGAAAAAAAATCTTAGCAGAAAAAAAAAAATCCCACTCTTGAGGGACCCCTTCAGCAGTTCTATGCTGGAGGAGACAAGGGCTCCTCCTGTAATCTAATATAAAGACAACCTGGTTTCCTCCCCACAACACACACCTGCCTGGTGGCAAAAAAGAAAATCTAATCTTTAAATCCCTGGAAGTTTTTAACATTTGAGTGTGAGTCTGAAGGGTGCAAGCTCAGAAAGCAAAACATTTACAGAAATATTTTAATATTCTTTCTAATATATCTAACAGTACATTAGTAAAGCCTTGCCAAATAATTCGATATTGGCTAAGATGGTAAATTTCAAAATCCAAAGGTTAGAGCCTTCTAGGAACAACAACAACAAGAAAGGTATCACACAGTCTTTTTAGATGGTATGATGAAACATCCTTATTTGTCCGCCTCCAAGTATTTTTAGAAAATGATGAGAACAACCAGATTGTGACTTAAGCTTCTCTGAAAAGAACTGACGATGAGTGGACAGCTCAATTCCTTCCCCTAATAATTTTCCCCAAAGATTTCCACACCTTCGACAAATATTAAGAGACGGATATTCCCTCTGACTATAGATCATACTGTCTCTAAGTGTAAGAGGCACTAGAGTAACTAACCTTTCCCAGGAAAGTACCAAGCTCACTCTTCTCTGGGATACCGACCACATCCTACTGTAATGGAGGAGAAGCGTTAAGGTTGCTAATGGGCAGCAAAGGTCTTGGAGTATTAGAAGCCAATAAAGTAACATGCAGAAGGATCCACACAAGGACAGAACACGTTATGGTGTTCATCACTGATTTAAAAACCAAACAAACTCTTCATCCCCAGCAGCCTAAGAGCAATGTGTCCAGATTCCAGAATAAGGGGAACCAGTTTCGGGTGGGTCAATGGAAACAGCCCTACCCCTCAGAAGACCATGGCAAAACCACATCAATGCCAGTTGTAGGAGATCACTCTATTTTGCAAAATATAAAACTGTTTCATTGCAAATCTATGGAAACAATGTCAAAGGGGCCAAGGGCTGTCACTTTGAGTCAAAGAAGGCCCATTTCAGTGTGGCGCTGATGGCCAGCGATGTCAAGGCGAATTACACCCCCAGTTGCTGAGAGAGAAATCAAAGTCAGGAGAGAAATGTTCAGCTGGAGACACACCCACAGGAGTTTGGAAAGCCAGCACTCCTTCCAAGCCATGCTAATCTATCACAGGCTCAAACAAAGGATGTGTTTTTTCCCATCAAGAAATGGAAAAGACTGGTGATGGGACAGCCTGAAGGGAGTGTTAGTGAGCTCTTCTGAGGCCAAGACTCCACTCTTGCCTCCAGGTGGGGGTGAGAAGGAGGGGGAGCCACAAGGCTCCCTGCCTGGTCGAACTTCAGCAGAAAAGGGGGAGTAATGAGCAGAAAATGAAAGGGATGGATGCCCAATAAAAGAAATGGAGTTCTTGTCTCATGTTGTACTGAAGTTCCATGAGTCGCCTGAGTGAACTGGTAGGTGGTACACATAGGACACACAACAGGGATTAAGAGGTTATAAGATCTTGGGCATGTCACTAACTTTCTGGGCCACAGTTCAATTATAGCCAATGAGAAGATTCTGCAGGTACATGTCATGGCTGGAAATTTCTTCTCTAAGGACAGATCAGAAGGAAGATCAAAAGGTACAAACAAGTTTGGACCCAGTTCTGAAGTGGGAGAAGAAAGAGATATTACACAGATTTCAAATAAGTAACAACCCCTATACATCCATAGATATGAACCAAACACTAAGGACTGGGAGGAAAGCAGACCCTCTGTATGCAAGTTGTGTTGATATTCACCAAGGCAAATCTAGGGATGAACTTCTAAAGGGGAAAGCAGCAAGATCCTTAAGCTCCTTGATATAGACCCAATAGTTATTTAAATTCTTGGAATCAAGAATTTGAAAATTTAGATGCTCAAGTCTTTATATTCATCCCTGGATGGACAAGGAGTGGTAAGTGTATGCCCATAATTTAAGAGCAAAAGGAAAAGGCCATCAATCATTAAATATCTTCTGGGTGCTAAACACTGCTGTATGTGCGTGTCTTTATGAAATTTCATTGAACCCTACTCATTACCCATTTTACAAACAAAGAAACTAAGGCTCAAAGTGAGATTATAAAATTTTCAATGTACATTCATCAGCACTGATAAATACTGGCTGTGACAAAGATTAAGCCACTGAGAGCCACTTGCAAGCCTTGACAGTCTGACATCTTTTTTGGAAATTCAGCATTATTGGGCCCTGGAGATCTCAGTTTGGGGAAATGCCTAGCCACTGCAAGGTAACTATCCATGTTATCCTCGCTTTCCAGAAACCCAATGATAGAGAAGACATGTTGGTTTTTCTATCATTCGCAAAAATGAAGTAAGTAAGACCTACTCCTTAAATCATGGTAGTCCTTGAATGAGTAGGGAAGGGAAAGGATTCCCCCTACCCTCACCAACAATCCCACCATTCACATATTCACAAGCCTGTGTGCAATGCAACAGAAGCAGTAGGTTCCGCCTTAATGGTGAGCCAGAGGATGGCCAGCCCAGCCAGGAGGAAATGCAGCAGAAGAGGCCATGGGTCTGCAAACCCCACAAAAAGGGATCATCCTGGGCCCGGTCCTTCCATCAGGCAACTTTTAACTTGGAACATAAAAATGAAAAAGTGTCTTTGTTTAAAACCCTCCTGAAGTTTCTGATCACGATGATTTATGTAAATAAAATGTTAAATTAAAATGTAGGTGTTAATAAAATTACATATATGATGGAATGGCTGTTCTTTTTAAAACTGATCTGCAATAAATTTTCTCAATTCTGATTGCAGGTGATTCAGGCCTTGAAAGCTTTGCCAACAATAGCCAGCAGAGGTCTATTACTGAAGTGGTATTAATATAGCTATCATCACCAATTCAAAGCAGATAATAAAGGACTGACACATTTATTATCATTATTAATTAACAGTTTTCTGAGATGGAATTAAATCAATATGCTGCTCTGATATCATTTTAACTAGTTATGCAAATCAAACATTTAGAGCCCATGAACAGATATAAATGCCATTCAAAATTCACTTCACACTTATTACTGTAATATCAGAACTTTCAGGCTTTGCTAGTAAAAAAAAAAAAAAGACTTAATGCTCATTTAATTACACTCAGACATAAAGCTTATGGAATGAAAGTTGAAATAGCTGATTAGTTAGGAAGTCGTAGTAAGGCTATAACACTTGGGATAGACAATGAGATAATAATGTGAAAACGTGGGGCTCTGCACAGAGTGGTTCTGGCAGATCCTATTAAAAAGAACAATGACACATGTAGGAGACTATGTTTTAGAATTACAAAGTTGAAGACCCTTTCTTAAGTCCAAAAAGACAAGAGGGAGGGAGAGGCGTGAAAGGAAGAGACAAAAAGAGAAAAAGGCTGGGTTGGGGATGGGGGAACCTAAAACTAGTCATTTATAATATAGAAAACTGCCAGGTTCAGTTGCCCAACATTTCTTCCTCACTAGACGAGATACTGATGACTGCAGAGCTCTTTCCATGTAGAACGTTAACTCTGCCTCCCAACTTTTCTTATCGGATGAGCAGAGGGCTCTCTAGACACCCAGGACAGTTATCTAAAGAGTCACAGCAAGTCAGAGTTCTCTGCTTCTAGGTCCAACAAGGGCAAGATAAGATGCAAAAGATCTGACACTTAGCGATTTGGGTTACTTGTTCGCGGAAGCACCTAAGCCCCTGAAGACGGGTTACACTAAAAATACAATGACTGGAACAGCCCTCAATTTTAGCTCTGTGGACAACCAAGAGACTGCTCACTGTTTGGCGGATGGAAGGCAGTGATGCCAAGAAGCAATGTGTGGGACTGAATGACTTTCCCGATCCCCCCAGCCCGTACGTCCTGAGCACTACTCAGGTGGCCTTCTGGAAACTAGCTGGCATGTCCACTGTCAGAGCCACCATCAAGAGGCAGCAGCCGTTCAGATGGGCCAGTGCTCTGAGGTCAGGTCATGGACAAACTTAAGGCCCAGAAAGGAGCAGCCAGAGACTTTGAGTATTGCCTGGGCCATGGTTTTGGCTTACAGCAAGGAGCTTAGGCTTAGAGCATTTTTGTGAAAAGATGCAGTTGTTTCTATAGTTTAAGTTAGTCTGGGCAATACTTCGCTCTTTTTTCTCCAAATCCTATTCCCATCTTCACGGGTAGGAATGCGTTGGATTTTCAGTGTGAACCATTGCAGATCCAGGAAACAAACAGTACATATACCAACAAAAAATGTAGGGCCAGTGTTCTGCTGTGACTCAAAAGGAACAATATAAAAAGAGAATGAAATGTTATCATTTGAGCACCTTCTACCCCTGAACTCATTGCATCTTAACATTCTTCATGTGTTTCTTAGAAATCTGAAGTTCAAGTCACAAACTAGTATCTGTTGTCGCTTTGCCATTTTCCATGGAATATTAAAAATCTCCAACACTCCCCCCAAAAAATCATTAGGACTAAAAAGTTAAAACTTCATGCACTAGGATTCTTCTCTGGGAGGGGAAACATGTACCCTTCAGTAGGAGTAATGGTGGGCACAGGGCACTGGAAAAAGACTGGAAGGTATACGAGAAAATACCTAACAGCAATGCACCCGGAGTAGTCCGATGATGGGTGATACTTTGTTATCTTCTTTGCGCTTTCATGTATTTTCCAAACCTTAACTATGTCCATTTGTCCCATGAAGAATATATACTAAGGGCCATCCACTGGAAGGTACTGTATAGGAAGCTGGAAACTCAACGGAGAGAAGGAGGGGACAGTCGAAATCAACTGGTTCTCCCGCCTCTGGTGCTTCTGTAAGTGATTGAGGCTTGTCTGTGCACAGGCAGGGAGGCAGGTGAGGGCAGCTAAAATAGACCCTCACCTCCTCTTTAAGTTGCCCACAGAAAATACAAGTATACCACATGCTAAAGAAAAACACGAGATTTCTCTAAATTCCCCCTATGAGGCTCTTCTGAAAGTTGGAACTTGAAAAGAAAAAGAATGTGAGAAGATGGGAGAGAGAAGAGCAACTATTGAAGTCTCTTACACAAAGGGAAGGGAGCACATATTTGTGTTATTTTTCAAGCCTAGAGAAAGAAATTAAGCTATCACAAGAGATTTACAAGTTAGAGAGAAGTTTTCAGAAGTTGAGCAAAGTGGGGTATTCACTTGGTAAGTAACCAAGGAAGATTAAAACTACTTTTTTAAAGTAGCTAGCACCTTCCCAATTGACTCCAACACTGCCCTACCCTGATCCATTGCAATCCAGGCTGAAATCAGGAGGAAACCTCCTCCCAGATAAAGTGCAGTGTGTTGGTTAAAAACACAGACTCCCTTGGGGCACCTGAGTGGCTCAGTCAGTTAAGTGTCTGACTTCAGCTCAGGTTGTGATCTCATGGTTTGTAAGTTCAAGCCCCACGTGGAGCTCTGTGCTGACACCTCAGAGCCTGGAGCCTGCTTTGGATTCTGTGTCTTCCTCTATGTTCCTCCCCGACTTGAGCTCTTTCTCAAAAATAAATAAAAATATTTTTAAAAAATTTAAAAACATGGACTCCCCTACTAGCTACACAAGTTACCTAAACTCTCTGTGCCTCGGTTTCCTCATCTTTAAAACGAGCATAGTAATAGTCCTGCCTCAGAAATTTGCCACCAGGATTAAATACAGTTGGAACATGTAAAGGCTTAGAACAGTGCTCATTATATGGCAAGAACTCAACAAACTAGTAATATCATCATCGTCAGCATCCTATCATCTCAGAAATGTCCATCCCATTCAAGCACTACCCCACAACAACGACCCCACATCACTACGGGAGTGCCCAGCGTTTGTAAAGCTTCCAGGGCTGAGAGTAGTTATATAATCTTCACACAGGATTATCCTGACCAAACCCATGAATGTGTGAACTTCTCATGAATAAAATCACTTGAAAGCAATTTTGAGGACTTGGTCCTTTGACGCTTTACATAACCAATTTATGATAATGGAACACTGTTTTTTCTTCTGGCCCACCAGTCCCCTGGATTGTTATTAGTGCTGCCTTGGTTAGGAAGCTGCAATATGATCCTCTGACTAGAAATACTGGCATAATTTATTGCATTATTACTCCTCTGAACTGAAAGCAATTAATTACCTGGAGCAGGATGCACAAGTGAAAATTTATCAGAGGGAAGTGATGAAAAATGTGCCCACTGCTTTAAAATAATAGGTGCTTAATGGTTTTTTTGTTTGCTGGCTAATCTCAGGCATCTTATAAACAACTCCAGCTCAGTTATCGGTTGTGAATTCTGCCCCCGCCCCCTCCTTTTTTGCCCCCTTATATTATTCTATCATCCCATATCTTCCCTTGAGGACAGGAAGAAACATTTAAGATATTCACTTAAAAGCAGAAGGGAGATTCCATTCCTCTTCTGCATGGTACAATTATTAATATAACGTAGAAATACATGATAAAATATATTTGTATGTTTATCGCCCATGTTGGTAGCACAAATATATCTGCCTGACTGATGTCTCTTTCTCTATCAGAGCATTTACTTTGAAACTTATAAAACACAGAGCGGATGAAAAGGCATTCAGCGGGACATGTGTACTTAAGTATTGTCTCCAACACCTCATAGGTGACTTTCATGTAACCTGCACCTCAAAATCCTCAAATACGGTCTCCAAGAATGTTTTCCACCCAGCACTTTCCTCGTCTTTCTCCTATTACCGTCATCGACCGAGATACAGAGAGAGAGAGGAAACAGGGCCAATAATGCGTTATTGTATTATTTATAAATTTCATGCACATGTGAAAGATAGGAATAGGGCTAAATTCATCATATTTGTTCCTACTTTTCAGAATTATTCACATCTGTATGATTCCGTAATTGTTTCTTCTATAAAGTTATTGGAGTAATTTTGCTCCGTATATTCCCGATCAATTCCCTCTCTCAAGGGCACAGTTGAAAAGTGATATTTGAAAACGGCCTCTGATAGATTGCATGGTTAGTCAGCAGCAGAGACAAACAACCTAATCCAGCACAAATTAGTTCAGCTGCCAGCAATAGTTTTATACAAAGATGTAAATTATGTTGTCAAAATCGGTCGCTTTCTAGCTTGCTGCTCAGCTAACAAGAAACCACTTTGGCTGATAAAGATGAACACTAAGCTTCCCTCTCTTACAAATTTGCAAATCTGCCATTTCAGCATTCTGTTAGCCACAAACAAACAGCCAGCTATAATTGCTTCTTTTCTTCCACGGTGGTATTTTTCCCCCTCGGGCTGTTCCTTCCAGGCTGCTCTTGAAAGTAACAACAACAACAACAACAAAGCCCAAACGCACCACAACAATAAACACCAGCAACCCTCAGACGAGAATTTAGGGAAAAGCTGGCCCTGCACCCATCCCTCTGGCTGCATCACCTCCCTCTCCACACAACCAACAGAGGCCCATTCACCCTCCGCGCTCGCTCGCTTGCTGCGCTCAGACCCTGGCCACCTCACTCCTTACTGCTATCTAATGGACTGCGAGGGCAGGGAAAATTCTGGGCTGAAAATGGAAATGGAAATATTCTTACAGCTTGAACAAGGATTGTCTTTGACAGTAGCTCATCCATTCTTCTTTATTTTACAAGCTCCTGTTGCGGGGAAAGGAGGGAGCAGAGCACACTTTCAAGGGGCCTAAGTGGAAAGCTCCACCAGACTGCCTGTTAAATTGGAATCAGATAGATCTTATGCTGGACTGAAAATAATAATGCATTATAACAGTAATTATACCCAGCATAAGTCAAATAAATAAATTATAAATTACAATTACCCTTTAAAGTTGCTAGTCTCACTGTTTGCTTTACAATTAACTGCAGGTGCTCCTGCATGTTTTATTATGGTCCCAAAGTTATATATTTGAAAGAATGGTACAGATGATTCCTGTTTATTTGTTAAATTAAAGCATTGTTGGTAAAATTACGGCTTAATTAATATTATGGGTACTGTATAACAAAATAGTTTACCTTGTACATAATTTATTTCCACATGCATCTCTCAGCCCAGACCCATTACGGCTCGAAGGCAGCTAAAATAAAATATTCCTCCTTTGCTGGCATTTTTCTAAATAGCAGTTCACTAAATCAATATTATTCACTTGGTATTTTTAAAAGCAGTGTATCTTAATAATTACACAGCATTAGAGTAGGCAATAATTTTACTTGCTAAGCAGATTAAATTTAGCAAACCATCAGTCAAATAGTTTGTTCTTTCTCAGAATGGGTAAGCAGTGAGTGAGTTTGGAATCATGTTCCTTTGGTATAAATGTCACATAGAGTTTAAGAATGCGTCTGTGACTCCCTAAGCCAGCCCGGTACTATATATCTTTATTAGTTTCAGTGGTCAGCGCAGTGACCAGTTGTTTATTCTCATTACTCAAGACAAGGTGAGGCACTTGGTAGTGGCTGCAATCAGAGCGAAAAACTTATGACTTTGCAAAAAGTAAACACTGTAGACAAGACTACAGGCACAATGGCTGCACTTATAATAGGGGGCCAAGAGGAAGGAAAGAAGGTAATTAAACCCAACACACACTATTTGATGTGCACGAGCATTTGATGTGTCTTGACCCTCCTATCTTTGGGATATCTTGCAAATACAATGAATTAGTAAAATATAATTTCATATGGGTCTTATCTTTGTTCATGTCTGCGTTTATTCTTTCTCAAGCTCACACAAAACACTCGATGTCCTCTCTTCCTATGCCATCATCCCTGAAGACAACAAATCCCCCTAAAAAAATCAAACTCCATTCTCTCTCATAAGCGTGCACACACACACATACACACAGTTTTCAGAAATCAATTCATTCACTGCACAAAACCAAAGCAGAAAATTCTGCCTGAGCGGTAGGCAATTGCCAGCACTATCAAGTCAACATTTGATTGATGTTGTGGCCCCTGGATTATGTGTTTTAGGTAAATGGCCAAAACCACTTTATAATCATGGAGGAGAGAAGCAGAGAGAGGTGGAAATCAGCAACCAGTGCCAGGGAACGGCCCTCGATCTGCAAAGAAGAACAGTAGCCCACACCTTCTTTGTCTTCCTCACTCCCTCTTTCTATTCAGAGGCCACCCAGACTTTTCTTTCCAGGGACCCCAACAGAGGCCAAACAGGAATCAGGCACCAGCAGAGCCTCAGAGAGGCCTCTCAGTCTACTATAGACAAAATTCTAAGGTACTCACACACATGGTTCCAGAGACCTTATAAACCTCAGAGAAATGCCTAGAAGGCATTCTGTGAGCTGACAAAGTACTTCACTCAGCTTCTTCTGCTAGGGCAGCAGTAAGTTGGCTTCTACCACTGGAAGAGGGCAGTTTTCTGGGTGCTTACTCAGGGACTACCAAGGTACTTTCCATCCAATAGCAGGCAGAATAGCTAATCCAGGAGCAAAGAAGGGATGCCTTCCTGGGAGAAAAGGGGAGGTACAGGGGAGTGAGGACAAGTCATTCAGTCCAATCTACCAACAGAACAGTTTCTCAACATCCACTCTGTGCTGAACATTGCACTAAACCCTATGGAGAAAGAAGCATAAGATGGAACGCACACCTATGAAAAAGGAAAGCCACAAAGTTCAAAGTTATAGTTCAAAATAGCAGAAGAAACACCACAAAGTCCTAAGGATTAACTGCCAAATGAAATACTCACCCAGCAATTCCTACAGAAGTAACTCACAGTCACTAAATGGGGTGCTTAAGGAGGGAATTGCAAAGGGATGTGATTTGAAGTAGGCCTTAAAAAGCAAATCAAAAAAAAAAAAAAAGGGCAATTCAAAATTTGAGTAAAGAACAAGTGCATTCAAGGTGGGCAAGACTTTGTGTACCTAAGACTAAAAAGGAGACAAGAATGAGATGCCAAGAACCACTTATGCCCATCCAGGATCAAGCACAAGGGTGCATGAAAGTGAACACCCTGCATTACTGCTTTAGAAGGCCAACTCCCAGCCAAAATCCACACCAGAAAATAAAATCAGCAAACTCCTCAACCTGAAACCCATTTACAACTAGGTTCTCAATAAGATACATTTTGAATGAGATATTTGGCCTATATTAAGAATCTTAAGCACAAGCAAGTTTAGTTTTTGCGTTTGTGCCTGAATTATACAACCAATAGGCTCAGCTCATTCAGTATTCTCCGTTCCTGATACTTCTGCCCCAAACTGAGGTGGAACGACATTAACAGGCCCAATATATAAACACACAATTCCATCAAGGGGGCAGGCAACACGTACTCTTGGCCTTTGCCCTCAAACGCTCCTAGAAGGCCTGTTCTGGGTGTGTTGCCCCAAGACTCTTTCATCAGCTGGCGTAGGAGCACATCCGGAATCCAAGATGAATACTACATAGAACCCGGGGTGGACTGATGTTATTAAAACAAAGTAAAACAAAATAAAGAGAAGGAAAAACATACGAAATTGTTAAATATGTACTGCTGGGCACTGGAACATATGCTGCTCCATTCACAGATCAGGACACTGGTCCTTAGGTTAAGCAACCTGCATATACGGGTCACACAACTCTCATGTTTGCAGAGACTGCGTGAACCCAGATCTACCTAACTCTGAAGCAGATGCTGCCTGCCCCAGCCTTTACCTCAGGGAGAGTTGTTGTCTGACAGGGAGCCGGTGCACAAGATCGTCTTCAGAAGAGGTAGACTGGGATGCTGAAGAAAGGTCGAAATAAAGGTGAGAAGATGAGGTAGAAATAAAAATTGGGAGAGGAATATCAAGACATAGATATTTTTCTCTCAAGCCCAGACAAAGAACAGAAAAATCTTGGAGGCTTTGCATGTTCACATCCCATCACAGAGCATTTATCCCATAACACAGCAATTAACTGCAACTCTTGGTACTGATTAAGACCAGCAGCAAGCACTACAAGTCCACTCATCAGTCACAGACCAAGGGCATTTCCCCAATACCTGCAGGTAGCTTCCCTTCAAGAGTATCCAGGAGACAGAGAGCTCTCTACATCAACAGGACAGCAGGATGGGAGATAGATACAGAGACAGATAATAGGGTAACCATGAGTACATAAAGATGGGAGCTTATGGTGGGAAGAAGGGGAAGAAAGGGAAGATTAGGGAAGAAAGAGAATCGATCTTGCAAGCAAATTTTTCCATCATTTCATAGTGTTATTTCATAACAAATAGCATTTTCATAAGTTGAAAATTACTTTCCAAGAAAAAAGCCAACTTAGAGTCAAGACAGACTCAGGAAATGTTGAACAATACAGCAGGTGAATTGCATTATAAGACAGCAATACAAGAACAGCCACAAGTCAGTCCATGATTAATTCCCAAAGAATATCCCTTAGATGAGTACCGTGTATTCTTATTCACAAAGCTCCTCTACATTCATCATCTCCTCTGATCTTCCTAGGAGATGGGAGAGGTTGTTTATTCTCGATGTTCTTGTCTGCTAGCAGAGGAGATGGAGGCCCAGTGAAGGTGACTTGCCCAAGGTCATGGTCTTTGGTAACAAAGGTGTTTAAATGTTTACTCCATCCTGGTACCTTCTCCTCTAGGGAAGCCAAATCCAGACATGGACAGACAGCAGTGAGAGGATTAATGCAGCAAACAGGAGATAGCAGGTGACCTCAAGAATTGTGCCAGACTGAGGAGAAGGAAATCCACACAGTGACTCAGGGAGATGGAACAGAGTAAAGGAAGATAGGAAAGAACAAGACATGCTTGTGAGGTGTTTAGACTGGTTTGGCTGGAGCAGAGGGTTTAGACCCAAGAGTAGCAGGAGCGAAGTCCAGAGAGAATAGATAGAGCACAGTGGTGAATGCCAAGTTCATGGCTGCACATGATTCTCTAAGTCAGTGGGAGCCAATGAATGAGACTCTGAGAAGGAGACTGGCATGATAAAAGCAGTGTACTAGAAGGAAGAAATTACTTAACTAGAAGGTAGATTTAATGCCCCCATCTAACATAGAAGGGGATACTTTAAACATACTGAATTGGCCAAATTTTCCTGTTAAGAGGGAGACACGAGCTGCCAACTTGCTATGATATTGCCACCAGGTACCCTAAACCAGCCATTTGCTCAATGATACAGGCTCATTCCTTCTACTTAATGGTGATGCCAGGGAGAACCATGAAAGCCTTCCCCACCCACACTTAAGCTGTGGCTCTGGCCTCCCCAGACTACTATGCTGTCCACTATGCTGTCCATCCAGAACTATCCAATATCAGTATCTTATCTGGATGTCTCTCAATATTGAAATGCACATGCCTTGGAAGTGATACCACTAATCTTACAAAGGGACTCGATGCTAGGCTACAATGGCTGTTTAAGCCAATAGTGTGTATTTCACACATCCATACCTTTCCTCAGGGGCTGTCAGATCCTTAACTCGCAGTTTCCAAATACTGGGGCAGGCCTGGGTCATCCCCAGCTCCCATCCTCAGAGTCTGTTCAGGACATCTGGGATATAACCCAGGTATCTACATGTTTTAAATGATCAGGTGACTCTGACATTCTGACAGATATGAAACCACTGAAACTCCAGAGAACAGGATGTTCTGACACCCTTGCAGAGAGAATATGGTGGTATATTCTTGCCTTTCTAGATGTCTTCAAGTGAAACCATGTAACAGTGCTCTACAGAGCCCCACCCAGCACCATGTCCTAGACATTCAGATTTCCCCAATGTCTAGAAACATGCTGTGAAGGTATCAGATTCATAAATATACAGCTGTCTTCATAAAAATCTCAGTAAATCAGAATTTGGGATCATTCAGACACAATACCACTAAAATTAACTTTGCTCTATTAATCAGAGAGGAATTAAACATAGTAAAAATGATGATAAAGAATGTTTAATCTTTTTTTTACATAAAATTTTTTAACGTTTATCTTTGAGAGACAGACAGAGAAAGAGCACAAGTGGGGGAGAAGCAGAGTGAGACACACAGACTCTGAACCAGGCTTGCTCCAGGCTCTGAGCTGTCAGCACAGAGCCTGAAGCGAGGCTTAAACTCAGGAGCCTAAGATTATGACCTGAGCCGAAGTCAGATGCTTACTTGAGCCACCCAGGTACCCCCAATCTTTTTTTTTTAAGTAGGCTTCACTCCCAGCACAGAGTCCAACAAGGGACTTGAACTCATGACCCCAAAATCATGAGCCAGATCTTGGTCTCTTGGGCTGAGACCAAGAGCCAGATGCTCAACCGACTGAGCCACCCGAGCTCCCCAAGAATGTTTAAACTTTTAAGATCATGTGTGTGCGTGTGAGTGTGTACACATTATGCATTGTAATGCATAAACTACCACTTACCTCATAGGCCCTGATCAGATCTGGATTACATTTGGTCATCTGATACTATACCATAATATTAGCCCTATCTCCACAATAGTAGCACTATTACAGACTTTACAAGTTTTCTTCTAAATGACTCATTTTTCTAATTCAGAAATTAAAATATAAAAATTGTAATACAATCAAAAATCAATAGCTATTATTAAACATAAGTCAATTGTAATCATAAACACTTATTAAAATTCTTAAAGTTCATTCCATGTACCGCCTAAAATTATTTCCTGTACCACCCATGACCCAACACTTTGGGAAACATTGATCTAGAACCAACCTCTCATTTGACAGAAGGAAAAACTGGCATTCAGAGATCAAATAACTTAACTAAAGTTAGAGAGGTCCTAAGTAAAAGAAGCATAACCCTGGTCTCCTGATTTTTTGCTCAGATGCTTTTTTCCTAAACTATGAATATTTATCTAATGCATTAAAGGCAAAAACTGTCATATTGCCCTTAAAATAAGTACCCAAAGTACTTCTACTTAGCAATATTTAAGAATCCTAGTTCAATTTTATTTTTGAAATTAATGGGAATTTTTCTTTTTAAAAACATTTGTCAAACAAACTTTTCATTAATTCTTCTACTTCTCCTTGTACAAACAATTGCTATTTTCACAGCACAATTCATAAAGTTAGATTTAAAATTACACTTGTATGCTCTCAGAGGTTGGCCTTCACATTTTACAAAATGTTATGCATATTATTAAAGATATTACTATATTAAACAATATCCTATATTATGACTCAGTTATGAGTTGCCACTAACAGACAGAAAATCAATGTAGCCTGGAAAGCCAAGTCTTGAGCTTGCAGAGATGAAGGAAAGGACGATGACCATCCCTTGTCAACCTCTAAGATTCACCCAAGTGGACTGAGTGGCATCAAGTGACCATTGCAATGGCTGCTCTTGAAGCATTTGCTAAGAAATAATGGAATCCCCAAGACATCATCAAGGCTTGATAAGCACCTAACTACACCTACCCAGTAGCAGACTCCTTTCCCAGCCACTCAGCACACCTGCTCTGCTGCAGGTACATTTCTCCTATCGTGCTGTATCCTTAGATAATAAATGTGCCCATAACTCAAAAAAAAGAAAAGTCCCACAAACATCCACAGAACCTCCTTGTAAACTAAATAATGTATCATGAGCAACACAGCTATGACTCAGTGAATACATCCAATTCTGTGCCCTATACCATGTTGCCAAATAAATGAATAAAACATAGGTTCTGGAGAGGAATTTAAAGTTTGGGGTTAGGTCCCCAGCACCATTGCTGCCACTGCCACCACCTACCACCACCACCACCGACTTCTAAGGAGAGAAAAGGCAGCTGGATTTGGGGTAGGAGTGGGAGGAAGACAGTAGAGGAAGGACATTCTAGGAAACAGAATGAGAAAAGAGAAAAAAAGTACTAGGATTTCTTTCTTCCCTTTTTTCCCCTAGTCTGTGGCATGAAAAAACAATGGCTTTTCTGAGGCACAGTGCAGACAAGGCAGCTCTGAAAACTAATGGCCGTGATTAATGACAATGGGCTGGAGGAGAGTAGGGACACAGCCGCCACATACATCATCCCTTCCCGTCAGTCTCTGCTCCTCCCTGCCCCTCTTCCTTCTACCAGCAAGACATTATAAAAACGTCTTATCTGCTCCGGACGCCTATTTTAAAGCTGAAACCGAAGCTATACCCCCGCCCAAAAGTAAAACAAAGAGTGAGAAAGAACAGTCGAAAAGGAATGACACTAGAAGGGGTAAAAGAGGGAAGAGCGAGAGAGAAAGCGAGAGGGAGAGAGACAAAGAGGTGATAGGGTGAACAAGAAAATGGCATGTAAAATAACTATAAGATATTCCAGGGGAAAATGTGCAGGCTGTAATCATTCAAGATTTCAGCAACTTGACTCCTCACATGCTGAAGCCACATTTTCAAGGTCTTATCTGCCATATGGTTCCCTGTTTGGATGATTTATTAGGTGTAGAAAGCACACTGATAAATTTTACTGCATTTCCCTGAATAGGCAACCTATGGTGTCAATAACAAAGCTCAGGCGACTTTAATGAAAACTGCAAGCACCAAAGGGTAACCATTTATTTATGAGTCGCTATAGTATTACTAGGACAAAATTTATCTTCCCTTCTCACGCACTCTGTAGAAACCAAATCTGGTCAAAGTAACAGAGATCACATCCATATGTCAGTGGTTTGCTAACATCTCTCCTGCATGAAACACTGGCTGTTGCTCTGGAGAAATTGTTTGGTGCTTTCAAGTGACCCATTTTGCATAAGAAATCTTGTTTTTATGAAAGAACAAGGCGAAACCTGAAGAACTCTGCAAACACTATAGCCTTAAGCAATCATGCTTAAAGCCAACTGTGAAATCCTCGCATTGTTCTTTACCCAGAAAATGGGACAGCTGTCCCAGGGGTAAGGATGGAAAAAGAGAGCGTGGTTTGCAGATGAGAAGACACGTAGAGATAGAGTCCAATCCATAAATATTTTAAATTTCCCATATAACATCATTCCCCTCTATCCACTCTGGGTCTTGGGACACCAGTCACCAAACAAGTCAACATCTACATTCTTCACTCATTGCATGGTTCCCCTGTCCCTCACTGCCCCCAAATGCCTCTCTTCTTAGCTAGTGGCTATCTCCAAGTCTGATATATGTGTTATTTTTATAACAGAGAAAGAATCCAACTTCTGAAAACTCTGAAGGCAGCAAAAACGAATGACCAAACTCAGAAGGGAAAAAAATTACAGAATAGGGGAGGAGGAAAGCCAGATAGCGCTCTCTTAATGTTTAATCCTGAGCCACAGTTAAATGCTGCAACAAAATATTTGGCCAGATATTCAAGTCTACAGTTTTCCTCACTTGTGTAACATGCCTGTCCTGAGTGCAGACAGCCTTCCCCAGGAATGTCAGAAGAAAGAAGGGTAAAGAAGCTCAACCACAATGGCATACATTTGAGTGATGCCCTTAGTGCAGTAAACCAACAAAAAAAAAATAATAATAATAAAAGCAAAGTGAAAAGATCAGGCAGAGGCTTTGACCTTACCAAATCTCACCCTCCATTTCTTTCTCACCAAAGCTAACATGCTGAAAAATTCCTCCACTAGATGACTTTACCCAGGTTTGTTGCATTTTGTACTTTTTTTTTTAATTTTATACAGCTTCTTCCTTATCCTGCATCAATATGTCCTCCAATACCTCCACAGTGACAGGGCATGTAAATTCATCCTTATCATTTCTCGACCATGCTAAGGCCTCTCTCTATATCCAGCATTTCAAACCAACAACAACAAAAGTAAATAAATAAGCCAACTCCTTGGACATCCAAACAAAAATAAACATTTTAGAAATCTTTCTCACATCACACATAATAAACAATCAGAAGTCATTTTCATCAGTTCAATTACTGCCATCACTGCTTTTAAAATCTCCTTAGTAAAATGGCATCAATTAAAGTTTAATGCCTTATAAAATATCATTCGAGTATTATAGTAGAATTAAGAGGGAATAGGTGCTGCTTGGGTTCTGGCCATATTTCTAGAGTTTCTCAACCAGAGAGATTTACAAGAATATTCATTATTGCCTAGATTGCTTTCAATTCAGCCACTGCTTTATTAAAAGAGGTAGGGGCAAGGGCCCACCACGGTTCAAAGCACACTCAACCAGCTGCATTTTCAGTTTGCAAAATATTTCCACTAGTTTTCAGAGGCATCAGCATAAGGAAAACCTTCCACTTATTTTTCTACATGCTATTCCTCTTAATTTTTAACCCCCTGAGTATTTCCAACAGAAATCTAATCGACATAAGTCAATTGCACTTAGCTTGCACCAAATGACATTTGAACGAGTTATGTGTGTTCTTAGAAGCCCCATCAACCTTTTCTAGCGGCCTCTAAAAGCTTTTCAATTCTTAGGAAGCCCCATTCTGAGGAGAATGAACAAACGTGAACCTTAAACCAGCAAAGGGAACTAGGGAATAGGAGAAAGGGGCTGAAAGGATAGAAATGGGTAACAGGGATGACACCCAGCCAGGGGCTCCAGGGAAGAGAAAATCACCTTTTGATGGCCTGATTAAAGAGTTGTTCAGGTTGGTCACTACATAATCATGTTTGGCCAAAGAGATAGGTGGGGACCAAAATCTACACTATGCTCCACATGCCAAGCTCAGGTTCTCACCAGGGACTGCATCTGTCTAAAGAAAGGGGGTGCTTTTTTTCTATTTTCCCCAAAGACACCACAAGGACTAGTTGATAAAGTCATGTTAAAGAAACAGAGTAAATGCACAGGAAAGGAAGTAATAACAAAATGAAAAACCAATCTACCAAATGGGAGAAGAAATTTGAAAATGATCTATCTGATTCAGGGCTGATATCCAGAATGTTTTTTTAAAAACTTCTCCAATACCAGAAACTTTTCAGTTAAAAACTGGGCAGAGGACCTGAATAGACATTTCCCCAAAGAAGACATCCAGATGGCCCAAAGATACAGGAAAAGACTTTCAACATCACTAATCATCAGGGAAATGCAAATCAAAACACAAGGTGATTACCTCGCACCAGTCAGAATGACTTGTTATGTCTTTTTTTGATACTAATGTTGAGGAGGACGTGGAGAAAAAAACTCTTGTATGCTGTTGGGGAGATTAACAAATTGGTGCAACCACTATGGAAAACTGAGGTTCCTCAAAAAGTTAAAAACAGAGTTACCATATGATCCAGTAATTCCACTACTGGATATTTACCCAAAGAAAATGAAAATATCAACTCGAAAATATATATGCACCCCTATTTTTACTGCAGCATTATATACAATAGCAAAGATACGGAAGCACCCAAGTGTCTACCCACAGATGAATGGATAAAGAAGATGTGGTATATATACATACAATAGAATATTACTCGGCCATCAAAATGAATGAAATCCTGCCATTCATAACACTGGTAGTGCTCGAAAGAATGATGCTAAATAAGTTAGAAAAAGACAAATACCGCAGGATTTTACTTCTATGTGGAATTTAAAAAACAAATCAACAAAAAAGCAAAGACACAGACTCTTAAGTATAGTGAACTGGTGGTTGCCAGAAAGGAGGTAGGGAGAGGGATGGGCAGAGTAGGGAAGGGGATTGAGAGATATAGATTGCCAGTTACAAAGTAAGTCAGTCATGGAAATGAATGTATAGCATAGGGAATTCAGTTAATGATATTTTAATAACATATGGTGACAGGTAGTGACTATACTTATCATGGTAAGCATTATGTATAAAAATCAATCACTATAATGTTCACATGAAACTAACAACATTGTAGGTCAGGTATACTTCATTAATCAAAAAAAAAAAAAGAGTAAGATCCTAGCCACAAGAAAACAAATTGTGTTTGATTCCACTTATATGAGATATCTAGAAGAGTCAAATTCAGAGAGACAGAAAGAACAACAGGAGTTGCCTGGGACTGGGAAGTAGGGGAACAGGGAGGAGTTATTTCACAAGTACAGAGTTTCAGTTTGGGAAAATGAAAAAGTTTTGAAGATGAACAGTGATGATGGTTGTACAACAATGTAAATGTGAATCATGCCATAAAACTGCACACTTAAAACAGTACTTCAACTGTATCATTTTAGATCAATTTTATGCCATGTATATCTTACCAGAATAAAACAAAAAATGAAAGAAAACCCAAGTCCATCACTGTCCAGCTACACAGGCCTGTGGACTCTTGGATCAAGATGCTGCTCACGGACAGGCTTTCCGGGAGAGCCCGTGCCAGTGGTCCCGAAACCGAGATTGGACACAGGCTGTACTGACCACCACAAACATCCAGCCACATGCAACCCGTTCACACCACTGATCCTCAGCCCATCTTCTGCCTCCAAAGGACACCAAGGAGCTAGAGTTTCTAAGCGTCCTTGTCTTGGCTGCAGCAGAGTCCTCTAAGACTATCCTCTCTCTGCCTGCATCCCCTCAGTCAGCTTCAGCCTATGCTAGCCTCACCCCACCCTGAACCCTGTAAGAACAGAGACATGCTTTCTCCCAAGTCCACCTCCCAACCTCTCCACCCCAAACACAGAACAGTTCATTACTTTACACACTTTAAGTTTCCACCAGTACAAGGCCAACTCAGGAAGAAGAAAAGTTCACGACTCCTATAATTTGGAATTTGTGGTAAAATTTAGTCTAAGCTGGGCCAAAGAAAGGGTTTGCCGTGAAAATTCACAATGTAAACAAGACTTGAGGGAAAATATTCAAGCAAAGGAAGGAAATTATTCTTAAAGGCTTTAGTTCAATAATATGTTTTATGGAGAATTTATTGCCAATTATAAACACATTCAAGAAAACCTATTATGTCAGGATTGGGAACTGTGGACCTGCATCTGCCACACAAACATGAGCCAGTCTTTAAATGCCCAGTTATAGTCATGGACAGAGAATTTCCAAGGTCATTCCGGGTACCATCGGACTATGAAATCCATAGAACATACTTTGTATATTTACATATGAGAGACAGAGAGAGGAGATAACATGTATGGAGTCATAAGGTCTGTTCTGAGTAGAAAACTTGTCAGTTATTTAAAAAATATTTCCATGGTGCCTGGGTGGTTCAGTTAGTTGAACGTCCAACTTCAGCTCAGGTCGCAATCTCATGGTTCATGATTTTGGGTCCCAAGTCGGGCTCGCTATTGTCGGCCCAGAGCCTACTTTGGATCCTCAGTCCCCCTCTTTCTCCGCTCCTCCCCCACTTGTGCACACATGCACTCTCTCAAAAATAAACATTTTAAAAACAATTAATATTTCCTATACTTAAAAGTAGTAAGACTGGAACTAGGTAATGGTGATAAGGGCACAACATTGTGAACCTACTGAGTGCTACTCAATCATATGCCTCGCAAAGTTTAAAATGGCTAACTTTATGTTATATGTATATTGCCACAATTTCTGAAATGATAAAGCTGTATTTATTTTAAAACACTAAGTATGCTCACCAGTTCCTAAGGTGTAATTCAATCCTGTTCATCCACGTTAGTAGAACTCCAGAGTACTACAAACATACTATCCACTCCAGCTTGGTGGGCTTTCCATTTAACCCTGTGATCTTCTGGATATGCCATGCTTGGGTCAAGAACCAGAGATCTGGGGGCGCCTGGGTGGCTCAGTTGAGCATCCTATTCTGGCTCAGGTCATGATCTCATGGTTCATGAGTTCAAGCCCCACCTTAGGCTCACTGCTGTCAGCAAGGCTCAGGTCATGATCTCATGGTTCATGAGTTCAAGCCCCACCTTAGGCTCACTGCTGTCAGCAAGGATCCACTTCGGATCCTCTATCCCCCTCTCTCTCTGCCCTTCCCCTGATCTCATAAATAAATAAAACATTTTTTAAAAATTAAAAAAAAACAGATTTGGCATTATTTCTGGCCAATAAAAAGCCTTACCTTTACTTCAACCCACTTCTACCCACTGGTAAGGACACATCTCTTCCATGGTAGAGAGGATGACTACTGATACCCATTCCCCTGGAAAGCCGATCAGAATGGGCACACTGCTGGCCCAGTTCTGCTTGATGCTCACACCAGGGCTTCACAATTACAGAACTCATCACAGCACTCGCTCAGTCTTCTCACCTGGCCCAGGGTGGGGCTCCTTCCAATGCACCACATGTGTCTACAATGCTTAAGGCTACGGCCAATCTTCTTAACCCAATTTTACAACTTTTTAAGCAAACGAAATGCTTCCATGAACTTGACTATCAAGGATTTTCTTGCAAAGGAGAAAGCTGCTGAATTCCCCTAAGATGTCACATTTCTTTCTTCCAGAGCTGGGTAGTGGGAAACAGAGATGGACAACTAAGAGGGTAGATGGCACAGTCATCTCAAATGGAGCTCAATTATATTTTTAATTCTCATTCCCCAAAACTGGAGCTTTCAGTCTCATTTAATTGCCTTTCACAAGAACCAGAGTCCTTGACGCTTCACTCATGAGCAACCCTACAAATGAGGGGAAGGGGGAGAGTTTTAATAAAGCCCATTTTCAAGCAATGGCCTTTTACTGAAACCTCCCCAGGGCTCACGGATACCACTGGTTCTGGATCTGTAGCACAGCTTTATCTGCAAATGACATAACCTCTCGTCATGGCCCTTTAATAAGTCTATTTTGTGGAATAAATAACGAACTGCCTCTAGCAATTCAAATCTTTAGTATTTATTTGGAACTTCCTGTTACCAGAACTTTGGGCTTTATTCCTTGATCCACCTATCAGTATGGAGAGGGCTGACTCCACACTCCACGCCAATAGCCTGATCTCAGCTGCTAATTGTCTGGAGGGTGGCCCTGTTCTGTTAGGTGCTGTGCAGATTAACTGTGGCCTCTGAACAGATGAGGGAGAGCTAAGGAGAAAATGAAGGTAGGGTGGCTCTGCAAGGGGGCAGCACTGAGTAAAGTGAAGGGTCACTGCATTCAAACAAACAGTTGCTGGTGTTCAAGGTCTCTGGAGACCAAGGTTTGGAACGTAGCACTTGACCAAGAAGGCAAAGCCAGGCACAAGCAGTCACCCTTTTCTAGGCAAAGAGGGGTTCTTTGGAAGAAACAACAGAAAGAACGAGACTTTGGTATGAAGTGCCAACATGATGTGCCTTATTAGCTTTACTCTCAAAGGACCAGGTTCCCCACTTCGCAGTCACAGGCCCCCACTATCCCACAGCTCCTAAATCAAGCAGCTTCCAGTCTGCTGTGCACAGATGGAAGACAAATTTGGGTTATTGTCAGCTACTAGCTTTTTAACCACTCCAGCCCAACCTCTTTGTGTTTGGGTGCCCACCAGAAGCAACTAGAAAGCTGGTTAAAAATAGAAATTCCTGAGCTCCACCAAAACCCATTGAAATCAGGATCTCCAGGGGTGAGGCCCATGAATTTTTTATTTTTTAAAACTCCCTGGGTGGTTCCCACGCATCCCATCTACAGGTTCCGGTATTTAGGAACCACTAAGTCATTTTACCTGCTTTCCCATCAAGACTAAAAGCTAGTGCTATCCTTAATAGAACTTAAGCACAGCCAGAACTGTCCTGTAAAAACAAAAAGATGTTTACCTCTAATGCTTCAGTGGTTGTTTACAGATGACTCACTATGAAGAAAAAGGAGGCTCGAGACCTAGGAAGATAGTATTTTTAAACAACTAAAAGTGGAGGTACCAGGAATAAATTAGAGCACCACAAAATTATCACCTGCATCAACAGAAAAGTATATTTCTAAATAAAGACAGTCTAAGAAACATTATGTAAGAGGACTCCCCATCTGTACTAGCTTTAACAATTCATAACTAAGACAATAAATCTGCTGAGGAAAAAATATGTCGGTCAGTTTTTTTCATTCAAATCTAACAGAAATCTTAACAGGCGTTTACTTTCCTATCATGTGTCAGGCAGGCCGTTGTTCAAAACATAATAAAGATTGATGGAAATAGACCTTTTAAGAGGACAGTTTTAAAATGTCTAAATCACCTTGAGGTAGCCAATTCTGTAAAATTTTACAATATTGTGCCAAATATTTTTAGGTAGTCATTAAAACTGTCCTAAGAATCTCTACTGTAGACTTTGATACCTAATTCAAATTACTGTATAAATTTGGAAGCTACAAAATCAATTTGCCATAAAATGTAATTTGGCCTTCACTAATCCAAACTGGCCTTCCTCCTAATTAGGTTCAATTCATGGAGTTTTACTGTAAAGCACTGCCAAATCAAATATAAATAACTTGGAACTTTGTGCTATTTTGGATTATCATACCATCCCTTCTCTCCATTAGCAGGGATGACCAGAGGTTGCTAATACAATAAATACTTAATGGATGGCAACACTGTCCCTTGCTCCCAGAAATAGAGATGCAGACACAAACATACATTTAGTTCTATTTGTAACCTTGCTTTCTGCCCTCTCTCTTGCTCATGGCTAAGAGTGAATCTTCCCAGTACAAAGAGAAATGCCAATTGACTCATTCAAGACAAAGGTAAACAGGAAGGAAGGAAGAAGAAAGAAAAAAAACACTGCTGCAGCTTTGAGAGAAGCAGTGTTTGTGCCAAGAGATCTGCGCCTTCTCCAAATGTCCCCAGCCCCTGAAACATGTGAAATCCAAACAAAAAGTGGCCATCCAGAACTCAGGTGGGGCACGGGGAGTCTGAACTACCGTGAGCCCTAGATGAGCAGCCTGGGGTGAGCCCTCTGCACTGAACAAGAAGCTAGGAGTCAGTGAGAAAATGCAACTTCGGCTCTGAAAATAGCTATCTTTTTCTTTTCTGATTTTAATACTTTCACTGCACCTTTGTTTTAAAAGCACTTCAGGAGTTTTGACATTTCTTTTCCCACTTCTGAATCAATGGAGAGGAAACTAAGTCAGGGAGTTGAGACTTGGCATCACCTTCTCACACCCCTAACACAGACAAATACATGCATGAGCACACAGACCTGCGGCCTCAGTTTTGTTTGAGAGGGGTCATCACCAGCAGCGAAATCTTCCCATCTCCCTGTTAGAAAAGTAAGGTCACTGGGAAGAGAGCATTTAATTCTGGCAACAGCTGCCACCATCTCTGTCCTTCAACTGTTCACAGAACCTGCACATCCAAGCCGAAGAGATTCAGATTTCTGACCCAGCTTCATCTCCTCTTGTGTGATCTAAAACAGGTTAACTCATTTCTAGGACTCAAGTTCTTCATCTTTAAAATGTGGATGATTTCTTTTCATCCCAACCATTATCAGTCCATCATCAACATTCCAGCAGAGAAAGCTACAATGTTCCCACTAAAGATACTTTAGGACAAGGTCCTGGCTGTCACTCTCAAAACAGATCAGAGGGTCCAAACCAGTGGTCTCTCCTTTTCTTGTCCTCCCACTGCTGAGCAAGAAAATGCTGAATTACCCCATGGAATAAAACCTTCTGGGTGCTCTTTTGTTTGGGGCAAACATGGACTTGGAACATATCTGCAAGGAAAACAGGCTGAGTCCTGACTCGAGCCTGTGGTAAACTACAGTGTGGGGCACAGTGCCTTCTACACGCAAACAGCTACAAATCAGCAGAGCTATTAGACCTCTGACCAGCCTCGGGAACCCCATCAGGAATAAAGGGCTCTGTGAAAACAACACTCATACCCAGACTCAGAGAAATGGTGATCAGGACTGAGAATTAAAGTCTCTTCATACTCGGTCTCAGGACTTTTCCACTATACAGTATTTTGATGTGTAAACCATGTGGCATCTCCAGTTTGTTTTTGTCCTCAAGCAGTTTTTCTTTTTCTATTTAGTACAACAAATCTCTGTAAATAACACCTCTCCTTTCAGCTGCACAGGACTCATCTCCAAGGATAAACTTCAGGAGGGTTGGTAGGAACTCTAGCTCTACCCAAGAAAGCAGTCATAATAACTAGAGATCGCAGAAGTGCTAATGATCAACAGAAACACCGGCCAATAACTTGACTTTCTATGTCCTAATGTGTCAAAAAACAAGTGTAGCCTCACACTAATATTCCCAGAATTTCAGGTCTTTCACCCCAAGTAAGCTCAGCATTTCCACTGCAATAGATAATTTCTTGACTCTCTGAGATCCTCAAATTAAATACGAACCATTTCTAAGAAACAAAATTTGTCTTGACCTCCTCTTCCTGGCATTGGGTTTGATTTTATAAAATACAAATAGGAGCCAAAAAAAAGAATGGTTAACTGATTGAATTTTAAGATTGAAAGGCACACTGTAGGTCACAATCCAACTGCTCATTTTTATGGATATGAATTTGGGGATCAGGAAAGTCAAATGACTTCCTCATCATTACACTTTGTGGAAAAAGCATAGACCCTAAGTCTCCTGGCTCAAAATTCACTATTTTTCTATGACATTACATTGCCTAGAATTGCAACAATTCATAGCCAGATTTCTAATAGCTCAGTTGACAAGTATCAAGATCCTTGGCCATCTTCACCAATTCAGTAGCAGTGACATGGTGTTTACACACATGGGACAATTTTATTATCAATAAACCAAAATGATGCCTTTTTTTTTTTAAGTTTGGTCAATTTGTCAATGACTGGATTGCTTCCTTGCTCAGGCAGGATTCTCTAACTGGGCTGGGAGGAACTCAATCTAAGGGGCTTGATCTGGGTTTCTCAAGGATGATGCTGAGGGCAATCCATAAATCCCTCAAACTTAATGTAAAATTTTATATTAATATGCATTTTCTGGGACAGACTGCCACAGTTTTCATCAGGTTCTCAAATACTTCACCTTAAAATATTAGCAGTCACTGTCCTAACGCCATTATTTACTCTTTCCAAAGTTACAATGCCTTATGCCTCATGAATTTCACAATATCCTCGCTCACGCCCGTTCTCCTGAAAATGCTTTATATGGTAATAGAATTAGTTCAATAATATGTTCAGAGATTTTTAAAAACACTCAGACCCTTACCATAAATCTCCAAGTTCTGGTTAGTAATTACTGGAACTGTGTTTTGGAGGTCCTTGGTATTGCCATCAACCAGAGTGAATAGAATTCTATTAAAAGTACATTCTTAATAATCAAACAGACCCTAAACTTAACTCAAACTTCAAAGAGAAGCCTCCAAATGCAATTTTCATGATTTTCCTTCTTTACTTGAAATCCAGTTTATGAAATACTGACTTTTAAAAAACTTTAAGGTCAGTCTGACTGTATCTAGAATGGTAAGATCCTGAAATATATAAGCCATTGCCATTAAGCACCAAGATATAAGGGTCCTCTTTAGTAGAAAGCTGGGTTACTGTATATTTGAAACCTAACTATCCATCATAAACACCTTCAATACATTTGAAATAGCAGGGTGGACAGATTCTCTCACATTGAGGGTCATTTATCAAGCAATCAAAGGCTGTAGTGGGAAAAAGAAGTATGAAGAGGGACAGGGCTTTATAGAATGAATAACTTTTCTCATTCTCAATATTTCTTATATTCTTTTACAACAAATTGCTTGGCTCTTGAGAACAGACTCATAAAAGAGGTGAAATATATTTTTCTATCTTGAATCTGAACTTTTTTTTTAATAGATAAAGTTGTAATGACCCTTTCCAAATACGAGCCAACACTTCAAAAATTTCCATTGTTTCAGACACACCAATTACCCTGTGCATCTATGTCTATCAACTGAATGAGGAAGGAAAACACGTGAAAGTCATTTGAAAGACAACATCTCCTAAGAGTTACACTTGGACAAGTCCAGTAATCCCCCTACCTAGATAAATAGAGATTTCCAAATGACTGGGGGGGCCAACAGATCAGGGACAAGCATTTGAATGTTATGCAAGAGACTCCGTATTAGACTTTGGGGAAAGAATCCAAAATGCAGCTCCTTTACGGTTGGCCAACCTCCCCACAACACAGCCCTACCTTGAATGGAAGGGAACCAAAACAAAACAATATCTTCAAGCAATTTACACACAATTCAAATGGAATTTCTCCAAGCTCAGAAAATTTGAAGTTTATTCAGTCCATATGCTATCCCAGATTTTCATCCCTTCTCTTTTAACAAATGGAACTTAGAGACAAGCAACCATTTCTTAGTCACTCAGGATCAAAATCCCTCTTCCAGTAACCACAAATCATTAGTGACAGTAACTGTGCGTCATTTGGAATGTTTGCGGATTTTTTTTTCCTCCTAATAAGAAACTCACTGGATGCAGTTTTAAAAGTGTCTCGGGAGCCCTACTCAACTCTCCTTTCATTAGCAGCAAACACATGGCATGTGATTTGACCTAGCATTGCATTCCTTAAACCAGGATTTAAGGAAACTGACAATAGTTCAATAGGGTGATAATCAATCACACAAGAAAGGATTCTGGAAGAGAAGACAAATCATATAGATCATTTGTCTTATGGAAAAATAGGCTTTTGCAGTAGAGTACATCACTTTCTTTACACAAAATTCCCAGCTCCACAGGAGAGAGGATGCAGTATATTCTAGTTAGAGACATCCCACGTGAATTTCTACCTTTGCCAACTGACCTGCACAAGTTTTTCTGAAACTCAGTCTCATCATTTGGAAACTGGTAATACCCAACTCACAGAGATGTTGAGATGATTAAATAAGCCCATGCATGTAAATCATTAAACACAGCATCCAAAATATGGTAAGCATTCAATAAATATTAGTTTATTATTAGTACTACATTTATGGCTAGTATCAGAATCAAAGAATAGAAAGCAAGACCCTAATGTTTCTTTCCTTGATTCTGCCTGTAATTCTATTCTTGTGCACAAAAATTTTGTTTTTGTCTTTGTTTCCACCACAAAAAAGAGAACACACACACACACAACCCCTCTTTCTCTTGGGTGAGGGAAGTCCTAGAACCACACAGAACATTTTAAGAGTGTCCAGTACTTTCTGAACAACAGGATTGTTCTGAATGCTTTCATTCTCTCTTCTCATCATCCATCGCTGTTCCCAAGGGGTCAAATTAACTTACAAGGGAACCAGCGTTCCCAGTCCCTAACTTGAAGCAAAGGAGTCAGAATTCCCAGGCCAGAGATGTCCCTTTGAGCAGCTCCGGAGGCATCTCCGAACCAACAGGCAAGAAAGAGCAGCCATTCATGGAACAAATAAGTGATTTGCATTTCCAAGGATGTGGGGAAACATATTAGTTATAATTAGCAAACACGCAGAGTCCCCGTGACAGCTTCACTTTACAAACCCTTGAATGTTTGACAAGAAAAGGTCATGTTTTGTAAAATCCTCAAAAGGTCATTCAATAACAAATCACATGAATGAAATCGCAAGGGTTCAGGGAGGTTAACAGAAACACCACAGGCAGTAAAGTGAGTTTTCAAGGTAAACAAGGGAAGGGAAAGTGGCGTTGCCTCAGCTCTGGAAGGGAAGAAATAGAAGCAATCTCTAATTTACCAAACACTATAATTTCAAGACATTTTCTCCATACTTGGTGGTTTAACGCTGAATGTTATTTCTCATGTTCAGCACACTTGGAGGATTAGCAGAGAGCAGCCCAGCAACACTTCGACAGTTCTTCAAAAGGTCTAGGCTGACCTTCGCCAGGGCTTTCCTTTATATGTTTTATTTAATAAATCTCCCAAGTGGATTGCACTTAAAACAAGTAAGTGGCTGCATATGTGGCATGCAAACACACCCATGGAAGGTCCCCATGCATCACCACCTACCCCATAGCCCCCAAATCCAGAAACTTTGGTCCCGGAAGCCTTTTCTTCTGGCACTTTGACCTGTTCATGACCTCTTTCTTCCCAGGTCTATTTTCTTCTTCAACAAGAGCCAGCCTCACATCCCTCAGAGTCAGGAATAACAAAGGCTTGTTTATATAGGGTAATTTAGCCACAGGATCAGTGGGGAGGCCAGAAGGATGATGCATCTGATCTACTGGTCCAAGGCACAATTCAGAAGCGGGGTCCCTAAATTTAAATGGGGCTCCCTCAGGGCAAGACCAACAGGCTGGCTGCCTTACAGAAAGTATGGCCGAGGCATAGGAAGAAGGGAGCTTCCTCTAGGCTGCCTCAGACATGGGCACACCCTTCACACACTGGGTACCGGGTGTTATTATTAAGAATGCTGTGAAGGACGCCTGGGTGACTCAGCTGGTTGAGCATCCAACGTCAGCTCAGGTCATGATCTCACAGTTTGTGAGTTTGAGGCCCGCGTTGGGCTCCGTGCTGACAGCTCAGAACTTGGAGCCTGCTACGGATTGTGTCTCTCTCTCTCTGCCCCTCCCCTACTTGCGCACTCTCTCTAAATACACAAACAAACCAACATTTTAAAAAATTTAAAAAATTTAAAAAAGCTGTGGAAAGAAGGTGCTAGAGCCCAAAGCCAAGTGGACAGGTAGCAAAGACCCCTGACTTCCTAGAAAGAAGTCATCCCATCAGAGCCCTTGGAGGCACCATCTTAAGGAAGAGGAAAGGGACATGATGTTGGCAGACCTAGAGCCTGACTTGATCTGTGACCTTGAGCAGATTTAGCCGATCTTCCTGGGTCTCAGTTTTTCCACTTATGAAAAGGGTTAGTACTCATTTGTACAGGGGGAAAAAAAAAAGGATAAAACAAAGTAAGAAGTGACCACAGAACGCCATGTGCTGTTTTCTACCAGCATGGACTTGAGGCAGAAGCCCTGATTCTTATTCCCTACTCGTTTCTACATCCCACCCCAGCTTCCAAATCTCACTGAAAAACCACTCTCGAGACCTGCTCTGCCTAATACTGCAGACATGTGTGGCTCTTTAGATCTACATTTTAACTTAACATAAAATGTTAAATTTAGTTTTTCGGTCACAGGAGTCACATTTCAAGTGCTTGATAGCTGCTCGTGGACGGTGAACAAACAGCAAAATCCCCATCTCTGTGGGGGGAAGGCTGTGGGGTGGTACAGCTTCCACCTGTTTTCGATCGAGGACAGCCTTTCCAACCCCCGCCGCCACCCTCTCCATGGATTTAAGACCATCCTCCAGATGTACCCTTGACTGATGGTTCAAGCGTGTACCTCTCACCTTTACAATTACCTACCGACCATAAAGCCCCACCAGTTTGGTGACTGTTTGATCAGAATGACGGTCAGAAACAGGACACCTCACTTTGTCTTTCTTGCCAACTATTTTAGCTTATTTGCCACGAGTACAGGGTATAATTAATATCACACAGGAGCCAGCATTGTCATTTTTCAAATCATTTCCCTGGAAATGTTCTACACCTCTTAATGGCCCTGCTAATGCTGTAGCTGTCATGTTTTGGACAGCTGCACTTTTACAAGACAAACTCTGCAGCGCCAGGAGCCTCTCTGCAGACTTTTTAGCTCAGAGGCTCAGAGGCCGTGAACACCAGCCGGTAATGGCTAGATGGAAATCTTTGATTAATTTTTTTTACCTCTTGGTACTGACTGTTTCTCGAGTGTCACCTTCCCAGCCTCCATCGCTAGCCACTTCACCTCTTCTTGCCCTCTCCCCTTGTCCCCCACCCCTACCTCCTCTCTTCTATGCCACCTGACAGACAGGGAACCAGTGAAATAGCCGAAGTCACCCAACTGATTAAAGCCAGGACACACTGCCCAGAGGTGCAAAAGTTTAAACATCTGGATGAAAGCCGGGCCTCCATGCTAAATGCCACACACTGATAAAGTAGGGCCCTTCATGCCTATTTTAATTTTTTTTTGATATGCTTATTCCTTCCTGATAACCTAAGAAAAATGTCCAGATTTCTCTATTCTGGGTGTGTATGGAAAGGACTGGGGAGGGCAAAGGGCACTGAAAGAAGCATTACGTGTGAGGTGTCCCAAGAGCCATGCATGAGGCAAACGAGGACAATCTGAGCCACGCCAAGTATTTATTAAGTGGCACAGAACGAAGATGCTTTTCAACAAAGCTGATTTCTGGAGAAATCAGCCAGATTGTTTCAGATCATAACAGCATTTTGCTGCTGCTCTTTATTTGCGAAAAAAATTTTTTCCTTAAATAATCGGTTTAAAATAAAGGATTATTTGAGTTCAGTCCAACACTGTCCAGGGAAAGCCCTCTCTGCTGAGGCCTTCTGTCTTAGAGGGAGCTAAAGCCAGATTTGTCTTAAAACGAAGCTAGAGCCACGCTAGGGCCGCAGCTCTCTTTTTTAGGCTAAACAGCAGCGTTGACTCACTGCTCCTTTAATACTGTGTTTATTAGCGATCCGCAGCCCACGGAGAGACGAGCACACAACTTCCTTTCACGCTGCGTCTGCAAAATGCTACAGAAAGTTGGACTCATCAGTGAAGCAGCAGGTCCCTTGGTTGAAACCAGCCAGGCCAGAAAAGTGACATGAACAGGATGCTGCTAAACATGCACAATTCGAAAATACACACTGTATTCTCTTCTGCATGATTTGCTGCCATTTAAAAGACAATAAACAGCAACTTTAGATTGCTAACAACGTGTCATTTAAGGTTTGCTGTTGCTCAACATCAAGAAAAATCAATGCCGGCTCTACGGGGGCAGCAAACCCCGAGAACTGAGCTCCATTTCAGGTCTGTTTGAACTCATTTCCTTTCTCCATGGTTGCCCCCTCGTACTCCCCCTCAGGCGTCCCCTCGCAGCAGGCTGACAGCTTGACACATTGACAGCTCGCACTGAATGACAACTGATTTGTACAAATTTCAAGCCTTATAAATCTACCTGTCACAACAACAACATAAAAGCGCCCAGGCCCAGCAGGTAATTCAGAAAAAGCTTCCCTTGACAGCACTTTCTGAAAAGCAATGGCGTGCCTCCTGCCAAAAATTCCAACTATCATCCTTGTATAACTTTGAATAAAAATTCAGGGCCCATTTTCTTGCCAACAGGCTACCAATCGTCTTATTTAAAGATTAAAAAGAGCGAACGGGAAAGAGGGGGCAAAAAAACATCCACACAATTTCATTTTATACTGATCTGAAAGTAGCACCACCCGCTATGCCAGGCCAGGATTACCACACTGTTTTTTCTCTCCACTGCTCGGGAGTAAACGAGTGAGCCTCTTTACGGTATTTAAACAATATCCCAGATTGCAGGGGCTATGCCTCCCCGTACCCTCCCCACTCACCTGGGGCCATCCCTGCAGCCAGAGCAGGGCCGCTCCATTGGGAGGGCGGGGTGCAGGGGTGAGGGCAGCTGGAAGGCAGAGTTAAGGGTTAAAGGAAACCACCCCAAGTTTCCTCCAAGACAAAAGCCCTTCATGTGTCTGTTAACCACTTTTCTTACCAAAAGGATCCAACTAGGTCAAGGTAACACTTCATCAAAATTCCCATTTTATTCAAATCACGTATCACATTATTCATCACTGCATCTTTATTACGAAATAATAAGGTGAGAATTTAGACTTGGTTTTTAGGCATGGTTTTAAAATTACATGTAGCACTGAAGAAAAAAAAATCTAGCAAAATAAGGGACTTAAGAACCAAAAAAAAAAAAAAAAAAAAAGGTACGCAAGCACTTAAACAGGAAAGAGCACTTTATTGAAATTTCTGTTCATCTCCACTACTCAAGCCTTTCCAGTTCCACTTAATACAGAGAAAGGTGTAGCTGACAAGCGGTTGGCATAAATTTTCACGTGCCTCATTTGCTCACGTAGAATCTCTCAGACTCACAGATGGCAAGACGAACAGAGTCCTGCCTCGGAGGGTTTGTTGCAGGTGCATGTTGAACGGGATGCTGGAACAACTCTTGGGAAAGAGACGTGGGACCAAGGAAGACGGCAACATGAGCATCCAGCCAACGAGCCCAACTCTGAAACAGCAGTGATGCCAGCACAGTGTCTTGTCACAGTGCGCATCACATCTCCGACACGGCCAAAACAAAGTGAACAACACAGATGCCAGGAATGGACATTTCGGTTTCAAATCCTCGCTTTTCCACTTATGAGTCATGTAACTTCGGGCAAGTTGTATTTACACTCTGTGCTTCAGTTCTATCACCCACACGGCAGGATCATAACCATATAGACCCCTAAGTATGAGGATTTATTGCCTGTAAAAAGTTTAGTTCACTGTAAACAATGCCCGTTCATGTATTTATTCGAATAGATCCAGATACACAAACATACATGTAGAAGATCAAATGGTAAGTGCTGTGGTTAGGAAAAAGGAAATTACCGTATTATTAATATTAGAACTCTCTCCAATCAGTTTTCATTCAATCGAGTATAAGGTTCCAATGTCGAGTTAAAAAATGTTATAAATCATTTAGTTAAAATGTGCAGTAAGAGATCAATGTAGCTGGACTCAATTTCTTTCCTACCCTTTTATTAATGGTCTTTATCTACTGTTTTCAACTTGCTTCTTCAATCACTAGTGACTATTCAAATCATGCAGCATGCACTGGAAACATATATTAATTTGAAAGCACATAATTTGGGGCACCTGGGTGGCTCAATCGGTTGAGCATCTGACTTCACCTCAGGTTAGGTTCAAGGGTCTGCATCAGGCTCTGTGCTGCCGGCTCAGAGCCTGGAGCCTGCTTCAGATGCTATGTCTCCCTCTCTCTCTGCCCTCCCCCAATCATGTTCTCTTTCAAAAATAAATGAACATTAAAAAAATTTTTTTAATATGAAAGCACAGGGGCACCTGGGTGACTCAGTTAAGCGTCCAATTTCAGCTCAGGTTACAATCTCATGGTTCACAATTTCGAGCCCCACGTCAGACTCTGTGCTGACAGCTCAGAGCCTGGAGCCTGCTTTGGATTCTGTGTCTCCTTCTCTCTGCCTCTACTCCACTCATACTCTGTCTCTCTCTCTCAAAAACAAAACATTTTGTAACCGTTAAAAAAAAAAAGGACTACCTAAAAAAATTCAAAAGCACATAATTCACACTGTTTTAACTCAATGAATATACAGTGAGTATGTGGATTATGGCGGGGTGGGACAACATATACACATGGTATACACACAAAAATGTAAACCTACGCATACGAAAACAGACTATTTTGGCCCCAAAATATAGCTGATGTCAGTATTAACTGGCTAATCTGGAGACTAGGATCAGAGAAGAGGATTACCATTTGCTGTGAAGCCCACTGTCAATACCAGCTGGACTCTTAAATAAAGTGAGATTAGGATTATCCAAATTATATGAGCTGATGTCTACCTGGTAATATGCTTACTATCCTTCTCAATCTGATTAACATCAAGACTGGCAAGAACTGACTGGACTTCAGATGCCAACAGAGAAAAACAATCAGCAAATCCATAATTTTATAATTATTCATCTGACGGAGAGCAAGGATTTTGATTATGAGCCATTAGTGGCCATTAGTAAATAAAATTGGGTTTGGATTTCATAGGCATGTTTAAATGTCAAACGATTTCTATTTCATGCTAACAGGCCCAAATCAAACAAAATTTTCATGTAATAAAAAAACCGAGAAACCAAACTTGCACATCAAATCTTTACAGAATGAGATAAAGAAAAAAATCTATAAAATTGATAAAAGAATGATAATTTACATTAACTAAACCAGACTTTTTCATCTTTCATCCATCATAAAGCAAACATATGAAACCGGGTGAGGCAGAGATAGGAAAATCTTCGACCCAGGGTAAATAAATGGTATGTTCCTACTTTAACCTTTTTCTGGTCAACAGCATGTATTTGGCCTAAAATGATGAACATTTTTCTCAACTATTGTCTTCCTGATACCAATGACCAAGATTTAACAAACACTGTCTCACATATGCCAGGATTTCCCCCTACCATGACCAATTAAATAACCAATCATTTAATGGAGAAGCACAGGGCTGACAAAAGCATAAGCTCTGTCAGTGAAGTTGCACAATGGCCCACTGACAGTTTCATTAGGAAAAAATAGGAAACTTTTGATGTAAAATGCATGACGCCTTATGTATATTCTAGATTTCTATTTGTACATGTGTTATAGCTACTTATTTCCCAAAAAGAAAGCAGTGCTTTCAGACCTTGGGCCTTTGATGCCTACAAAGATTGGGGTTTTTTTTCTTTGTTTTTTCCTTGATTTCTCAACTAGTTCCTTCCCCCCAATGAGCTGTTCATTTCTCCACCTCGGTAAGAGCGACATCTGTGATTTCAGAATTCCATCATCTACAAGCCATTGATCCGTCTATGGAGAGGTATTAAACCAAAAAGTGGTACCTCCTTGTGACCCAGGATAAAGCACCAGCTACTATTCACTGAAAAAATTCCTCAGACTTTGAGCAGCTTCCCTGTGACCCAGCACTGGGCCCTCTTACTCAGCTTCCTCAAGTACATTCTATATCAGCCCATCAACAGGTGTGCCCATGGCGATCTAAAGCTAAATCTTCTGTCCTTTAACCAACACCACCTGGACAGAAGTGGTTGAGTTTCTACTGTCCACGGACCTCTGTCTACATTTGCTGGACCAACTTCGCCCAATCCTGTTCACACAACGACTGGACGCAAAGACATTTTCCTGCCTCATAAGATCATGTGAGAAGCATACATCAGGAGTCACCATGGGCCCTTCAGCTCCACTAAGAAGAAAAAGCCAAGTCTCTGAAGCCGTAAGTTACTTAACCAGATGCCACAAAACCAGGCTGAAGACCACACCGAGAGCCCAGGTATGGCTTGTCTGGTGCCTCCCAAGGGGCAAGATGGGAGAGCTGTCCAGGAAATAAGGAAGAAAGGGATTCACGCAGCCTCTGGCCTGACCTTCCAAGGAATCAGTAAATTTTTACCACTTAGGACAAGCCATGTTATTTGTAACTGTCAGAGGAAGGAAAATCTGTAATTGTTAAGGGGGATGAAGCCTGTGCAAATTCTTTCCTGTGCAAAGTGAACAGTCAATCACTTTTATAAGGACAGCAACAACTGAAACTATCCATTCGTATACTTTCCTTTAGTCAACAATATTACCTTTAGTAATCTGGGGAATGTGCATCCATAAATTACAGCAAGTGTTATTGCATTGCTGAATAAACAGCAACATTTCCATCAGCAGCAGCAGTGGCAGCCCCACAAAGGTATAACAAACAGACTCAATCATTTCCTTGTCAAGCTTTGCAATGACTGCAGAGTTTACTGCTGGAGATAATGTTGCTTTCCTCAGCATTGTGTGCCAAACTGCAAACTGCTTATTAAAACAAAACCTCTTTTTCGGAGCAGCATGAGTTGGATAATCACTTACTGCACTCAAGAAAAAACAGGTTTGGTGCCCAGAGGAGGTTAGCAATCAGGCATATGTGTTAACGTTCGGTTGGTAAAAAGTGGTTAAAAAAATAAATTATCTGACATTGGGGTGGGGGAGGGAACAAATTAACTTATTAACATCCCTGGCCCCAGACGGTTTTCTCTAGGAGGTCATTCAGTATTTTTGACAATGTATTTCAAAGTTCTAAGCTTGATGGAAGCTTTGGGGGTGGTGGGGGCGGGGTGTGCCAGAAGGAGAAGGGTGGGTGAAGGTGATTAGGGAAGAAAACCAGAAATAAAGTGTAGCCTGCTAGTCTTCACGGGAAGAAATCTGTAGAAGAAACTATATTCCAGGGGCAGGAGATAAAGCTGAAGAAAGGGACAGGAGGGAAACAAGTAAACTTTAAGAACTAGGCATTTGTGACTAAACTATTTCTGAAGACAGCACCTATTATTACTCTCCAAAGAAATTGCTTGACATAACTAAGCCAGCGATAGCACTGAAAAACCATCCTCAATTTTCCCCCGCTTAAAATAGATTGACAGCCATTTTACTGAGCTTGAGGAACAGTTACGTGGCAATGGAGCCTGGGAGGCCTGCCCTGTCAGGACGGCTGCTATAGAGCAGCGAAGAGCTGCCCCCATCTTTTTCCTGTTGTTTTCTTTCCATGCCCACCGAAGATGAATTAGCATCAAAGTAGGCAGGCCCTCTCCCCTCAGCCCACCTTCTGCGGTACTGATGTTGCTGATAGCCTTGTGGTCCCAGATATCAGCTATGGAAGAGGAAAGCCTATACTTTGGCCGTCCCTATCAGAACAGGAAATGAGACTTTGAAGACTTTATTATAACTCTGGACAGCGTATGAAGTTTGACTCCTTTCACCGCTCCAAAATGAGAGTGAGTAGAAAACAAAGAAAAACACCACAAATGTGGAGTGTCATTCAACTTCAACAGTGGTGGGGAGGTGCGTATAAGTCAGTGCCATGCCCTGGGCTTCATTCCTGGGAGGGCAGTCAGTCCCCAGCTCTCACACTGTTCCTGGGCTTCAAACCCACAGAAGAAGCTCCATGCCAACCCAGTTCATTTTTTGCCACCCCAGGGCCTAAAATCATGCTGCTTCCTCTGCCTTTAAGCTTTTTCTCCCTTCGCTTGGTTCATTATTCACATCCTCAGGTACTTCACTTCCTTGGACAAAGGCCTTCCCATCACTGGCTAACCTAAACTAGCCCCTGCTCCCTACCTCACACCCAATCATCTCCCCCCACCTTCTTTCTGTTTAAACTTTATTTATTTTGAGAGAGAGAGTGCAAGTGGGGGAGGGGCAGAGGGAGAGAGAATCCCAAGCAGGCTTTGCACCATCAGTGCAAAGCCTGATGCAGGGCTGGAACCCATGAAGCCATGAGATCATGACCTGAGCTGAAACCAAGAGTTGGATGCTTAACCAACTGAACCACCCAGGCAACCCCTCCTACCTTTCTTTTGATTTCTACAGATCACAACCTCCACCTGAGATCATTTATGAATTTACTGGTATGTTTGTTAATGGTCTCCTACACAATTAGGTAGACCCCATAGAGGAAAGATTTAATTTTATTCAGAATAGTATCTCTAGCACCAAGTAGGTGCTCAATAAGTATCTGAGGAATTAAAGTTGAGGAATTATCTTTTTGAGTGTAAATCAGAGACCTCTATCTAACTCAAAAGATAGTTTGAGTGAAAACTGAGTCCTTGTCATCAGAGGTACTGCGCAGAATTTTTTAAAGAGAGGAAATCTTTATTCTCACATCTCCAAGAATACATAGTAATAAGTTACTGCTCTTGAATTAATAATGAACCGGGGTGCCTGGGTGGCTCAGTTGGTTAAGCGGCCAACTTTCGCCTCAGGTCATGATCTCGCGGTCTGTGAGTTCGAGCCCCGCATCCGGCTCTGTGCTGACAGCCTGGAGCCTGCTTCGGATTCTGTGTCTCCCTCTCTCTCTGCCCTTCTCCTGCTTACGCTCTGTCTCTATGTCTCAAAAATAAATAAACGTTAAAAAAAAAAAAAGAATGAACCATGGAAATTTTTGGCTTTATTTGTTTAATGTACAAAATGAAGGAAACTGCCCATGAACTCAATAAGGAGTTAGTAAGTGTGGAGTCACCATTCACCTGCTACCAGATGTAACTAGGGACTGACAGTCATCAGGGCACATTTGGACTCCTGTAAGAGAGGATACCAAGGCTTGCCTCATTTGCTTTTATTATTTTCTTTTTTTTAGAGAAAGAGTGCACATGAGCAGGGAGAGGGGCAGAGGGAGAGAGAGAATCTTAAGCAGGTTTCGTGCTCAGCACAGAACCCAATGCAGGGCTCAATCCCACAACCCTGGGATGATGATCTAAGCAGAAATCAAGAATCCGATGCTCAAGCAACTGAGCCACCCAGGAATCCACGCCCCATTTGTTTTAAAAATGCTATTTTCAAAGTGCAAGTAGTGGCACCAAGAAATGGAAATTAAAATACTGTATCTACAACAGCCAAGTACCCACTCGATTTATCAAATGTTAACATATGGAGCCAAAGTTGTATCAGGTTATGTTTTAAGAAAAAATACTATAGAAAGAAATGACTGCTCATCTATTTCTTTTTGAGGATTAGGTACATCTGAAACCCTGAAAGCCTTTAAATCACTATTAGATGCCGCATATTATAACAGTTACCAGCTTCCAAAGGCATTTGTCAGCACCTCTCTTCTTCTGCCAGCATTTTAATACCCTCTTTACTACTTGTCCACATCTCTCACCATGATTTCTTTTTGTTCATTTCTCCTAATCTCCTGCCTGATTCCCCAACTGTTTTGGGCAGGTTATGTCATATACCAAAATGAATTCTGACTAAGAAAGAATTTTGTTAAAAAGGAAACCAAGAAAGTACTAGAAGAAAAATTAGTGGAGACATTTCTTCTACTCTAATTACAATTCCCAAAGCCATAAAAGATAAATTCAACTGCATAAAAATCAACTACATGTGAAGCGAAAACTTGTGCATGACAAAACAGTATGAAGTAGATGAAAAGCCACCAAAAACAAAGGAAAAGACAACCAAAAAACATGGAGGAGTCGAGGGGGGGGTTGAGTCCACAACTCTATGAAAGAAAAAGGACTAACTACATACACATGGGATACACACATCCATATGCACGATTGTTTACACACAGGATAACATATAGACACAACGAGTTTAAAACAATCATAAAAATGGGCACCCGTGTGGCTCAGTTAGTTGAGCGTCCAACTTCAGCTCAGGTCATGATCTCGTGGTTTATAAGTTCGAGCCCTGCATCGGGTTCTGTGCAGACAGCTAAGAGCCTGGAGCCCGCTTCGAATTCTGTGTCTCCTTCTCTCTCTCTCTCCCCCTATCCCACTCATGCTCTGTCACTCAAAAATGAATAAACGTTAAAAAAATTAAGCGATAATCATACAAAAGACAAAAATCCAAAAGAAAAATGGACAAAGGATTCACACTCATAGTTCACAGTAAAGGAAATACGAATGCCCCTTAAATGTTTAATAGGATGGTTAACCTCATTCATAATAAGAGAACTGCCAATTAAAACACCAAGAAATCATTCTTTTAACCTACCAAGTTGGCAAGAATCCAAAAGTTTAATAACACACTCTGTTGGTGAGTCTGTGGAGAGCAAGCACGCACCTAACATTGTTGGTGAGAGTATAAATTAGCTTAACTACTGAAGAGTGCAATTTGGCAATGTCTATCAAAACTACAAATGTATATGCCCTTTGATCCAACAAATCTATTCCTGAGAATTTATCCTCTAGATATAGTTGCAAACATTCAGAAATGACAGTTTAAGGTCATCGATTGCAGCTCTGTAATAATGAAGGGAACAAGCACAATATCCATCAATAGGGGATTAGATAAACAAATTATGATGAATTCATACAATAGAATGCTACACGCCTGCAAGTAATAGAGAATGCTCTCTATAGACTGATAATAGAAAAGCATTTTGTTAAGTGAGAAAAACAAGGGGCAAAAAATAACGTGAATATATTGGAACCTTCTGTATACACGGAAAAAGAATAAATTAAGGAATTTTGCTTATGCACACAAAATTTTAGAGAATCTAAAAAGAAAATTAAAAGAATCAAAAATAGTCATCTTTTCAGGTGGCAGTGGGAACTGGGGAAGATAAGTAACAGAATGTGAAGAAAACTTTTCATAATGTTTCCTAGCTCTTTATTTTCAAATCATATGGGTGTGTTACCTATTCAAAAATTGAAACTGAGGGGCACCTGAGTGGCTCAGCTGGTTAAGTTGCAGACTCTTGATTTCACCTCAGGTCATCACCTCTCAGTTCCTGAGATCAAGCCCACATCAGGCTCCACACTGACAGTGCACAGAGCCTGCTTCTGATTCTCTCTCTCTGCTCCTCCCTTGCTCATACTTGCTCTCTCAAAAAGTTTTTCTTTAAAAAATAAAATTGATTTAAAAAAAAATCTCCACTCACAGAGTGTTAGAGTTTTTTCAAAGTCAAAAAATACAGTTTGGCTAGGGCTGTGTAGTAAAGCAAGACCCTGAGTAGCAAAGAACTCTAGTGGACTGAGCTAGAATAAAGAAGGAAGAGGAAAGTTTCTCTACATTTGTTCTTGAAATGACCAATCACCTCAATATACACAACCCAGCACACTGACAAAGACGGCAGCCTGCGTTGGTCCATTTCTCTGACTGTTCCTTCACTTTCTGGATGTCACTGTAGCATCCTTCCCAGATCCTCCCTGAGATGTCTCACTCAACTCCCTCCCTCCAGCCCCAGCACACTGGTCTGCCTGGTCGACAAACCCTCTCTTCACTTCACCCCCAGCACTCCACAACTCCCTCAACCCCACTCAATCTTGCTTCTCTCAGATCTCGCTGGATTCACAACAAACGGCAAGACCAGAAACATGGTGCTATTTCAAGACTACCTATGAATAAAAGAAAATCAAAGGGAAACAGTGTCTAGTTTCACTAAAAAATAAGTAAATACGCAAGAATCCTTTATCATTTCTCTTTAGCCAGTGTTCAGTTGCACAAAAAGCATCTGTGGAGACAGAATTGTAGGGGTTGTACAAAAGACAGCCAAGCATGCACTGCTTCCTCTAATGATCCTGGCTCGGTCCCCTGCCTCAAGGAAGGAGTACGCCTGAAGGGACAGATTTGCTCCCAACTTGGCTGACTGGACCAGAGATAGATGGGCACTCCGATGAAGAGTGGCCGTCTACAGGGGCCAAAAACCTATCGTATTAGATAGGGTCCATCTATCCATCCAGGCTGCCACGACAATAGACCTCAATCCTATCATTTAAAGTTACTAATTCTAGATTCCTCCCTGCTTCAAGTTATCCTAAGACTGGACCAACTGACTTAGTCACGGCAGCCCTCAGAGAACTACAGAGAATTGTGGCATATCATTACAGACTACAGAAATGCCACTTGATCTATTCATTTTATAACACACATATAATTACCAAAACTGTATTTTAAAAGGTGTACGTATGTGAAAGATAGGTTAGTAAAGTGATCTTAAATATGTGGGTTCAAAGACTTGAATTGCAAGATAATAATGCATTATGTTGACATATTATTTGTCTTAAGGGGCCTCTAAAATACTTAGTGGGTTTCCTTAAGTAGAAAAAAAATACAAGCCTATATATTTTTAACATCTTTTGCAAACCACTACCAAAGCTGAATGGTAAATTTCAGTTTAGCCTGTACATACACCACCCCCAAGTTTTACATCAGTGGAATCCAAATGAATGAGATTTTATTACAGGTGAAAAATATGGACAATCATGTACACAACTAGAACTTCCATACTTTAACGGAAATATAATTTGCCACAACCACCACTCTGGAGAACTATTAGGTAATACATAATAACAACGAACAGCATGTACACTCTATGATCCAGCAATTCTGGCCCTAGATATGTACCCAACAGAAACGGGTATGTATGTTCACCCACAGACAGGTAAGAATGTTCACAGCAGCCATTCCTAATAGTCAGAAACTAATGACCAACAACCCAAATGTCCACCAATAGAACAGCTTTTTAAAATCCCGTCAACCCATAGAATGGAATGCTATATAGCTACAGAATGCAGGAAACATTGCCACATCGACATGGATGAATCTCGCAGATATAACATGAACCAAGTGAAGCCAAAAACAGAAAAGGAGATCATCTAGGATTCCACTTATGTCAAGGGTTAAAACAAGCAAAACTAACCTGCTGGTGAAGCACACGACAGTGGTTACTTATCCCTGGTGGAAGAAGCAGTGCAAGTGCTACCTGGGACAGACGCTTGGGGGACTTCTGGTTCTGGATGCCAGCAATATTCTATATCCTGATCTGAATGCTGATTATACTGGTGGATTCACTTTGTGGTAATTAACCAGACTGGGCACTTAGAATTTGTGCACTTTTCTGTATGTATGCTATACATTGACAAAGCATTTTAAAATATTTAGAAAAAAAATTGCCAGTAATTACTCTTCTAAGCATCAAGTACCTGAACTCCTGCCCCAAAGTTAGAGGGACTCTTAATTCCTATCATTAGCTCCTGACATGTCCAAATGATTCTTTGGCTACTTGTTAATAATGGAATCAAAAGGCACTAATCTCATTATCGCCTGTCAGCAGGCGCTGTCAGAACGCTGTTGGCCATTAGTCGCCCGCTGCTGCAATCAGTCAGAGATTTGCAAAGCACCCAAAAGGAGACACAAAATACTGCCAGTTTAGTTTTTCTGTTGTCCCACTCACCTTTCAGCAACCTCATGACAAATCCTTCAACCTCTTCTACCCGCCACACCACAGGCTATCTTCTCCAAGAGACCAACCCAGGGCTCTCTAGCAACCACAGAACTCCTATTCTCTGAACAAATTGCTACATTTATTACTTGACTCATTCATCTATCCTCTGCATCCATCCATCCACGTATCCATCCAAACATTTATTGATCACCTACTATTTGCCAGGCTGTGGGCTCAAGATATTGAGAAAAACATAATTCCTTAACAGTATTATATGGAAAACCGACACAAAAATAGAAACATACACGAGAATAGCAGGAAAACAGGCGAGAACATGTAAGCCAACTTTGAGGGTGACGGGAAAGAAAATGATTCCTAGTGGTGATTTCACATAAAATATGCCCTAAGGCATGAATGAAAGTTGGCCAGTGCAGTAAAATAAAGGTAGCTCCTTGCAGAGAGGATCTCAAAAGTAAAGACTGGCTTTGAATGACATGTTCAACACTATGATCCACCAACTCTGTCCCTAGGCATGTATCCAACAGAAACGGGTATGTATGTTCACCGAAAGACAGACAAGGTTGCAAAAAAAAAAAGCACGGGGCCTGGTGTGCAAGCATGTGGAGGACTAGAGGGAATAAAATCTGAGTGCGGGCAGAGGACAGCAGGCAGAGAACAAAGCACGAAGGTCTTTGCAAACCATGTCAAACGCATGAGACTTCACATGCCAGAGAGGAAGAGCACTCACCATGGGTGGTGAGCATGGAAACCGCAGGTTGTTTGTCATCCAGGAACCACATGGGACATGGCACTAGAGAGAAAGAGGCAGAGATTTCAACACACATCTGCTTGAGCCAGAACACTTGGAGTGGGGTTGGAGGAGAAAAATTCCAGAAATGTTTAGGTGGTAAGGGTTGCTTAGGTGGCTCAATCAGTTAAGCTTTCAACTTTGGATTTCAGCTACGTAATGATCTCACGGTTCATGGGTTCAAGCCCCATGCTGGAATCCATGCTAATGGCATGGAGCTTGCTGGTGATTCTCTCTCTCCCTGTCTCTGTCCCTCCCCCCACTCAAAATAAACATACATTTAAAAAAAGAAATATTTGGTAAAATCAAAAGAACTTGGTGACCCATTTGGAATAGTGTGAGAGTGTAGAAGGAGAAAGGGAAGTTGATGAGAATGGACAAACTGTCCGACAGCAAAGGAAAGACGGACAAGCAGAGAAGAAGGTTAGGGTGGAGAGGAAGGAAGCTGATGAGGTCAGCACTGAAGGAATTAAATATGGAGATTTCCGAGAGGATGTTCAGTAGGAGAGTTAACACCTGAGTCTGACAGGAAGGGACCCTAGCTAAAGGTACAAATGGACTCAACACATACTAGAAACTGAAACCCTGGAGCCTATGAAATCATGGAGCGTATGTGGTGAACCAATAGAAGCCTAAGGACTCTTGGAAATGCCACCATTAAGAAAGAAGTAGAGAGACAAGAGTCTACAAAGAGGGAAGAAGGGAGTAGTCGGAGAGCTACTCAGTGATCAGGAAGTTATTACATTATCAAGACCAAGACAGTGGGAAGTTACAAAACCTGAGCGAGACTGATCAATAGCCCCAAATGTAGTAGCCAGAGGTCCAGGAAGGTTAGAACAGGAATAATTCCATTGGATTTGGCAATTACCAAGTCGTTGGTGACTTTAGTGGGAAGTTTCAGACTTCAGTTCACTTCTGTCAACATGGCAGACTAAGCTGATAAACCCATTTTTAAAAATCTGGATGAAACATAACCCTCCCGTAAAAATCTTGATACACAGCAGAGCTTGAGGGTGGGGGGTAATGGGGGCAAGAGACAAACTGCAAAGGAAAAGAAACCAAGACTAAAGTCCAAGCCTATACCAGTAGCATGGGAGACCATGACAGTATTAGACCTCAATATAAATCATAGGATCCTGATGTTTCATGTCCTCAGAGGGATAGGGCATGTTGCTTTGGGCCCACACAAGATGGCGAACTGGAACTAACTGTTCTATATAAAGTTGAACATCTAAGGGCTGCCCAACATATAAAAAGAGGACAAGAAAAAATATCTATGAGCCCAGAAAAGCATTATGGAAGCATGCTTTTTCTCAGGGGTTTTAGCAGAGAAAAAGCCTCCTGTAAGAAACTCCAAACCTACATTCTATGGTGTCTCAAATCCAACCTAAAAGTAACATAAAACTGGTGTTGGATCTACGAAACTCTTTTTTAAAACTAGGAATCCTTCCACAACCTAAGACACAGCCCTTCAGAGAGAAAAGCTCATGGTGTAAAATAAAAATTATCACACACACAAGGAAACCAATAACTATGAGGGAGAATCAGCCAATCACATATAGGAGAACAGGAAGTTAGAGGAAAATCTGAGAAGCCCTGAAACAAGAATTGAAAATATATAGGAACCAATGCAGACAGTTATGAAAATATATATAGAGAATATTCTAACAGTCAAAATTAAAAATTTGGTAAGTTCAAAAGAATATTTTATACCAAGAAAAAAGAATTTATGAAGCATAGGGTAAATCTGGAAAAAAAAAATTACCCAGAACTCAGCACAGAGAGAAAAAGACATGGCATATATGAACTAAGAAACATGACAAAGAGGACAGAAAAATTTCCATGATCTAATCCAGGCACAGTTCCCAAAGAAAAAAAACAGAGAATGGGGGAAAGACAATAATCAAAAGGATTTCTGGGGATTTTCCAGAAGTGGAAAAAAAAATACATAAATTCGTAGATTATATAAGGTCACTTGAATCCTAAGGATTTTAAATAAAATAGATCCACACATTGATACACGGTATTGTAATGAAAAGACTGAAAGCAAGGAGAAAAACCTTTAAAACAAGAGATTATTCTCAAAGGAATTAAAAACTTAGAGCAGACTTCTCGCCATTAACACTAAATTCCAGAAGACAATGAAATCTGTTAGTCTCCTCAGGCTGCCATAACAAAATACAATAGACTGAGATGGCTTTTATAACAGACATTTGTTTTCTCACAGCTCTGGAGGCTGGAGGTCCATGGTCGAGGTGCTGGCAAATTTGGTTTTTAGTGAGAATTCTCTTCCTGGTTTGTAGATAGCTGCCTTCTCAGTGGGTGCTCATGTGCCCTTTCTTCTGTACTCATTCACAGAGAGAGAGAGGAAGATCTCAGATATTTCTTTCTCTTATTAGTACACATCCATTCTATCCAATTGAGGTCCCACCCTTATGATCTCATTTCACCTTAAATTTCTCCCTAAAGGCCCTAACTCCGAATAAAATCATGTTGATAGTTAGGGCTTCAACATATGAATTGGGTGGGAATGAAGAATCTTCACAATTCAGCCCACCACAGAGTATCTTCAAAGTATTTGGAGAAAAGTAACTATCATCTAGAATTCTGTGCCCAGATAAACTATACTTACCCTTCAGAAATAAAGCCTAAGTAAAAAGTTTTTCAGACAAACTGAGAAAATTCCTACATCTAAAGAGTCACTGAAATATCTACTCAACTAACAGTGTTCTGCTTAGCAGTACACTAATTGAAACAAGAAGAATAAAGAGAAGCAATAAATCAACTAAGTTGCTAAGATATTCACTGAAGAAATATCTACTGAACAGTCTCTCACCGGTGCCAGACACTGTTCTATTTGCTGAGGATTTTACAATGAATACAACGAATGCCTTGATTTGTTCCATATAATCTGGTAAATGGCGATAAGTGCACTCAGTGAAAATAAAGCAGGAAAAGGCAGCAAGGAGAAGTTTTATTCTGTGCTGCTAAATCCAAATGTGCATTGAATATTAAAAAGTAATAGTGGTGAATTTTCAGGGCGTAAAAATAAAGGGTTCCAGAGAGGATGATAAAGGCAACAAGAATAATTTCGATCAGACAAGTTTAAGAGACTCAGAAATCACACGGGGGAAAAGAAAACAAAAATACTATTCAGAGGGATACGAGCATCCCAATGTTTAAAGCAGTGTTATCTATCATAGCCAAATTATAGAAACGGCCCAAGTGTTCACTGACTGATGAATGGATAAAGATTTGTATGTATACATAAAGATATTACAATGGAGTATTACTCAGCCATAAAAAAGAACGAAATTTTGCCATTTGTGAGGACATGGATAGAGCTAGAGAATATTATGCTAAGCAAAGTCAGTCAGAGGAAGACAAACATCACATGCTTTCATTCATATGTGGAATTTAAGCAACAAAACTAATGAGCCAAGGGAAAAAAGAAAGAGGGAGAGAGAAGCAAACCAAGAAACAGACTTCACTATTGGGAACTGTGGTTACCAGAGGGGAAGTAGGTGGTGGTATTGGGTCAAATAGGTCATGGGGATTCACAAGTACACTTGTGATGAGCACCAGGTATTACACGTAAGTGTTGAATCACTATATTGTACACCCGAAACTAATGTTACACTGCAGGTGTAATTCACTTAAAATTTAAATAAAAACTTAAAAATGAAAAAAATTCACAATTGGGGAACACAGTCAAGTTTCCATACTCCTTATTTCCCCTCTGGCACCCCCTCAGTAAGCCGGATTTCCCTCAGACTATCACACCACATAGTCTAAGATGACTGGAGTCACACAAGCTCTCCTGTAAACTCAACAGAAGATTGAGTGGAAGAAAAAGAACCACCTCTTACTTGTATCTCAAAAGCACGAGAAATCTTTCCCTGTAGTGGCTTGGTAGACTTCCCCTATGCTGACTGGCCAAGATAGCATCACATGCCAGTATCTAAACGGATCACAGGCGAGGGGAAGAGAATCCCAATGTTGGCCTTAAAATAACCCAGAATTAACTACTGGTGCTGGGTTTAAGTAACTTGAAGGAGATATACCCAGACAAAAATGCTAGTTTTTCCATGAAGGAACAAAGCAATGCCTACAGAGAAAAGCACAAATGGCATCTGCCCCACCTCCCATCTGCTTCAAAACTGACCACAGGTAGGTAGGCACTATGTGACACTATAGTCAGATGCCACACAGCATGGCAGAATATAACCCTGGAAACCTGAAACAAAACCTATTAATCTAATTCCCTCTACAAGTCCAACAGCTTTAACCAAAGCATGTGCACAGGAGCCACATGCATGTTAAACTGTATCTCTATTGTGCTAATTCAGTAGCCAAACTGTAGGGGTAACAGGACCACCTAAATCAACGCCTAAAGACGTCAGATCAGAACACCTCCCATGCATTAAGCCAAGCCACAGGCAATCTCTGCAGATATTTAAAGGTTCCCAGATGCCCCTGTAAAAATTCTCTCTTCTGGCTATGGAGCCAGTTCCAGATTAGCCAAAATGTGAAAGAAATGTACCTTTCACTAAAGAACATTTCCAAATTATTTCAACATCATCAGGTTGGAGAGAGACTGTGGAAACAACTGGCTAACGTGAACTAAATGCTTTCATTTCTAGGAGAAATTGAAGTTATGATAATGGAATTTTAGAGCCAAAAGGGACTTCTCAGGATATTTAATAGGCCTCTCACATTTCACAGATTAGACTTTGTGCAAGTCAGTGGCATCAAGGTTGGCAATTTGATGAAAGATTTAACTCAAGAGAAATCTTTTAAATGTATTTGTTATCATACTGTCCTGAGAGCAAGAGAAAATACATTAATTGAGCAACTCTCTACCACCTTTGTGATGAGTAACAGACCCAAAATCTACATCTCATTTCAGTCTGTTTCTGGGACCTCTGAAGTACACCTAGGGATCCTAGGGTTACAAGTCCCTCCATCAGGGGCATCTGAGTGGTTCAGTCAGTTAAGCATCTACTCTTGATTTTGTTTCAATTACGTGGGGTCAAGTCCCGCCTCTGTGCTGACAGCTAGAGCCTGCTTGGGATTCTATCGCCCATTCTCTGCCCCTCCTCCACTCATTCTCACACTCATACACTCTTTCCCCCACAAAAAAAAAAAAAAAAAATTTAAAGTCCCTCCTTTAGCTATAGTTAACAATACGCAGTTCGAACAGATACACTGAGGTTATGATTTCCTTTATCATTATTTAAAGGTAGGAAATAACATGCTAGTTTCTTCCACGCCTTACTCAATCCTATTATCTTTTACCTAGTTAGTATAAATTCAATAAATCCTATCCATTCTAAAAACACTCCAAGGATAACAAGAGTAGTTCCATCATGTGAGTTGAGTAAATGGAAGCCTCTGCCCTCTTTCCAGTCTACCACTGCTTCCCTATGTCTAGCAAAACTCCTAACAGAGAGTAAGCCACCAATACAAGCCTTTAAGTAACTAACTAGATCAACTTAATACTTTTAACACTCCAAAATACTTAACAAAATTATCTCAAATCCCTTACCATCCAGGAAGGACCAGTTTGATTTTTATCACTTTATAGATAAAGAAATACAAAGAGATTCAATGACTTAGCTAGGATCATGTATCTAATTAAGAGCAAAATTTGGAGTAATACTTGGGTTTCCTCATTGGTGTTTCCAGCTATTAAATCAGTGGTATGCAACAGCACTTCAACTGGAAATAATCATGCAAATATAAGCTATTGTTAATCTACTGTGTTCCTTCCAAGCCAAAACCTAACTTTCCTGTGGATTACCTGCTCACTTTGAATTATCCGTACTGCTTCACTCCACTAGCCTGGAGAATAGCATTGGCTGTGCCTTAAATAAAACTGCCTCCACACGCATGAGTTATCCAGGCATCAAAGGCATAAAAATTAGTTTTTCCATTGGCTAGCTGACCACAGCCAACCTCAACTGTCTCCAAGTAATCCTGAGTAACTTTTGCATCACCTTGATCTGATTTGCGCTAAAACTAATCCCTTCAACTGGGCATAATAAGGAGAAAACTGTTGTGTGATTTATTTGCAGATACTTCACCAACTTGGATCACTTTCCAGCTCATTTTAGCTGGGTAAATAATAGCTCGATATGTAGCACCTGCTAAGTGAAATGAAAATGGAAAATGTTTTAAAGGGTTTTCACTTAATGTCTTCATATTACTGTAAATGTATGAAAATTTTCTATCCGGGTTTTTATTACTGTTGATTGCTAAGCTGACAGGGGAAAATAATCCAAGCTGGCACACTAATGAAACAAGATTTTTTTCTAAGTGTTTTTTTTTTTTTAAGAACAAAGCTAAACACAATTAAATGGTAAAAAGTCACTCCAACTCTTAACTCTTTAAAGATCGTACAGTAGCTTTGTTTGTTTTTTTACATGCTTTCTTAGCCACTTCCCCTTGCCTAGAAAACACTTTCTTCTGACACAGTGGCATGCCCAAACCCAGCCTTACGTTTGCAGCTTTGCTCTCTTAACACCATAACTATGTCTTTCTTCAAGTAAATGTCCTTTCAGAGCCCTCAGAAACATGCCTACCCATCCCAGAAAGTGACAACAATATAGGGAAAGAGAGCAGAAAATGAGTATCAAGAACTGAGGGCATATGCCAAGAGAGGCTCCACTGGGAGCAGACATGCCCTTGGGAAATGGTGCCAGTATTAATCTGAGTCTCTCAGAAGTGGGCTCAGCCCCACCAGTAACAACAAAGAGAAGCCCAAACCCTTCCAACAATGCTGTCTCTCACAGACACTCATGAACGAGTTGCTTTAGAAGCTCACATTCATCTAAGAGGTGGTGTCAGTGGTGGAATTAGTCACACCTGCCAGTGAATAGCAAACAACAGCTGTATAGACACAAGTGAGTTATTGGTTGTAGGCTACAATCTCCCAGGAAGCAAACTCTGCAATTTCTGCTGCTTCCAGGCCAACTGAAAGGAACTTAAATTTGCAAATGATTAAGTGTCTTAATTGTGTCATCTTAAAGCATTTCATTACCATAACCAACACCAAAAGGCTGGGAGAAGGCCAGCTGCAGCATTCAGAGCCTCTACCCTAAATTTTAGCAGCCATGACACCTTCCATCCCACTTTTCTCTCATCATCAGATCCTGCCTGTAGGTTCTCATTGCCCGATGCAAGCTAGTTTGTGGAAAAGGCATCCCTACAAACCAAAGCTTCTGATTTCCAGTACTTCTTCCTGCCTTACCACATTGTTCCCTTGTTTTTATGTAAGAGAAAAGAGGAAATATGACAAATAATTTTAAGGTGTTTAATGGATTTCTCCCAACATTTAATTTCATGAACCCAGTTGCTATTTAAGTATGTCCTGAAAAATCCAATTCCAAGCAAGATTCTGGGGACAACATACTGAAAAGAAACCTAACGTGTCAAGTGCCCTCGAGAAGATTATGTTCTGGGTCTGGAGGCAAAACCTCCATCATACTCACAAAATTCATTCACCAATATTTATGAGCAAATGCTATGAGCAAAGCATCGTGCTACATGCCTTTGGAGAAACTACAGTAAGACAGCAATTACCATCCACTAAGGACACAATAACTGAGGAGAAGCTGGGCTTGCAAAGGACCACAGAGACCACCCAGTGAGCTCAGAACACTCAACCACACCCTGGCCAAACAACTCTGCTGGTACTCTGCCTAAAAAGATTCCAATTTGTCTACTCCCAACTTAAAATATAGAGCCTAGAATTGAACACAATAATCTAGGTGTGGCTTTCCTCCTTTTTCAAGATAATATGCTTTTCTCATTGAACCTACAATTTCATAATCTCCTTAAACACTCATATTCAGATTTTGAAGACACCAAATAAGACTTAATTTTTCCCACATATCACCCTTATTCTGGTACTTTGCTTTAACAGTTCATTTGGGAGCCCAAGTTCAAGTATAATCTTCTTACATTTAATCTCTTCTGGTTTGGCCATATTCAAGCTCATCAAATATTAGATCATGATTTTATGATTTTATTCTACACTCCTTCCCAATTCTGTCTCCTACAAATATGACACATATGCTTTCTGTATCTTTACCTATGTCACTGGTAAATATTTTTGATAAGTATCAGCTACAAAATTAAGCTCTGTGGAGACACACGAGAAACATTCCTCCAGAGGGACATTAGCTCCATTCAGGTGTCCTCTTTTGGTAAAGGTGTTGGGCACAAATTTAGTATTATAAGCCTTTCCTTAATTTAAAATGTCTCATACTTAACACATTTCCTTTATTTATTAAGTCAAAGGGGGAAAAAAGGTGGGGAGGTGGTTAAATGACCTCATCTATTCGCAGTGAACCCAGGCTGACTCAGAAACAATTGCTGGTTTGCTATCCATCCTTGTAATAATCTGTATTAAAATCTCATTCCAAATTGCAAAGGTCATCTTGAGTTAGTAGGGATATGCCTAAGAGAGGCAAATAGGACTTCAGTTTGGCCAAGCACAGGACACTTGTAGAGTATAGTAAAGGAAGGCACTAAGATTGCAGTACAGAAAAATCTTCAAGACGCCACTTAAGATATTAGACTGAACTCCGGGGGGGAAAAATTAGACTTAATTCTGAAGGTAGTGCAAAAATAGTGGATGGTGTGTGCTTTGGTGCAGAAAGACTGGAAAGAACATCTAGAAAAAAACAATTTGACAGGAAGGCAAGAAGGATAGGATGCTAGGCAAAAGCTAAAATTATAGATATCAGGCCCTTCTAATGGTTTAAGAAAGAAGTTTAAATAACTTGACTAAAATGGGAACATCGGAACACATGACAATGACAAAGGTACAAACTGGTGACTAATTAAAGAAAAAAAGAAGCAAGGGAAGAAATCACTGAGTACTCTGAGGCCCTCCAAGGATGTCACCAAGTAAAGTGAGGAAGGCCAAAGGAGAAACTGCCTGTCTCAGTAAAGGAAAAGGTAAATTAGTTTCAACAGAGTAATCATGAGGTTCCAAAGGGACATTCAATATGCACCTGCCCTGAAGTCAACTAGTAAAAATGGACCTTGGGAGAAAGCTGGAGTGGGGCTGGAGACAAACTGAAAATATCTCTATTTTTGAGTTGAGAGGAGGAAAATGGGCCAGAAAATGATCCAGGAAAAGAAGGGCCAGCAAAAAAATAGATAAAATCTGGATAGAACTATGTTAGAGAAGTCAAAGGGAGAGAAGCTTTTAAAAAGAAAATCATTTCAAATGATAGAGTGGTCAAGGAGAATGAAGAGTGAGAATTGGCTATTAGATTTTGTGCTTAGAAAACCATCGGAGATCTTCAAAAAAGTTTTTTTTTTTTGATGTACCACAAATCACTTGGAGATCTTGTTAAAATGAAAATTCTGACTCATTAGTTCTGGGGCTGGGACCCACAGTTGGGCATCTCTAACAGCCTCCCCAAGGGATACCAATGCTACTAGGTCCATAGACCACACTTAGAAGACCAAGAGTGACGGTTGAATAACGGATAAGTGAAGATAGCAAGTGGAAACACTTTCAGGAAGTCTGACCAAGGAGAAGATATGATGGATGGGATAGAGAATATTGATTTTGAGTATTGTAGGGATTAATAATCAGAGGGGGGAAACAAAATCAGAAGCACTATTTTAAAAGCATCCTCTCTCCTAGCAGCCCATCATGAGAGTTTTGATAAATGTGCTAAAGAAATTCAGTGTAGGGGCGCCTGGGTGGTTCAGACGGTTGAGTGTCCAACTCTTGATTTCAGCTTAGGTCACAATCCCAGAGTTGTGGGATTGAGCCCTGCATGCGGTTTGTACTGAGTGTGAAGCATACTTAGGATTCTCTCTCTCCCTCTGCTCTGCTCCCCTGCTTGGGTGCATGTGGTTGCGTGCACTCTGTCTCAAAAAAAAAAAAAAAAAAAAAAAAAGCATAGAAAATATTTCAGTATATGATTTCAGTTCTTCTGCCTTTTAACTTGACCTGAATGATTTAAAGTTTAAAGCTAAGCAAGAAATGGAGAGTTTGATGGCCACGTTGGTCAGAAGATTAACATACCCCCTTCAACAATCCTACTCTTTGACTAAACATCCCATTAGCTGCTCCTACTCCCTTCTCCTTCCAAGATACTTCCCTACTAGAGGGCTACTCCCACAATGCAGTTCTCTCATACCTCAGCTCTCAGTCTCCCCACCTCACCCACACCTGTTTGATTAGGACTTAGCCTCTGCTGACAGATCTTTATCTTTGGAAATGCCCCTGGCTATGCCCAAAAGACCAAGTTAAGAAAAGGATTAACTAACACACTGGCACTGATGCAGTCAAACCAGCACCCAGTTAAGACACAGAAAATAATTTCAGGTAAACACCCTCAAGGAATTGCTGCCAAGATGCCCCAGTAATCCCCCAGTGAAAGAATTCAGCCTCAGTCCTGACAAATGCCTTTGTGCTTTCAAATGCAATCTCTATTCTTGAAGAACTTCCCTATTGCCTTGACACACCCAAGAAAATAAAAGCAGCCCCCTAAACCCACAAAGAACATCTGACCTGCCAAGGTCACGTGAGAGTCCTGAGACAAGTCATAACTGCACAGAGACTCTCCCCCATTTGGGTGGTACCAGAGCTCTTGCTTCTGTAGTTGACTGGAGAATCTTTGTGAACTATTTCCGTTCTCTGGAAAGGTCAATCAAAATAGTAATTAATTGTTGAGGGAGAGACTGCCATAGGAAGGGACCCAAAGGTTATTAAATAAAAATATCATATGATCCTAAACAGACCATTTTTTGTTTTAATTTATTTTGAGAGAGAGCACAAGCAGGGGAGGGGCAGAGAAAGAGGGAGAGAGAATCCCAAGCAGCGAGGAACCCGATACAGGGTTTGATCCCGAAAACTTGAAATTGGGACCTGAGCCAAAACCAGGAATCGGTCATTCAACAAATTGAGCCACCCAGGCACCCCTAAAATGGACCATTTTAAAAGAGAGAGAATATATGCAAAAAAAAATTACCTTTACCCCACTCGTATAAAATCATGGAATCACAGAATGTTACAATCTGGAGAGGCCCTTAACGAACACCAAAACGATCACCTCTGAAGCTTGTTTAAAGATAGATTCCCAGGCCTCACCCTATACCACAGGCTTACTGACCCAAACTCACCAGGGAAGTCCGATTAACTCACTCTATCAGATCCGGAGAAGTGACTTTGCTAAGATCATAAATGTTTATTTCGAAATATACTCCACTTCATTTCATGAGACCCAAGGCAGAAACCCTAAGGCTGATAATATAATCAAGGACTCAACATAGGACCTTATACAGGATTGGAGTCAATGAATTCTTTGAGGACTAATTTTATGTCATCTAGTACAAAGTCTTACTGAAACACAGACGTTTGCTCTCTGATCCAGGTGCCTGAAAATAGCATTCCTCTCTAAAGGGAAGTAAAATTCCACTGTGCCAATACCCTCTTGGTCACATGTAAGCCCAAAACTTCTTTACATAGCCTAATTTTCCATCAGAGACTTTAAAAGTTTTCAGTGGATAGTAGATAAATGATCCAAGAAGGGGGGGGAAACACAGTAAATCACACCACTGACCCTGATGTAATTACCCTCATTTCCCCACACTGGAGGAGTAGGGAAATAAGAGTGTTGGAGAAAGAGCACAGGGGTATGAGTGCTGTTTGCCCAGTGCAACAGTACATTTCATACCCTTTCCTTTATCACAGAACTAAAAACATGCCATTGTGCTGGTGTATCCTCCATGCCAGGGGTTTCTTGGAGGATTTAGATACCACTTAATAAAGTCACTCACACCAGGCCTCCTGCTTATCAGTCTGAAAGGACACATCAAAACACCTTGTCCTTGAAACCTCTTGGGGGCCCAAATGGAAGACAGTTGGACTTAACAAGTCAACACACAGCTCCATATATTATGTAGCTTTAACGGGGATACAGGAGGAGGGCAGTAGGGAAGAAGAGCTTCGTGAAAATAGGAAAGCTTGCTTAAAGACGGACAGGATGTGGACCAGCAAAGCAGGAGACATCCTGCCCCAAGGTTCGTTCCCAGCTCCAGTTGGTTCTCAGCACAGGGGGACAGCCAGTGTCAGAGGAGCTGGACAAAACAGAACGCATGCCTCATGTCGTTTTAAACAGTTCCTTTTATCCAGTCCATTGATACCAATCTTGCAGGGTTAGAATGGGGGTTTCTATAGCTAAACTCTCTCCTGAAATCCCAACGCACTTCCACAGTCATTTCCAACATCTCTGAGAACTAAAATCTCACGCATTATTGGTCCCATTCCAACAGGGTGTTTAGTGAATCAACATTTCATATAATTATTGATATGGTTTAAGTCTACAATGTTATTTCTGTTTTCTCTTTGTCAATCTTTTGTTCCTTTCTTCCTCCTTTCCGGACTTCTAATAGAATGGTCTTTAAAGTATCATTTTATTTTATCTATTGGCTTTTTGGTTCTATCTGTTGCATTTTTGTAAAGTTGCTCTAAAATTGCAATATACAATCTCCATTTGTCACAATTGGCTTACAATACTGTACCACTTCATGTAAAAAGAAAAAGTCATACAACTATAGAAATATACACTTGTCATATATACTGTATCTACATGCCCTATAAACTCTTAAGTACTATATTACAGTTTGGGGGATTAAACAGTTACAAGCATTTTTTTTTTTTAATAGGCTTCACATCCAGCACAGAGCCCAAAGTAGGGCTTGAACTCACAACCCTGAAATCAAGACCTGAGCTGAGATCAAGAGTCAGACAATTAACCAAGTGAGCAAGCACCCCAGTTACAATCTTTTTTTAAAAATTAGAAGAGGAAGTCTTTTTTTTTTGTTTGTTTACCCACCTATTCATCATATCTGATGCTCTTCTTGCTTCTTGAGTATGGATTTCCATTCTTTGGCCTGGAGAACTTCCTTTGCCTTTTCTTGGTATGCACGTCTTCTAGTGATTCTCTTAGTTTTCCTCTTAGTGGAAAATGTCTTTATTTCACCTTTATTCTTCAAGGATATTTTTAAATAGAGAATTCTCAATTTACGGAGTGTGGGGTTTCTTTTCTCCTATAATCCCTTTAAAAATGTCACCCTACTGTCTTCTGTCCTCCATTTTTTCAGTTAAGACACAAAAGTAATTCAAGTTGTTGTTGTCCTGTAAGCAATGTGCACTTTTCTGTTTTTTCATGATTTTTTTTTTTACCTTTTTTGGGGGAAAGGGGACAAGGAGGAGGGAGGTGCTCTATTCTATTCCATTGGCTTAGGTGTTTGTTTTTTCTGCCAATATACTGTCTTGATGATTTCTGCTTTGTAGTACAGACTAAAATCTGGGATTGTGATGCCTTCCATTTTGGATTTCTTCTTCAATAATACTTTAGCTATTCGGGGTCTTTTGTGGTTCCATCCAAATTTTAGGATTGTTTCTTCTAGCTTTGAGAAGAATGCTGGTTCAATTTTGATTGGGATTGCACTGAATGTGTAGACTGTTTTGGGTAGTATTGACATTTTAACAAAATTCTTCCAATCCATGAACATGGGATGTTTTTCCATTTCTTTGTGTCTTCTTCAATTTCCTTCATAAGTTTTTATAGTTTTCAGCATAGAGAAAACGTTTACATCTTTGGTTAGGTTTATTCCTAGGTATTTTATGGGTTTCAGTGCAATTGTGAATGGGATCAGTTTCTTTATTTCTCTTTCCGTTGCTTCATTCTTGGTGTATAAAAATGTGACCAATTTCTATACGTTGATTTTGTACAATGAGACTTTGCTGAATTCATGGATCAGTTCTAGTAGGCTTTTGGTGAATTCTGTTGGGTTTTCCATGTAGAGGATCATATTGTCTGCACAAAGTGAAAGTTTGACTTCTTCCTTGCCAATTCTGATACCTTTTATTTCGTTTTGTCGTCTGATTGCTGATGCTAAGACCTCCAACACTATGTTAAATAGCAGTGGTGAGAGTGGACATCCCTGTCATGTTCCTGATCTAAGGGATAAGGCTCTCAGTTTTTCCCCATTGATGATATTAGCTGTGGCCTTTTCATAAATGGCTTTTATGATGTTTAAGTATGTTCCTTCTATACTTCTACTTTTTCAAGAGTTTTTATTAAGGGTGCTGTATTTTGTCAAATGCTTTTTCTGCATTTATTGACTGCATCATATGGTTCTTTTCTTTTGTTAATGTGATGTATCACATTGATTGATTTGTGAATATTGAAGCAGCCCTGCAACCCAGGAGTGCAACCCACTTGATCAGAGTGAATAATTTTTTATATGCTGTTGAATTTGTTTTGCTAGTATCTTGTTGAGAATTTTTGCATCCATATTCATCAGGGATATTGGCCTGTAGTTCTTTTTCTCTGCCTGGATTTGCAATCAAAGTGATTCTGGCTTCATAGAATGAGTCTAGAAGTTTTCCTACCATTTCTATTTTTTGGAAAGCTTGAGAAGGATAGGTATTACCTCTGTCTTAAATGTCTGGTAGAATCCCCCAGGGAAGCCATTTGGTCCAGGACTCTTATTTGTTGGGAGATTTTTGATAACCAATTCGAATTCTTCAATAGTTATGGGTCTGTTCAAATTTTCTATTTCTTCCCGTTTGAGTTTTGGTAGTGCGTGTTTAGAAATTTGTCCATTTCTTCCAGGTTGTTCAGTTTGTTGGCATATAATTTTTCATAGTATTCCCTGATAATTGCTCATATTTCTGAGGGATTGGTCATAATCAATCCATTTTCATTCATGATTTTATCTATTTGGGTCCTTTTCGAGAAGCTTGGCTAAAGGGTTTATCAATTTTGCTTATTTTTTCAATCTTCATTGATCTGTTCAATTTTTTTTGGATTCTATATTGTTTATCTCTGCCATGATTTTTATCATTTCTCTTCCACAGGTTTGAGGTGTCTTTGCTGTTCTGCTTTTAGTTCCTTTACATGCACTATTAGATTTTTTATTAGTGATTTTTCTTGTTTCTTGAGAGAGGCCTGGATTGCAATGTATTTTCCTCTTAGGACTGCCTTTGCTACATCCCAAAGGGTTTGGATTGTTGTATTTTCATTTTCATTTGTTTCCATATATTTTTTAACTTCTCTAATTGCCTGGTTGACCCATTCATTCTTTCATAGGATGTTCCTTAACCTCCATGCTTTTGGTTGATTTCAAGTTTCATAGTATTGTGATCTGAAAGTGTTCCTTAAGCATATTTCTAACATCTACTTTAAAATCTTTGCTTGGGGCATCTGGGTGGCTCAGTCAGTTAAGTGTCCAACTTTGGCTCAGGTCATTATCTTTCAGTTATGAGTTCGGCCCCACATCAGGCTCTGTGCTGACAGCTCAGAGCCTGGAGCCTACATCTGATTCTTTGTCTCCCTCGCTCTCTGCCCCTCCCCCACTTATACTCTCTCACTCAACAATAAATAAAAACATTAAAAATTTTTAGATCTTCCCTTACTACTCCATCATCTTGGAGTTGGTCCCGAATACTTTTCATAATGCAATGAGTAATTTTAGATTTTGTCTTGATGTCTTCAATGATAGGTTGCAGGAATTCTGAATTATGTAAAGTTTCTCTGAATATTTTTTACACATGCATTTAACCTGGCTCGAAGAAAAATGCAAAACACTGTCTCCCCTGAAGCAGGCAGCAATTCCAATTTCAGTTTAATTGTTTTAGTCTTACTGGTAGGCAACCTAACCCACACATGGCTCAGGGTCCAGCTATAGATATGAGGAGATTTTTATATACGCAAATTTGGAGCTTTTATATATACAATTTTATACTTGCATACATACAACTGACTCCTTTCGGAAATTCCCCTCTTTTCAGATGCTAAGGTTGCTCTGAACTTTCATCTGATTATTCAAGCCAATAAAAATTGTGCTATCAAGTTCTTTCCTTCTCACATGGCATAATGTGAAGCCTGTCCTTAAGATAAACCTGTAGAAAATGAGAAACTTACCCTATCCCTTTCCCTTCCTTCAAATATCAACTTCTTTTTATCTGCCTGCTTCTTCTTCCCTTAGTAAGGGTCTTATGATTTCTCTATACTTTGCTTTAGAACTTCTTTATAGGCCAACAGAGAAGACAGTTATACACCCACCAGACTCCTTTCATCAGGATCAGAGACTCCGTCTGCATTAGACATATATGGATGCTAAAATTCCAGCTCCTTGGGATTTACTGGAGGGGACCGTCAGACCATCCTATCCTGTCTCTCCTCAGGATAGGAATCCCCTCTACACAGACTCTAAAGCCTTCTATCCTTCAACATTGTCCATTCCATCCCCAGTGACTTTAAATATTGGCAAGTTCTTCAATAGAGTTAACTGTAGTCTGCTACCCTTTAATTATCACTGGCCAGACTTCCAAATTGTGAGCGCCTAAGAGTGGGGACTATATCTGCATCTCTAGTGCCTAGCACAAAGTAGACACTAATAGAAGTGGTCATTTAGGACAGCAACATGCCGAACAATGAAACTAGACCACTTTCTTACACCACTCACAAAAATAAACTCTAAATGGATGAAGGAACTCTGAATTTGCGACAGGAAACCATCAAACTCCTAGAGGAGAAAGTAGGAAAAAACCTCTTTGACCTGAGCCACAGCAATTTCCTATACAACACATCTCCAAAGGCAAGGGAATTTCAAGCAAAAATGAACTATTGAGACCTCATCAAAATAAAGTTTCTGCACTGCAAAAGAAATACCAACAAAACTAATAGGCTACCAACAGAATGGGAAAAGATAATTGCGAACGACATATCAGATAAAGGGCTAGTGTCTAAAATCTATGAAGAACTTACCAAACTCCACACCCAAAAAATAAATAATCCAGTGAAGAAATGGGTGTAAGACATGAATAGATACTCTCCAAAGAAGACATCCAGATGGCCAACAGACACATGAAATGATGCTCAATGTCACTCATCCTCAGGGAAATACAAATCAAAACCACACTGAGATACCACCTCACACCAGTCAGAGTGGCTAAAATGAACAAATCAGGAGACCATAGATGCTGGTGAGGATGTGGAGTAACAGGCACCTTCTTACACTGTTGGTGGGAATGCAAACTGCGCAGCTACTCTGGAGAATGATGTGGAGGTTCCTCAAAAAAATGGAAATAGAAATAAACTATGACCCAGCAATAGCACTACTAGGAATCTACCCAAGAGATACAAGAGTGCTGATGCATAGGGGCACATGTACCCTGATGTTTATAGCAGCACTTTCAACAACCGCCAAATCATGGAAAGAGACTAAGTGTCCATCAACTGATGGATGGATAAGGAAGATGTGGTATATGTATACAATGGAATACTATGTGGCCATGAGGAAGAATGAAATCTGGCCATTTGTAGCAACATGGATGGAACTGGAGGGTATTATGCTAAGTGAAATAAGTCAGTCGGAGAAAGACTTATGTTTCCACGCATAGATGAATTTTGAGAAACTTAGCAGAAAGCCATGGGGGGAGGGGAAGAGGGGAAGGAAAAAAGAGAGGGAGGGAGACAAAACATAGGAGACTCTCAAAGACTAAGAACAACCTGAGGGTTGAGAGGGGTATGGGAGGGGGGAGAGTGGGTGATGGGCACTGAGGAGGGCACTGTTGGGATGAGCACTGGCTGTTGTATGGAAACCAATCTGACAATAAAAAGTTTTAAAAAATAAATAAAAAGTAAATGAAAAAAAGTGATCAGTTCATTGATTAGTATCGTTACAAACAACATCAGATACAAATCTACACCCACTTCATCAAGGCTATTTCACAATTTCCCCTACTTATAGGGGCTATCATTTACCACATTCATCTGTCCTACAAAGTTTCCCTTCTCCAAAGGTCCTTTTGTTGTTTAATTACTCCACATGTGGTAGGATTTCTAGAATGCTCCTGACCTCCTAGACACACTACAACTGACTACAACTGAGAAGTCACTTAAAACTTCTCAGGAATTCATTCCTTCTCAAGATATAGAAAACCACAAAAGAACATCCCTCTACCCTAAAAAGAAAAAGCCAAATAACCTACAAAATCCTAATTTTTCTCCACTCCATCAGAGGGATGATGTTACAAGGCAAACAAGTAAACTGAATTCCAAAGTGTGACTTGTCCCTCTCCAAGCGGAGACAGGATGCACAAACTATTTCATGTTTGGCAGAGCACAGATTAAAGGGGCAGCCATCATAAAAGTAAATAAAAAGAAAACAGCTGGAATTTTAATAAATTTATAAATGCCACACGTGGGCTAGCCAGAGACTTTAGAATTCCTGAGAGTCCCAGACACAAGGAAGAGTCTTTACTCACTCATCAGCTTTTTTTCCATGCTGCTCACATGAGAGATTAAGACCAAGAAAGAGACCTAAGAGAATCCCCTACATTGTGTACAGGCATGAAATCTTGCCTATTTCTCAGATCCTTCTCTCATTAACAAAACAAAAAAACACAGAAGTCATAAGCATCTGAGGAAGAACAGTCCCCAGTAAAGGTCACCACCACTAAAGGAGAGCTAGATGCAAAATATGTCTGCCCCTGGGAGAAGCAGTAGGAACACATGTTCAGTTACAGCGTCTTGCATATATAGAAAGCAGACACCTGCTACCACTGGAAAACGGACAAGAAACGCTCTCCTACCCAAGAGTCCTTACGAACATAAGACAGAACAAAATTCATGTCTGAGACCTAGGCCCACAGGACCTGCCTAAGACTGAGCCTGGAGTATGAGAAGAAACCCTCCCCACTACCACAAGTTTCACATTGACCAAAAAAGCAAGAGTAGGCTAGCCTTCAAGGAGGGGAAAGGCACAAAGATCCATTCTTGGGTGTAGGCATGTGGACCCACTTAGAGTTAGGGATAGTGCACAAACATGAGGAAAACTCCCTTTCTCCAGACTCCCCCCTAAGCATAGGGTAGCAGCAACAAACCACCACTGGAGGAATCTGAAGTCTGTCTTTAAACAAAAACTAAAATCCAGTTCAATTACTAACTCAACTACCCACACTAACATCCCAACAGACATGTCTCCGTTTCCAGGTGTAAATACTACTTACCTCAGTTCCCTACTGTTCTTTTACATACTTTGTCCGGTATTTCATTGCAAGTTATAGGACACATGAAAACCAAGAAAAATATAAAATACTCTTGGTCAGAAGATGAAGTAGTCAACATACCAGAACCAGGGGTGATTCAGATATTGGAACCAACAGGGGCTTAATAGAACTATTACTAAATTTGCCTTTTTTTTAATATACAAGGTAAACATCATGCATGAACAGGTGGGTAATTGCAGAAAAAAAGCAAACTACTAAAAAAGGATCAAATGAAAAGGCTAGAAATAAAAACATGATACCAAAGAAGAATTCCTTCAATAGGTTTACCAGATTAGACAGATTTATGAACTTGAACTTAAGTAAGTAATATCCAAACTAACAATGAAGAAAAAAGATGAAAAACAAAACAGAGCATCCAAAGCTATGGGATTATATCAAATATATAACATATTTTTGTAATTCTTTGAGTAAATGAAACCAGAAAGGGAGCAGAAAAAATATTTTAAAATAGACAAAAATTTCCCCAAACTAACAAAAACAACAAACCACTGTTCAAAGAACCTAAGAAATCCTCAAGTAGGGATGATGAGAGGAAGAACACAGGCACATCATAGTAAAACTACTAGGAAACAAGTACAAAATGAAAATCTTGAAGGCAGCCAGAAAGAAAACATATATACAAAAGAACAAAGTTGAGAAGGACATCAGAATTCTCAACAGAAGAATACAAAGCAGAATAAAATGGGATTGCATCATTTAAGTACTGAAAGAAAAAAACCAATAGGAATTTTGTACACAGTGAAAATACCTTCTAAAAATGATGGTAAGATAAGAATATTTCAGACAAAGAAAAACAGAATTCATCGTCAGGATACCCATACTAAAACTATATTCAATTTGTTCAGGCAAGAGTCTGGTATCAGAAGGAAATCGGATCTATATGAAGAAATAAAGTGCTTCAGAAGTGATAAAAATGTGGGTATATGACAAACATTTTCTTCATTTTATTCTCCTTAAAAGATAACTATTTCTGCAAAATATATTTAAGTTTGCAAACAGATTAAACTAGATAAATTTTAACAGAATATTTTTATTTTCCAATTACAGTAAGCAAATAGAGAAATATTTTTCCTGGTTAAAAAAATGAGGGGGTGTTAACTGCTATCTAAAGAAAAAAATTATCTGAGAGTTTAACACATATAGAAGTAACACGTGGGACAACCATAAAATAAAGGATAGGAAGAAGGAAATAGAAGTATACCATTCTAAGATTCTTAAACTATATATAAGGTGATGTCTTATTTGAGAGTAAACTGTAATAAGTTAAATATACATGTTATACACACTATTACAACCACTAGAAAAACTTTTAAGAGAAAACATCTATGTTTTTCTGGATATAAAATAGAATCATAAATATGTACAAACAACCTAAAAGGTAGGAAAAGAACAAATGGGATAAAGACAACTTAGAAACTGTTAGATTTAAAACTAACTGTATCAATAAATTATATTAAATATAAATGGCCTGAACATTCCAAGTAAAAAGCAGAAATCGTCAGACTGGAAAGAAATTCACTGTAAATATAAATACAGAGATATATTAAGAGTAAAAAATAGATGTACAACATGAAACTTGAAAGCAAAATACAAAATAGACTTCAGAACAAGGAAGATTTTCATAAAGAAATCAATTCATCAAAAAAATCTAACAAATACATATGCACCTAAAAACGGAGTTCCAAAAATCATAAAACTGATACAAATGAAACAAAAGCACATTTTTATTGGATAACTTCAATACTCCTCTCAGTAATTTGTATAAAAACTATACCAAAAAAATCAGTAAGGCTTGAACAATACTATGAACCAACTTGATTTAACTGACATTTGCAAAAGATTCCGACCAACAAGAGGTTTCACATCCTCTTCGAAAACCCATGGGACATTCACCAAGATAGATTATTTTCTGAGAAAATTGTTTATAGCTGCTGTGTGCATAGTAGCCAAAAACTTTCAACAACTCAAACCCCAAATAAATAGTGAATATTATTATAGTACAACCACACAGTGGAATACTATTCAGCAACAAAAAGAAATGAACTACTGATATATGCTACAATATGGATCAATCTCAAAAGCATTATGTGAAGTCGAAGAAGCCAGGCACAAAGGCTATATATTATATGATTCCATTTTTATGATATTCTAAGAAAAGGAAAAGTTACAGAGAAAAGTTGTATTGGTGTAGGTAAGGAGCTGGGGATAGGGAAAGGACACTAAATGAAAAGAGCCCCAAGGGAACTTTCTGCAGTGATCCAAGTATTCCATCTGGATTGTGTGGTGGCTACTTGACTGCATGTATTTGTCACAAATCATCTAACTATTCATTTAGAAAGGGAATTTAATGCGGGATGCCTGGGTGGCTCAGTCGGTTAAGCATTCGACTTTTGACTCAGGTCATGATCTTGTGGTCCATGAGTTCCAACCCCACATCAAGCTCTGTGCTGACAGCCTGGAGCCTGCTTTGGATTCTGTGTCTCCCTCTCTCTCTGTCCCTCCCCCGCTCACACTTTGTCTCTACCTCTCAAAAACAAACATTTAAAAAAAAATTTAAGGGAATTTAATGTAAATTATACCTCACTAATCTTTTTTTCAGAGTTTCAACTTTATTCTTTTAATTTACTGTCAAGGTAGCTAACATACAGTATATACAGTCTGATACTATCACCCACAATAGAAAATAAAACTAAAAAAATAAGCTGATAAGAATATACTCTTAACGGGAGGCCTGGGTGGCTCAGTCAGTTAAGTGGCCGACTTCAGCTCAGGTCATGATCTCACTGTCTGAGTTCAAGCCCCACATCGGGCTCTTTGCTGACAGCTCAGAGCCTGGAGCCTGCTTCAAATTCTGTATCTCCCTCTCTCTGTGCCCTTCCCTTGCTCACTCTCTGTTCTCTGTGTCTCTCAAAAATAAAATAAAAATCCTAAAAAAAAGAATATACTCTTAATATGGTCAAATCCGCACTGGACTTGACTTACCTTCCTGGATGATTTTTTGGGAACTTTTGAGGGCTATCTCCTCCTATTGCCTCAAACACAATGTCATTAAGACACCATCATGAATAAGCCACCACAAGGTACATAGTTTCCAACACTTACTTAGATCTCTTTTATGCCCAGAGACCAAAGAGATAAAAATATTACAGATTTCAGTAACATGAAGGCATATGGAAATTTATTTTCATATTTTCAATGGATAACCAGCATCTGGTTCTGAGCTGTCCTTCTTAGAGACAGAGCATTCAATAGGGAGTTCTGGGAAGCAGAAGACCATCTGGGGAGTTTTTGCTAAAAATAGGAATTATTTTGGGGTGCCTGGTTGACTCAATTGCTTGGGCAGCCGACTTCAGCTCAGGTCATGGTCACGCGGTCTGTGAGTTCGAGCCCCACATAGGGCTCTGTGCTGATGACCCATCAGAGCCTGGAGCCTGCTTCAGATTCTGTGTCTCCCTCTCTCTCTGCCCTTCCCCTGCTCATGTTCTGTCTCTATGTCTCTCAAAAATAAATAAACATTAAAACAACAACAATTAAAAAAATAGGAATTATTCTTTATCACTTTGCATTGACAACATATCATTAAGAGAGTATGGGCTGTCCAGGTCAGAAGGACTCTACTTAGCAGGGAAGAAGACCTAGGCTGGGTCCTAGACTCCTGGATCCAACACAGGGTCTTAAAACAAAAATAACAGTTTCTCAGTCTTGGATTAGGAAGCCACTCCCACATTTCTTCCTTAGTCAAAGCCAGGGAAGAGAGGTGGCTTTTCTGCACAGAACGAAGATGTTCGCTAAAGCTGCTAGAGCTCTGCTGGTTCTCGCCAGGGCATATCAATACTGGACACTCTTCCTTGTTAAAGGTTAATCTGCAAAAACATTAAATGCCATCCTGCTCTAAAAAGCAGTCTCTGGAAAAGTTCACAACGTTACTACCAACCCAAAATAACTTTCTTAATTACCCGTTAAGGGCTCCCGACAGGCCACCTCTAGAGAAACATTTGTCCTCTGAAAGTTTTTTCTTTTAAATGCTATCTTTCACCACTGTGTTTATACTTACCATAAAGATACAGTGTGATTAATGCAGGAAAAATAAATATGAAAAGCCTTACAATCAAATTAAGGAGGGCACTTGATAAAATGAGCCCTCTTCTTATGAGTAATTTCAAAGAATAACTGTTTTTCATTATAACCTCAGCTCCCAGCAGGTCCTACATAAACCAAGCCAGCTGCGATTCAAGAAAAGGTCCAAAGGAGGACCCACTCAAGGTGTGGATAAATCACAGTTGTGATCACAGACTACATTTCTATCTTTTTTATCCCCCTTAATAAATTGGGCTTGACCTGAAACTCTACGAAAGTTAATTTAGAACAGCCAACTTTTTTTTTTTTTTAACATCACAGCTCACCTTTCTTTTTCTTTTAAATTTAAACCATTATGACAAATGGAGATTTATTATATACCATAAACACATGTGGCTTGAGAACTGGTATTTAGTCTGGAAATTCAGATGGGGCCGTAGGCTGCTGGAGCAATCAGGAAATGCCACGTGACATTCTTGATAAAGATGAAACACACACACATTCCACAACACTTACTGTGGCCACTGTGGTTTTGGCCATTGCGTGGGCACCATGAACTCAGGGCAGGCTGTGAATGGAAAGCTGATTCAGTTAGGTCACAGAGAAGTACTGTCTGTCAGGCCACATGGACTCAACTCAGTGCTAAAATCTTTACAAGGGCAACTAGAACTTTTAAAGATGAACAAAGATAGGCAGCTTCCCAAGACACTTCTCTAACCTTAACCTGGTCTCATCCTCTTTACCTGCTTCTGACACAAACCCTCAAAGTGGTTCATGTGTTTTGGTCCAGAGATATTCAGTAATGCTGCACAGAATCATCCTGAGACATCAGGCTGAGTTCACAAATAAGTAAATGAAATCTTGGCAGATGCTCGATTAGGAACCTATTTCCAATCATGCTAAGGCTAGTATGAGACTCTCTGAATCCTTCTCCCTCTTCTCTTGACCAGACTGAAATGATCTGTTTCTCTGCGGTGGATCACTCCTTCTTTCAGGTACCCACTGGCAAGAAGTACGAGGTGATTTACCAACTAAACAAGGTTCCCTGAGAATATTAACTTGTGGTTAAGGACATAATCTTTGGAGTCAATCCTGGCTCCACCACTTCCCAAACTCTCTCAACCCCACTTTTCCCATTTGTAAAATAGGAATACTAGTAAGTATCCCATTTGTCTGTTAAGATTCAATGGAATAATTTGTAAGTCACAAATGGTCGTAATACATTATTAAAAATTTAGATTCTCTATCATAATCTCATTGGCCACATAACAGTTCAATAGTTACTGACAGCTTTTATTGTTAATAAACTTTCCATATGTGTGTATCTTCTTCTAGAAGTACAATAAAGGTTCCCTGAGAACAGAAACTCCGTATTTACTCTTCCTTTGCTTTGCTTATTGTCCCAGGCACAAACAACTTAATACTTGCTGATCACACTAATTCTATCAACCAAAAAAAAAAAAAAAAAAAAAACCTTAAATTACTTAAAAATAAACCTATAAAAATACAAAGAGAAATTAAAACCATTCTTGATCCCAACACCAGAAATAACCAGTTAGTATTCTGATACAGAGTTTTCCATTCCTTTTTTTATGCATACGCACCTTAATTTTTAAGTATAATTGTGAACCAGAATGCACGCCCAGTTTTTTAACCTACGTTTTTAACTTAAGAATAGTTCAGGGGCACCTGGGTGGGGTTCAGTGGGTTAGGCATCCGACTCTTGATTTCTGCTCAGGTCGTGATCCCATGGTTCATGAGTTTGGGCCCCATATCTGACTCTGTGCCGACAACACGGAGCCTGCTTGGGATTCTGTTTCCCTCTATCTCACCCCTCTCCCTCTCATGCTCTCTCTTTTAAAAATAAATAAACATTTAAAAAAGGAATAGTTCATGGGTATTTTCCCCTACCATTAACTATCCAGAAACATGACCTTTGAAGGCAGCATGGTAGGCCATCCAAAGGCTATATCCCCCATTGCTCTTATCCACCATCTTCCCGATGGAGAATACCTGCAACGCTAAAGCTCAGTAAGATCACTGAAACCAGAAAGTGTATATGGAATTATGTGGCATTGGGCCTAATACTGATCAACAGTAAATGTTCTCATTCTTCCTCTGGGTCCGATGTCTTCAAAGAAATTTCATGAAAGAGTCCCACTTCCACCATGAAATCATGTTTCTCAGCACTAAAAGAACTGAAGCCTAAGACTGTCCCCTTAAGGCTCTTACTCTTCCTTTAATCCCAGAACAAGATTTTGGATCTTAAATTCCACATGATTTTCACGATCATTATAAATGATAATCCTCCTTACCTATTCCAGAGGTCTCAGACTAGAAATGTGGTCACTAAATGTTTCTCTATTTCAGACAGGGACTTTCCTTCTCAACCAGACTTCAGTTCCAAACCACAAAAGGCAACTTAAGAGTGTAAAGAATATAGGACTTGGGGGTCACGAGACCTGGCTTCTTAGTCCCAACTTTGCCACCTGTTACCATTTGGGTAAATAACCTCCCTTTCTGGGTCTCAATTTTTTCATATGTAAAAGGAGGACTTCAGTAAAATAATCTCCAAATTCATTACATCACCACCTCTAGGGCAGAAACTAATTTCTACATGGGTATTCATTTACTTATTAAAATCTGGTTTAAGCTTCACACCAGTCCACTGGCTTTATCCTGTAAGAGCAGTTCTGGAGCACCTGGGTGGCTCAGTCAGTTGGGTGTCCGACTTTGGCTCAGGTCATGATCTCACGGCTCATGAGTTCGAACCCCGCATCTAGCTCTGTGCTGACAGCTCAGAGCCTAGAGCCTGCTTCAGATTCTGTGTCTCCCTCTCTCTCTACCCCTTCCCCACTTGCACTGTTTCTCTCTCTCTCAAAAATAATTAAACATTAAAAAAGAGAGAGAGAGAGAGAGAGAGTTCTGTCATTTGTCCCAATTTAGCAGAGAAGGAAACTGAGGTCTCCTAACTGAGGTTAAGCAACAAGCCCTCGTCATGCAGTGTAACCATCATCAGAACCCATGCGTGTGTCTAACGCCTGTGTTCACAACTAGAAAGCTGTAGACTTCTCAGACCCTTGTGGTTCTGGGTCCCCCATAGCTGCAACAAGCTCTCAATAGCACTTGTTGATGGGCAGACTGGTTTTTGCCTCAATTCATGGAGTTTTACTGAGACCTTTGATCTCTGTTACTGTTCTAAGCAACATTGGTATTTTAGACCTGATGTTTCTCTATTGGGGGGCTATCCTGTGTGTTAGGTTTAGCAGCATCTCCAGCCTTACCACCAGATGCCACTAGCACTAACCCTCCCAGATGAAACGATCAAATGTCTGTGGGGAGAGGGGAAGGGACTGCCCCCTCCTTGCCATGGAGAACCACTGCTATAAACAAAACACACTGAAAACACAGGAAAGGCCAGAGAACAAAGCATTTGACTGATATCTATATAAACAGTAAGAATAGAAAAATCAGGTAAATTATGAGATTAATTATACATCCCTATTTATAAACACCCAACTTCTAAGCATGCCCTACATAATGACTCTATAGCTAGAGCAGTGAGAAGGATTTATACTCTTGATTCCATACGTAAGGTAGGTTTAGGAGCAATCCTTTTGCTTCTGGGATCATGGAAGAAGAGGGAGTTTCTCCCTTTCCAAGTTTTAGACAATGAGATAGAAGGAAAGAGAAACAGTTGTCCCTAGCACCCTATATCCAAGTTTAGGACCCTGAAGGCATTTCCAGTAGAATCAATGCTATAATACTAAGTTTCTCAGACTAGCCCACACAAGTCCACTTTCCCTAAGCATTCTTTTGCAGAAGCAAATTCTGTGTAACCTCATTTAAACCTCCATTTCCTACAAATACTAGTTCTAAATATGCACTACCCATTAGTAAGACATTTGGGGTGTTAGAGACTAAATGTAAGGAAAATAACCACAAGATCTTTTCTCTACTTTTTTTCCCCTACGAGTTCCCATTAGTAATAATCTGTCTCCTTCCTCTTGGTTTCTCCATCAAAACTTATTATGTGGTTATGAGAAACACACTCGCACACCTTTTCATCTCTTCAATCAATCAATAGTTGAGTTTTAGGGATTTTCCTGGCATTTCTTTTGAAGTAGGTTCTTGGTGTGAAACTGTGTTTACAGAGGTGGGGTGAAGGACCCAAAACTTTAAATATGCTAGAAAGCACAAGCTACAGCATGGAAACACACTCAGGGACCCCTATATCAGAATTAGTAAGTTTCTGTCACCGACGGGAGTGAAAATCCAGAAGTGCTATAGATCATTAGGGACATTTCAACTTACCATCATATTTTACAGACAAAATTACATTCCAGGAAGGGAAGAGGGGGGCAGGGAGAATAGGTGTAGGGAGGGAGGAAAAGCCACATAAAAGTTCTGAAATATATCAATGTCCAGAAATGGGAAAGGAAAAAAGTAAAAAAAGAAACCTTTGGAGAATTTAAAAAACATGAAATAAAATATCTATCTTATTTCAGAATCCTGGAGTAAATAATCCTTCTGATGCCCCCACAGAGAGTCAAATCCAGCCAGCAAAACAAACACAAATACAAATAAATACCGGGCCCGCAAATTAGGAAAGGTACACAGAGGAGTTCAAAAATAGGATGAAGATTTCGTTCAGAAATGGGATCCTTCCTCCCTCACCCCAGTTTTTTTTTCTTGCAGTAAAATCCATTATTTTGAAAACACCATTTGAAATCCTAAAGAAATAGCAAACACAGTATTGTGGTATTCCAAAGTAATATCTCTTGTTTATAACCATATAAATTTAGCCCCTGGCACTACAGGGCTTATATAATAGAATAGAGTTATTTTAACAGCACCCTGTTAAAGAAGAAGCAAAATGTTCAGCTCATTTTCTCCAGTGGGAGGGACACATGGCCTCATGCAAGAGAGGCAACATGCCTAAGTCATTACCTCGGGAAAGCAATCCGTCAAAGCCGGGTCGCTCTGGCATGGCCAACACCACTGGCGAGATCACAGAGGCAGCCTCTGCTTGCAATTACCAGGGAAGGACCTTGGCTCTAGGCAGCCTGCTATCAATTACTGCCCTGGCCTCACTGCTTGGACTTGTCAATTTCCCAGTGTCTTCTGTTTTGTAACAGTAAGAAAAAGGGCTCCTCCTGACTGATTCTTGGAAGTTTCTCATGTGTTGTGTCACTCCTTCGGTGTCATTAACAATTCAATTAAAATTTCACAGCACACAGGCAGGCAGCACTGAGCAGGGGAGGGAAGCGGCCAGTAGTGGAGATTTCCAAAGAACCTGCAATGGGACCACGTCGGATGAAGTGAATCCCATCTTGAAATTTCTTTGAGTTCACCAGTCAGGCTTGCATGTGTCTCCCATCTGACGCGATACTAGCTGTCATCTTGGCAAGATGACATGTTTGATGTTCTCACCCCGCTGGGGGTGTAGTGATAGAAAGGAATTTCAGGCTGGCCAGAAACAAACTCTCACACAATATTTTACTAAAAGTTTTGGCTCCATAATGGATTATTGTAAATATTCATCATCAGCTATTAATGTACAGTGAGCTTTTTCTCCATTTGTTTTTCCTCATTGCGTTCTCCTGTTTTCTTGCTTTTTCAGAGTAAGGCTGTCTCTGAGCATTTAAAGACAGAGTGTAAATCACAAATTCTTTAGGAAGGTGGATGACTGGGAAGGCTAAGTCGGGATGGCTGGAAACAAGAAAGACTCACCACTGTCATTATTAACTCTGTGAAAGTGCAAACACTCCTTTGTCCCACTGAATGATGGAGCTACACATGCTCACGTGCTTTTAAGCGTCCCAAGGGTTTAGGGCAAAACCAAAAAAAAAAAGTTTCAGGCTTAAGACTTCTGAGGCAGCTTTCTCTCTAACCCTCTCAATGAGTTTAGTCATGCAAGGAAAGATTCTTTAAAGTTACCAAAGACTTTGTTTAATGCCCAAGAAAATGCAGACTGTCAGCACCCTTTGTCAGGTTTTGGTGGCTTAAGTCCATTTCCCAATACACTGGTGACCCTCCAGCCCTCGTTCACTAGTTTCTTTTTGACATCAAGCGCTCGATAATTGTTTGATTTCCTTCTAGGTAAAAGGAGATTAAATGCCCAGCTGCAACAGCTGACACACAAAAGGGAAAATATAGTTTAACCACCATATTTATCAAGATAATTTTTCTTCCACGCACTGATTAATAACATTAGCCAACATCCCTTTTGGCTTGGGGGGGAGGGGGCGGGGAGAGACATGTCCCCCTCAAGAGTATCAGAAACAGGAGTTGACAGTTCAAGGCAAAAATGATTTGCATGTAAATTCTGATCAAAAGCAAGTCTGCACCCTGAAGTTGTCAAGTTTTGCTACCAATTTGACACTTAAATGGGCTATAGCAAAACTTGATTTAAACTGAAGAGGAAAAAAACATGGCAACTCAATTACCCCCTAGCAGATCGGATCTGGCAGCTGAGGTCAAACTTTTCACCCTGCCATTACATTTCTCAATACCTGATGCTTTAAACAAACACTATGTATTCCTCCTACAATCCTAGAGGAAAATGCATTTCTCAGGACTCCCTACTGTGCCCCAGATTAAAAAATAAAGTTTCACTTGTGCGGGAGCTGAGGCCATTTTCTCCATGTAAATTTCTGAATAAATCAGGACTTAAGAAATGACCTTTTACACTGGGAAAAATGGTCTCAGCCTTTAAAAAAAAAAAAAAAAAGAAAAAGAAAGAAAAAAAACATAAAAAAAACTTTGTGGGGAAGATTTGTGGAGTACTAAAAGATGATTTAAAAACAAATATTCCCATAGCATTAGAGGCAAAACATTGACCTGTTTTTAGTTTGCTTTTAATATATTTCATATTTGAGCTTCAGCTGAACAGCACATTAATTCAGCAGGGAGAAAAACAGCTAGCTCGTTCCAAATCAGCTCCAAATTTATGGAGGACAAAGTATCTCATAAGGCCCTGGGATGAAGCCTCACATACAGGAAAGACCCAGTCTAATGATCCGCTGGCCTCTGGAGGCTCCATCTCCCTCGACTTAGAACACTGCAGTCTCCTGGGCCCTTTAATCCCCCATGAGTTTTTATTCCTGCAACAATTTTTAAGCCAACAACTGTTTAAACTCTAATAAGTGCCCCAAAGCAGTTCCAAACTGTTGTTCCCCCTTCTTTTTTAAGTCTTATTTCCCTAAGTTGGTTTTAACCTCCTTCTATGAGAGCAAGGAGTGAATTGACTTTACAGTCACAATAATTTCTAATACTCATACTGGGCAACCAGATAATGTGTAGAGAAAGGTCTTGCTATTTAGCCAACAAATATATTGAGCATTTGCTGGGTGCCAACTACTGTGGTAAGCATGAAGGGCCCAAACATGAGTAAGAGCTGCTTATGGTTGGAAAATCGCATAAACAACTAATTACTATAATGTGAGGTAAGCATTGTGAAAGAGTAGTATTCAAAGTATGAGATCAGATTGAACTGAAGGATTCATTCTAAGGGAGTGAAAGTTGAAAATTCCCCTAGTGACTAAAACCATATCTATATTGGCATCCAGTGAATGGAGGAGCAAGAGTGCCAATAGCAAAATGAAATATTTCTATGGGAATAAACAATGTGGAAATGAGAAAGCCTACTTGGCCAGACTCTAGGTAGATGAAGATACTATGAACAGGAAGCCTACAGCTACACAGATAGGACACGTGCAGAACCACATTCCTCTTATATCTGGCCTCCCTGGAAGTCTACTATGTCAACCTGCAAACTTGGAGCACTCCCACCATTTTTTTCTCTGAAATCACTGGCCTTTTTGCTGTTGCTCAAATATGCCAAGCTTGTTCTGGGCCCAGGGCCTTTGCACATGCTGCTCCCTCTGTCAGGCACCTTTGCATAGTTCAAGCCATCTGATGATTCAGCTCTTAGCTTAAATGTCACTTCTCAGAGCTATTTTCTCTAACATGTCTGTCTACCTCCCACACATACTTCTGAGACACAAACTTCTTACACTCTCCTTTATTTTCTCCATAGCATGTGTGACTACCTGAAATTGTACTATCTGTTTATCTCTCTCTCTTCACTGCGTTGTAAACAACATGAGACTCAGAACTGTGTCCCCAGTTACTGGTATAATAGTACAGTAAATACATAGTATATCTGTTAATACCCATTAACTCTCTGGTGGTGCCATTATGCTAATATCCCTGAATTCATGCTGTAAAGAAAATTAAGGCCCCAACCATCGTCACCACAGACCCTGAGTTCTGGACCCTTGCATCAAAAAGCAATAACATAAGTACAGATACAAATGAACTTTTTTGAAATTCACATACGGCCAGAAGAGGGAAATTACCAACACACCAAAAAAGAAGGAAAAAATAGCCATTTATCAGAAATCTCTGAGATCCTTCTGAAAAATACACATTTAACTTTAAGCAGGTTCCCAGGCTTCCCACAAATCCCCACTCACAAGGGGAAACCATGTGAGAAGTTATGTTCTGCTTCTGAACATTTAAGCATTTTTATCAATATTATTTGCCAGTATAAATATTTCCCCCATAACTTTATATTTAAAATAGGAGTGCACCAAACCGGGACTTATAATGTGCAAAGGAAACAGTTCAGTCTAAGGTATTCATGACTTCAGTCACTCTCTCATAAAACAACAGATGAAATAAAATGTATGACATTCCCAAAGAGGGAGTTTCTCGTGTAATTCATCTTAAAATGCAATGTTCTGTCATCTCAAGTAACACTTACTGAAAGCAACCATCAATACTTTTTGTCAAAAGCCCGTACTCTGTGTAAAATGTTCCATCAATCTCTATTTACATAAAAGAAAAAACTTCCAGTGTGGTTCTAACGCACAGTCGAGGAGCATCTCCGTCTCTGGTTTCCATGCTCTGGTGAAAAATAATTTGACTGACACCAGAAAAATAAAGATGACCCTTACAAAGGAAAGCTTTTAGGAAGGGAGAAGCTACAAGGAGAATACCTTACTTAGTCGGACACATGTCCTATCAGAGAGATTTTCTTTAACCCTGAGATAGATTTTCTCTTAAAATAAAAAAAATTCCATTTTGCCAGGAAATCCCCCGAAAGGATTTTATTCAACTATATGTAAGCAATACTTGCCAACAACTAATGGAGACATGGCACCCTGCTGATTCCAAATTTAAGAATGCACAACCTGTACCACTCTGATCCAAGCCAGAATTTTTAGCTTTAAGTCCTGCAGAATGTGAGTATCACATGAGGCTACAAGAAGGTCATTGCCTGGGGATGTTTATAAAACACACAAATTAAGGTATTAGCCTTTCACCTTGAGGGTCTGAAGATCAAATCCCAGCTTAGGTAACAAAACAGAAAGTCTTTCCAGCAGTCTTTTTCTAATACTTGGTTGCTGAAAACATACAGATCCTTTCCATCTGACCCACGCTGGCTCCAGCCTAGATGAGAAAGCTAAGAAATTTCAGGTCAAAGCCAAGAAAAACTACTCAATGCCCATCAGAGACATTGAACTTCACGCCCAGTGACCCTTTTTGCCATTTTTCTTCCTACCCCTAGGACTTGAAATGTCTAGGGTTGAGGATTACACAAGAAACAAGAATGCCACATACATTTCTTTAATCACCAATGTAAGATCCATTAGAAAATCAGTCAACCTTTCCTAATTATTCCTTGTAGTCATTACACAGCATGCCTGAGCACCCGCTATGTGAAATACATGGTGTAGAGCTGAGCAGGGTCTACTCAGAGACTACTTCAAGGAGCACTGTGAAGTCTTGACCAAACCACTGTCCTTAGTCTCTGAAACTTGGTTTCTTCACCTATGAAATGAGTGAGCCTGGCTAGACCTTTGGTCTTCAAAGTGTGTTCTGCAATGTGTGGTGTTCTGCAAAGAGCCTCTAGGGCCTTTTGGAGAGGGAGAGGAAGACTGAGCAAACAGGTTCTTGGCCTCTCTTTGACACAGCAGTCTCGTCATTATCTACTTTGTATCTAATGGGCTAAGAAAGCTGGAGGCTTGGGCGGCGCCTGGGTGGCTCAGTTGATTAAGTGGCTGACTTCGGCTCAGGTCATGATCTCACGGTCTGTGAGTTCCAGCCCCACGTCGGGCTCTGTGCTGGTGGCTCAGAGCCTGGAGCCTGCTTCAGATTCTGTACCTCCCTCTCTCTCTTCCCTTCCCCTGCTCATACTCTGTCTCTATGTCTCTCAAAAATAAAAATTTTAAAATTTTAGAAAAAGAAAGCTGAAGGCTTTCTACAATTGAAGCCACAATTATATACCCCAGATTCCTTTCCAGCTCTATTCTATGACCTTACACTGAGAACAGAAATAAACATCTACACCTCACTTCCATGGGAGACACACCAGACACTGCGTTGAAGAGGATGGAGAGTAGAGTGTACTTGGTAAGGTTATGTGAGTGGTGTGTGCAGCATCAGTGTAAGCACAGTTAGCATCTTCAGAGGACAGAAACTGGGACTTGAGGGAGGTTGGAAAAGGACATTCTACAGAGGCTGCAAACCAGATGAACAGAAAATAGCATAGAAACAGGGCCAGGGGACATGGGAAGCATAGGGTGTCTCTCTAAAACAGGAGAGGAAAGGTAGAGAGGATGAAAAGCAGAACCCTGCATGCCAGGCTGAGGATTCTAAACTCCCTGGGCTCAAGATACACTCACCACTAGCCATGAATGCAAATGCCCACTAAGCAACCCTAGATTACTTCAATGCTTTTCATCTCGTTTGCAAATCCCATACACATTTATCCAGATCTTATTTTCTGTCCTTGAGGGCCTAGCTAAGACTTCTTACATTTGGTAGTCAATACAGGTTTCAGTAATAAGATAAGGAGGATAAATTATGTGAGGCAACATGCTACAAACTGTACAGGCATGTTCTCATTTAATTCTGACAAACAGGGAGATAATTTTCTCTCCCATGAAATGGTGATGTACCTAAGACTTAGAGACTCAGTAACTTGCCTGATGTCAGAGCTAGAGAGAATCAGTGGAACTCAAACCCTGATGTACCTGACTCCAAACCCAGGCTCTTGGCCACACTGCCACCCTCATGATGATCCCCAGAGGCAGATCAAAAGCAGCAGCAGCAATATAAAGTCTCCAGATGATGGAGAGAACACTTCCTTCAGGAGGCTTCATGGGAGAAAAACATGAACTGACAAGGCTTTAAGCTAAATGGGGAAAATCTCTCCCAAAAAGTAGGAACACAGAGGAAAGAGAAAGCTTATCAAGTATCTACAGCAATGGTGAAAAATAGCCTCTGGGATAGTTTGGGCTTACAATTTCCTTCTTTGCTTTTGCTCCCAACACGAACCTGATGTAAGTGAATAGCTGGAATATCAGAGGTTTTCTTTCATGCTCCCTAGAAATTCTACGCTTGAATCACCATCAGTGGGACACCTACTATTTGTCCAGCCATGCTGGGTGCTATGCGGGACATAATGAGGACACATTTTGCTCCCAAAGTTCTTTTAGTTAAATGTCTAGCAAGACTTGAACAGTCCCTTCCAGATCAAAAAAATACTACAGTGAAAGAACAGCGAGGGGTCCAATATATAGTTGGGTTGAGCGGTATTGGACGGACAGGTCCAACAAAAATTCTGAGAAGGAACAGCACATTAAGAACCTGAGCAGCTAGGAAAGGCCTGGCATAATTTCAACCAGACCCATAGGCACGGTTAAGAATTGGGTGGGCTAAAAGAAGGCAATGTAGAGGAAGCAGGGTGGTATCTCAGATGGTATGGCAGCCAAGAGCAAACCCAGGTGAGGGGGTGGAACAGGGAGTCCAGTACAGCTACAGCACAGTGACGAGCAATCAAGTCAGACAGCAAGGAAGTGGCTCTTCCTTGCATCGCACAATCCAAATCATCATGCCATCCAACCTCCCATTTTACATGATGCACAGAGTAATTCAGGGTCCCGTTCCAAGTCACTGAGTTAAGTTAGTAACAGAAGTAAATCAGAACAGCCCCAATCTCTGCCTCCTAATCTAGGGCACTTTCCACTCTATCACAAGTCCTCTTCCTAAAAGAACCAATTTTGTCTTTCTAATGTCAGGGGTACCAGGGACCTCAGGGAGGTCAGTTCCAATGGTAAAAGGACTCCAACTTCATCCAAAATGCTCACTGGGCTTGTTTGTTGTTGTTGTTGTTGTTGTTTAAGCCACATCTAATTTTCCCTAGGGTTTCTTTCCGAAAATTCTCGATTCATCAAGTTCTCTTCAAAGTCACCTTAGAGTTCCTTGACCTGGGCACTGCGTTAGTTAGCTCATCTTCTTCCCAAAAGGCACTAGGAGCATGTAAGAGATGGAGAGGGGGACACAAATGAGGAACAAAGTACTTGAATCTGAATTTTTGCCTTTCGCAAAGAGACCCCTGACTTAAATAACCAATCTCTAAGCTATGGCTGACATAATGCTTCATGAAAAGAGGACCAGAATAAAAAACAATACAAGGAACTAAATGTAAGATGGATCTAAACTAGAATTCTAGAAAACGACATCAGACAACAGAGAAGGCTTACTGCTTATTTGAGATTTTCAGTGGGTGTCAATGTCCCAAGAAAAACTCAGGTGAAATCTTTGTGAGAATGATGTTCTATTACGGCAGAATCCTGGTAAGGAAAAGGCACCCAAGAATACCAGTCCAAAGAAAACAACATCAACAACAACAAATTAACGACAATGAACTCCCAATTTGCCAGATAAAAAGAACAGTGTTTTATCAAAAACAGTCATAGAGTCTGACACACAATCACAAAATATTTTTCTCCTTTAGGTAGAACCATGTCCCTTCATGGTGGACAAAGATATCCAGATAAATATGTTTCTATTTATTTTAGGCTTCGGGTTTGTACTTTGTTTTTAACGAAGGCTGTGGATGAAAGAGAAATGCTGGTACACAGTTTAAGCTCTCACTAACAAAACTTTCCCCTATATCTGACCCCCATTACTTAAGTGTAAACCTAATTAAGCTTAAAAGGGGAGGAAAAAAAGAAAACATATCCATTTCCTTAAGAGTCCTATTTTGGGATTCAAAATTCTTCAAAAAAGTCAAGCTTAAATTATTCAGCCATTCTGTGGTTTGAGTCAAGGTTTTATGAGCATTTTCTGTCCATCAGCAATGTGGGTTGGGGAAAAAAGAGACATCGTAATTCAGATGCTATTCCGGGGCTATGTACATGGCCCAACACGATACTCAAAGTCAGCTCGCCCGCCAAGAACTAACATACATTTTGGAAAGCAATCATTGACTTAAAAGCTAAAGATCAGAAACTACCGTCATCTTCCATTCTTACTCCTGAAGTTGACTCATGAATCCAGAATACCCCCTGCCAAAAACACACCCACGACATTGCAGAGCAAGCTAACAAAAGTTTCCAGAGTCCGGGTGGCTTCATGTAGTCTTAAACATCTCCTAGTTCAGTAGTACAATTTTTTCACTCTTTTTTGTTAAGTTCAGGTTTATGTATTCCACAAAATAGGCAGCCTCAGAGAGTCAGTGTCCACCCAACGTGATAGGCACCTAACTCCCTTGTACCACACTTTGCACCCAGTAGATGTACAAACTTATATGCTCAAAGGTGCAAAGTTTTCACAGGTTTGTAATAGAAGCACCTCACAATTGAGCACCAGAATCACTTCAAATGTTCACCTTCATAGTCCATGTTCTCATGTTAACCTAAATTAAGCCACATGTGGAGTAGGTGACTAAGAGATCATCAACCAGGTGATGCTAGTGATGTCCAAGAGGAGACTGAAAATGGGTCCTTGGGGACATCAGCTAAACCGCATATCAACCTGCCCTGAAACTTCCCCAGACACCTAGGCAATATATTTCCTTTATTGTTGAAGCCAATTTGAGTTTCCTGACACCTGCAATATAAAGAGCCCTAATACTGTGATGCACATATTGCATGTACCTTTTATTATAATAACACAGGTCTTCTTATTCCATGATGATCCTTTCACTACCAATATCACCTCCTACAAGGAGCTAAATCTTCCAGTTGCAATTAACTGTTGCTTCTCTTTTCCACTCAGAGGAAGTGGACTCGGCTCTCCTAGTGAGAACACAGGGCAGGGAAAGCTTGCTCAGCAGACCTTTGCCACTGCCCTTGATCCCAACCCTACTTGTACAAAACACCACAGAATAAGCTTCCCAAGTTTCCCACTCCAAGTTTTTCCAGAAAGTGATGCCCTCATATACATCACCGAAGAAAATAGACATTCATGTCCTATTTTTTTTTTTTTTTTTTACACTAACTGTAACCATGTCACTGGGAGAAAAAGTGTGAGTGTACTCAGAGGTCTCTCTTACTCAGACCCAAAGGGAACTCATTTATAAATAATTCAAATTTTTCCACCCACGATATCAATGTTTTGCCTGCTGCATAAAACCTTTCCAGACTCTGTTTTTGGCCTTTCCTTGAGGTAGATTCAGATACTAAGTGGAGATAGATCAACCCATGGTCTATCAATTTCATTTGTGTATGGGTTTCTCCTAATTAAAATGTTATGAAATGAGGATCCCATTTGCAGAGTGAATGAGGAGTGGTACATGAACATCTCAGCCTTTCCTGAAACTAACTTTATTTTGTTGAACCCACACTGTGTTGTTACCCCCTCCAACCGTAGTTCAAAGGATATAGAATATCCTACAGTCCTGTAGGTGGCTTCTCCTTCCAAAAAATCTGAGTGGGATATGCTTTTTGAAATTTACCGACCAAGTACAATTCTTTTCTTCTTGCTATAGATTCTTCCTCTGACCAATAAGGCAACTTAACAAACATGGCCTGTGTTCTGTCTTGTAGTGAAGTCAGGTGAGGCTGTTCTCTCTCATCAGACAGTCAGCCTCTGGAAGACAAGGACATTTCTTCTTCAAACCCTACAATACTTAGGGGCACCTGGGTGGCTCAGTTAAGTGTCCCACTCTTGGTTTTAGCTCAGCTGAAGATCTCACAGTGAGTTCAAGCCCTTTGTCAGGCTCTGTGTTGGTGGTGTAGAGCCCACTTGGAATTGTCTCTCTCGCTCTCTCTCTGCCCCTTCCCTGCTTGTGCTCTCTCAAAATAAGTCAACTTAAAAAAAAATAGGGGCACCTGGGTGACTCAGTCAGTTCAGTGTTCTGCTTCAGCTCAGGTCATGATCTTGCAGTTCATGGGTTCGAGGCCCAGTTCAGAGCCTGGAACCAGCTTCAGATTCTCTCTCTCTCTCTCTCTCTCTCTCTCTCTCTCTCTCTCTCTCTCTGCCCCTCCCCTGCCTATGCTCAATTTCTCTCTCTCTCTCTCTCAAAACTAAACAGACATTTTTTAAAAAGACAAATCAAAGAGACCCAAGATGAGACACATTATAATTAAAATGTCACAAGTTATAGGAGAAAATATTAAAAGCAGAAAGAGAACATCTTGTTACATACAAGGGAACACCCTCCCATAAGACTGTCAACAGATCTTTCAGCAGAATCTTTGTTGACCAGAGGGAGTGGCACAATATATTCAAAGTGATGAAAGAGAAAAACTTTCAACCAAAAATACTCTACCCAGCAAAATTATCATTCATAACTGAAAAAGTTTTCCAGACAAGTAAAAGCTCAAGGAGTTCATCACTATACTGGCCTTACCAAAAACACTAAAGTACCTCTTTAAACTGAAAAGACAGTAATTAGAACACACATTCAAGAATAAAACTCACCAGAAAAGTAAATATATAATTAAGGTAGTGGATCAATCACTTACAAAGTTAATACAGAGGTTGAAAAACACAAGTAGTATAAATAACTATGACTACAATGATTAGTTAAGGAATACACAAGATATAAAGATGTAAAATATACTAAAAACATGAAAAATGGGCAGAAGTAAAAACACTGACATTTAACATAAGATCAAACTTAAGTTTCTGCCAACTTAAAACAGAGGGTTATAAATTCGTTGTTCTATGTAAGCCTCATGGCAACCACGAAGCAAAAACATGTAATACATAAAGACCAAAAAAGAACATAAGCATACAACTAAAGAAAATCAAACCACAAAAGAGATCAAGAGATATAACAGAGAACTACAAAACAGCCAACGTTAACAAAATGGCAATAAGCACACTTACCAATAATAACTTAAAATATAAATGGACCAAATACTCCAATCTAAAGGCACTGAATGGCTTAATGCATTAAAAATAAACAAACAAATAAATAAAAACACAAGACCCATCTATATGCTGCCTACAAAAGATTAATTTTTTTTAATGTTTATTTATTTTTGAGAGAGAGAGCAAGCATCAAAAGGGGACGGACAGAAAAGAGGGAGACACAGAATCCAAAGCAGGCTTCAGGCTCTGAACTGTCAGCACAGAGCCCGATGCAGAACTGGAATTCAAGAGCAAAGAGATCATGACCTGAGCCAAAGCCAGACACTTAACCGACTGAGCCACCCAGGCGCCCCAAAAGAGTCACTTTAGATGTAAGCTCACATAGACTAAAAAATGAAGGGATGGAAGAAGGTATTCCATGCAAATGCAACGACAACAACAAAGCTGGAGCAGCTATACTTCTCTCAGACAACACAGAATTTAAAGCAAAGACTGTAATAGTTACAAAATGATAAAAAGGTCAGTGCAACAAGAGGATACATTTGTAAATATTTATACATCCAACATAGAAGCACCTAAATATGTAAAGCAGATATTAAACCTAAAGGAAGAAATCAACAGCAATACAGTAATAGTAGGGGACTTTAATACACCACTTACATCAATGTATAGGTCATCCAGACAGAAGATCAATAAAGAAACTTCAGCCTTAAATAACATGTTAGACCAGATGCACATTCTTCTTAAAGTGCACATGGAATATTTTCCAGGATAGATCATGCATCGGGCCACAAAACAAGTCTTAAATTTAAAGGGACTGAATTCATATCAAGCATCGTTTCTTACCACAATGTATTAAACAAGAAATTACACAAAGGAAACTAGAAGTTTTACACATAGGTGGAGATTACAGATGGATTACATGTGGAAACAACATGCTACTCAACAACTAATGGTTCAGACAAGAAATCAAAACAGCAATCAAAAAATAGCTTGAGACAGGGGCACCTGGGTGGCATCGACTCTTGATTTCAGCTCAGGTCATGATCCCAAGGTCGTAGGATCAAGCCCCACGTCAGGCTCCATGCTGAGACAGCTTAGGATTCTCTCTCCCTTTGTCCCCCCCCCACTTGCACACATGCTCTGAAATAAATATAAATTAAATAAATACCTGGAGACAAAAATGCAAATAAACACACCAAAATTGTGGGATGCAGCAAAAATAATTCCTGAGTTCTAAATCAATAAACACTATTTTTGAACACATTGGACCAGATGGACTCAACACTTATATACAGAACATGCCCCAAAATAACAGAATATTCTTTTCAAGTACACATGGAACATTCTCCAGGTTAGATCACATATTAAACCACAAAACAAGGCTCAATTAATTTAAGAAAACTGAAATCCTATCTTTTCCTACCACAATGGTATGAAACTAAAATCAATTACAAGATAAAAACTAGAAAAATCACAATCTCATGGAGGCTAAACAACATGCTACTAAACAACCAATTGGTCAAGGAAAAAAATCCAAGAGGAAATCAAAACATACATGGAAACAAAAATGAAACACAATGATCCATTGTGGGATGCAACCAAAGCAGTTCTTAGAGAGAAGGTTCTAGTAATAAATGCCTACCTCAGGAAAAAAGAAAAGTCTTAAATAAAAAACCTAACTTTATAATTCAAGGACCTAGAAAAACAAAGCCCACAGTTAGTAGAAGGAAGAAAATAAAGATTACAACAGAAATAAGTGAAATAGAGACCATAAAGACAGTGGAGAAGATCAATGCAACAAAGAACTGATCCTTTCAAAGATTTTTTTAAAATGTGCCAAGCCTTTAGCGAGACCTATCAAGGAAAAAAGACTTAAATACATAGTATCGGAAATGAAAGATATGTTGCAACTAATACCACAGAAATACAAGGATAAGAGACTACTGTGAACAATTATACAAATTGGACAACTTATAATAAATGGATAAATTCCTAGAAACATACAAGATACCAAGACCAAACTATGAGGAAATGGAAAATCTGAACAGACTGATTACTAATAAGGAGATTGAATTAGTAATCAAAAGCCTCACAGCAAAAAGTCCAGGACCAGATGGCTTCTCCAGTGAATTCTACCAAGCATTCAAAGAATCAATACCAATCCTCTTCGACTCTTGCAGAAAATAGAAGAGGGAACACTTCCAAACTCATTTAGAGGCCCGCATTACCCTGACCCAAAACCAGACAAGAACTTTCCAAGAAAAGAAAATTACAGGCCAATATTCCTGATAAAGATAGCTGCAAAAATCCTCAAAACATTATTAGCAAGCCCATTTCGACAATACAAGCAAAGGATCATACACCATGATTGAATGGGATTTATTCCAGGGATACAAGGATAGATTCAACATCTACAGTCAAGTGATACACCACATTAACAAAATAAAGGATAAAAATTTTATCTCAATAGATACAAAAAAAAATTTGACAAAATTCAACATCTTTTTATCATAAAGATAAAAAAAAAAAACTCAATAAAGTGGGTCTAGAGGAAATGTACCTCAACATAAATAAAGGCCAAAGCAAACATCATACACAATAGTGAAAATCTGAAAGCTTTCCTCTAAGACCAAGAACAAGATATGGATACCCACTTTTGCACTCTTACCATAGTTTTGGAAGTCCTAGCCAGAGAAATTAGAGAAATAAAAAGCAACCAAATTGGCACAAAACAAGTTAACCTGTCACTATCTGTGGACAATATTATATATAGAAAACTCTAAAGACTAATAAAAACTTTGAATAAGTGAATTCAGTAAAGCTGAATAGAAATCAATATGCAAAAGTCTGTTGCATTTCTATACACAAATAATCAACTATAACATATTGAGAAAATAATTCCATTTACGACTGCATAAATCAAATACCTAAGGTTAAATTTAGTCAAGGAGGTGAAAAACCTGTATTTTGAAAACTACAAAACATTAATGAAATTGTGTTTCCGTGCTCGTCAAATGAAAAAAACAGTATTTTTCAAATGTCCCTACTACTCAAAGCAATCTGCAGATTTAGTTCAATCCCTATCAAAATTCCAATGGCCTTTTCCACAGAGAGAGAATAACCATAAAGTTTGTATGAAACTACAAAAGACCCTGAATAGCCAAAACAGTCCTGAAAAAGAAAGCTGGAGGCATCACAGGCCCTGGTTTCAAACTCCATTACAAAGTTGCAGTAATTAAAACAGTATGGTTTTGGCATAAAAACAGACACATAGATCATTAGAACAGAAAACAGACTAGAAATAAATCTACACATATATTATATAGTCAATTAATTTACAACAAAGAAGGCAAGAATATACAACAGGGAAAGGACAAGCTCTTCAGTAAATGGTACAGGGAAAACAGTCACTTGCAAAAGAATGTAACTTGACCATACACAAGAATTAACTCAAAATGAATTAAAAACTTGAATGTAAGACCTAAAACCACGAAATTAGCTAAGCGGTAAGCTCTTTGGCATAGGTTTGGGCATGATTTTTAAAAACTGACTCCAAAATCAAAAGCGGCAAAAGCAAAAATAAGTAGAACAACATCAAACTAAAAAGCTTCTGCACAGCAAAGGCAAACAACATACATGAAAAAGCAACCTACTGAATGAGAAGAAATATTTGCAAATTATACATCTGGACAAGAGGCTAATATCCAAAAAATGTAAAGAAATCATACAACTCGATAGAAAAAAAAAAACCCGCAACTTTTAAAAAATGGGCAGAGGATCTGAATAGACAGTTTCACAAGAACCTACAGATGACCAAAGGTACACTAAAAGATGTTTATCATTAAGCATCTGGGAAATGCAAATCAAAACCACAATGAGGTATCATCACACATCTGTGATAATGGCGGTTATCAAAAAGACAAGAAACAAGTGTTGGTAAGGATGCGGAGAAAAGGGTATCCTCATGCACTGTTGGTAGCAATGTAATTTGGTTCAGTCACTACAGAAAATAGTAAAATTGAAAATTAAAATTGGAACTACCATATAATCCAACATTCCTTTGAAAAAAAATGAAAAAACTCAAAAACATATATGCACCCCCATGTTCATTGAAGTATTTACAGTAGCCAAAATATGGAAACAACATAAATGTCCATTCAATGGACAAATAAGAAATTATGTGTGTGTGTAAGCACTCTGGAACAGTATTCAAGCATAAAAAAGAATGAAATCCTGCCAATTGTTACAATATGGATGGACCTCAAAGGCATTATGGTAACTGAAATAAGTGAGAAAAAGACAAATACTATATGATCTCACATATGGAATCAAAAGAAAAAAAAACCCTTATTGATACAAAGAACAGACTGATGGTTGCCAGAGGTAGAGGTAGGAGAAATGAGTGAGGGAGATGAAAAGATTAAAAGAGAATAATGAGATAATCATGTATCCGAAAAGAAAAGCTAGGCACATGCTAGCTACTTAAACTATCTGTCAGAGAACCAGGCAGTGCATTTAACAAGCCAGTGAAGAAAGCTGGCTTTAGAGCCAGAGAGAATCAAGTTCTAACACCATCTCCTCTGTAATCTCTACAGTGCTTAGAACAAGGATTAGCACAAAACTATTAAAGGTCATGTATTCTTGGGCCAGTCTCTCAGCTTCCACTAAGAACAAAGAAGGGTGAGAGTCTGAGTCAGGCCAGGCCTGGCTGTTAGGGCCATCAGGTATGTACACACACACACCCTTTGCTAACCTTTCCTACGGCCAAGCTCATTAGAACTATGAGAGAAGAAAAACTTCAGTTCTATTTTCTCTTCCAGGGCTTTGCTCACATGGTTCCCCTGCCCAATTGTCCTTGCCCCATTTTTAGAGGATAACTCCTTGACCTTCAGGACAAACTGCACCATCCAGCAAGTTTTCCTGACCCCTGTGTTAAGTGCCCCCTTTGATGTATGCACAGGCCCCTGTACCACTCCTACCATAGCACTTATCACACTATTACTTCTGCTTGACCGGTCTTTTTACCCTGCTGATGAGCTTCATGAGGACAGGGATCATGGGTATCCTGTTCTCCACTGTAATCCCAGAGACCAGTACAGTGCCTGGCATACCCAAGCACAAAACAGATGTTACCAGTGCAAGAAGGGATCTTGCTAAGCCTCAATCTTCTCAAATGTGAAATAGAAAATGTTTCATTTATAGGACGATTGTAAGAATTAATGATGATATATGTAACACAGCCCAGTAACAACTGCCATTCAATAAATTACAGGTACAATCATTGAGGCTATGAATAGTGAACTATTTATCACCAAAAACCCTTGGTGATGAAATGAAGAAATTGAGACAACCAAATTCAAATCATGGGGCCTAAGTGCCACCATCAATGATTTGAGGCTTTCTGAAGGATCCATCCCCCAAGTCTGTCTTTAGGTTTGGCTTCTAATAAAACCACTTGGGAATTTGGAGGAGAGGAAGCTTGGGCTTTGTTCCAAGTAGGCCCATGTTATTTTCCAGTCTCAGTGAGCCTTTACCTGAAAGTAAGGGTCTAATGGAAGGGAGTGCAGAGAAAAGCTGTTCCCACAGGAAAGGAATGAGGCAAGCTCATTTAGGAGGCAAGATTCTAAAGGATCGAAATATAAACACACAGATTGGCACAGCAAGCAGGGTGAAGAATGGGGGCACACCTTTCATGGCCAGGAAACATCAGGGATGAGTCAACACGGAGGTCAGCAGAGAGAAGAGGGCAGAATACGGGTTCCTTCATTCTAGGAAGAACTCACAGGCATCCTGTCCTTTGTCAACTGACCCAGGGTCCTCTGTGCATGTCTATCTTTGAATTCCTGTCATTCTGTGATACAATTAACTCCTCCCTTAAGAGAATCACAAACACAACGCCATCTCCTCCATGATCTCCATGGAGATTCATCAAAAATTCCCATTCGTCATGGTCAATGTTTTTTTTCAAATTGTGTAAGAAGTATATATATATTTCCAATTCTCTATGGTAATCACCAAATGTATAAGGAGGCAGAAGCAAATACCCATAATCACACTAGCACGTTTCCCTCAAAGTTCCGTTTTAGGTTTTGTTTTTTTCAAAGTTCTACACAAATAGTTTCAGGTATCGAAAAGACTCCCACGGTTTGTTGCAGGAACAAACTACACAGCCTCCCTTTCTTTGGCCTCATCTCTCCCGCCACCATCTCTTTGGGCAGATACTGTGGTATTTTCCTCCATGTTCCTAAATTTACAAACAAGTCTTGTTTTCAATTTCTGGCATTATCTGTCAATTTTCCAATACAGCTCACTCTTTCTATGTTACAAATGTGGACCGTTCTTATCTGCTCTTCATTTTCCCAACACTGTCATATTATAATTGGACTTAGACATTTTTGTTCATAATTATAATCCTTGTGCTATAATTGTGTAAGATCTAGAAAACAGATTTTTCTTTCCTGCATTTTTTTTGTTTACTCAGGATTTAACAATTATCTAGCCAATAAAAAGTTCAATACCAAATTCCAGCCAATTCTTAAAGCTTCCTCTCAAAATGTCCAGACGCATCACGTGTTAGAGTTTGTCATCCCAGGGACATCTCTCCTTTAGTTTTCTCTCCTGACTACTCTAGGCTAATAGCCCTCCAGGCCTGGTACACAACTGGCATCTTGAGATTTTCCTTGTCCATCACCCTGGAGATGCCCTTCCTCTCTTCCCAGCACCATCTCTCTCTTGTGTACTCGTTTTGAATGCCCTCTCCGGCTGATTCCTAAGATGGTAAAATTTTTGCAACATTCCCTACTTGATTCATCTAACCCTTAATCTTATCTTCATCCTACCCTCAATGTTGTTTGATTAATGATAGACTTCCTGGTTAAATATGTTATTTTTGAATTTTCAAGACATTGGTCCCTTATCTCCTAGCTTCCAGTGTTGCTGCTTGGAACTCTGGAAGTCTTCTATGACATGATTGTTTATGTGTGACATGCTTCTCCAGTACCTCCTATTCTGAAATTCCCTATGTATGTGTAGTGGTCGGAATCAGTTTTCATGATGGGCCTTTGGTGGAATCCTTCAATCCGTAATCTCATGTCCTTCACTTCTGGAAATTTCCTTGAAATCATTTCTCTTCTTTTCTATAGCCCCAATTGTATCAACAATGGCCTTCATGAGCCTTTTAATTTTTTCCCTCTATTTTCATCTCTGCCTTTTCTTACTCTACTTTCTAGGAAAATTACCTTCTGTAGATTTTTCATTTTCATTTCCATGTTCCTAATTTTCAAGAGCTCTTTTTCCCATTCTCTACATGGTGTCTTCATGAGATCCTAATCTATTTCAGGACTGCATTATCTCCTTTCATCTAAGTTATTAACAGCATAATTGTACTCTTATGCTTTCTTTTCTCCAACTAGTCCTTGATTGCTCCAAGTTTGCTTGTTCTATCTTTGACGTTGGAGGTTTCTCACAGCTATCAGGAAATCCTAGATTTCTGCCCATATTTAAGAATGGAGAAGCAAAAACTGACTGGAATCTCTGAAAATAAGGACTTCTCAACTGGAAATTCACTGATGATCTGGCCATTTAGTGGGGGAACTTCTAGGGAAGTTTTTTCAGCTCTTCCCTTGGGCTGGTGTCTCCCCAATCTTTGCTTCTGGGTAGAATGGACTACCACAGTCATAAGAGCCAAGTAAGTAGAGACCATTGGGTGAGGGCAAGGAGCATCTCAAAATCCTGTATGTAGATGTTCAATTAATACATTCAATTACCTGGAGCACCTAGGTGGCTCAGTCAGTTAAGCGTCCAATTTCAGCTCAGATCATTCTTTCACACTTTGTGAGATCAAGCCCAACATCAGACTTGCTGCTGTCAGCATGCAGCCCACTTGGATCCTCTGCTCCCCTCTCTCTCTGTCCTTTCCCCACTCACACACACTCTCTCAAATGTAAACATTTTAAAAAATACATTCAGTGACTTGTTGTCTGTAGTGAACTCCTACCCTCAAAAGTGACTGGGGTTTATTCTCTCCACAGAAGAAAATTCCAGCCTTTTTCCAGAGTGAGGGAAGAGTAGTCACCACATGATACTGAGGGAGAGAGAGGACATCTGGGGTCTTAAAATTCAGAGAGACTCATGCTACCAACTTCCAGGTTTGGGGAGAATTATGTAGTGTCAGTCAAATTAGTTCTCAGCTTTTCTTCCTCCTGGCTTAGGATTCAATCTTCTTTACTTTCCAACTTGAAAAAAATCTATGGCTAACAATGAAAGATAATCAACACCACTGGTCCTTGGGGAAACACAAATCCAAACTATAATTAAATATTGCTTTATATCCACTAGGACAACTATAATTTTATATAGATACACACACACACACGTATGTGTAAAATAACAAGGGTTGGTGAGTATATGGGCAAGTTATAATCCTCATACATTGCTGATATGAAGGTAAAATGGTACAGATACCATGGAAACCAGTTCTGCGGTTCCTCGAAAAATTGTCATATGACCCATCAATTCCACTCTTAGGTATACATCCAAAAGATTAAGAACAGGTATTCAAAAATGTGTACAAGAATATTCATAGCAACATTATTCACAATAGCCAAAATGTGAAAACTCTAATACCCATCGTCCAATAAATGGATAAAGAAAATGTGGTGTATCCATACAACAAAATGATCATTCACGGAAAAGCATGAAGTACTGACAAATGGATGAAAACACATGATTAAAAACCATATTCTCAGTGAAAGCCAGACACAAAAGGCCATATATTGTATGACTCCAGTTATTTGAAATATCCGCAATAGGCAAATTCACAGAGACAAAGCAAATTCATAGTTGCCCTAACTGGGAGTATGGGGACAAACTGGTGGATGCCAGAGAGGAGGAGGAGGTGGTGGAATGGGGGAAATAGGTAAAGGGAATGAAGAGATACAAACTTCTAGTAATCAACTAAGTAAGTTATAGGAATGAAAAATACAGCATAGGGAATATACTCAATAATATTGTAAAAACCTTGTATGATGACAGATGGTAACTATACTTATGGTGATGAGCACTGAGTAATGTACAAAATGGTTGAATCACTTTGCTGTACACCTGAAACTGAAACATCATCTTGTTAACTATACTTGAACTTCAAAAAAGAAAAAAAGGCGTTATAAGGTTGGATCCAACCTTCAAGGAACTTACTATTAAGATTTAAAAATTAATAATAATGAAAGAAAACCACACTATGCAATAAATTGTGGCCAGAAGAGTCCAAACAGTCTGTATCATAGAGATCAAAGGAAAAGGCTATTGCTGTTACTATAACAAAAGGCTTCACAAATAACCAGTGACTTGGAGCTGGATAAGAAATAACCTCAGAGAAGATTATCCTACTAAGTTGTGTCAGAAATGCGATAAACACAGGAAAACATATTTATGGTATTCATGGTCTGGAGACCAACTGGGCCAGTTTGCAATAAATAGATCCTAGAAAAAAGTGGTCAGAGTCAGATTATAAACAGCTCATTTGCTAATCTAACATTTTCCAAAAAAAAAAATATGTGTGCGTGTGTATACACATATAATTTTATAGTTTATACAGTTAAAATTTTATAATTTTACACAGTTTATATATTTATTTGTATATATAAACTTCCAGATAAAATTATCTCAAATATGGGTTCTCAAGTCAGGCTAAACTGTCTGCGTTAGCCAACCCATTCACGATCCTTCATACTGGATTTAATCTTAGGCATTTTCATTTTTAGTTTTAAAATAAGATAAATGGGGGCACCTGGGTGGCTTAGTCGGTTAAGCGTCAGACTTCAGCTCAGGTCATGATCTCAGGTTTTGAGTTGGAGCCCCATGTTGGGCTCCATGCTGACAGCTCAGAGCCTGGAGCCTGCTTCAGATTCCGTGTCTCCCTGTCTCTGCACCTCCCTGACTCATGCTCTCTAACATTAAAATAAAATTTAAAAAAATAAGATAAATGGCCCAGATCATCATAAAGTACATACCCCAATCTGCTGCAGAATTTTAGTATCCTTGGCATGACAGGCCTGAGCTTACATAATTGCCCAAAGTTCCACACAAAAGGCATTCAAGAACCACACTCTGACTCAGCCCTGGAGGTAAGAGCAAACAATGCTGATTGGTAAGGAAATGGGCTCTGAAGGCCAAAATACTCACTCCTTCCCATCTAATGGGAGATAACCAGTGAATTCGGAGTGTGGCTACTGCAAAGTGATGGGTGGTTTGCAGATTTGTCAATGGCCTGGGACAAAGGATAAAATCATAATCCAAATTTCTGTATCCAATGCTGGGCCTCCCAGCTACATAAATTCTCTAGGACTTAAGTATATTTTGGGTTTCAGTCATTTGCACCTAAAAGGATTTAAAAAAAAAAAAAAAAAGGTTCTGATTGACACATAGCCCCACTAAGTCCCACTACTACCACAGAGCTGAGGCATCACACTTAAACTAGTTCTCATTCAGATTCTAGTGTCCATTAAATCAGCTAAGCTATAAATTCCTTGGATGTCTTTGTAGCTCTTCATCAACTTGTTTACATCTCAAGTATTTAATGATGGATGGAATGAAATTACGACAGAAAAGACTTAAATAGAAAAAATATTCAAGTTTCTGCCTTTCTTATTTATTCATCTTTTTTCCAGCTCCAATTCTCTGTCCTGAATCTTGTGGAGTAAGATTTCCTGTAGGTCTTCATCTGATAACTGGTCCCTCTTTTCTTTTCAAAAGAATCCCAGTTTGGACAACAAATTGTATGGTCACTGCGGTTACCACACACCACAGGTAGAGATTGGAGGGGAGGTCCCTGTACCACAATACCCACAAAGCTCCCAGCTATGTGTGTTTCAAGTCTGTGCAATTGAATTTTTTTACTTCCCACTTCAGATGAAATATATATATATTTAAAAAAAAAAAAAAAAAGGATTTTAACAGTTCAGAGAGAGGCCCCTGGGCAGCGGAACTGGGCTCCGGTTGCACAAGTGCTTTTTCTCCTTTAGTAATTACCAGTTTCTCAGCAAGCTTAGCACCAATACCCACATAAGCCACCATGTAATTATGGGAAGCCTTGAAAGAAGGACTCGCTCAATGTGACACAGCCTTTTCCAGGAGGACACATGAGCACACACGTTTGTGTGCCTGTCCTCACAGGCTCTCTACCCAGGGAAAGCTGGTTACAACAGTAACAGCTTGTATGTGGACAGCAATTTACCGTTTATGAAGCTCTCTTGCCCACATTACCCCGTTCACTTTCCAACATCCTCATGATGAAAGAAGGAAAGCGATAGAAGCTCCAATTTACAAGTGATAAAATGCTCGAAAGCAAAAATGACTGCCCAAGGTCACGCTACTGGAAGGAGACAAAGTTGGGACAAGAATGATGCTCAGATGTCCTGCCACCACCAGCCCACCCAAGGCAGAGGTGTTCAGCTCGGAGGCAGCTTCTGCTGTGTGGAGGACAGAGAGACAGCCTCTATCCTCTGCACATCCAAGAAGGTCACTCCCTCAGTTGCCTCTGTGTCCACTTGACCCAGAGCTTCAGGTCTTCTCTCTACCCCCCTCCAGATACCTGTTTAGGAGTTATTTCAGTTCAGTTAGTGGTTAGTAAAGGACTCATTCATGTTCAGCCCCAAGGCAACATAAAGCTTGGCCTCGGCCCCCAAAGAGCTAATGATCCCATGGTGTAAGACTAATGAGAATCTGGTGCTTATAGCTCTGAGCACCCAGGTCTCCTCTGACACTCACAGGCTGGGTGACTCAGACGATTTGTGTTATCTCTTTTTGTTTCAGTTTCCTTCTCTTTAAAATGAGGATGAACTAAATTAGAGTTGCAATCTGGTGACCAGGAGGCTATACCCACTTTCCCAGATAACCTAGAACCAGCCAACACGGCATTTTTGTATCATTTCTTAACACCTTTCTATACCAGCCCACCACTCCTAAACCCCCACAAAACTGTTTTGCCCTTTCATGTTCTCTACATGAAGGCTTTTAATTTGCAACCCCTAAACCAGATGACCACTAAGGCCCTTCCAATTGAACGTTCTGGGTTTGGGAGGTAGTGGCAATTCAGACACTGGAGCCAGACTGCAACTTAGTAGTTGTATGACCTCAATGAAGTTATTAGCTTCTGCCCCAAGTTACCAAATCTGCGGAGGATAATGATACTTACTTCATAGGGTCATTATGAGGACTCAGTGCATTTCAAGAGTATGCAATAGGGGCACCTGGGTGGCTCAGTTGGTTGGACGGCCGACTTTGGCTCAGGTCATGATCTCATGGTCTGTGAGTTCAAGCCCTGCGTCGGGCTCTGTGCTCATGGCTCAGAGCCTGGAGCCTGCTTCAGATTCTGTATCTCCCTCTCTCTCTGCCCTTCCCCTGCTCATACTCTGTCTCTATGTCTCTCAAAATAAATAAACGTTAAAAAAAAAAGTTAAAAAAAAAAAAAAAAGAGTATGGAATAGTACCTGCCTCAGAGTTAGGTGCATATGCGCTTGACCTTTGAACAACACGGGTTTGAACTGGGGGAGTCCACTTGTATGCACATTGTTTTTTTATAAATACAGTACTACCAATGTGTTTCATCTCATGTTTTTAACATTTCCTTTTACCTAGCTGGCTTTATTGCAAGAATATAGTACACAGTCTATGTAATATACAGAATATATTTTTATCAACTGTTTACATATCTATAAGGCTTCTGATCAATAGTGGGCTATTCGTAGTTAGGTTTTGGGGGAGTCAAAACTTTTATATGCAGATTGCCCCATTTGGGGAAAGTGGTGATACAACCCCTCCCCATTGTTCAAGGGTCAGTTGAACTTATTAGCAATGACTTTCTACTTCAGCTTCCACGACCACCAAGTCAAACTGTTAAGAATCCAACAAACACAACCAAGAGCCAAAGTAGACTGATCGAAGTTTTAAAAGAGACTTCCTCCCCTTCTATTCCAAGAGAATACCCAAATCTGATCTTCATCTCTGACCTTCCATACTGCCAGTGATCCCTCTGGGCATCCTTCATTTTTTTGTTTTGTTTTATAAACAGATTTTTTTCTAGAGCAGTTTTAGGGCTCACAGCAAAACGGAGCATAATGTACAGAGATTTTCCCATATACCTCCTGTCCCAACTCATGCACAGCCTCCCCCTTTATAAAAATCCCCCTCTTTGTTACCACTGATGAATCTACATGGATACATCCTTATCACCCAGAGTCCAGAATTTACATTAGGGTTCATTCTTGGTATTGGATGTTCCGTATGTTCAGATAAACATCTAATGATGACCTGTATCCACATTTAGAGTTATATTATACTGAGAATTTTACTACCCTAAAAAGTCTTCTGTGTTCTGCCTACCCATTCCTCCTCTCTCTTCCAAACCATGGGAAACACTGATTTTTTTTTTTTTAACTGTCTCTAAAATTGTGCCTTTTCCAGAATGTCAGAGTTGGAATCAGACTACAATGTGTAGCCTCTTCAGATTTCAAAGGTTACACACAGCGTGTAGCCTTTTCAGATTGGCCTCTTTCACTTGGCAATATGTATTTGCAGTTCCTCCAAGTCTTTTCATGGCTCCGTGGCTCATATCTTAATAGCACTAAATAATATTTCATTGTCTGGATATACCACAGTTTATCCATTCACCTACTGAAAAATATCTCAGTTGCCAACAGTTTGGGCAATTATGATTAAAACTGCTATTAACATTTACATGCACATTTCTGAATGGACATAGTTTTCAACTCCCTTTGGTATATACCAATGAGCAGGATTGCTGGATCATATGGTACAAGTAGGTTTAGTTTTGTAAGAAACTGCCATATTGTCTTCCAAAGAGGCTCTAACAGGGGCGCCCGGTGGCTCAGCCAGTCAAGCATCCGACTCTTGGTTTTGGCTCGGGTCATGATCTCTTGGGCTTGAGTCCCACATCAGGCTCTGTGCTGGTGGCATGGAGCCTGCTTGGGATTCTCTCTTCCACAATCTCTGTCCCTGCTCACCCTACTTCTCAAAATAAACAAGCAAACAAATGAAAGCAGCTGTAACAGTTTGCTATCTCAGCAGCAACAAATGAGAGTTCTTATTGCTCCACATCCTTGCCGACATTTAGCAGGTCGATGTTCCACAATTGGACTGTTCTAATAGCCATGTTGTAGTATCTTGTTTTAATTTGCCTTCCTTTGATGACATAGGATGTGGAGCATCTTTTCATGTGTTTATGTGCCATCTGTAGATTTTCTTGGGTGAAGTGTCTGCTAAGATCCTTGATATTTTTTTAGTCAAGTTGTTTTCTCATTGAATTTTTTATTTTTGAGAGATTGCAAGTCAGGGAGGGACAGAGAGGGGGAATAGAGGATCTGAAGGGACAGCAAGGAGCCTGATGTGGGGCTTGAACTCAAGTAAGCTGAGATGAAGTTGGATGCTCAACAGACTGAGCCACCCAGATGCCCCTCCTCATTGAGTTTTAAGAGTTCTTTCTGTATTTTGGACAACTGTCTTATCAGATGTGTCTTTTGCAAGTATTTTCTCCCAGTCTGTTGCTTGTCATGTCTTTTTCTTCACCATGTCCTTAGCGGAGTTTAAGTTTTAATTTTAATGAAGCCCAGCCTCTCAATTACTTCTTTCATAGATCTTGTGTGAAAAATTCATCGTCCCACCCAAGACCTGGGTTTTCTACTGTTTTCCTCTAAGAGTTTTTATAGTTTAGTAAGAGTTTTATAGTTTTACATTTTAAGCTTAGATCTAGGATCCTTCTTGAATTAATTTTTGTACAAGGTATAAGGTCTATACCTACATTCATCCTTTTGCATGTGGATATCCTGTTGTTGCAGCACCATTTGTTGACTGTTTTTTGTTCAACTACATTCTCTTTGCAACTTTGTCAAAGGGAGGTATACTTACAGGAGTCTTTTTCTGGTCTCTATTCTTTGCCACTGACCTTTCTTTCCCCCACTGTCACAGTATCTTGATACTGTAAGTATACTTGATTCTCTTGTAGTTGGGTAGCGTCACTGTTCCAACTATGTTCTTCTTCCATACTGTGTTGGTTATTCTGGGTCTTCGGCCTGTCTACATAAACTTTACAAATTATTTGCCGACACTCACAAAATAGCTTGCTGGGATTTTGCTATCTCACCAGAATGGAGATTGTATTGAATTTACAAATCAATTGGTATCTTGACAAAACTGAGTCTTCATTTTCATTAATATGAAATATCTCAGGGCACCTGGGTGGTTCAGTCAGTTAAGCACCCTATGCTTGGTTTCAGCTCAGGTCATGATCTCACAGTTTGTGTTGTTTGAGTCCCGCAGAGTTTTAATTTTCTTCATATAGATCTTATACTTATTTTGTTACATTTATATATATGTCTTTCACTTTGGTCAGGGGCAGTGGCTAATTTAAATAGCATGCCTTTAAAAGCACTTATTAAGTAAGTGCTCTTGTTAATTGATACATAAAAGTAAAATAGTGGCCTCTTGTACATTAATCTTCTGTCCAGAAGATTTTTTTTTTTTATCAATTGTCAGACTTTCTACATTGTGCCATCTGCAAAGAGTATTATTTCTTCCTTCCCATCTGTATACATTTCCTTATCTTCTCTTATTTCATTAGTTAGGATTTTCTGTACGATGCTGAATAACAGAAGGGACATCTTTGCCTTGTTCCTGATCTTAGTGAAAAAAAGTAATATTTTACCCTTAAGTATGAGTTAGCTATGTCTTTTTTATTAATATTCTTTATCAAGTTGAAGTTCCTCTATTCCTAGTTTACTGACAGTTTTTACCATGAATGGGTATGAGACTTCGTTGAATGCTTTTTCCACATCTATTCATGATTTTTCTTTTTTAGCCTACTGATGTAATGAATTACACATTATTTTATTTCCCAAAGCTCAATGAGCCTTGTATAAGTGGAATAAATTCTACTTGGTTGTGGTGTATAAGTTTTTTAATATACATTGGATTCAACTTAGTAATATTTTATTGAGGATTTTTATATAAAAATTTATATCTGTATTCATTGAAGACACTTGTCTGTATTCTCCTTTTCTTAGGTCTTTGATTTTGGCATTAGAGTAATGTTGGTCTCACAAAGTAAGGTACAAAGTGTTCACTCCATTTCTATCTTCTCAAAGAGATTGTAGATAATTGGTATATCTTCTTTAAATGTTTGGTAGAATTCAGCAGTGATCCATAATCTTCCCAAACAGCATCAAACCTGATGGTTTTCTTAATTTCTTTAATAGATACAGGCTTATTGAAATTATTGGTTTCTTCTGGAGGTTTGGCAGATTAGGTCTTTCAAGGAACTGGTCCATTTCACAGAGTTCATCAAAGTTGAGGTCATCAAGTTGTTTATTTTTTTTATTATTATTATCCTTTTAAAGTCCATGAGATCTGAGGGTGCCTGGGTGACTCAGTCAGTTAAGCACCCAACTTCAGCTCAGGTCATGATCTCACAGCTCATAAGTTCAAGCCCCACGTCGGGCTCTGTGCTCACAGCTCAGAACCCGGAGTCTGCTTCTGATTCTGTGTCTCTGTCTGTCTCTCTCTGCCCCTCCCCTGCTCACACATGCATATGTGTGTTCTCTCCAAAAAATAAAAATAATTTTAATAAAATAAAGTCAATGAGATTTGTAGAGAGGTCTCCTCTTTCATTAATGCTATTAATAATTTGTATCCTCTTTTATTCTTAATCTGGTTAGAGGTTTTTAAGGTTTATTGGTCTCTCCCAAAGTTTTGGCTACATTGGTTTCCCCTACTGATTTTCTGTTTTCAATTTCACTAATTTTGGTTATTTTTTTACTTTTTACTCTTGATTTAATGTATTATATTTTAGTCTCCTCACATAAAGATTAGATTGGGGGCACTTGAGTGGCTCAATTGGTTAAGGGTCCAACTCTGGATCTCAGTTCAGGTCATGACCTCCCAGTTCTTGAGAGCAAGCCCCACATCGGGCTTTGCATTGATGGCACAGAGCCTGCTTGGGATTCTGTCCCTTCTTCTCTTTGCCCCTCCCCAACTTGTGAACTCACTTTCTCAAAATAAAGAACTTAAAAAAGGATTAGATTGATTTTATAGTGTTTTTTTTAAATCTTGGATTTTATTTTTTAATGTTTATTTTTGAGACAGAGACAAAGCATGAGTTGGGGAGGGACAGAGAGAGAGGGAGACACAGAATCCGAAACAGGCTCCAGGCTCTGAGCTGTCAGCACAGAGCCCGACGTGGGGCTTGAACTCATGGACCATGAGATCATGACCTGAGCCGAAGTCGGATGCTCAACCGACTGAGCCACCCAGGGGCCCCTGATTCTATAGTTTTTTAAGAAAGGCATTCATGGCTGTAATTTTTCTTCTAAGCACTCCTGTTGCTGCATCCCACAGATTTTGATAAGCTGTGTTTCTATTTATTCAAATTATCTTTTATTTCTCTGAAGGTTTTTTCTTTAACCCATGTGTTACTTACAAGTGGGTTATTGGGGCACGTCTGTGGCTCAGTTGGTTGAGCATCTGACTTGGATTCGGCACAGGTCATGATCTCATGGTTCATGGGTTCAAGCCCCGCAGCAGGCTCTGTGCTGACAGCTCACAGCCTGGAGCCTGCTTCAGATTCTGCCTCCCTCTCTCTGCCACTTCCCCACTCACACTCTAAAATATCAAACAAAAAAATAAAGAGATTTCTCCTTCAAGTATATATCCAAAAATGGGACTGCTGGATCATAGAGTAGTCCCATTTTTGAGGAATCCCCATACTCTTTTACATAATGGCTGTACCAATTTGCATTCTCATGCACACTGCACGAGGATTCCCTTTTCTCCACATCCTCCCTAGCATTTGTGAGGTTCATTTGGTTTGGTAATAGCCTTTCTAATAAGGTATGAGGTGATAATTGTAGTTTTTATTTCCATTGCCCTGATAAATAGTGATGTTGAATACCTTTTTATGTCCCTGTTGACCATTTGCATGTCTTCTTTGGACAAAATTCTATTCAAGTCCTCTGCCCACTTGGTTGAATTATTTGGTTTTTCTTTTTTACTATTGTATTATAAAAATTCCTTATATTTTGGATATTAATCCCTTCTCAAATATATAGTATGCAAATATTTTATACAATTCCGTATGTTCCCTTTTTCATTTTATTGTGTTTCTTTTGCTATATAGAAGATTTTTAGTTTCACATAGTCCCACTGGTTAATTTTTGTTTTTGCTTGTGCTTTTGGTATCAGTCAAAAAATCATTGCCAATCCCAATGTCAGAGATCTTCTTCTGCATATTTTCTTCTAGAAGTCTTATAATTTCAGGTCTGACAGTTAACTCTTGCATGTATTGCCAGTTAATTTTTGTAAGTGGCCTAAGAAAGGGGTCCTGGGGCACCTGGGTGGCTCAGTCAGTTAAGTGTCTGACTTTGGCTCAGGTCATGATCTCATGGTTCATGAGTTTGAGCCCCACATCGGGTTCTATGCTGACAGCTCAGCGCCTGGAGCCTGATTCAGATTCTGTGTCTCCCTCTCTCTCTCTCTGCCTTCCTCCACTCACACTGTCTCTCTAAAAAATAAACATTAAAAACAATTTTTTAGCGTTTGACTTCAGCTCAGGTCATGATCTCGCAGTCTGAGTGTAAGCCCCGCATCTAGCTCTGTGCTGACAGCCCAGCGCCTGGAGTCTGCTTCAGATTCTGTGTCTCCCTCTCTCTCTCTGCCCCTCATCTGCTCACACTCTGTTTCTCTCTCTGTCAAAAAATAAAGATTAAAAAAAAATTTTTTAAAGGGCTCCAATTTCATTCTTTTGCATGTGGATATAGAGTACTCGTAACAGTTTATTGAAGAAACTATCTTTTCCCCAGTGAGTATTCATGGCTTCCTTGTCAAATATTGGTTAACCATACATGTATTGGTTTACTTCTAGGCTCTCCTTGTTCCCCTGGTAAGCCAGTACCATACTGTCTTGATCACTACAGCTTTGTAATGTAATTTGAAATCAGTAAGTATGATGCATCCAGTTTTCTTCTTTCTCAAAGATTTCTTCGGCTATTCAGGGTTTTTGTTATTCCTTATCAATTTTGGGATTTTATATTTCTGTGAAAAATACAACTGGAATTTTGATAGCACTTGCATTGAACCTACAGATGGCTTGAGATAGTATCACAAACAGTTTTTATCTTTTCAGTTACTTAGACGTTTATGAAAGATGTTTAGGAAGACCGTATAGTTTCTGGTATATAAATCTTTAACTTTTGTGATAAAATTTATTCTTTTTTATGCTATTATAAATGGAATAATTTCCTTTTTCAGGTATTTCATTGTTAGTATGAGCAAGTATGTTGATTTTGTATTCTTAAACTTTATTAAATTCATTCATGAAATCTAAGTTTTTTAGTAGCATCTTCAGGATTTTCTATACACAAGACCATGTCCAACAATTTTTTCTCTGGAGTCCTTTTCTTTTTCTTGCCTAAAAAAAAGCTCTGGTAAAGATTTTCGGTACTATGTTGAACAGAAATGTTGAGAGAGAGAGTGTATGTCTCGTTCCTGATCTCAACAAAGCTTTCAACTTTTCGCCATTGAGTATGGGTGCTATATGATCTGGTCAAATATGACCTTTATTACACGAAAGGATATTCCTTCTATACTCCATTCATTGAGGGTTTTTATTATGAAAGTAGGTTGCATTATTTTTAAATGTTTTTTCGTCATCTATTGAGATGCAGAGCTGTTATCACTCTCCTCTCTAAAGAAATTTTATTATTTTTTGTTAGGCAGGTCTATTGGCAACAAATCTTCAATTTTTCTCTGAAGAAGTGTTTTTCCTTTACTTGTGCAGGATAATTTCACAGGGTACAAAATTCTAGGTTGGGGTTTTTTTTAATTCCCCCCAACATTTTAAATATTTTACTCCACACTCTTGTTTGCAGAGTCTCTGAGAAGAAGTTAGATGTAATTCTAATCTTTGCTTTTCGTTTTGTTTTTTGGGGTTTGTTTTGTTTTGTTTTGGCTGATTTCAAAATTTTTTTTTCCTCTTTGATTTTCTGTAGTTTGCAAATGAAATAGCTAGGTGTTTTTCTGTTGGTTTTGACATTTATTCCACCTGGTTCTCTCCAAATTTCCTAAACCTGTGGTTTAGTATCTGACATCGATTTAGAAGAAATTCTCAGTAATGATTTCCAACACTTCTTCTTCTCTTTCTTCTCCTGGTATTCCTATTCCAGGTATGTTATGCCTTTTGTAGTTGTCCCACAGTTCTGTTATTTTAACTATTTTTTCACTTTGCTTTTCATTTTTAAAGGTTTCTACTTCAATACCATCAAGATCAGATGTTCTTTCCTCAGCTGTGTCCTGTTTATTTATAAGCCCAAAGGCATTCTTCATTTCTTTTAGGTGTTTTTGATCTCTAGGATTTTGGGGTTCTTAGAATTTCCATGTCTCTGCTTACATTGCCCATCTGTTTCTCTATGAAGTGTACTTTGTACATTACAGCCCTTAGCATATTTATCAGTTCTTTTAAATTCCTCTTCTGGTAATTCCAACATCCCTGCCACAATCAAGTCTTACTCTTGCCTTTTAGTAGGCCTTGCAAGTTTTTCTTGGTAACTGGGCATAATGCACTGGGCAAAAAGAACTGCTTCAAATAGGCCTTTAAAATATATGGTAGAAAGGGAAACATTTTATAATCCTATTATATTTCCATCTTTAAGTTTCAGAGCATGTGCCTCTAGGATGAACTTCATACGTGCTTCTCTGTAGACAGGATGACTAGGCTGAATTTGGGAATCTCCCTTCTTGCAGGTAAATTAGGCTCTGGTGGATTCTCCTGAAGGCAAACTTTAAGTGCAGAATGCTTTGTCATGTTTCAAAATAGTTCCATTGCCTCCCCCCGCCCCACCACTGACAGGGTTTTCCTCCTTATTTACTGTGAGAACCTGGTAGAGATCAGCAAGTAACACACACAAAAGTGTGGGGGCCCTCTGATGACTGGGTGCCCCCAGAATTATTAACTCTGAGTTGTCCACACTATACCTCCAACAAGTCATCAATTACAGCTGAGGTTTCTCTACCCAGGCAGCGGTTCCCAAGGATGTTGCAGCTCTAAGTTGTGATTCTCTTTACCTATCAGTCTATCTCATTTGGGAGGCATTTTGCCCTGTGACTTCTTCTCTATTGTCCAGTTTGTTTAGCTTTTTCCTTTTTGTTATCAAGTACCAGATTTCCAAGCTTGCTACATGCTGGACCAGAAACCTTAAGTCCTTATTCTTAATTGACATAAAATTCTTTTTACACAAAATTAACCACTTTCAACAGTTTGCTAGTATGTGACATTCACAATGTTGTACAACCATCACCCTTATCTAGTTCTAAAACTTTTTTTGGAGATAGGATCAAAACGTTTTACTGAGGGACTTCAGGGAAACGGCAGCGGACTAGGAGGACAATGAGCTCCAACACCCTCAGCCCAGTCAGAAATTCCCCAGTTCAGTCATCAGGAGCTCCAAATATGGTCATTATCTCAAAAGGAAACCATTCATTAAGCAGTCACTTCCTCCCCTCACCCAAACCCTAGCAGCCATTAATCTACTTTGTATGAATTTATCTGTATTTTCTGGATATTTCATATAAATGAAAAAATATCTGATGTTGTATGTCAGTCTTCTTTCACTTGGCATAATGTTTTTAAGGGTCATCATATTGTATCATGTAGCAGTACCACATTCCTTTTTAAGGATGAGTAATATTCCATCATATGGACATACCGCCCCTTGTTTATCCATGCATCCATTCATGTACTTCCTGTGCTTTTTTCCTGCTATCCAGCATAGAAATTCTTAAGTGTGCCCAGAGAGGCCAGGTCATCCTCACAAAGACCCTTCTTGGGCCCTGCCCTGAACTCCTGCAATTTCTCAACAGGCACTTTCTCTCAACAAAGAAAGACCATCTGTTGAAGCCCCTCCACATGAGGACACTCATCTTCCCCATAGCAGAGACAGAAAAATGTAGGACATTTGGATACTGATATTTGGGGGTTTGGTTGTTAGGTTTAAAAAAAAAAAAAAAAAGGAGATAAAAGTGACAAGAATCTTCTCTTGAGAACCAAGGAGAAAGGATAAAAAATTTTAAAAAAAGGAGGTTGCTGTGAATTGTACCATGGGCAGGAGTAAAGCTAGGTTTTATAGTATATGTTCTGGAGAATAAATATCCTTACAACAAATAATCACTCTTTAATTGTAATAATTAGGGTGATTCCATAAGTTCGAGAAAGCTCTTTTAAAAACTACCAAGAGAAACCTATTTCCTTTTACCACGTGATGTCTTCTTGCCCATTGTCATAAGCAGAATAATGCTCCCCACTCCCCTGTAAGATGCGCTAGTCCCTAGACCCTCTGGATCTCTTACGTTACACGGCAAAGGGACTTGGCCAATGTGCTTAAAATCAAGGATCTGGCAATAGAGAGATTACCCTAGATTGTCAAGGGGACCAATGTAAGCATAAGGGTCCTTTATAAGAGGTAGCCCAAAGATCAGAATTAGAAAAGGAGGTATAAAAACAAAAGCAGAGCTCAGAGTGATGCAAAGCCCCAGAGCCAAGGAATGTGGGCAGCCTTCAGAAAGCAGACAGATAAGGGGGCACTTAGGTGGCTCAGTCAGTTAATTGTCTGAGTCTTGATGTCATCTCAGGTCATGATTTTACCTTCTGTGGGACTGAGCCCCACAACAGGCTCTACGTTAATAGTGCAGAGCCTGCTTGGGCTTCCTTCTCTCCTCTCTCACTGCCCCTCCCCTAGCTTGCTCACACTCTGTCAAAATAAACTAAAAGAAAAAGAAAACAACAAAGAAAACATAACAGATTCTTCTCTAGAGCTTCTGGATAAAACATAGGCCTACTAATACCTTGGGTTTTAGCTCAGGAAGACCCATTTTGGACTTTTGACATCCACACAGTAAGGTAAGAAATTTGGTGGGTTTTCTTTTTTATTTTTTAATGTTTTATTTTAGAGAGAGAGATAGAGACAGAGTGGAGGAGGAGCCTAGAGAGAGGGAAATACAGAATCCAAAGCAGGCTCCAGGCTCTGAGCTGTCAGCAGTCTGACATGGAGCTCAAAACTCATCAACTGTGAGATCATGACCTGAGCCAAAGTCAGACACTCTACCAACTAAGCCACCCAGGCACCCCCAGAAGTTTGTTGTTTTAACCAAGTTTGTGATAATTTGTTTCAGAAACAATAGTAAATTAATATACCCATCTAAAATATCCAGCCATCTAATGATCAGTGCTCGAGATGTAGAAACACTGAGAAGTCAGTGTTCTCCATGGAGATGGTATTTGTGTCTTCAAGATAAAAATGTGGTGTCTGCATATGAAAAAAAGCCAACACACAGGAGGGAGAGAGAACACACAAGGAAACCTGGAATAAGAAGCAAAATTTAACCCTGAAGCTGTTACACTTGAATGAGGAAAAAATCTGAAGGATCATGAATTTTTCACCTCCGCCATAAAACATTTCACAGCACCTTCAAATCAGATGGGCCCTGGTGAAAGGTTTTAAAAAGCCAATAGCCCATGTGGTAAGGCTCAGAAAATGAACCTTCAATTCTCTTAATTTTCCAGTTAAATGAATCTGATTTTCTCCACAGAGTGGGAATTAAACCCCCCCCAAACCAAGAAAACCCCTTTTCCACATAACTGATAGAGTAAAGATAAAACTTGGCTAGGTAATGGTCTCAATCACTCTTGTTGCAAACCATCTGTCAAATTTTGTTTAACAAGTAGGGTAAATTCAAGAGAAGTAAGTAACAGTTTTCTGAAACCCTCACGTCCACACAGGTACACTTTAAATGAGCTATGCTTGACATGAAGTGTGTGTGCACGCACGTGCACCCACACACACTTTCTCAATTTCTTGGCAATGACTCCTGCTTAAATACACAACCATCAAGCACAGAGAAGGATGCAAATCATTCTTCCTCCTTCTCTACCCCCTCCCATTTTGCTCCTCTGGGAACTCAGACCCAAACCAGTTCTGCTCCTTACCAGCTGCCAGTTCCCAAGAACACTCACAACCCATAGTTCTCCTAAAACAAACAGCACATAAATCAACAACAAAAACTAACTTGACTTCAAACCAGCCCATTCCAACATTAATAGGGCCTTTGTTGTCAATAAACCTAGATTTGACTTCTCCTATTTTTACGTGTATTTTATTTATAAATTACTAATGCTTTTCCTGAAGCAAAATGGTCAAAGTAATAGTCTACGCTGAGCACACTCCATCAGCTTGAAAAGAATAAAAAAAGATACAGTTCAAATCAAGTAAAGGAGAGAGAACTATTAACTGAATATACAGGCACTTCTCATTTCTGCTTGATCTCCAGTACCTACGCTTTCTACCCCACGTACTCAGAGTGACCGAGTACCATGTGGACTTTATGCTCTAGTCAATCAAAGAGATGTAAAGTGGAAGTCGCAGCTCTGAGGAGCCATTCTGTCAAGCTGTGCCTATTCTTCAGAGGCGAGAGTATTGATGTATTTGTCCACACTGGTCGAAGTATAGAGGTGGGGATAGAGGTTTTATACTAAGTGAGAAACTACTCTAAACCAGATACATGACAGAACCCTTCGGCTCCTCAGGAATGCAAAGAACTTTCACAAGCAATAGTTTGGGGAGTAAGAGAATTTCCCCAACTTAAGACCAAGCTATAATATGGTGCTTGCCAGAGAGATCGAAGAGTGAGCTCTTCAGAGAGGAAAGCACAAGAGGAAGAAGCCAGGGTTTAACATGAAGTTGCACTTCCTTCTTTGCACAGAAACCAAAAAGGCCCAATTCTCTCCTGTAGAGAGCTCTGGATCTCATGGGTTTGGAAGGTGAAGTGCCTCCTATGAGGGAAACAGAGAAAAAGGATGACATTCAAGTTCCTCAAGAACTTGCAGATTCCTGGTTCAAATAGTTCAAAATATGGAATGCTTTTATACAACTCGGGATATAGTGAGAACCATTACAGGGACAGGCAATGCATCACGTTGGGACTGGCGACAATAGCCCTTAAAATGCCACAGCCTTCCCCAAGCTGGCCCCATTTGCAAACAGACACATAAGGTCCTGCCTTCCTTCACAGGTTCATGGCAAGTAAGAGCAGGAAGGCACCTGAGACACTGCCTTATCCAAATGCTCACTTAATTATCCCAACAGTGGCTCACAGTTCCACAATACATTAAGGGTAAAGTTAACAACCAGAATCCTGGGTTCCTTAAAAAATTTTTTAAAAAGGTTAACACTTATTTTTGAAAGAGTATGGGAGGGAGAGGGGCAGAGGGAGAGGGAGACACAGAATCCGAAGCAGGCTCCAGGATCTGAGCTGTCAGCACAGAGCCTAACATGGGACTTGAACTGACGAACCATAAGATCATGACCTGAACCAAAGTTTGACACTTAACTGTCTGAGTCACCCAGGCACTCCAGTCCTGTATTTTATTTTCAACCCAAAAATGTTGGGGTTCCTCTCAAGTCAATGTAACAGGCACAAGTGTGGATACAGTGGGAACAAGGAAGGAGAGGGCACTCTGCTACACTGTCAATTGCCCTTTCTTTTCCCTCCATGGATCCAGTTAGGAAATAAGCAGGTACAAACAGACCAGTGCCCTGGCCTGTTAGCCATTATGTGGTAACTTCAGAGGAGAATGATCTACTCTCCTCCCTCAGTCCTATCCTTCTGGGGCCTGGCTCAATTCCTCCCACCAACCTCTTTTCCATCTCTATGGCCAACATGTCCTCTTTCCACCTTGCTACAAAACCAGTCTCCTCCTTCCCCACAGGAATGGTCACATACCATCATCTATTCAGTTGACTAAGAGAGGAAACTCACACTTAGGAGGACAAGTCTGTAGTCACAGAGGGTTGCATCTTCAAGCTGGTGGTAGATTTACCCCATCTAAATCTCAGTCATCCTTCAGAATGCAGCTCAAATCCCACCCTTCCACAAGAAACCTCTCTCCTGCCTTCATGTGTTTTAGACCTCTTGGATCACCCCACCCTCTTCCAGTGCCCTAAAGTAATCGTAACAGCCAACATGTCAGGAACAAGTTTTAGCACAAGACTTTGTGAGATATAGGACCCCTTCTCAGGGAAGGACTAGCATCTATCTCTGTTTCTTCACCCCAGGCTCTCTCCTCCTCCCCTGAGCATGGAAAATCTCTATTATGCAAAATCAGCCAGTTCCTCTATCATCACACAGCTTTCCACATCTTCTTTCTTATTCTTGAACCTCAACTTTCGAAACTCAAAAGCCAGGATCAAAGTCTCTCTTCTGTTTTCTGCTGTGTCATCACTTAAAGAAAGTAAACATCAAATACTGAAGCTGACAGGAAGGACAAGGAGTGCAAAGAAATGTAGATTGAAAAAAACAAGCTCAGTGACAATCTCAGACTCATTATCCTGTCATACCAACATTTACTGAGCATCTCTTCAGTGTTGGGTACTTTGATGGACATTTTCATTTCTATTCTCTCATTTGAACTCAGAACAGTCCTGTCCCCATGTTACAGATGAATAAGTGGACCCAGATGGCCAACAACCTCCTCAGAGCCACCCAGTCCAAGTGCCCTCTGCCTTGGGCAGGTGTACAGGCCTCAAAGACTGGAACCATAAGCTCATTCACAAGCAGGGTAGTAAGGGAGAGTGTTTAAGAGTAAATTCGAACACCACCACCTACTAGAGTTGGATATCTAGGTGACCTCTCTGAATCTGTTTCCTCATCTGCCAAATAGTAATAACTGTTCATACCTACCAACTTACCTCCCTCCCCTAATGGATTGTCAGAGAACTAAATAACTATACAAGTAGTAAGAATTAGGTCTGGCTCAGAACAGACCCTTTATCAGTGGGAGCCGCCACCACCATCATCACCATCTCCCCAAGCCAGGACTGGGCACACAGGACAGGATACACTGCCCACAACAGCCACCACCACAAGTAGTACCCGATTCAGGAAGGAATTCCTCTTGGGTACAAACATGTGCAGCTGAGAAGGGTGCATCATTGGGGGGTGGGAGCTTAGCATCTTGTGCCTCTTCCCCTCAGCTTTGACAAGCCAGCCTCACTTTAGGACCCCAGGTTCTCTCTCCCCAACTCCCAATTTATGCATGCCTTCCTCTACTCTTCTCCCATAGTCAGGCATGCCTTAAGAACTGCACAGTGACCCCCTTCTGAGAAACGTCACCCTGTACTGCATTCCCAAATTAGACTACAAGCCCCATGAAGATGTGGATGGAATCAGGTCCATAAATATGATTTCCCAGCTACCTGAGACTGGAGATGGAACTTGTGGATGTGCATCCCGCCTCTGGACTTTCAGAGCCAGCACAAACGAAGTAACAATCCTCATAGTAGTATGTGACTCATGTCCTATTACTCATTGCTATTGATGTTGTTGGTCTAAGACACAAACACTCGTTGACAGGTAAAGTAATGCAAGGCTGAAGTGACAGTTTCTTATCGTTTCATTTTCATCTATGAAAAACCTATCCACTCTTTCTGGCCTGGTGAGCCAGAAGACAAAACAAAAGTTTAGGTTCTAGACAGCAGGAAGAGAAGGGACCAGGACCACACACACAGAAGAGAATGTAAGAAAGCAAGAATAGATTCTGGATGGTTTTAGGAAACTTTATGGTACAAAGCTCAATCCTTCCTCCATTCTCACCATGAAAATTCATAGGTTTCCAAAATTAAAGTGAGCTTAGTGGCCAGCAAATCCAGCCACCTTTTTAACAGAGAAAAGGAGTCCAGAAAAATGAAATGACTCACCCAGGGTCTCCTGACCCAAAGAGAAATGAGCATCCAGTGAAGAAAAATAATGCAGTGGAAAATATGGTCAATCTCAGATAAGGACACATGGACACCAGTCCCGGCTCCGTCACTGATCAGTCAAGACATGCTACCTCTCTGGGGCCCAGTCTCATCTGTAAAATGAGACCTGGCAGAAAAGCGCAGAAAAGCACAGCAAATCACGGTGTCAACAGGTATCAGAGACACCTTGCTGGCAGTAACATTCTGGGACCTTTGGATGTACAGTCTTACAGTCTGGGGTTCTTTCTAGACACAACCGTGTATGTAGTACTCCAAATAATACACACCCACAACTATACAAAAACACATCTATATTAAGGGAAAGCAAGAGAATTTAAGTCCCTTAAGAGCTTTGAGTTTAACATTCATTTTCTTTTTCTCCTTTCTCCTGGTAAACTTAAGTGTATTTAACGCGTGCGAGCACGCACGCGCGCGCGCGCACACACACACACACACACACACACACACACACACAAGTAAGTCCCAGTCTCTGGCCATTTGAGTTTCTGTTCCCAGGCAACACTGCTCCAAGGAAGAGGGAATGTCAGCCAGCAACGGTGGCCCATGAGGGCCAACAAAGAGGGGCCAAGCACTCCCACTGTCACCACCCTAAAACACCTGGTCGGGTCTGATTAATGAGATGAGGACCAGATGCTAAAAATGTCTGCTAAATTAAAAGAAAAAAGAAACAAAGAGAAAAGGAAAGGAAACCAGAAGCCTGCCTTTAATACAGTGCACTTTGTTATCTGTAATGTCTTTCAACCACAGATAACAGAATCAACCACATGGAATCTAAGATGCATGCCAGGTGAAAAAACATCATAAAGACATAATAAAAAGTTCCACCAGTGCCCATAAATTGCTGGGGGACTGTTGCAAGGGCAGAACCATAAATTCTTGATGTTTCCCAAATTAGAGGGTACCAACACGTATGCAGATATATTTGTGTGGGTAATTGAGGGCTAAAAAAATCTTACATTAAACACAGCTACCTCCTTCAAACACTGTTAGGGGAGCCTCCAACAGGCACACACATACAGCACACACTGTAGGAATTCAATTTGGAAACCATCATCTAAAGCACAGAGGCGAACAGGAAAGTCATATTGCTATAATGCTTAGATTATCAATCATCTTGACAGTTTATTGGCTTTATCACCACACATACCATTAAAATGATGTCTGGCCTAGACTGTCAGGAGCAAACATTAAACAGACCAGGATTAAAAAGCAGATCCCAAACAGCACTCCAGTCAAGTTTCCCTTCCACTCTGAAATTAGTTAGAGCTGACTAAGAAACTGGCGCTAGACTTTGAAGAAATATACAGCCCAAAAGGCTGCGAGTCAACTCAGACCTGAGGAGCTGATAGGTAGTGTCATGTTATGGCAAATCTGACTCTCCTGAGGTTGATTTATCACGCACTCTGTGCAACAGAATGATTGCTAATGGTGGAAGCGAGGAGGAGGAGGGGGAAGAAAACACCAGCACCGTAATTTGCCTCTTCTTGCAACCAAGGGCTTGCATCAAAAGGGCCAAGCCAGCTCCCTGAAGTGGGGTAGGAATGCTAATAAATTCACACTACTGAGCAAACATATTAACATTACCCCCACACAGGTTATTAAAGTAATTTTACAGATTCAGAAGAACCGAATAGGCAGCGGAAGAGACATTCATAATTCAAGAGCTCTCGACAGCGAAAGAGTTACGAACCCTATACGTTTTTAAAATGCTTCTGCATGTGTCACTTTGGCAAGGAAATCTCAACACAATTAAAACTATACTAGCACATCAATAGGGCTCAATTGAGAGCTGTGTACCTGCCTTTTACTAGGCCAGGGCTTTATAGATGCCTCAGGAAGAAAGGGGAAATGGGAAATTCACTGCTAATTAAAGGGAACCTTCTGTGCCTAAGGAAAAAATGGTGGCATTTCTAAAATATCTATAAAAGAAACACGTTTTCGAATCTCTGCCAAGGGTTTGGCTTTTTCACAGCCCCTAGAACTGTTCTGTGTTTGTTTGGAAGTTACAGAGCCATTCTGTTTGTGATTAATAGTTCGCTTTTCAGTACAAATAAGTCGTTAAAAAGGGTGGGGTGGGGTGCTGGAGAGAACGGATAGGGTAGGAACTGGCCCTGAAACAATGCAAGTAAGCAATTCATACCACGTTTTCAAACGTTTTTCACTCCCTTATTTACCCAAGTGGGGTCCATGCCCTCCCCACTCGGTGACTTCAACATGACCCTCTGAGTGAACACGCTCATTGGGACACTCTTGTGCCTTTCCCCCAAGTGGACTTAGGGATACCTAGGGGATTCCGTTAACTCATCATTCATTACAGGTTCTGGAAAAGGATGGGACAAAAGCAGCTACAGGGCATGAAGGAGCAGCCTCAGCAATGTTCCTGCTCTCACCGGGATATCTCTAACCCCACCGCAGGCTATGCTGCCATTTTGTGACACTCCAACCACCCTTCCTTTTCCAAGCAGTCAAGTCTTTGTTTTGTTGGTTATAGGTTGAAGGAGAATGGTAGAAATGTAACTTTGACCTGCGGGGCAGTGAGGTAATTCCCTGTACATCAGATGTCTCCGGAAGAAAAATAGGCAATGCCAGAACCTAAGGCTTGTATACCACTGAGCAAATCCTGAACTTTACACCTGAGCATCTGGGTTTGGGAAGCCAGAGAAGCCTCATCCCCATGCTCGAGCATGCGCACACCCAGTAACATCCCAGGTCTTTGTACAAGAGCCGGGAGAGAAGTAACGAGGGGGAAGGGCAGCCAGCATCCAAGCTCCTCACACCAGAAACTTCCTCTACCATCACTCTGGCTCAGATTTCTGAAGCACTTACACTATCAGTGAAGAGGAAACCTCCCACAACTGGCCCTCCACATATACCCCCAAACAGGAAATAGACAAAATTTCTACTTTCATACTCCAAGACATCAAGGCACCATGAGCTCCATGGGAAGGGAAGAGGTGTAGCAACCAGTCAATGAAATCACTCATAAAGGTCACTGGGGTACCTGCCAAAGGACCAACATGCTGCTGAGCTTTGTTAGGAACATATTAGACCCTGAGGGGTCTAGTCCATGTATCCACAGAACCTACAACCAACCCAGGTAGAGGGTACGACTGGCTTATCACCAAGATGATGGAGATTTTCTGCTCTTTCCACCAGCCCCTGAGCTCCTACAGTGCAGAGAATAGATCTCATTGATTTGGTGTAAAACCTACCAAGAATTAATGAAATCAGATATGAATGAGAAAATAAATGAGTTTTTAATCAAACAATAATATGTGCAAAGGCCGAACTGTTAGCTGGCTTGGAAACCCCAGCTTGGATGACAATTCAGGCCCTTCTTCCACCAAGTGGCTGAAAGAAATCAGTGAAGCAGCAGGATGCTGTATCAACTCATTCTCTTTCCTCTAAGTCCTCTTGGAACACTTTCTTCTTCCCCACCACACTTCACAATGATGATATCCATGCCATACCGAGTGCCAGGGTGTGGGGTCCCCAAGCCTGTCTACGATCACGGCAGTAAGGCAGGCTAACATTAGCGGGCAAGGGAGTATTACTAAGAAATGAGAAAACCGGGGTTGATCTTAGCCTCCCCTACTTCTGCTTTGTTGCCATCTATCCTAGAAATGGCTCTGAAAGATTCCCAAGTGTCGCCCCAACACCAAGTACACTGGGGTTTTCTTATAAAAAGTAAGACTTCAAGGAACCACTGCAAAAGTGGTAGGAGTAGAGAAGTTAGCTCCTCACATAGTACTCTTAATAAACACTTACTGAACTGAAATGAGACAGGTAATAGTGGTTTGAAAAGCTAAAGGAGGGGGGCATCTGGGTGGCTCAGTCAGTTAAGCCATCGACTCTTTATTTCAGCTCCCATCATGGTCTCACAGTTGTGGAGTTCGAGCTCCACATAGGGCTATGCATTAACAGGAGACTGCTTGGGATTCTCTCTCTCTCTCTGCCCCTCCTCACCCTCAAAAATCAACTTAAAAAAAAAAAAAGAAAAGCTAAATAATTCAGCATGGGAGTTAAGGAGAAAAGACAGGCCTTCAGCTTAAGAACTGTTGTCATTACACAATGAAGTAACAGGAACCATCATGTTAGAATTCACTTAAAAAAGCAGCTGGGTTGGGGTATCAGGGACAGCTTTATGGAGCTGATAAGAATTAGCAGGTCCTTGAAGCATGTGTACAGAGGGAGAAGGGCATTGCAGGTAGGAAGAATATGGCTGTTGGGGGGTGGGGGATTACAAGCAAGTATACTATGGTGGTAGACTAAGAGTACAAGGGAACTCAGATGGGATGAGGGACAGGCTGTAAAGACCCCAAGCAGAGCATGAAATGAACACCTAACACTGAACTCCTGATTTTCTCCTACCAACTGGTCTTCTGGTATTTTCTATTTCAGTGACTTCATCATTATGGTAGGAGTGGCTGGTTGTCCTCTGATATCTACAGCTATGTGTGGTCATGCAACTAAGTTATGGCCCATGAGCCCATAAGCAACTTCTAAGTGGTGACTCTCAAGTGAAAAGACACATTTGGACTGTGATAATAAAGACCATTCTATCTTGTTTAGCCACTTGGGAGTCTTGTTTAAACAACCAAAACTGTATCAAAACTATAACTACCATTATTCACCCAGTTTCAAAGCCAGGCATTCATAGATCAGGCTGGACTGTGTCCTCTCCCCCATCATCCACATAACCTCTCTTTCACCAAGTTCTTCTGATGTCAATTACTATCTACCAAATTTGACTTCTTTATTCCACCTTACCTCAACAGCCAAGTACATGATCTACCCACACATACCTTGACTTTCTCAAACCCATTATCACAGAAGGAATCTTTCTCCAGATATAAATCCAATCATGCCCCCTAATGAAAACTCCCAATGGTTTCCCATTGTTCTTAGTATAACAAAAATCTTTAGCACATACTATAAGGTTTAGCATAGTCTGATCCTAATCTGCCTCCTCTATTCCACACTCTACCTCCCAACCTTCTGTTGGTCCTAATAACTATCATGCTTTCTCCCCACACACAGGGCATTTGTAAATGCTGTTCCCATCATCTAGAAGGTCTCTTCCTCCCCTTCCTTATTTAGTTAAGTCTTACTAATCCTTCAGATCTTAACTCAAGAAACACTTGTTTAGGGAAGACTACCCTGACCTGTAAGCAGCATGCACCAATATTTATGCACTAATACATACATTTATACCCATGAGACTTTCTTCAAGTATCTCGCATGCCTTATTTTCTATTAATCCAACAAAATACAGAATGGATAGTACACCTATCTGATTAATGTCATTCCACTGTTCCCTACCCAAAACTATATGGTCAGTGAGGGTAGGAACCATCTCTATTGTTGCTCACCTCTCAATCTCTGGCACCTAGCATGTGGCATGGCACAGAGGCACTCAACAAATATTTAATACATGAATGAGCTCATACAAAAGTTAATGGATGGCTCTGGTACCTTCCATGCATTTTACTTCATTAATACTCCTTTTCCATCTGGTACCTGGGTAATTATATACACATGTTCCCAGATTGTTGACCTTTCCAAACAAAGCGAAGGCTCTTAGAACTAAGTACAGTACTGGGAAAATATCCTTATCCTGCCTTGTCTCCTTCTTTCAGGTTCTTCCTGGAAAAAGACAACCTTCTGTGGGAGAGTGGCTCCTTGGACACTCTATTCCCAGTGCAACTATTGTCCTATCAGTTAAAAAAAAAAAAAAACAGCATTGAGTACCACCGGTATTTAATGACTCATTAGACAGCCACCTTGATGCAAACCAGAAGATGGTCAATGCTCTAACAAACAGATGCTAAACCAAGGTAACAGAGGGTATTGAAAGGATTAAGGCTTCTATAAACCAAGAGTCAGGTTTATAACACTAGTATTTCATTAACTGAATGGGTAATAGGGCATACCAGATTCCTGAACAATTACAAAGCAGCACAATGGAATCACAGGGGCTATAGTAAGTTTCCCAAATGTCTGGGTCCACAGGCCTAATGTTATTCACATCCCAAAAATCACAGATTTTCTTTTAAATATGCACTACCATCACTACCACCCTGACCTATAAATACAACACTCTCCAGCAGGAGAAGCTCCAATTTTGCAACTGCACAATGAAGTGTTCTGGAAGAAGCCAGTGAAACCATCCTAAATGCCAGCTGGCTTCGCACTCAAATGCAAACTTGTTTTTAAAGGAGACAGGCACAATTGTGGTACCTGTAATAAAGAAAATGGGCTATAAACTGACAGTAGGTATCCTCACCTTCAAAACATGCATTCCCGAGAGAAAGCAGTTCCTCCCTGGCTTTTGTACTTTTACACGGTGACCATAAAAAAACATTTATGGGCTTGTGTACCATCTTGTCCTGCCACAGACATTTCCATGTTCAAGCCTCTCAGGTTAAACTCAAGAAAGGTAGCAAGTGATTCAGAGGAGTGCCGCCATGGGTCACAGGATGGTGTGGGCACAGAAGTATCACAAGAAAAAGACAGTTGCCTCTGCCTAGGCACTGCAGGACTGGAGAGAGATGAACAAGCACTAGTCACAACAAGAAGGGAAATGTATCCTTTGGAAGAAACACCATAAGTCAACTTAGGACCAAGCTTGCACCTGCCCACACGTCACTGATGCCAGAAGTTTATGATCCCCACTTCCTCCCAACAAAGCACCGTGGTTTCATGGGGGCTCTTACCCCATTTCTGAAGAGTGAACACACACACACACACACACACACACACACACAGAGTAACTACCCCATGAACTGAAGCCAGAGGTTAATGCTAAGAAAAAAACAATCTGATAAGCAAGAAGGCATATAACTGGTTCTCTGCACCAAGTAGGTCAATGATAATCACCTCCCAAACCACACCCACCAATGGGGAATGGGGAAATGGATCATCTTCAATAGTCAGTGCTACAGAAAAGAGGAGGCTACACCATTATTCTGGTTCTCGTCGTCCTGGGCATACTTCATTTCCCAGTCTCTTTTCAAGAAAATGGGGCCATAGAATTCATTCTTACTGGTGAAATGTGAAAAGAAAGGAGGTGCCCAACTCTGGGGCTGAGGCATTTAAGAGTTAGTCTGTCTTCTCCACATTTTATCTCCCCAACCACTTAAAGAACTAAGAAGGCTCCAACAACAGAGCAAAGGGAAAGTGGAGAAGAGAAATGGTCCCTAGGCCCCTGAATGGTGTCAGGAAACAACTCTCCTTCCCCAACTCCCTTCCTCTCATACACACACACTCTGCTTTAGACTGGAGAGCAGTAAACAGATTTGTATCATGTTAAGCCACTAAGACTTGGGGGCTTGTTTAATAGCAATTAGTCTTCTCTGGCTAACAGAATAATTCAAACTTCATTAGCATCTGGTTTGAGACCTATATTGGTTATGTTTATTTGTATAGCAGATCCACCCTCCTGATTATGCTGGGCTCTGGTTAATGTTAATACTTGGTTTGTGTTCTCTCAGCTGGATCATGGAGTCTGGGGTAAAAATTTTACCATGGAACATCTTCAACATGGAAAAGCTACCAGCAAATATTCATGAGCTGACCCCACCTCCCTGTCTGTAGACAGACCCACTCCCTCTCACTTTCAAGTTCCTTCTGGTCTCTCTTGAAATGGATAGGACACGCACATGGAGTCCACCACTTTTACAGACCTATTAGGTCACTTAGAGCTTTACCAATAAGAAAAAGAAAGATTTGAACACATATACACATATCAGGCAAATAAGAACATGTTTCACAAGGGGACAAATATGAATTCCCATCAATGGAACAAGAGGTCATCCACTCTTTTGTCTGAGACTGCAAATCGAAGATGCTTGTTTCAAAGAAAAGATGGTATACAGTTTACTCAGGATGCTTATCATAGGATTAGGAAAGGGTAAACTAGAAATGGACTTCTGCTCGAGTGCTAGGTAGAAAAGGCAAAGGGATTAAAAAAAATAAAGCACATCAGCACCCTGAAGGACCCCAGAAGCCATACTTTGGCTCGAAGCCCAGACGTGCATTCCTTAAAGAGAGGTCATGAAAGAATGGCACCCACAGTGGCAAAGACCATGTCTTGGGACAGATACAACCAACTAAGAGATGTGTCCAGACGACCAGCAGCAGGTAGCATGGTCTCATCCTGGAGTTGGGGAAACCAATTCCAACTATCAACTCAAATTGGTAAGTATTTAGTGATTATCTAATACCACTTGAAAACCTATGGGGAAAACAATTGGACTATTTCAGAGCTGAATGAACTCTTAGCAAGCATTTGTCACTTCTTAGCTGTGAATCCTTGCTTGACCTCTCAACCTCAGCGTCTTCATCTGAAGCTAATAGATGCAAAGCATTTAGCAAACGTGAGCCAACAATTTATTTCAGCTGTCACCAGAAGAGTAACCATCCTGAAGAGCTCAACTATGTATGACTACTGTGTTCCACGGAGCTAAGGAAGTCACTGAGGAGCCTGCATGACTCCCACAAAGGAAGATGGAGTGTCAATCAAGGGAGTCTCCAGCCCCCCACCTCACTCAGAAGCAGCTCAGTTTGGGGCTCTTCTACATACTTAAGTCCTATATAACCTATCATTTAACTAAAAGCACTTTCCTGCCTTTTGCTCGGCAGGAAAAAAAAAAAAAAGTTTAAGAAACACTAGATTAATCCTCTCACCTTTTTGGGTTTTTTGTTTTGTTTTGTTTTGTTTTTCCTCCCAACCATTGAGGAAACTGGAGGTTGGGCAACAGAAGTTAATGCTTATTTTCTGACTCCCAGTTATCTTTCCATTGCACCCGGCTGGACACTGGGGATGAACTAGTCTCTTCTCCCAGCCCAGTCTGCTGCTCTAGTGTGCAGATCTGGACCCTGACTAAAGGCCATCTCTGCAAACTCTGCTAATACAGGGAAGACAGAGGGGTTACCCATGGCCTCCTCCTTGTGGAGTACAAACATCCCCTCCCACCTCTAACCTATTATGAGCACCTCCCCATTGGCTGTGTTAGATGTGACTGTCTCCATGCCAAAGGCATTGCTCAGGCAAGCTCCAGACCCAAGTCATGGTACCAGGATAATGATAGTCATGACAGTAGTTTAATTATATTAGCAGTAAACCACCATTTGTCGAGAATTTACTTTTTGCCAGACATTATGCTAAGCACTTTACACCCAGTATTTCACGTAAACTTCAGGACAATTCTGAAACAAGGTGCTATTATCAACTCCATCTTACAGAGAAGGAGATGGAGGTCCACAGAGCAGAAACTGGGCCCACTCAGCCAGCTCTCAAGTAGGAAGCCAGAGTCTGATCCCAGGCAGTTTGGCTTCATTTCCCATCCTCCTCAGCAGTCCAGGCACTGTTTCCCAACCTCACACCGGCAATGAGAAACCAACACCATGGCCTGTCAAGGATAGCTGCATTTTAGAACAAGGTCAATACTTGGGAAGCTGGCAGATATGCAGGGTAGAAACTACACATCTCTGGCTGCAAAACCGAACTGTCAGTGCTTCTGATCCATCCTGAAGAACTGCCAGGGAGAGGAGACTTCGGGAAATGTCTAGATTTCACAGTCCAGGTTATTTCCATCACCTCCCTTTCTTCTAGCCTCCAGGTTCCCACTTCCCACATGGTTCCACTTCACACAGCACACAGTAGGCACTCAACTATGTCCTTCTACCTGGATGTTTTAGGAAGCAAACCCACAGCGCTTCCTGGGGTTCATCTTCCCCAAACCAACTCAATCCCCTCTCAGACTTCTGAAAGAATGCAGAGATCACACCCCTGCCACTGCTTTGCCAACTTACCCCACCGTCCCTCTCCCCATTTTAATTTCCCCCATTATGCCTGGATCAGTTTCCTCACCCTCTGCTAATTCCTCTCCCTCTCCAGTGTTTATACCCTTCAGATGTTTGCAGGCTATTATCATGTACCCACTTAGTCAAGCAGCACACATTAAGTTCTTTTCATCTTTCCTCATAAATCAATCCCTTAATCCCTCCAAACCCTTTAATCGTGCTAGCTGCTCCTCTCTGAACTCCGGCCAGTTTCCCCAAGTCTCTGATAATGTTGTGACACTAGGCTGGATGCAAGGCTCCAGCTGCTGACTCTCCAAGCTCTCTCAGTGTCAAGGAGCCCCATGCGTGCACGACGCTCCATCTGGGAGGATGGACACCTTGCCTTACTGCTCCCAGTGTCCTTCCTGCAGCCGCATCATGGTGAAGTGACTGCAGCTGTCCACAGAGATGCAGAGAGCCATCAAGTATTTTGTGCCATGCAGAACTTAAAGCGGGTTAAAAACCCTGCAGGAAGTTTTATATCCCCGTAAGACTTTCACTAGTTATTCCCATATACCCCCTAAGAATAGATAATGCCTCTGAGATCAAGAGGGATTTATAAGCCCAGGAAAAAGGCCATTTTGGAGCCCCAGGCCATAAGCAAATGAAAACCACAATGAGCTATCACTATACAGCAACCAGAGTGGCTATAATCACAAAGACTGACAATACCAAATGCTGGCAAGGATGTAGAACAACCACAACTCATAAACACTGTTGGTGGAAGTGAAAATGGAACAATGACTTCAGGAAAAGGTCTGGCAACTCCCTCTTTTAATATTAAACTTACACCTATCCTAAAACCCCAAAATTCCACTCCTGGACACTTAAGAAAAATTAAAATATACATACACAAAGGCTTATATGCAAATGTCCATAGCAGCTTACTGGCTAAAACCCAAAAACAGCTGTGCTGATTTTCAACAGAATGAACAAACTATAGTCTGTGCATACATTGGAAGACCACTCAACGAGAAGAAACTATGGATGTATACAACATGGGTCAATCTCAAACACACTGTACTAATGAAGGATTCACAGAAAACCTACTATAGGATTCCAACTATATCAAGTCTTAAAACTGTCACATTAAACTGTGGCAAAATGTCAGAAGAGTGATTACCTCTGGAAAAGAATCAGAAAAACTAAAAAGGGACATCAGGACACTTTCTCTGTAAAAGTTTTACATTTTGATAGAAGTTTGCATTACAAAGAGGCATGCCTTTATCACAACTCAGAAATGGTACACTTAGAGCTTGTCCATTTCTCAAAAGAAAGAAACTAATACTAAACTCTAGTAAATGATATGCTGCTGAGTGTTTAGGGTGAGGGGTATTGATATCTACAACTTACACTGAAATGCACCAAGAAGAAAGATGGACTGATGGATGGATAGATGGAGGGAGAATAAAGTGAATATAGTAAAATAGTAATGAAGAACCTGGATGCCACTTTGATGCCAGTTATATACACATTCACCATACAATTCTTTCAACTTCTCTGTACCATTGAATTATTTTTTCATCATTTTTTAAATGTTTTTTTAAAGATTTTTTTTATGTTTTTATTTATTTTTGAGAGCAAGAGAGACAAAACATGAGTGGCCGAGGGGCAGAGAGAGAGAGAGATGCACACAGAATCTGAAGCAGGCTCCAGGCTCTGAGCTGTCAGCACAGAGCCGGACGTGGGGCTCGAACTCACAGACCGTGAGATCATGACCTGAGTCGAAGTCGGACACTTAACCAACTGAGCCACCCAGGCGCCCCTAAATGTTTATTTTTGAGAGAAAGAACAGGAGTTGGGGAGGGACAGAGATAGAGGGAGACACGGAATCTGAAGCAGGCTCCAGGCTCTGAGCTGTCAGCACAGAGCCCAACCAGGGACTCGAACTCACAAACTGGGAGATCATGACTTGAGCCACACTCAGATGCTTAATCGACTGAGCCATCCAGGAACCCCTGGAATTTTTCATAATAAAAAGTTAGAGAGAAAAACAAACTTGATTCTTTGTCTTCTTACCTTCTTGTAGACTTTGGAATCATGAATGCTACAATGATGTGCAACAGAATATTTATCTTTCAGGCATTATCGCAACTACTGGCTTCACATTCTAGGTGTGGCCTCCTCACCATTCCCTTCTCTTCCCCATTTTAGTAACATATCTACAGTCATTAGAAAAAAAATCAATCCATCAGTAGTTCATCCGTGGATTCTTAATCCAGGATTCCCGAGGGGAGGCAGAAGAGAAACTCAAGAGTGAGTCCACAGATTAATTGCAATTTTATGAAAAACTCTATGCACATGTCTATGTGCATTTCTCTGAGAGAAGGATCCATAGTTGTCAGATGGTCATAGAGGTCTGAGAACCAGGAAGATACAAAGCACCACTAGAAGCCTTCTTCAACTGCACTCCCAACAGTGTGCTAATGGTAGGTTATACTTCCAGTTCAGAAATCATCGACTCTGATACACCTGTGTTTTTCATTATCAAAGTGCCTTTTCATTGTATGCTCATCTCATTAAAGGGAAAACGGGGCTGCTGGAAAGTAATCATGTCAGAGCCTATGGCCATGAACATCTTCAGCCACATATACTAAAATTAGGTTGTTCAATGTGATATATTCGATTGCTACATACACTGATTTTTTAAAAAGCTTTTGATCATAAAACTCATGGGGGCGCCTGGATGGCTCAGTCGGTTGAGCATCCAACTTCAGCTCAGGTCATGATCTCACTGCTAGTGAGTTTGAGCCCCGCATCGGGCTCTGTGCTGACAGCTCAGAGCCTGGAGCCTGCTTTGAATTCTGTGTCTCCCTCTCTCTCTGCCCTTCCCCAGCTCACTCACTCTCTCTCTCAAAAATAAGAAAATATTAAAAATTTAAAAAAAAAAACTAATGAACATTTACTAAGCACTTAGCAGAATGATTTGCATAAAAAAGTGAACTTTTACTGAGGACCCACTATGTGCCAGGCACTTCACATATGGTTCTAATTTCATTCTCTGTGGAGTTTAATCTCACTAGGCCTGTTTTGTATTTAACTAAAATTATCTCCCAAAAGCCACACAGCACGAGATTTTGAACCCAGATCTCCAAGGGCTCTAAAGTCAGGTCTCTTCAAAGCTTCTCGAACCAAGAACTTCAGGTACTACACCCATAGCTCCTAGAACTTGGTTAAATTGTCTGTATTTCAAATATTCTGTCCCATAGACTTTAAAGCTCTCAACATTATCCAGAAATACAAGCATTCCAGAACCTATTACCCAGACTGCCTTTTGTCTTCAGAGGTGGCCTAACTCATCATACTACATATCCCAATTTCTGGTCTGGTGAAGGACAAAGAATGGATGGGCTAGGGTCTAAGAAGGGACACAGCAATGTCATCTACAGCATCATCCCACCTCAAAGTACCTTTGTGCTCAGTGGAGGAAGCAGTCTTCCCAAGGATTTGGGGACTACCATAAGCATCGCCATCTGGGATTCCAACAGCTGAGGCCAAACAGAGCCAACTTACTCTGAGGCATCACCTTTATCTTCTCCTGGAAAAAATTTTTAAGTAATCTGCTCATGGGAAGGAGAATGTATGACACTGGACTGGACTTCCATATTCTGGGGATTTCTGTAGGATAGAAAGAACTTCATCCCACAAGCCGCAGGACTCTGGATCTCAAAGGGATTGCCTTCTGGCCCAGATGCCTACAGGTATGGAGAAGAATGCCAACTGTGAACCCAAGAAGGGCAAAAAGCTCACACACTTCCAGGAACCACTCTGGCAACTCTCTGGGTACCTTTCCTTCTGTAAGGCAGGTCTTGATGTTTCTGCTGAACAAAAATGTTAGGAGGAAAAATAAAAACTCGGCACTCAAGAAAAGGCTTCCTCCATCCCTGTTATCTTAATATCAATAAAAGCGGTTAAAACAATCCAAAGATATCTTGAAAAGGAAAAGAGGTAGTAAATGGCCAGTCTGGAGTATGTATGGAACTAGGGAGGGGCATTCCAACTACAGCAGAGAGGATGGTAAAGTGAGAGCACTTGGGGGAAGGATTGTGGGTAGAGACGGATGACTAAATTGACACATTGCATGGCAATATACAGTGGACTATCCCAATATCCAGTCTCCCTTCTCCTCAGGAACAAGACCTCAAGTTTTGGCAGGGCACAATGTCACCCAGTTTGAAGACTGCAGTTCTCTGCCTCCCTTGCAGCTGGTGTGGGCTTACATCTAGATTGCTGCATGAAACTTCTAAGAAGTTCTTAAGAGGAAAAGGGAATGCCCTTTGTCTCTCTTCCTGCTGCCAGCCTGGGATGTGGAAACAATGTCTGGACCATGTCCATCTTTAAATTTATTTATATTGAGAGAGAATCCCAAGGAGGCTCCAGGCTGTCAGCACAGAGCCTGATGCAGGGCTCAGTATCACCAACTGGGAGATCATGACCTGAGCCAAAATCGAGAGTTGGATGTTTAACCAACTGAGCCACCCAGGTACCCCTGGACTAGTTCCATCTTAAACCATGAGCTTCAGTCCAAGAAATCCTTTAGACAGCAAAGTGGAAAGACAGAAGGAGCCTGGATTCCTATTAATACCATGAAGCTACCATATCAGCCCTAGGTTGTCAGCCTTGATAACAGAGAAAAATAAACGTGAACCTTATGTAACATGCAGGTATCTATCCTATGCAACCTATGAACCTATTCATAACTGATACAGGTGGCTGGATAGATCTCTAAGAAGTTGTTTTTAACTACTGGTAGCCACAATACCACACCCGAATCACAGCTCTGGTCTCTAACTAGCCCCTACCACCCAGATGAGAAAGCGTTCATTATTAGAAGTAGCTCCAACACCTCTTCACTTGGCAAAGGCCACAAGTCAAAGACCATCCTTTTCAAACCACTGAATCAAATACATCATTTCAAGCAAAGTCACCTGTTCAGGGCATTGTACCTTATAGGACAGGGGAAGACACATGTGAGTTCATAATTAATTAGGTCTCAGAAGCCGCATCTCGCAGCAAGTCATCTCTAAAATGCTTACTTTCCCTTAAGAAAAATTTAAAAGGAAAGATGTAGGCTTTAAACATGTGAATTTCAAACGAGTCAGCCAGGCAGTCACAAGATTAGAAGATACCTAATGATGCCAAGGAGAACAAGAAACAGGAAATGGTTACTGGTCTTTCCAGGCTCTCTTCTCCCAGGTTAGGACTGTGCGACACTAAAATTTCTGAGAGGAGACCTGCACCCATAGGGATGTTTTACCACACATGTTATTCCAAGTCAAGTAAGAAGTTACCCAACAGCAGGGAAGCTGAGGCTAAAGTTCTAGGCCAGTTCTCGAGGACATGACTCCACCATCTCCACCGGGAGAACAGACTGAGTATTGTCCATTACATCTCCACCAGTGGGAGCTTCTAAAACAATCTAGAGGAGTGGCTTCAGACCATGCCCACCTTGGCTGTCTTGTCGGTCCAAGAATCCTGAGAGGACATGCCTCCAACCCACAAGGATGATTCTCAGGGGCTCCCTTGACTTCCCACCTGCCATCTCCCCATTCTGATTTCACAGGCTTAAAAACACACACCCACACCGCAACCTCAGAACTCCACAATCCTCAGTCCTCACTTCACTCCCCAGGCTTCTTCAGAGAGATCCCCAAAGGCCAGGATATCCGAGATTCTGGACAATAACGTTTTCTACTCACTTCCCAGCTGTGGAGGACTCCTTCTCCAAGGACATCCAAATGGGAAGGGAAAGCTATATTTTAGGATGTGAGGTTGGATTTTGGTGATAAAGTTTTAAATTGCTGTCCATTATTAACGTTAAACTCACAGCAGTCAGCCCTGAGATCTGCAATTAGAACAATTCATAAAAACAGCCCCTTTGTTAGTTGCTCTTGAAGAGCTTTTGAAATATAATTGCAACGTGGTGCAAAGTAAAATAAAAATTCAGATTTTCTTTTACCGAGGCCATGAACAATACTGTCCTTTTTACAGCAGCGGAAAGCCTCAAGACATCCGTTATAGTCCTTCAATGAGCTTTGTTCAATAAATGCTAAGCCTTGAAGCTTTTAAATGTATTAAAGTGATTATGATATCATCACTCCAAAGGCACTTCAATAGAACATTAAGACAGAAACAATTTTCTTCCACACAAACGGCGTAACAGTAACAAAAAGTTGATTAAATGCACATTGTATCAAAAATATTTTCAGTATTTATAGACATATGTAGATAACATTAACTGTAACCCACACCATGGACAGGGAAGAAAAGAGTAAATAATGAAAGCATTAGGGGAAGAGCAAATTTTAACAATAAATCTTCAAAACTTAAAAAAAACTGTAGTCTGACTGTGACTTTGCTTTTGGATTTACAGTCAAAGTCACACTACAGAACAGAGTCTCAAAATTAATCAGTACTAGAGGAGAACAAGTCCTCGTTTGCTTCTCTAATAAGCCCAAACATATTCCCCTCTCACACATGCCATACTTCCTTCAATGCCTCAATGTGACTGGTAGGAAATCTGAGTCCATTGATTTATAACATCACTCAACATACTTCAAGCAGGTGATGAATCTGCAATGGGGCAGATGCCTAATGTGTCCAACCAGGAGGTGTGGAGAAGGTAGGAAGGAGGCCAAGAGGTGGTTTCAGAGCAAAACAGCAAGATGTAAGATCCTCTTTGTTGCAGGCTCATTACAGAATGCTCTTAGCACAGATAAGGGGATTATGAATTCACATGTGAATTTATCCCCTATTAAACTTTCAGCAAAAGGGTCAGTTGGCTGGAATAGCAAAGCCGAGGCACCACAGTCACATGCCAAGGTAGAAACTACTTGTAGGCTTTCCTGACACATGAGTAAGAAGAAAAGGGAAGTTTCAACCCTTTGAGCAATGCAGATTAACATTTATGTCTCTGTGTTCAGTTCCATGTCCTGCTATTTTGCTCAGCTTTACCTTGAGAGTATGCTCCCAAGCCATTTAAAACTTGATATATCCTTTCTAATGGATGTACAACAGGGAGTTTGGTGGTTATTTTTTGTAGCAGTTATTTATATAGAAAGGATATCTATCATATGCTTGTCATATTTTGTTCAAATATTTACCATCAGTTGTTTTGGACTCCTAAGTTTATGGTGTGTTTTTAAAACAAGGAGAAGGAGTCTAACATCTTAAAAGTAAGGAGAAAAGCATTCTAAGGACCCAGGAGTTGGGAGGAGTCTGCCAGGAAGAACAAAACAAAACTCTCAAACCAGTTAAGACCAAATCCCTACATATGACCCAGTACATTTCAACTTGTCTTACCCCCTAGACCAAAGGAAGAGTGTGTTTCTCAGTAGAACACTCTATAAACAATGCAGACTCCACAAGAAAGGTGATGGACAAGGCCTTTTATTACCCAACTTGGGGACCTTGTGATTTTCTTCATGGGGAGAGTATCCTTGTCCATCACTTCAAGCACTGCTCTCTAGCCCTGGCAGCTTCTTAAACTAGCCCAGAGAAAGAAACACGTAACAAAAGGCCAAGAAAAATAGAAAATAAAGACCATACTGTGGGTGACAAGTTCCCCCACTCAAGCAACTAGCCAGTGCCGTGGGCCAGAATTGATTTTCTATACAACATCAGAAAGGATTACCTCTCCCCCACAATACTGCCCAGGGGGATGGAGTAGAAATCATAATTAATTCAAGCAAATTCAATTCTGAGAGTCCAAGTGACAAATACTTCCTTACAATATGTAGCACAGCCTCAAAACATCTCAGAAAACAGTTGGTGGGAGCAATAGTGACACACTCAATGCAGTAATGCACAAAGCTACACAATAAAATTCTCATGACCAAGTAAGAATTCTTCCAAGTCAGGAAAGAACATTCTTTTAAAAGAAATAAATTCTAACTTCAAAGAAAACGTATTTCCATTAATAATGTTGACTCTCCTTCCCTCCTGGTGATATGAGGTAGGGGGGAGTGGAGGTCAATTTAATTCCTCAACTATCTTGGTCCAGAAGGCCAACCAAAATATTCTGTGTTAGAGGGAAATGTATTACTGTGCTCCTGATGCAAGGAATCAGATGGGAGAGGTTGCTTCCATAGCCAATGTGACCTCGACCCCGAAGAATCTAAAATACCACGGCACTCAACTACAAATTAGCCACACCATCAGAGAATTAATGACACCCATAATTTCAAAACACATCATCAACACTTTCTTTTTGGTTTCAGAATTTTTTTCTTTGTTTTGTCTTTGGGGCTTCAGAGTTTATTCCATTGAGTGGTAGCGTTATACAAAAGAAAGAACACTGAATCAAGAGGCAGGCATCCCAACATCTAGTACTAACTCTAGCACTAACAGATCAGAGGCCTTGGGCCAATGAACACCTCTCTGGAGGCCCTGAGCCTCCTCTCTAAAACAAAATGACTTAAATGTTTCCATATGCTCTTTAAGTTGTAACCTTCTACAACTGTGGGATTATTTTCATCTTCCTAAAGAAATTCTACTTAGACTTTTTAAATGAGTTTCTATTCCTTGACCCCAACAGCTGGGCTAGAGTAGAAATGTTCTGGGTAATAAAGAGGACATTCTGGAATTCACAATCAGAGGGTAATCCCCAAAATAGAAAATCAGAAGTTCACTGTATGTATCATACATGCACATACACAAGCATGCATCTCCTTGGCCAAAACACTTCTCACTTCATCATTACAACCTATTATTTATTAAGCACCCATTAGGGGATGCTTCTATTTATTTAGCTAACTGTGATCAGAAAAGGTGAGAAAAGCATGGCTGATACATGTACAATCTCCAGCATCAAATGACTGATTCATATTCTGCCTCTTTGGGCAAACTTATAGTAACCTCTCTGATCCTGTTTCCTCATCTAGAAAATGGGAAAGATAATACCACCTTGCTGATAGGATTATTGTGAGACTCAAATAAGACCATCCATATAAAGCAGACACAGTAATTGCTATAATCACTATTTACCACTACTGCTTCTATTAATATCCCATTAGGTTGCTGTAAGAGTTTAATAAGAGCACATATGAAGTACTACGCACCAGTCCCTGGCACACAGTAAAAACAAATAAAGGTTGCCAGGATTCTTATTATACTCATCTACATAGTATTATTACATCATCAGATAAGCTTGTAGCATTTCTACTTAGCGCAGTACTTCTGGTTTTCCCCCCATGATCATTTTCCATGGTCTCGTTCTAGCCCTCAGACCCCCTCAGACACGAAACACAAACCCCCACCAAACCAACGCTTCTTGATGGTAACAAGGCTTGATGAGAGGACCAAAGTACAGACAGAGGACTTATGTTCCTCCTCTGAAAAGTGAGAAGGCTACAGCCAACTAGCTCACACATCCATCCAATCCTAGGTTTCTACAAACCTACCTGTCAATCATTCCCACGTGTGGGTGGCACCCACAGCCTAGCATCCTCTCTCATGGGAGTCTTAATGAGTAATGACCCCAAATAACCAACCTGAAATCCAAAGGAATAGCTTCCACATACAGCTGCAAGAACTTGTGGGAGGATCACCACCAAAATTGGGGTTAAATCCATTTTCTGAGCTTGGCCCGATTTTGTTCCTATGAAACAACAGATGGGTGCTATTGGACACGAGTTTCTGAACTACACCTTCATTTTCCACTTAGAACTATAGTCGGCAACACTCATTTTATTTTTGTCTTCTACCATTAAGATTACTTCTGGGGGTTTTTCCCCTAGAAGTCAAAAGAGATTAGCACAGAAAGTTCTAACCACGATGGGGTGACTGCTACAAATTAAGATGTCCCAACCACGTTCGAGGCAGTTCAATTAGCAGGTTCTTCTCTGCTCTTTATGAGCCACCTTAAGAAGTAAGCATGACTTGTTCATTCGGCTGTAACTTGTGGGATTTATCTTTCTGGGAAAGGTGCACAAGACCTCAGAAGACTCCTGTGAGATTCATAGGAGAACTGAGGTTAACACATGACCATGGTCACCGTTTGCCAATTTCTGCTGGTTTCTAGGAGGGTAAAGAAGACTGTATGTTAAGGGTTAAGGGGGCTCCAGGCCTTTAAGATGCAATCAATTACCCTGCTTCCAGGGAACAAGGCAGATGACAATTCAGCATCCCCCCTGGAAGCCCCTCGTTTCTGTAGACCCCCTGGCCCCCAGTTCTCCTGCTTCAAAAAGGGCACTACTCCTCACTTTGGCTTTTTAAATAGAAGCAGATCCTAGAAATACAGGGACAATGGCAAGACACTGGCCATCTCACGCCCACCACTTGCTTATTCAGTGCCTGGCAAGGGAGTCTCAAAACATAAATGGGCAAGAGAGAAGAAATGAAGATGACACCAATGCTAACTTTTTATTCCCCTTTTTAGTTACTTTATTAGAGTTTTCCGAACTCCTCTGCACAAAGGGAAAGGTAAGCTATAGAAAACTAAATGGCTTTGTCATCAAAAGCCTTCTCCACACTGGCACGTAAACACCTGTCAGTGCAAAAGACGCCTCTTTATCAAGTCTTCATGCCTACCAGGAGCCAAGCACACTCCAAGATTTCAGACTATTTTCTTCCAATGTTTTGAAGTCCTTTTCAGTTCACATGAAGGCTAACGATTTCAAAAAGATGGGGAAAGGAAAGAGTTCTTAAAGGAAAGAAAAAGGAAAAGATATTGTGCCATGATTATGAAGTCCTAAAAGCCTTTTAGCTGACAGCAAAGGCTTTGTTGAATAGCCCCTAAGAACCTCCACTGAAAGACACAGTACAGAAATAAAACATAGGAAGAACATCCACAGTTTAGCATCCCTGGCCTCCCAAATTCAGACAGCCCATTTTATAGCAGCAGTCAGGTTTCTGCCCCACAGCCCTTTGGAACACTTAAGGTCCAGTGTGGCAGCAGACTAAGGAGTTCAACCAACTCCTCTATCATGTTCTGCCAACAGAAAACTTAGTTTGTACCAAACTCAGCACAAACCTATGGTTAAAACCACCATTTCAAAAATAGCCAAAGTGCCCTAAACCCTCAGAGTGCCCCCACATCCCAAGTCGATCAGGTCACTAACAATGCTCTGTCCTCAGTTTCCACACTGAGTGATGAGTGCCATGCTGACCAAGTCTGCTTTTCCAAGCGCTTGCCCCAGTCAGCAGAGTTAGGACCATTCACAGGCACTTAGCACTTGGGCAGTTAGAGCACTCCCACTGGATAGCACTTGCTTACACAGAGTTGTGGTCAGAGATAAACCTATCTGTTCTAATTTCAGTAGCAAGTACACTTCTGTCATTCTGCCCTGACCAGTGGTAAGTGAACAGAGAGTAAGGGCTGAGAACAAGAAACCACAACCAAGATGCTATTAAATAAGTTCACACGTCTCCCACACATCCCAACATGAAAGCATGATTTCAATAGCACATGCAGTATTTGGCTTGGGTGTGTGAAATACCAGCTTTTGAGTGATGGAGCACTCACCCCTACTTCAGACATACCTTTTCTCTTAAACTATTACACTTGGAGAGCTTCAAGCTCCTGCTCCAGACCCATCCATCTAACAACAGAAAGCACCTCTCAAGCTCCTTTCTGACACAAGCCCATCATTCACCATTTGCTGGTATGCACAGTTTTTGCTGACAAAGCTCCATTACTAGAAAAAGCTCAGTAAGTAAAGCTGATTTGAAATAACTATATATTATATGGAGGCTGGATGAAGAAAACTGATTTGGAGTCTAGAAAATCATCATGTAAAAGAGGCTCTAGAAAGAACTGCTTAATTATTTAAATACCTTCACTTCCTACAGACTATACATCATTTGATTTATCATCAGTGTTCAATACTTGGTAATTTACTGGGGTCATCTGACAAAACAACTCCATATAGCAAGTACATATCAGACACTGTAATTCTTCAGTTGAAATGTCTATGTATCCCTGATTAATGTTCGAATACTAAGCTAATGCTATCAAACTGAGGTGTGTGCCAACTTCAGCTCTCCAGTGAAGATGCAAAGCTGAGAGCATGCCAATAGGGCAGCCTAAAGAGCAAATTATCCTGTGCTGTGCTCTGTTGTTGCAAGGTAGACTGATAACATGGCTGGGATGCCCCCAATAAAGATGCTTATCCAGGTCGGTTCAACAGCGATGGCTCGTCCCAGGTGACAAACTGCCTGATTCAACCGCTACAGTAAAGCAGAGGCCAAGATCTCAGGAGGAGGATATGTGCCTTCTCCCCAACATGCCAGACTCATCCCAAGCTCAGCTCTGTTCATGATGTGTCAAGCCCAAAAGGCACCATTACATACTTCCCACCTCCTACTTGCTCTTCAAGATCCAACTCCTGCATAGATCTTTGTTATTCAAGCTCAAAATGCTCTCTCCAGTCTTTCAACTTCTACTACTACCATCAGTGGTTTTTTTTGTTTGTTTTTGAAATCAAATTGTATCCTCAGTAAATTGAAGGTAGAATCTCCATCTTCTGGATATTCTCTGGAGTGCTTAACATACTAATAAATGAGAGCAGCTCTAAGTTTCAAGACATGCAAGTCAAACAGGTCAAAACTAATGAACTGGAGAAGCCAAATATCAATTCATAAGGAAACCCAATCGATAGATTCTCATTATGTAACTTGAAAACAGAGACATAACTTTTTGACGTGCCTATTTATAAAACTTGATCATATGTTAGGTCATAAAGAGGACTTAGAATTCCAAGAAACAGATATAGTACAGATCGAATGACCATATTCTGAATGTACATCACAAAATTTTTAAAACCTCCAATTTTTTATGACAAGAGAAAAATCAAAATCCCAAAACATCTACAGAATACAAATCTAAAACATTATGTATCAGGATCTATAGAAAAGGGGCACCTAGGTGGCTCAATTGGTTAAGTGTTGGACTTCAGCTCAGGTCATGATGTCATGGTTCTTGAGTTCAAGCCCCGTATCAGGCTCTGTGCTGAAAGCTTGGAGCCTGAGGCCTGCTTTGGATTCTGTGACTCTGTCTCTCTCTGACCTTCCCTGCTCATGCTCTCTCTCTCGCTCTTTCAAAAATAAATTTTAAAAAAAGACATTAAAAAAAAACCTACAGGACATAATTTAAAAAGTTCTCAGAAAAAAAATCCTAGCTTTAAGCAGCACAGCTCTAAAGAAAATGCTGAACTATGCAGCTCAAATACAAAGAATAAAATAAGGAAAACAGAAATACTGGTAGGTATAAAAACAGTCATAAGGGGCACCTGGGTGGCTCAGTCGGTTAAGTGTCCGACTTTGGCTCAGGTCATGATCTCACGGTGAGTGAGTTCGAGTGCCACATCTTGGGCTCTGTGCTGACATCTTGGAACCTGGAGGCTGCTTCAGATTCTGTGTCTCCCCTCTCTCTGCTCTTCCCCTGCTCATGCTGTGTCTCTCTCAAAAATAAAATAAAAACATTTTTAAAAATTTTTTAAGAAGTCATAAGAAAAATAGTGGCACTAATGTATCAACACAAGACTATTAAGTAATAAGCTACTAAACTTATAATTAAGGAAAAGAAAAGCTCAAGTGTATAGAGCTTAGGATTCTATGCCCCACAGGATGAAACAATCTGAAACAGTTCCTGGCAGGTTACCACCCCCAAAGCACTGCACTGATGGGAGACAGATACACATCCCCATCCTTTCCTATGACCACTCCTTCAAGACTTGGAGAAGTAAGTGTTTCACCTAATAACACAAACACAGAGTCAAGAGCGAAACCACCAAACAGAAGATAGAAGCGGGGGGGGGGGAGGGGGGGGGGACGGCAGTGCCACATAACCAAATGGAGATAAGGTAATTTACCAGAGGAATAATTAACCTGGTAAAGAATTCAAAGTAATGATATAAAGATGCTCACCAATCTCAAGAGAAGCATGGATAAACACAGATATCAGTCAAGAGGAACTCTTAAGAAATCAGCAAGATGGAATTTATAACAATGATTAATAAACCTCTAAGATGGGCATTACTTAATGTTAAAGGGGCCAATCCAACAAGGAGATAAATCATTTGTAATTATTTATTCACCTAAAATAGGATCCCCCAAATATATAAAGCAAATATAAACAGACCTAAAGGGTGAAAGCAACAGCAATACAGTAATAGAATGTCCTACTTACATAAATCTTCCAATCAATAAGGAAACAACCTTAAACACGTTAGATCAGATGAATTTTAACAAATACACAACATTCCATCCAAAAGAAAACATATTCTTTTCAAGTACACATAGAATATTCTCCAGGACACAGCATACGTCTGATCACAAATCAAATACATGAATTTAAGATTGATATCATATCAAGTATCTTTTCAGACTACAATGGTATGAAACTGTCAATCACAAAACAAAACCAAAAAAACACCATACCCCCCCCCACACACACACACACAAATCTGAGAAAATCACAACTATGTGGAGATTAAAAAAATGCTACTGAAAGCCAATGAAGAAATCAAAGGAGCAATCAAAGTACCTTGAGACAAATGAACACATCACATACCAAAGTCTATGGGATGCAGCAAAAGCAGTCCTAAGGAGATTCATACAAAACAGACCTACCTCAATGAACAAGCAACATCTCAAACATGTACTTTACATCCAAGAGGCCCAAAGCTCAAAGTTAGAAGGAAGGAAATAATAAATAGAGCAAAAATAAAAGACTAAAAATAGATACCAAACTAGATCAATGAACAAAGAGTTGGTTCTTTGAAAGATAAACAAAATTGATACACCTTTGCCTAGATGAAGAAAAAGAGAGGTTCTTTGTCAGAGGGTTCAAATATGCGATCAGAATGAAAGAGAGAACATTACAATGGTTACCAAAGAAACACTAGGAAGTCTAAGCAACTACTATGAATAATAAACAAATTGACAGCCTAGAAGAAATAGACAAATTCCTAGAAACACACAATGTTCTAAGACTGAATCAAGAAGAAATAGAAAATCTCAATAGCAGAGAAATTGAATTGGTAACCCAAAAACTTCCAAAAAAACAAAGTACAGGACCAAAGAGCTTCTCTGGTGAATTCTACGAAACATTCAAACAAGATTTAATACCTATCCTTCTCAAGTTCTTCCAAAAAAACTGAGGAGGATGGAATGCTTCCAAGTTCATTTTATGAGGCTAGCATTACCCTGATACCAAAACCAGACAAGGATACCACAAGAAAGGAAAATTACAGCCCAATATCCCTGATGAACATAAAAAGCCTTTAGCAAAATATTACCAAACTGAATTCGCTAATACATTAAAAAGATCATACACCATGATCAAGTGGTATTTATTCCAGGTATGCAAAGATTATTGATTTGCAAATCAATGGATACACATTAGCAAAAGGATAAAAATCATAATCATCTCAATAAATGCAGAAAAGTATTTGACAAAATTCAACATCCATTTATGATAAAACCTCAACAAAGCAGGTACAGAGGGAATGTACCTCAAAATCAAGACCGTAAGGACAAAACCACAGTCAACATCATACTCAACGGTGAAAAGCTGAAAGCTTTTCCTTGAAGATCAGGAATCAGACAAGAAAGCCAACTGCCACTACTTTTATTCAATACAGTATTGAAAGTCCCAGTCAGAGAAATTAGGCAAGAAAAAGAAATAAAAGGCATGGCAATTGTAAAGAATGTAAAATTGTCACTATATGTCACTATTTGTAAACAATTTAACTCAAAGGAGTCCACAAAAAAATACTTAGAACAAATTCCATAAAGTTGGATACAAAATTAATATATAGTCACTTTTTTTTTTACACTAACAAATTATGAGAAACAGAAACAATACCACTTATAATTGCATCCAAAACAAATTAAATTAAAAAAAAAAAAAGCAAAACTCTAGGAATACATTTAACCAAGAATATGAAAGCCCTCACTACGTGGCATTGATGAATAAAAGTGAAGAAGACAATAAATAGATATTCCATGCTTATGGATTGGGGCAATATTGTCCATACTATTGGGCATTAAGAGATCCATACTATCCAGAGTAATCGGAATCAATGCAATTCCTACCAAAATTCCAATGGCATTTTTCACACAAATCCAAGTTAGTTCTAAAATTTATATGGAACCATAAAAAAAAAATAGCCAAAACAATATTAAGAACAAAGCTGTAGGCACATGGCCCTTGATTTGTAACTATACTACAAAGCAACAGTAATCCTAAGAGTATGGCTATAGCATAAATACCAACACAGTGATCAATGGAACAGAATTGAGAGGCCAGAAATAAACCCATGCACGTATTGGCAATAAATTTATAACCAAAGAGCCAAGAACACACGGGGAGAAAAAGACAATCTCTTCAATAAATGGTGCCAGTAAAACTGGGCAGCCACACAAAATTATGAAACTCAACCACTACCTTGTATCATACACAAAAATTAACTCGAAATTGATTAACTATTTGAATGTAAGACCAGAAACTTTCAAATTCCTTGAACATAGGTAGTATGTTCCTTGACATTGCTTTTGCCATCTTTTTTGGATCTGATTCCAATGGCAATGGCAACAAAAGCAAAAACAAATGGGAGTACATTGGCCTAAAAAGCTTCTGCAAAGTGAATGAGACCCATTAACAAAATAAAAGGCAACCTAATAAATGGAAGAATGATATATTCAATAAGATGTTACTATCTAAACTGTGTAAAGAACTCATACAACTCGCTAACAAAAAAAAAAAAGAAAAAAGATTAAAATAATGGGCATGGAATCTGAACAGTCTTTCCAAAGTCATACAGATGGCCACCACATACATGAGTAGTATTCAACATCAATTATCAGGGAAATGCAAATCAAAACCACAATGAGATATCACCTCACACCTGTCAGAATGGCTATTATCAAAAAGACAAGAAATCACAAATGTTGGCAAGGATGTAAAGTGGGGGAAAAAACCCTCATGCACTGTTGAGGGAGATGTAAACTGGTACAGCCATTATGGAAAAGAGTATGGAGATTCCTCATAAAACTAAAGACGCAACTACCATATGATCCAACAATTCCATCTCTGGGTATTTATCAAAAGACAACACAAACACTAAATCAAAAAGGTATCTACACCTCTATGTTCATTACAGCATTATTTACAATAGCCAGCATATGGAAACAACCACAGTATCCATCATGGATTAATGGATAAAGAGGATATGGTACACATATACAATGGAATTCTACTCAACCATATAAAAGAATGAAATCTTTCTTCTGCATTTGCAACACAGGTGAACCCTAAGGATATTTTGCCAAATGAAATAAGTCAGACAGAGAAAGGCAAATACTGTATTTCACGAATATGTGGAGTCTAAAAAGCAAACCAAAACCAAACTCAGAGGCAGAGAACAAATTAGGGTTGCCAAAGGGGAGGGGAATTGAGGAGCGGGCAAAAATGGGAGTAAGGATCAAGAAGTAAAAACTTCTTGTCATAAAATAAGTCATAGGAATGTAATATACAACACAACTATAGTCAATATTGTACTGTGTATTATGTAACTATATGGTATCAAGGAAATTAAAGTTATTGGGGTGGGTGATCATTTCACAGTGTATACAAACATTGAAATCTTATTTTGCACGTGGAAAACCAATCATGTTACATGTCAAGTGTACCTCAGTAATAGAATATGAAGAACATAAACGTATATATAACCAGATACCAAATAAAAAGACACAAAAGCAGTACTTTTGCTCAACTTTAATACATTTGAAATCCTGGATCAAAAGGGTATTTTCTAGGGTAACATAAATCATCAAAACTAAGTCCAGAAAATATTGAAAACCTAGATAGACCAAGTACTACAGAAGATATGGATAAAGTTACCAGAGATAAAACTAACACATTCCAGGCCCCAAATGTTTCACAGATAAAATTTATCTATTCCTTCAAGAAATAGATAACTACAATGCTATCTGAACTATTTCTTCCACAACATAAAATTTTCTAAACTATTTTTATAAATAAGCATAACATTATATTACTCTACTCAGACTACTATCACAAGATACCACAGACTGGGGTTCTTTTATAACAAATTTATTTTCTCAGAGTTCTGGAGGCTCCAAGATCATGATCAAGGTACCATCAAGATTTCTGTTGGAGGCACTCTAGGTGGCTTGCAGACAGTGGCCTTTCTGTCATGTCCTCATGTAGTCTTTTCTCTGTGCAAACCCCTCCCTGACGTTTCCTTAAGGACTCGAGCCCTTGGGATTGAGGCTTCACCCTTAGGACCTCATTTAACTTTTCTTACCTCTCTAAAAGCCTTGTGCCAAATATAGTCACACTAGAATTTAGGGCTTCCATACATTAATTCTGGGGGTACACAATTCAGTCCACAGCCAATGGGATTAATAAGTGTCTCAGTATTACAGAGTCTACAATAGTCTGTCATACTAGCCCATAAAAAGGGGGTCAATAGCATGCCCACCTCCTCAGATCCTGGGAAAGCACTGATGTTAAAAAGCAAGCATCAGTTACTCATTAAAAAGAAAAAAGTAAAGTACCAAAATATCTCCAAGATGCTGATTTCAATTCCTTTGGATATATATCCGTGAGTGGAATTGTTGAACCAAACGGAAGGGAGTTTCTTGTTGTTGTTTTTGAGAGAGCAAAAGGGCGCCATAGTGGGGGAGGGGCAGAGAGAATCCCAAGCAACCTCTGCACTGCCCTGCCTGACATGGAGCTTGAACTCAGGAACCATGAGATCATGACCTGAGCCAAAGTCAAGAGTTGGTTGCCTAACTGACTGAGCCCAGGCTCCCGGGTCATATGGTAGTTCTAATTTTTCATCTTTTGAGGAACCTCCAAACCGTTTTCCACAGTGGCTGTAGCAACAGACATTCCTGCCTCAAGTGTACAAGGGTTCTCTTTTCTCCACATCCTCACCAACACTTGCTATCTTCTTTATTAAGAGCTATTTTTACATGTCTCAGGTACAGTAAAGTGCTTATAGTTAACACTGTACTATATACTTATGATTTACCCTCTTAGCAAAACTTTATGATAAGTGTTCTTATCACACACCCTAATATATACAAATAACATAAAAGAGGGTGGAAGGAAACTTTTGGAAGTGGTAATTATGTTTTTTAGTTTATTTTGAGAGAGAAAACACGCAAGTAGGGGACAGGCAGAGAGAGGAGGAGAGAGAGAAAATCCCAAGCAGGCTCCATTCTGTCAGCTCACGAACCAAGAGACCATGACATGAGCCAAAAATCAAGAGTTGGATGCTTAACCAACTGAGTCACCCAGGTGTCCCAGTGATAACTATGTTTATGGCATAGATTGTGGTGATGGACCCATGGGTATACTTAGCTCCAAACTAATCAAAGCTGTATGCATTAAATATGCACAGGTTTTTGTATGTCCATTCATACTTCAATAGTTTAAAAAGCAATAAAAGTATACTGCTTTAATTTTTTTAGCTTTCTTTTTGAGAGAGCTTGAGCAGGGGAGGAGCAGAGAGAGAAGGAGACACAGAATCCAAAGCAGGCTCCAGGCTCTGAGTTGTCAGCCCAGAGACCGACATGGGGGTTCAAATTCATTAACTATGAGATCATGACTTGAGCTGAAGTCAAATGCTCAGCCAACTAAGCCAGCCAGGTGCCCCAAAAGTACACTGCTTAAAGGAAATATTAAAAAAAAAAAACCCTCTCAGTACTAGCCAATGCAATTAGAGAAGGAAAAGCACCATTAAGCAGCAAAAATTTTTCCCATATGATACAACTGTATGCCAAAACCCAACAGAATTAACCAAATAAGTTTTAGAAAGGTGATCTTAATATAGTGGCTTATTATGAAGTCAACATTTAAAAACCAGTAGTTTCATTCTTTACTATTTCATTTTTCATTCCATTTCATCCAGTTAACTACAACTTACAAGCCCTTTTATTTTTGCAAAGCATTTCTCACAATCCTGTGAAGTAGGTATTAGTCAACCCTGTTTTACAGGTGCAGAAAACAAAGCTCAAGAAAGGTAAATCACTTTTCATGGTCACAGAGCTGGACAACAGCAATATCTGTCCTCTGATTCCAAGCCCTATATTCATTCCCTGGAACACGATGCTTCCCTTCCTCATCATCCCCCTCCCGATGCCCTAAGACAGAGTTATTAAATTGCCTGAGTGTTTTTCTCTACTCTACCAAAATTAACTCTTAAATCAACAGCAGATCCTAAAAGCCTAGATCTGTTTTTAAAGTAGAAATTATCTATGAAAATGAACATACTTGTTACTGGGGTAGAGTGATTAACGTTATACACAGCAACATAGATAAATAATTCTTAACTAGTTGGAATATATGATCAACATACTCATTTTCACTTTAAGATTGTAGCATTTTTCCCCACAATTCACACTATAACCTCAGCACAAACCAATGTTTTATCAAAATTTCTATTACAGGAAACACGTTTCTACAAACTGTCATTTTGTTTCAAGTCGGCAAAGTATCATAATTAAATGCAAAATGTATCCTAATACCTTTGGCACTGGGCCAATTTGGCCACATCCAGTAAATTCCTAAGGTTATCATGGAAGATAAAGTAGGTGTTCCAACTCAATTAGGTGGTGTCTTTATCACTTAACAAATGTGTCGCACACCCACCATGTGTCAAACATTACAGGGTGTTGTATAATACATACACAGTAACAGACCTGAAACTTGCCCTCACAGAACTTAGTATTTAGTTGGGAACACAGACATAAATAACAATACACACAATCACAACTGTAATTGCAATTTTATCAGCCATCTCTTACCAAGGTAATTCTGTCCAACAAACTAAAATTCATTTATTCTCCTACATCCACAAATCAGCTACAACTTGGCTGGACTCCAGGTTGCAGACTGCAGACAGGGCTCAGCTCCGCTCAAGTTCATCAAGAGACCAGTCTCAGAATGGAGAACAGCAGCGGCTCTAGAGGGGCAGACTCTAGAATGTGCAATACTTCCTAAGGTGTAGGCTCAGAACTGGCACACTTTGACTTCCACCAATGTATCTGGCCTGAGCAAGTCATGTAGCTGTACCCAACATCAGTGGGTCAGGGGAATACACTGAGAGCAGAACTGCAAAACCACATGGCAAAGGGCATGGGTATGGGTATGGGTATGGGTATGGGGGGGGCGGGGCAGAGAACTGGGAACATAACACAATCTGCCACAGCCATGAGAGAAAGACAAGTGGTGCTGTGAGAACACTCAACAGAGCTGACTGTGTGTGAGGAGGTCTAGGGAGACTTCCCTAATAGAGTGAAGCTCCAGGGTGCCTGGGCGGCTCAGTCGGTTAAGCATCCGACTTCAGCTCAGGTCATGATCTCACAGTTCGTGGGTTCAAGCTCTGCATCAGGCTCTGTGCTGACAGCTCAGAGCCTGAAGCCTGTTTCAGATTCTGTGTTTCCTTCTCTCTGCCTCTCCCCAACTCACACTCTGCCAGTTCTATACACCAACAATGAAGTAGTGGAAAGAGAAACAAAGAAGCTAACCCCATTCACAATTGCACCAAAAACCATGATACCTAGGAATAAACGTAACCAACTATGTAAAAGATCTCTAAGCTGAAAACTATAAAAAACTTATGAAGGAAATTGAGGAAGACACAAGGAAATGGAAAAACATCCCATGCTCATGGATCGAAAGAATAAATATTGTTAAAATGTCAATACTACCCAAAGCAATCTACACATTCAATGCAATCCCAAAATTGCACCAGCATTCTTCTCAAAGCTAGAGCAAACAATCCTAAAATCTGTATGGAACCACAAAAGACCCCGAATAGCCAAAGTAATACTGAGAATAAAACCAAGGCAGGAGGCATCACAATTCCAGACTTCAATCTCTACTACAAAGACTGTATGGTATTGGCACAAGAACAGACACATAGACCAATGGAATAGAATAGAAAACTCAAATGGACCCACAAGTATATGGCCAACTAATCTTTGACAAAGCAGGAAAGAGGATCCAATGGAAAAAAGACAGTCTAATTAGTAAACTGTGCTGGGAGAACTGGACAGCAACATGAAGAATGAACCTAGACCATTTCCTTACACCCCTCACAAAAATAAACTCTAAATGGATGAAGGATCTGAATATGAGACAGGAAGCCATCAAAATCCTAGAGGAGAAAGCAGGAAACAAACCTCTGACTTCAGCTGCAGCAATTTCTTACACAACACATGTCCAAAGGCAAGGGAATTAAAAGCAAAAATGAACTACTGGGGCCTCATCAAGATAAAAAGCTTCTGCACTGCAAAGGAAACAACCAACAAAACTAATAGGCAACCAATGGAATGGGAAAAGATAATTGCAAATGACGTATCAGATAAAGGGCTAGTGTCTAAAATCTATAAAGAACTTACCAAACTCCACACCTGAGAAACGAATAATCCAGTTAAGAAATGGGCGGAAGATATGAATAGACACTTCTCCAAAGACAACATCCAGAGGGCCAACAGACACATTAAACGATGCTCAATGTTTCATCATCAGGGAAATACAAATCAAAACCACACTGAGATACCACCTCACACCAGAGTGGCTAAAATGAACAAATCAGGAAACTATAGATGCTGGCGAGGATGTGGAGAAAAGGCACCCTCTTGCACTGTTGGTGGGAATGCAAACTGGTGTAGCCTCGCTGGAAAACGGTGTGGAGGTTCCTCAAAAAAATGAAAATAGAGCTACCCTATGACCCAACAATAGCACTGTTAGGAATCCACCCAAGAGACACAGGAGTGCTGATGCATAGGGGCGTGTGACCCCAATGTTCATAGCAGCACTTTCGACAACAGCCAAATCATGGAAAGAGACTAAGTGTCCATCAACTGATCAAAGGATAAAGAAGATGTGGTATTTATACACAAACAGAATACTACACGGCAATGAGAAAGAATGAAATCTGGCCATGTGTGGTAACATGGATGGAACTGGAGGGTATTATGCTGAGTGAAATAAATCAGGCAGAGAGACAGATATCTTAGGTTTCCACGCATAGGTGGACTTTGAGAGACTTAACAGAAAACCAGGGGGGAGGAGAAGAGAAGAAAGAAAAAAGCCACAGAGAGGGAGGGAGACAAAACATGAGACTCTTAAATACTAAGAACGAACCAAGGGTTGAGGTGGGTATGGGAGGGGGAGAGTGGGTGACGGGCACTGAGCAGGGCACAGGTTGGGATGAGCACTGGGTGTTCTTGTATGGAAACCAATCTGACAATAAAAATTTAAAAAAAAAAGTAAAAAAAAAAAACAAAGAGTGAAGCTCCAACTAAAATCTGAAAGACAAAAAAGTGAAAGGGGAGGTAAAAGACTTCACGCAAAGAATAGCATGTACGAAGTCCCAATGGCATGACCAGATCAAAGGATTTAAGGAAAACCTATGGCAGGGCAGGGGCAGAGAGAGAACATGTCCTCTCAGAGGACAGAGTCATCAGGAGACTCATGCTCCATGTGAAGCAACAGGGCTTCATCTCAACAGCATAAAGCCACTCAATGATGCTAAGCAAGGAAGTGGCATAATTAGATTTGCCTCTTTGCAAGATGACTGTGCAAAAGAGAGAAAATATTGGGGGGCGCAATCAAGAGTCTATAGCAGAAGTCCAGATGATCATGCCTTGAACTAGAACGGTTTTTGATGGAGAGAGTGGAAAGTGTTCAAGGGACATCATATGGACAGAAAAACCCACCATTCTATGTCATCGTTCCTGCCCAAGTCACTAACTACCTCCCTATGCTAAATCCCTTGGCTATTCTAAGACCTCATCCCCTTTTTCCTCTCTGCATTTTACCCCACTGACAGCTCTCCCTCCTCTTTCAATTATTCTCCTCCCTTTATTTCTGACCAACTAGGTATCTCCTGAATTTCCTCCACTACCTTCCTCATCCTTAGCTCTATCCTATCTGTCCTACCATCTCTTATTACTCTAAACTTCCCTCCCCCAACTCCAAACAAATTCATCCACTCCCATGTTCTCTAACTATTCCTCACTATTCCCTCACTCATCGTCCCACACTCCCCATAGCCTCTAACTCTTGCCCCAATTAAAATGTTAGCTTCATGGAGAGGGCGCCTGTGTGGCTCAGTCAGTTAAGCATCCGACTCAGATTTTGGCTCAGGTCAAGATCTCATGGTTCATGGGTTTGAGCCCCATATATGGCTCTGTGCTGTCAGTGTGAAGCCTGCTTGGAAATCTCTCTCTCTCTTTCTGCCCCTCCCTCGCTCATTCTCTCCCTCAACATAAACTTTAAAAAAAAACAAACGTTAGCTTCATGAAGGTAAGAATTCTTTATGTTGCAGGAACAATTAGGAGCTACAGTGAACCAGAAATAGTATTGCCTTAAGAGGTCCCTGAAGGCAAATGAAGCCAGGCAAGAAGCTGAGAGTCAAAGGCTCAGATAAAGTCAACCATATACAAAATTCAGGGGGTACACGGAGGATATATATGGTGGGGACCTGAGGTAGTGAGGTAGTGAAAATATTTGAACAAGAATAAAGTCAGTCATTGAGGCCAGACAGCTCCACATCTAACTCACCCATAACTAGTTACATAGTGATACCTTCCTTTTATGCAGAAATTCACACAGGTGGGACATAGTTTGTAAAATTACACCAATTCCCACTGAAATTCCTTGCACATTAATGAAGAAATAGTCTTTTGGACATTTTTACTCATTGTCACTTTGTTTCAAGGGGCCAGACAACATTTAAATAAAACCTGAGGGGTATGTTAAAGCCTTTTATAATGGATAGGATTTCATCGAAATCAGTCAACACCTTCCAAAGTTATTAAATGCCTTTTAAATGCAAAAGACTAAGTTCTTAAAACAGAAACCTTCCTTAATTCAGTCAATTAAATATGGTAATGTGCTAAGGGACAAAGCAAATCAACTCTAGAGCCAAACCCAAGCAAAATCAAGTATTAAAACTGAAGTTAAAGGATTGGAGATCGTCTGTTGACAGGCAAGAACGTAGCTTCAGTGGGTCTTCGATCTCTTGGTTGTTAACAGCAGACAATGCCACATCAGTCACCAAGTCTGAACAAAAGACCTTTTGCCTGAGGTTAGGTTTCTAAACCATCCACTCAGCACATTCAGATTCTTAAATATGATGTTCCCTTTGCTATTTTTCTCCACCTGACTCAGAGCAGGTTGTCATCTGGGGAAGGAGAAGCCTTCCCCAGGGTAAAGGCAGGAGCACTGAAGGGGTGACAGGCTTCGAGGAGACTACTCTCTTGTCCTTCAGCCCTTCAGAGCAATGATCTAACAATTGACAATCCATTCAATCCATTTCTTAAGTGGGGCATGGCTCAGAAACCAGAGTATGGGAAAACATGGAAAAACATGGCGACAGGGGGAAAGGAAGTGCCAGGGTAGGCCACCCCAGAGGCCACAGTGGTAGTGGCATTGACCCAGCTTACCTCTGCCTAAAAGGATAGGGATGTCTCCTCTGCAGCAGCTGAAAGGGGCCATCACGGATAAGCAATTAGAAAAGGAATAGTAATTACCACAGATATGACAAAGAAGGCTGCACAACAGGGAGTTCTGTCAAAGCCAATAATTCTTGCAAATATACAGCAGACTCTGGGTGACACCAGTCTTCCCCTCATGAATTATACAGGTGGCCACATATAGTACGTTTGGGTCACTGCTTAATCAGAAGGGACCATTCATGGCAGGGACGGCAAGACTCCAAGAGTTACACAGACCTTGTGTCCCTAAGAGGTAGAAGCAGAAATCCAGCCTTCAAGCCAGCAGCTGCATGTGGGGACTTGAAGTGGTAGGCCCCCCAGGAACATAAGGCAGCTGGGCAATTGTACAGAGAGTTAGGGAGAACTGCATGGAAAGAAGACATTCTGACTGTGAGCCTGGTATTTATAGCTGCTTGATGGGGTAAGTACTCTCCTAGGGGAGGAGTATTATGTTCTAAGTTGCATCCCTCAAAAACCAGATGTTGAAATCCTAACCACCACCAGTATCTCAGAATGGGATAGGATTTGAGATGGGTCTTTCAACAGATAATTAAGGTAAGAGGAGGTCATGAAAGTGGGTCCTGATCCTCCATGATCAGTGTCCTCAGAAGAGGAGATTAGACATGCACAGAGGGAAGACTATGTCAAGACCCAAAGAGATGGAGGTCTTCCACCAGAGAAGGAGACAAGGCCTCAGAAGAAACCAATTCCGCCAACACCTTGATCTTGGACTTCTAGCCTCCAGAACTGGGAGAAAATTTCTGTTGTTGAAGCTACTCAGTATATGGTGTTTTCTTAGAGTATCCCTAGCAAACTAATTCAAGGGGACAAAAAAATATAAAGACCAAAAACGGGGAAGACGCAACACACCGAGTCAGGGCATTTGGCCAAAGCTTAGGAACAGAGGAACTAAACTAGAAGAGTCTCCTGTAGACTAGGAGCCTGGCCTGGATTTCTAGCAGGGAACTCGAATCAGAGGACTCCTCTTAACAATTCCTGCTCTGTTGGCAGGGTTTGGAGAGAAGAGACGTGGCCAGGCAGAGCAACTAAAATACTTTAGCAATTCAAAGGGTCTGAAAACATGAACTTACACTTGAACCTGGGTTATCAGGAGGATGGCAATACCAGTAACTGAGATAAAAGAGACGAACAAATGTGGGGAGGAAACGATGAAATCCGCTTTGAATGGGCTGTGTTTGCACAGACTTAGGGGTGGGAAAGCAGGACAGAATCTACTCCCCCACCTCACCATGAGCTGACTGATACCACACCCCTAGCTGAGCCTGGGGCCACACATGTACAAACAAATCTCTTCCCATTTGGGGCCCCATGTTCACAAGCAGTGGTTTCTTTTTAAATTATCCTAACACATGACACCACAACCAACGAACTCAACCCTACCAGGATGCTCTTGAAACAGAAGCCCAATAAGTAGGAACAAGACTTGCATGACTCCACTTTAAATTCAGATCCTTAGTAGCTCCCGAAAAGGCACAGCATCCTACTTCAGTTCTGATGGGCCAGATTCAAGAATCTCCAGTAAAGCTGTCAGAACATCCTAATGTTTGCAAATTGTGAAAGTTCAAACAAGAGTCAGCCACATGGAGAAGAGGGGGGTGGGATCGGATATGGAGGGTGGCTCTTAGAATGTTGTGGTCTTGGACCACTTAAGAAAAACATAATCAAAAATCGCTTTCAACACCCACGCCTTCTTTCAGAAAGAGAAAAACATTAAAAAGCACTGCCTATTGGAAAAGAAAGTTGTATAAATCATTTTATTTCATGCTCCATCATTTACTCAGCACAGGCTTCGGTGACACCTCCTTGATTAGGTTTAATTTTAAGCCAGCAAGCACACCACATACCCTATTGTCAGAGAGAGTTCCATTTCTCTCCAAGCCTGATGGGCGACTATTGTAATGTAAAACCCTGGGATTTAAATAACACAAGCGGATTCTATTATGAGAAGAAAGGTTTATATTTTGGAGTCTTTTTCCTTCAAAGGAGCCCAGATACCAAACCATGAATTACCTGAAACAATGGGCTTCAATGATCAGCACGTCCCCATTTCTTTAGGAAAAAGACTACTTGCCTGAAGACCAGGACTCAGTGATCCAATTATCTCTCAAAAACAGTCCCAGACTCTGAAAATTAATACTGGTTAGGAAAAGCAGAGACGGGTGGAGACCTGGCTTACCCCTGAATGGCCCCTGACTCCTCTGCCATGATATCCTCACCCTAGTTCCAGCTCCAGGGTCTTCCCCTCCCCCCACGGCCCCAAGATTCCCAAGAGGGCTGGAGGCTCACAGTAGGATCACCTCCCCAGGAAACACAGGAAAGAAGCAACTAGGGCCACAGGGAGAAAACCTAAGATCTGTTGTCTCCAGGACCTTCCAATACCCTCAGATATGCAAACAAGAGCTGCCCACATTACCCTCCCATTAGGTTTCAGTCTCTCCAAGGACCCCAGTGACAACATGGGACTCTTACTGATGTCCCCCAAACACCACTTGTAGTCCCTCAAGAGACATTTTTGAACAGGACGATGTGCCAGGTGCTAGAGATCAAGACCTAGTTTCCACCCTGAATGAGCACAAGTCTCATGGTGGGCAGACAGCTCCATGAAAGAACAGCTGTCCTGCAGTGTGATCCACACCGCCAAGTGTTACGGCAGGACAGAAGACTGGAGCAATTTCCTTTAGGAGGGGACACTGGCATGCATCTTGAGGGTTCTGCCTCAAGTCACGTTTAACAAATGAACTGAGTACTACTGCACCATTCACCCCCATATATGCACAAGAGTCTTACAATCCAACTGATCAGACCCTCCCCACGAGACAGAACATAATATAAAATGAAATGGGATCACTATGAGGGGCCCTCTAGTAAGTTCTAAGGCAAACTGCCCTTGTGCCTCAGTCACCTGATGCCATTGGCCATAGTACCAGGTCTGTCCTCTACCCAAGCAAGGCTGGCTTAAAGAACAATAGCACTCGCTGCCTTAACTCCTTTATTTTAGGAGGCCTCACCCTGCCCCCATCCTGCTTTGATCACAAAAATCCTTGATTTCAAGAAGAATTCTTGGGTAACAAATCTTCTAACTATCCAGAGGAGATGGCAGGGGACTGAGAGGACCAGCATATGCAACTACACATTCTAAATTCTACTGCATGGAACTCAAGTGCAAAGAGATGTTCTCCAACCTACTTCATCTGAACGTTGCCCTAGACCTACTTAAGCTGAAATTCGGTGGGGGTAGAGTCCAATAATTTTCATTTCTAACCAACTCCAAAGTGATGCTGATTGTCCTGGGACACACGTTGAGATCCACTACTCGAGGGAGCAATTTTCTTGGTCACTGGTGGGAAGATCATGATGACATGATCACAAGATCATGTGTCAGCTGCTAACACCAACCAAGCAGTTACTAGAAGCCAGAAACTGCACCCAACAACTTACAAGCATCATCTCTTCTAATCCTCCCAACCAGCATTCCACGGATGAGGAATCTGAGCCACAAAATATTTAACAACTTACCTAATGTCCCAGCAGCCAAAAGCAGAGCTGAGATTTGAACCCAATCTCTCTGCAGGGGTACTAACAACTTCACCTCCCAATGCAGCCCACTGAACCACTGCCTCAAAATTCCAATACAAGACTGGCATGAAACTGTGAAATATCCTGACACCCTTGAAACCCAGCATTTCCAAACACTAGGATTGAGTAACACTTATCTCTTTGTAGAATGTCCATCTTTATTAGTCCTTCAGCTCTCCAGCACTTCCTCCTCCCATTGCATAGCACATATACCCCCACAGCCTGCCTCCCTAACTCCACAGAATGCTATGCTGGCTCTTGCAGAAAGGCTTCAGGTTGGCTCCACTTAGGGGCACACTCCTGGGGTGGCCTCCACTTTGGTGCACATCCCTGGTTTCTGCCCCCCACCTACACACCCCTGGGCTCACTCCCACTTTGGTGTGCACCCATAGTTAGGCCTCCATGCAGTATACACCTGTCATTGGGCTCCCGCTTTTGTTTACATCCAGTCTTCTGTCTCTAGCCAAGAATGAAGTAGCAACAAGAAGACAGACCTCCATAGCTTCCAAAGCTTTCCTAACAGACTGTTGGGAATGATAAAACATCTCTTTGCGTCCATCGATGGGAGAAGACATGGTACTCCATGAAGTGCTGCACAGCCCAAATCTCACGCTGAGTAATCCTGACCTGACACACAAAGCTAAGGGTGGCCAACAAGGCGGATCATGCCCTGTAAGCTCCCAAGCTCAGACCATTCAGCTTTCAGATCTGGCCACACCCACACTCCCACCCACTGTTAGGATCTCATCAAGAGGGGAACTGGGACAGAGACAAGGAACAGATGTGGGGCTTTGCTCTGGCTCAGGGCAGAAAGCAGCTTCAAGATGTTTTTCCCTCCTTTCCACCTCTTGTCAATTCCCAACCCTTGCCAAACTGCAGAGAGCACTGTTTGAAATTAGAAGCACACACCACATGCACAGCTGACTAAATTTTTCCCTCCTGATTCAGCAGTGCACAGGAGGAATTTTCACCCCCACAAAAGAAACCGTCCAACTCAACAAGCATTCAGTGAGCACCTACCATGTGTCTTGCACCGCACACTGATCACTAAGGGGCAAGTGAAACCGTCCCTGCCATTTTGGAGTCCTGCCAGTTACAGGATACTCATTTTCTCTTGCCCTGCCTGGGATAACTTTAATTCCTCCTCCCTGTGAAGTGGGGATAATAAACCCCGCCTCAAAAGGTTGTTATCAAGAGTAAAGAGGACAAGAGTAGAAGAGTTCTGGCAATATGAACTTGAGAACCCCTTGCCTCTTACACAATTTTGAGGACATAGGAGTCCATGTGAGAGCATAGAATTTGGTATCAAATTGGAAAGGGTAGGATTTCACGGAGTCTAGGGCAAAGAGAAATCAACTTTAGTAGAGGGACTGCCTGGAAACTCTAAATGTTGAGTTGAGGTCTCAAGACTAGACAGAGCTGGGTATAGAAGATTTGAGGAAGGCAGCGGCCAAGAGCATTCTGGGTAAAGACAATGGATCCAAGATTAGGAAATATGGTGGCCAAGGTGGAGAGAAAGGTCCAGCCTGGCAAGAAGGTTTTGACTCCCCCTGAGAAAGAGGGGAATATCGAAGAGGCCTAGCAAGGAAATTGAGCTTCGGTCAGAGCCAGAGGTTCAAGGACAAAACAAATTCTCCTTCCAGGGATCTTCACTGACAGAGAGCAACATGCTCCCCAAACAACCTGGAGACCCCCACAAGGCTCCACCTGTGCTAGCCCAATGGCTCCTTTTGGGGAATACTGGGGGGAGGGGGCAGGTTCAGTACTCTTCACTCAATTTTCAACAAAGAAATTAGAAATAAACATTCAATATTTCAGGGACTGGTTTACATTAGAGTAAATCAGCATGGGGAGAAAAATCATGTAGTCATTTAGGAAGATTATCATGAATACTATAGAAACACAGAAAAATGCTTCTGACATGTTAAGTGAAAAACAGCAGAACCCAAAATATTATGTGCACCATTGCCAAGAATATGGTGCAGTAGAGGGAACACAGGCACAGAAAGAACCAGTTGTGATGCTAACTGCAACTTAGTTGCTGGGAGACCATAGGCAGGTTTTACCTCCATTCCCTTCAAGATAAAGGGAAATACATAAAATGACTTTCCAGGGTAGCTAAGAATTTCCAAATGCCTGGCAGAGCACAAAGTTCAATTCCCCCACTTCCACAGTGCTTGCAGAATGAGCCATAGCTCTTTGGATGAAATCAAGTTTTTCAACAGAAAACATTAAAAATACAACAAAACAAAATAGTGAGCTTCCTAAAGACAGGGCGCCTAGGTCTTGCTGTGCCCCCAGACCTCAATAAAAGCAAGATGAAGGTAATGGGATGATGGGTAGTTTATAACTCCTCTATATAGTTGTTTTAGAAGGCAGTTAGGAAATGCCTATCTCCAGCCAATACCAAGAACATGACCAGGATCAGGCCATTTCTCCTCTGTGGAGCCAACCTTACCGCTCAAGGCACAGAGCCCAGGAGCAAGCACCTGTAGATTCACAACACAATCAACTTACACAAGAGATCAGCAGCATCTTTGCACCACGGATATGTGTTGAATCAGGGCTGGTCATTCAAGAGAGAAGGCTCAATGCTTCAAAGATCTCCCAAGACTAGACTGGATCCTTCTGGAGTATGGAAAAGCAAGGCAGGCGCTGACCCTAGCTGGCTAGCATTAAGGTCTGAAAACCACCTAACCATCACCAGGCAGTGACTAACACTTCCCCTGGGGAAATAGTCCCCAACCTCATGTACTCTGAACACCTAACTGTTCAAACGACAGTTAGGAGGGCTGCTCAGACAAAAGGCCCTACAGAGAAGGACCCACACCACAGAGAGGCTACCTCTGAGCTACGAAAGCCATTCCAGCACAGGGAAGGAGGAGCACCATTCACACAACTGCTGACCCAACCAACTACCTATTCCATACCCACCCCCACTGACATCTCTAACCCCTTAAATCTCACTTTCAAATGGCAGAAACTCCTTCAAAACCATTTCTGCCCTATTAGGTGTTGATCTTCCCTGAAATGTACATAGATGCAAGATAGTTAGAATCCATTCCATCAATGCAACAGGAGTATGAAAGGGTTGATCACATAGACTGTTTTTGATGGTGGCAGAGAAAAAGCAGGAAAGTTCTGGGGCCTTGAGAAAAAGGGATAACATGTCATCAAAGGGGAGAAGCATGAAGAACCAGGAATATAGGGCCAGTAAAAACAAGCCTTATTGGACTCCACCATGTTGTTGAGATCCAGGGTTGAGTACTGCCGAATGGTGAACCACAGCACCCAGCATGCAACCAAGAGGAGAGAACTCCCTGAAGACCAACACCAGGTTCTGAACCCTGTTTGAGGCTCAAAATGCAGTTATCATGAAAGGTAAGCCCCAATGCCAATCTCCAGGTTCTTCCTCTGACCAGGCTGGTGACAACCCACACCCCACCCCCCACAACTGTGCAGCATTGCTCTGCCAGTCCAAGAAAATCAAAACTCACTGCCTCCCCTCATCCCACGATTTCCTCCATCACCCGCCACTTGAACACACACAGATGTCGCACTCCCCAGAACACACACAAGCAACTACTTCAGTACCTGCACACCCACCTTAACAGGAACCTAAATGCAAGGCCAGAAAAAGGCTAAAAGGGAGGGAGATGGAAACAAGGCAGCATACTCTGGGATCAAGCCCTCTACACCCTTTATGGCAAGGCCTTAGAAACTGCCAAAGCCTTGGCTTGGGGGGTAGTTAAGGCAAATAACTGAAGGCATTTCAATTGATGGTGCTCCCCCAGTGACTCGCTGTTTCTTTACTGCAACATGCTCTCTATAAAAGCCGTTTTCCTCTCGCAGGATCTGCTTGGGCAACATGTGATGTCATCATAAATCATGTTTTTTTTTTCTTCCTTTAAAATGTCAGCAGATTTCTTAGAGTTTCTAAAAAGCCAAGAGAGCCAGCACCATCTCCCAATTTTGGCAGAGAAACCCATTTTCTTTCCCAAGACGTCTGTCTTCACTTTTTCCCCTTGCTCTCCCATAGGAGTCCTGCAGAGATAAAGCCTTGCAGAGTACAGAAAGTCACAGAAATCATTTATATAAAAAAAAAAAAAAAAGCCTTCCTTTCTACCCTTTCCAAATGCAGGCTCTTTCTCTCGCTCCCTTTTTTCCTCTCGTCCTATTTTGGTGCACTTCCAGAGGAAGTGAATGTATAGCGAGCACTTTTAAACAAGGTCTAATACAATCCATGCCTCCCAGACACGGATGCCATTAATCAGAACGAAGGCTTTGTGTGAGAGAGGCCACAGGCTGGATGGGCGCCATAGACCAATAAAGCAGACAGGCCCCTACCTACCCACCCCACCCCCTGATGGGGCTTGGCATTCATCCTTCCTTACCCTGCCCCCTCCCAAACCCCATGCCCACTTTTCCCCTAAGGACCTTCTGCAAAAACCTTCTACCATGGGAGAAAAAGTTTCCTTTCTTTCCAAGTTCACCAGATCAAAATGAAAGAAACATCCCCACTTTAACTGCAGAACCTCAAAAGCAAAGAGAACACCTAACCCAACTCTAAGCCACAGAATTCATAGGGCCATGGCAAAGGGGAGTCTTGCTTGCTGAGGTATGGGTCTTATCACACTGGGGGTCTACAGGCAAATCTACCTTCTGGAAGAAATCTTCCAGGAAGGACAGCCATAGCAGAAATCTATTACCTACAAGCAATGGTTACATAGTAATGAGATAGTGTTGGATTCCAAATGGTCCTTTATATCCTTAGGCCATAGCCAATCCTCTGTCTTACCCCTCTTCCCACACTAGAATTCAAACAACTGAAGACAACCAGAGCAAAGAAACTCATACAGGGGAAAGAAACACCTACCTGAAGCCTTTTGGGGTTATTGTGAATGTCCTTAAGCACCCTCCATAAAAGCAAAATCATCATGCCTGGTCTAAAATACCTGATATTCCATCATTTGTGCTGGATTCATTAGAATTAACCACTGGAAATATACAGATATCCCTTGGGGAGTTTTACTGCTATAAACTATTTGTACTTAGGTATAAGTACCTGTTGGTGCCTTAATAAGGAGGGAGGAGAAAAAAAAAAGGAGAACGGAGGCACCGAACAGCAATAAGGTATCAAAGCAGATGAAGAACTTGCAACCTTGATAGATGTCTTATGGCCAAGAGTTCCCACAATTTATCCCTACACAGGTGTCAGGTCTTCCAGGAACCCCTTATATTATATAGGGTTGGGACTGGCCACACCCTTTGTTTCTCCTCTCCTCTCATCCCAAGTTCCTCATCATCAATAAAGAAGGCAAAAGATAGGGAAATTTAGGAAGGAAAAGGAAGAAAGAAAAAACAAGATGCAGAGTGCTGAGGTCTTTGCCTTTTTCCCCCCTCATTTAGCTCAGGTGTCTAAGGAATGTCCTGACATGAACACTTAATACATTTGCTGAGTAAACTAGAGACTACCAGGATGTCAAATGCTGCCCTGGTCGAGAAACGGCAAGCAGGGAAGTCACCCACCAGGTTGGCTCCACCTGTTTCACCCCTCCCTGCTGCTGCTCATGGCTTTGGCCTGAGGGTCTTTCCTTGTCCACCCAAATGGTTCATCCTACTCCTTACCTTTTCAGAGTCAGCTCAGACTTGCTACCACTTCAGAAAACCTTCCTCACCACCCCCAGGATCAGCTAACTGCCACTCGTCCGCATCACCAGTACTCTCTGCCTGCCTTCCTCAGGATTTCATTACTTCATGGGATTGTAGTCTTCAGTCTCTACATCTGTCTCCTCTATGGGGATGTTAGCCCTTTCAGTTTTGTTTTTTGTTTGGTTTTTTTTTTTTTTTTTTTTGAGAGCAAGATCATGAGCAGGGGGAGGTTCAGAGAGAGACACAGAGGATCTGAAGCAGGCTCTGTGCTAATAGCAGAAAGCCTTATGTGGGACTCGAACTCCTAAACCATGAGATCATGACCTGAGTCAAAGTTGGACACTCAACCAGCAGAGCCATCCAGGTGCCCCAATACTCTTAGCATCTTTAATGCCTACCCTTCCACTGGCACATAGCAAACCAGTGAAAGAAAAAGCGACCCCCAATTAAACCTAATTAACTTTTGAGTTTGTGGGTGTGTGATTTTTTGTCCTCCACCCCCCCCCCTTTGCTTTCCATTTCAGAGCAGGTTTTTCCAAGAGATCTATGCAAGGTTTCCCAAATGCTGAAATAAGAGCAGAGAGAATTCAGGGACAGAGGAGATGGTCCAGAAGAGGAGAGGATCCGGGTCAAATATGAGAAGGGTTATTAATTCTGGGGTGTTCCCCTTCTGTGAAGGAACTTTCTGGAATCTGTCTATAAGGCTAAGCTATACCACCCAAGAAGGAAAATAAGGTGAAGAGGTAGGGCATAGCCTCACTTAGGGCAGTCCGAGGCCCCTCATCTTCAGGAGGGAAGTAACTTCAGACTTGATCAGTCCCTTATGCCTACACAGCTGGCCAAAGTAGTTTGGGGTGGCTTCAATGCATGAAAAGGAGATTGTCAATGAAGACATGTTAATGATTACATAACAGCTGAGGATTGAAGCAAAACCACCAGCTCCAACAGCATCTAAAAAAAGCATGGAGCTTTAGTGTCTCTCCTCCACCTCCATCAATCCAGCATGTGATGGTATGCTCCCTTGAGAAATGCACAGTCTTCAAAATTTTCTAAGTCTTGATTTTCATAAAATGACCCCTCAATTGCACAGAGCAATTGAACTTATCACGTCAAAGAAAAAAGTTTCCATCTCAGCTTTGCCCACAGACCCAAACAAGACCCCACCCCACCCCCTCAACTGCTGGTACCTTCACTGCAGACTCAGAACAAACTGAAGATGGGAGGGAATTAACAATCTCCCCCCAAATAAAGCCAAATACACAAGGCCACCGCCCTCCAAATCCTCTCCTGTCCAATGCCTTATTACTACCTTTTGCAATCTCACAGTCTCCCTTCTGGAAAGTTTCAAAGTCACCACCAACCAACCCTTTCCAATGCACAATGGCATTTAATAATTGCTCACGGTTCTCGCCTGGGAAGCCAGGCAAGCACCCACAATTCATTACACGTGTGACCTTTCGAGCCCTCAGCCCCCAAATGATTTTCACTCACTTTAATCTGACTCCGATTCAAAACAGATCTGCTGTCAGCAGCCTGAATTCTGTAGCCCCACGGATGGGCAGTGCCTACGGCTAATCTTTTAGTGCCTTAATCATAAAATGCAGCACTTCCCCAGCTGTTTTCACCCAAATAGCCAGAAAAGGGGTTGAGCAGGGTGTGAAAAATGAATTATGAACTCCAAAGTAGTATTTCATTAAGCAAGATTGGACGCTAAAACTTTAACTGTGCTCTCTGCAATTGAAAGGTCATTCATATTTTAAAAAAAAAAAATCCTCACTTAGAAAATTTTGAAGACTCTACACTTCACAGGGGAGCTCACCACCATGTACCAGGTTGACGGGGAAGGGAGGGGAGGAGACACGAGAGCAGCGGTCAGCATAACATGTTCAAGCCACGGCCACTTTGGATTTTTGCGATGTCATGCCGAGCACATTCAACAGGTCTACAAACGCACGGCATTACCCTAAATTTAGTGGGTGTTAATTGGAATCAGAGCTGCAGTCGTTACCACCGACATGTTTCTAAATACGACCCAGTAAATTTCTGTCTGTTTCAGATTCTCTGTGACAGCCAGCAGTGAAAACTCATGAGCAGGCACGTAAAAAGGTCTTGTGTATGCAGTCCTCGAGCACGCTCACCAAAGGATGTCTGTGTGTGGATCTGGCCTATGTCTGCACACACAGACGTGTGTATGGATAAACACAAGATAGACGCACATGCCTTGCCCGTTTTTAGAAGGCAAACAAGGCAGACATGTGCAAAGACACACATACTCTACTCGGGCAGCTTCCTTTTTTACTAATGCACCTCCAGCGAAAGCAAAATGAGCCTCTCTCAATGTGACAAAAACACTGTCGTTTATAATGAAAGGGGTTTATGGTGCCACTTACGAGCCTTTTTCAGATGGGCTGTTTTCCTTCCTTTCTCTCTGGCTTGCCTCACTCCCTTCAGGTGTAAGCCTTGTTTCAATTTTAAAAAAACACAATTAAAATCTCCTCCAGAACGGAGCATTTAAGGTCAGCCAGGAAAAGGTCTGCAACACATAGAATTTGAAAGGAAGGAGGAAGGGGCCTAGGGGAAGGAGAGAAAAGTCTGGGAAGAGAACCATCAGCTTTCATGAGGTCTCTCAGAAAGATACCACTTTCATTGTTCTAATTACTCAGTTATTAGTTTATGTGAAAAGAGGTGGCTTTGTGTCGAGTCATGATTCTAGGTGAAATGAAGAAAAAGGCGAGTGTCTGGCCTTGAGGCTCCACATATTTTGCCCGACCTTGATCCTCTGATGATTATCTGAGGACTTGTCCAGATCCCAGAAGTATTTTAACTTTGCCGGGGGTCTATTCTAACGGAACACAAATACAACAGTCAGCATCTACGGCAGTGGGCCAGGAGGAACCTTGGAGGCAAATATGTTTACCAAAGACAAATGACACCAAAGGACTATGTTTTGGCCCCAGCAGATCCTCATGCAGATTCCCCCTCCTCCGCCCCCACATATGCCCCATCAATCTGATTATTCAAATGAGTATCAGCTAAGGAGCCCTTGTGTTCCACTTAGCACTCTCTCCACACCTCTCTCACACCTCCCCCCCACCCCTCTCTCTCTCTCTCTCTCTCTCTCTCACACACACACACTTTCCATAGTTTCGTACGTGCCTATCCCTAAACATACAGCTAACACATGTGTCAATATATCACATACACACTGTACACGAGGCTTGCTGTGTGCCTATTCCCAAACATGCCACTGAGTTACCCGAAAACAAGTTCTGCCAACACACAAGATTCAGTACATGCTCTTCCTCAACTACACAATAAGCGCACGTGCACAGTCCACACACATACATCATCCAATGCCAATCCCTTCAGAGAAGGCAGGGTATCTTGGACTAGGAGACAAACCTGTCCCCTAGTCACTTAAAGCTATAAAAAATTTTTTTTTTAAATTGGTGCATCCAAGCCTCTTTTGAAGGGTCTAGAAACATTTGTACAATAGAAAAATAACTTTTTGATGTGGAAATCCATCCACCCCAGCCCCCGAAGACTTCTCTCTTCTTTAACCACAAACACAGTCTTCTAGGAGCCCATCAGATGGTCTGTGGGAAAAGGACTTGAACTCCTTGATATTCAAGTTGGGTCTGCACAGCAGCAGGTCAGCATCACCTGGGAAGCTATTAGAAATGCAGAGGCTAAGGCCCAAACCCAGACAGACCTACTAAAAATCAGATACTGCATTTTGACAAGACTCTCAGGGGATTTGTGCACACACAGTCCACCCTCCTCTATCAAAGTCATTCTCAGCTGAGATCACCCTGTCCTCATCAGCCCATGCCCAAGCTAAAGAGAGAGCAGGGGCATTCCTCCACCACCAGACCTTCCGCCTCCTCATCCGGGCCTCCCCTCTCTTACCAGCAGTAACTTGAGTTTACAGCACAGCCTCAGGTGTCCCGACTTGCCTGCATCTCTAAACCCACCAGGAGCTCAGTGATACTAACAGTTTTCTCCCCACTAATTGTCTCATCACTCCACAACTGCTGCTTTTTATTTCATTATGCTTCTCATCAGTCTCAGATAGGAATATAACCGAAAAAGAAATTGGAGGGGAACAATTTCAATATTTCAAAACACATGCAAATCAACACCCAGAATCCTACCTGGAGTGTTTTTATTGAGACAATTCTGTGCTTGTCTGAGAGATGACCTTATAATAAATAAATCCCTATCTTGCAAAGGTAGATCTTCTCCCCGCCTTATAAAGCTAATTATACCAGAACATAACATTTTCCTAAATGCCTGATAACCTCATCCTCTTACTCAGGAAATATTATTTTTAAATAGGTGTGATAGATACAAACTGAAACACTCGGATTTCAATTCCAGCCCCAATTCCCGGATCCCCTCTCTGAGTAATTTAAGGACTTCCTCCAGATAGTTTTTCATATTCTTTTAACTGACATTTTATCTTTATACAGTATCTCACAGAATGAGCACACACTAAGACAATGACAGCCAAGAAGGCCTGTCATTTCTCATTCCGACAAAGACAGATGTCTTACACTGGCTTATGCCAATAATAGATCCAACAAAAAACAAAAGAGACTACACCTGCCGCTGATGTAAAGGCACCAATTCACATTTGTGACACTCATTTGTCAATTAACAGATTTCTTCCATTGTTGACACACGAGACTTAAAAGATGTGGGCTCGAATGTGATGAATTAAAAAAGACAGATGAGTAAGCTATGAGCTGCAAAGTAATGCTATAATGTGCTTTAGATATGAATATCAACTGACACCCCTGACAGGCCATACAAGGTTTTATTTCATTTTGCACCGTATCCAGGCTTCATACTTTGTCTTCTTTGTTCGCTTTTCATCAAGCTCCTAACATCTCATTCTGACAGCCAGAGACATTTAAGGCACTTTCGTTTCAAATGCAAGTTAGCGTACTTGATTTGTCATTAAAATGCAAAACGATTGCCGATGCAGGTAAATGTAGGTACGCTTAAAAGGTTGGATCTGCAAAGGAGAAGCTCAAAGTGGTTTGAGTTCCTCTCCTTACCCCCTTTCACAAGCAAGGCAACATCCGCGGGGCGGGGACCAAGTCCTGCCCTGAGGGAGCCTCTGGAGCTCTGTGGTTCCCAGGAGTGGCCAGGAACGACCCACCAACTTAGGGGAGCCTGGGTGAGTGAAGTGTACCTTTCCCCTCCCCAAGATGTTGAGCCGATCTGAAGTTTATATTAGAACCAGCATTCAGCCGGCGGAGAAGCAGCACAGACAGGATAAGATCAAGACATTCAAAATGATTCTTGCCATCAAGTCCCCATTCAAAGCTCCATCCAACACCTCCTCCACCACTGAGAGGGAAGGAGAAAACTCCACACTCTAGACCCTCCTGTAGAAGATGAAGAATGGTTAGATAGGGACTTCAGGGGAAGACCTTGTTTTAGTGACTTTTAATTCAGTAATTTCACTCTTTGGGAAATTATCTTAAGGAAACAGTAACAACAGTGAAACCATAATTTATAGGCAAGGATGTTCATCACAGTGTTCTTAACACCTTAAAGTGGAAAACAGTATTTAAATCTATGTCAATAAGAGATGGCTTAATTATCAAGCATCCATGGGAAAAAAAATCTTATGGGATCAAAGACGGCATTATCCAAGAAAACTGAACCACATGATAGAACATTAACAGGAAAAAAAAGTGGATACAAGACTGTATATACAGCCTGTACACAATTTTGTAAGAAGTTATAGTCTAAGTAGAATAGTGTTTATTGTTCAGCACTAAGATCATGGTTTTGTTTCTATTTTTCATGTTTTTAAAAACTTGTATAAAACAAGTATCTATTATTTTCTAACTCGAATAAAAAAAGCGAACCTTGAAAAACTCATTTTAAAAAGTAAACATTTCTTTGGCCCAATTTCCTGTTCCCTAGCACCACCTTAACCATGTGTACTTTCTAGGCTTCCATTTCCTTTGTTGGAAAAAAAAAAAAAAAAAAGTATTAAATCGGTGTTTTTCAAACTGTTCCATAGAACCCCAGGGTATTTCAAAGGGTGTTTGAGATTCTTCAAGTGACTAATTTGAATTTAACATTTAAATTACTTTAGCCATTTTTTAAAACTGTCGTTTAAGTGCAGTATGCACTCTCAAACATGTTAGGTACCCAATTTCAACACACTAGAGAGCAATGGCCTATTATGCTACCAGATTAACTCGTTTTGTGCAGATTTCAAAGTTTCTTTCTAAAGTGGTCTAAAGAATATCCTGGTATTTCCAAGATGAACTTTAAGAGGGGGAGGGGAAATCTCACCATTTGCAACTATTTAACTGAGTGAGTTAGCATTTAGGTATTGCACAAAGCCAAATCCGAGCATAATCTAAACACCAGGACTCAGAAAACTGCACTTGGTCTCCAACCTGACTATCAATAAGCCAGCATTCATCTCAACAGCTTCATTGCCTTTGCTGACTCACTTCAAAAAAATATGGCCACACTTATCCCATAATGGTCTTTCTATATAAAATTGTTTGACAAGGACTGCCACTAGAAAAATCACTTTGAAAAGCCACTGCCCTGGGGTGCCTGGCGGGCTCAGTCGGCAGAGCATGTCACTCTTGATCTCAGAGTTGTGAGTTCGAGCCCTACACTGGGTATAGGGAGTACTTAAAAAAATAGGGGCGCCTGGGTGGCTCAGTCGGTTAAGCGGCCGACTTCGGCTCAGGTCATGATCTCACAGTCTGTGAGTTCGAGCCCCGCGTCGGGCTCTGTGCTGACAGCTCAGAGCCTGGAGCCTGCTTCTTTAGATTCTGTGTCTCCCTCTTTCTCTGCCCTTCCCCTGCTCATACTCTGTCTCTATGTCTCTCAAAAATAAATAAATGTTAAAAAAAATTAAAAAAAAAAAATAATAAACCACTCGATTAAACCAACCTACTTCTAAGGTTCCTTCTAACCGTGTGTCAATCTATGAAGAAGAGGGTGGAGGTATCACGATGAGGAGTAGAGCTTTAGGAGAACGAGAGTCTGGGTTAGTCCTGGATTTCAACATGTACTAGGTGATACTGGGCACAGTACCTCTCAATCTAAGTCTCAATTTCTTCATCTGTAAAAAGGGAACAAAAATCCTCCGAGTTGGAAGGGTTCGAGGAGAGAGACCTACAGAACTGTTACTCGATGTTACATCGTTACCACTACTTGGTATATGCAGGAGGAGTGGATGCCTCAGAATGGCACCAATAGTTCACAGATGCAACAGATGAAAGAGCTTTCATAAAGTCCATAGAAATTTCTTCACTAATAAAATCCAGAGAAGTGTCATTCTAGATTATCTGGCCCATGTTTATTTCCTCACCTTTTCGATCATCTGATCAGTTTGTACTCCACAAGTACATTTTTCCTTCAATGGTAAATCAATTTCAGATATCCACATTCTACCTCCCTACACACTGCTTCAATGTAATTTTTACAATTATCTTCAGAGAAGAGGCTCTAACAAGCCCTTTTTTTAAAAAGCTAACACAGACCCTGTTAGTTACAACAGAACACCATTCAAGTCAGTGTAGATCTGCAATTACAGAAAATCCAACTTGTGGGGAGGGGAGAAAAATAGCTGTTGACAGTATCACATGCTTCTTGCAAGGAAACCCTGTAGGACTATGATCTCCCTTTTGATTTCAACACAAGTCACAAGCAATGAATGCCACGTGACCCCTAAGTAATCCTAAAGGTAACTCTGCTCAAAAACTAAAGAATCAGAAAGGAAGTAAACTCTAATAGGTGTTCTTTCAGTACATCATCTATGGGAACTAAACTCTTACGTTTAGTATTTCATTTGATCTGCATAACCTCTAAAGAAAAGGCCACTATCCCCATTTGGAAAATAACACAGATTAGAGGACTTGCTCACTGTCTCAGAGCTAATTTGTGATAGGGTAAAGACTAACAGTCAAATATCCTGTCTCAGGAGCTCATTGGTCTTCCACCAGATCAGACATCAGCCAGGACTCCTGACTTTGTGGCCTCCAACGGTGACTGAGCTTCAAACAAGAGTTTAGTTCCTCATTTACAAGACCAAATACATACAATGACAATAATGCATTTTATGTTAACTAGACCTACTGGGATAATCATTTTGCAATCTATACATGAAGTCATTCTGTTGTACACTGTGGCCTAGTGTTCTGTCAATTACATCTCAAACTGGAAAAATAATAATACTTCCAGTTATATGGTGCTTAGCAATTGACAAATCATTTGCATTCAAATAACCTACCTCTTGTGCGACCCAGAGACCTCCTCAAAAATATTCTTTGCCTATAATCAGTAAACAGACTCATACCTCCTCAACAGCTGTCCTGACACACAACAGTAGCAGTGGGACTCCCACACCCCTGAGGTGGATGTAGAAACTGTAGTGAGGCCCCACCCCATCCAAGAGGCCTCTTACTTGACCAGGAGAGAATTGCCTGGATTTTTGATGTTCACCTTCCTGAAGGAACAGAACAACAGAAGTTAATGCAGCCTCATTTTCTACAGACTTCTAGAACACTAATATTTGATGTAAACATTCACTGTTTATGTTTTTGTTGTTGTTTTTATCTCCCCTGAAAAATGAGGAGGGCAAACGGAAGTTTGGAAAGAATACACAACAGCAACAGCCTTGGAGTGGGGGGGGGGGCAGTGATTGCTCCCTTTTCATGGGCCTGAAAGACACAATTTCCTCTTCTCTACCATTTAGTTACCAACCTACACCAGTTTACCATATAAAGAGGACAACAATGAATTAGGATTGGGGAAACACATAGAATACAGTAAGGTATAGGAAGGAGTTAAGCAAATACGTTTTGAGGATGGAGTCTTGGCTCCTCACTGACCAGGTAAGCTGCATACCCTTGGCAAATTCCCCTCCCCCTCCATATGCTTTTCTGTCTTCAAACTCTGATGAACACCTAGCTTGCTATAAAGACTTAAGAAAACCAGGGGAGATGGAGGATGAATTGTAGTTGCCATTACTGCTACCTCTTTTAAAGAAAGTTGAACATGCTTTTAAACATCCATTTTGGCAAGTAAGAAATTCCCAGATTAGATAACATCTTCCAATAGAGGGGCACTTACCATGTGCATAACTCAGCCCAGGTGCTCCTAAAAAAAGCTGCTATCCCATCCTGGAGAAGTTTACATTCCAATGGGAGGCAGAGCTATTGCAAAGGCCCCAGGGCATTCATAGAACCAGTAAAGCACCAGTTGGAGAAGGGATGCACCCCTAAGTGCCAGCCCTGCAGAAACACTGTGGCATGGAACAACAATAAAAAATGTAATTTCTCAAAGAGGAAATTTCCGGTTTTTGGTTCCTCCCCTTCTGAATAAGCCCAGGGCCAGCATACAGGGCCTTGCTGGGTGCTAAGTGGCACAGCATGCTCCTAGCAGGAGTCATGAAGAACTGCATTAACTGTGACCCTTCTAACAGCATAATTGCCAAGTATGTGTGTCAGGGCCAGCACTCAGGCCCTGCTTAGCCTGGGAACGGGCTGCCCTCCACCAGCTGTAGCTGGCCTGTCTTCAGCACATGCCTATCTCTTCAGTGTGAAGGTCTGAAGGGGAGAACCCATACCTCTCACAAGTCCTTACTTGATAGGGCTCCCCCAAAGCCTCTGGTCTGGCCAGTTTCCCTTCCCATTGAGCACTCATGTCTCAGAACCACCCCCATTCTACACGAGGATTATGTCTCTGCACATATGGGAGGCGACTGTGTCTGTATGCATTGGAGGGAGCTTGCCATCCTCTCCAATTTCTCTCAACTCTCACCAACTTCTCAGGGCACAGAGACCAGAGTCCCACCATCTCTACTCAGGATGAGCCTGGTTCCAACATGCTGCTGACACTGTGTGAGCTATTTACCCTGCCCAGAAATCAAGCCGGTGTGGCAAACTCTGTTCTTCAAGGTATGGCCCAATTCCCAATCTTTTTCTTCAGTTTTCTTTGAAGAAGTCCTCCCTCCTGAAACTTCCTTGAACATGAGAGTCAATAGCACGCTTTTGGCACTAAACTGAAGGGAGTTGTCCTGTGGCTATCTAGGGAGATCTTTACTGAGACCCACCCCAGGGCCCACCTGCATCAAGTCACTGTTGTGACCCACTGTGGCTCCCCACAGCAGCTAACTCAAAGAGAACAAGCTTACCAGACAGTAAAGAGTAACTATTCTTCCAAATAGAACTACTAAGTTCTCAAAGTCCTCTGGTTAGATTTGACAGGGGTCCAGAATAGTTCTAAAAACTTAACCTGTATTAGCCTTATCTCCTCATTGAGCAGGTGAGCTTTTTAGGGGAAACAGCACACCTGTCAGTTCCAGGTGCTCAGCAACTCCGCATGCCCTGAATATTTACCTATCTATAACAAACAGGAAGAGACCTACAAACAAGCCCTCTAACTCTTGAGGACAACTCTGAACAGCTTTGGGGGAACCATGCTGTTCTGAGCAGTCCCCACCTCCACTTAGCTGAATGATTATCTATGGTCATGGCTGTTAATGGTCAAAACCTTTAAAAGACCTTGAAGACCACTTTCCCCCAAGTGACGCATCCCTGGAGGGACCCAGTTATACATGGCAGCTAAGGAAAAAAAAAAAAAAAAAACATTTTAACCTTGCTGGCATCCTCCAAAACCTATCACCCCAGGCTGACTTCCACTCACCAGCTAAAGAGGAAGAAAAACCTTTGACTATATGGTTAATTTTACCCCTACACTCATTCTTCTAGGGCTTCTTGTCACAGGCTTGAACAAATGCAGTACTCCTCAGAGGCAAAACACTTAAAAAATGGCCTTGGGAGTCATTATCGGTTGGAGTATTCCTACCAGAGCCCCCACTTCCAAGAACAGAATTCAAAGTATTTGTTTGTTACATCTAATTCCAACTGCAAAGATCATTAGCTTTCTGTGGTGTTCATCTGACTTAGGCATTTGGAAAGAATTCCTAAGGGCCTACCAAGACAGACCCACAACTCAACTGTCAGGACAGAGAGAGACCGTCCACCCTCCCAGTTTCATCCTCAGGGTCCTAATCACCCACTGCTCTTAGGTGTGAATGCTGATGCCCTCCGAGGGGACAGAGAATTCATTCTGAAAAATTCCTGAAATAAACATCCCACCAGCCAATTCCAATTCAAAGACTGACATGCAAGTGAGCAAATGCCCACTCATCCAGGTTCTCAGAAAGTGGACCAACAGCAAAAGCTCTTAACTCCATCCCTTACTTTCTGCTCTACCAAGCCCAAAGCACATTTTAGTGAGTTCAATCCACAGTTGAGTTTGTCCGCTGCCAAACAAAGAAAAATCACTAGAATTTCTAAGAAACAGAGCACCTCCAAATACACATACTTAAACATCTAGAAGGGTCTAGGTCTCAGTGAAACAACATAGACTCTTGGGGCAATGGTGCCTTTGCAAACAGCATTTAATTTGAAAAGAATACGTCTAAGTTATCCCCCATCCTATTATTTCTTTGGTAGTACAGAAACAAAATAAAACTAGCTCCAATTAGGGCAACTTTTATTTTACAATATTAAAAATGAAAAGAGGCTTCCTTTGCCATCATCCTAGGTTCTCCCCCACTCACATCTGCTCCACATCTGAGCACCATTCGGAAAATAAACAGCATAAAAACCAGCAGCTGACTGGAGACTACAGTGACAAAACTACTACAGATACCACATTCTGACAGTGGTCAACAGCAAGAGTGCTTCTCTTCACACATCCTGTAGCTGTCTCTCCCCTCTCACTGCCTCTTCCAGGAACTTAAAGCAGAACGCCCTTACCAAAAGTATACAATATAGAGAATTTGTGGGGGGTTTGGTTTTTTTGGTTTTTTTTGTTTTTTTTGTTTTTTTTTTTTGTAAAAGAAGCTATGCCTATGAATTGTTCGGGATCTCTGTGACCCCTATCAAACTCAAGCTAGAGTTCCAGGTACCATCCCCTCCCCTCTCCTACAATGAAAGTCTTTTCCCCTCAGATCCACACATTTTTAGCACAATAACTTGAGTCTTCATCAGAAAGGCCATTCATTATGCCTGCAAGCTTTTTAAGTGATTCCCTGCATATAAATATTTTCACATCAGAATTTCGTTTCCAAATAAAGTACACATGAAGAATGACCACACTAAGCAGTGTCCAAGGACCTCCTGTTGTTGCAAAATACAGACAGCATTTTAATGGCTCTGAAAAACCGCATTCCACTTGCGGTCCTGCACCGTCTACATGTAAGTACAACTGCGGCCTCGATCGCCCTTCACATCAGACTAGAAATGTAGCCAGTAGAGTCTTCAGAAAGAAAAACTAAACACAAGTCTTAGAAACTAATTGTTCTTTGTTAAACTGCTAAATTTTCAGGGGAATAACCTAGCAGGATTGGGAAGTTTGAGAAAGGATGCCAGATACTTGAACAGTCATGTCCTGAAAGTACTAAATTTTAACCTTGGGTAACACCAGGGGAAGATTTTAAGCACTCCAACCTTAAGGCTCTGGTCAGTTGCTCCCATCCCATGTCAAGAGGCAAAAAAATCCTGTTTCTCAAAGTTGTGGAAAAAAAAACAGGCTGTGATGGTGACCCCGAGTCTCCAAACATACACACGTTCTCCCCGAGTGGCTTCAACAGCAGTCACACTGAAAGAGGTGAACAAAGAACAGGGACACACCATAAACATCATTAGCCAAGGTTCCAAGCAGCATAGAGACAACCAACTCCAAAGGAATGCACACTGAGGCTCCAACGAAACCTTTCCAGGCAGCCTCAGGAGGATGATAGCCCAGGACCCTAGGGACCCCTGCTGTGTGGCTAAGAAGGGAAAGTGGAGCCCCTCCCCTGCCCTCTCCAACACTGGCCACTCCTTTCGTTTCTTCTTTGGGTACCAAGGGGAGGAGGCAGAACAAGACCAAGTAGGGCTGAACCAAGTAAAATATGTCCGATTCTTGTGCCAAACCAGCAACACAAATTTGAGCAAATTAACACGCATATATAACCCCCAAATGTAGTATTCAGCGAAGCACCTCACTGATAGAGGCTTAGAATGAACACACGCACACTGAAACTTTCTCTTACCAGAGCATTAGCTGGGAAGAAAAAAACTAACTCCTCAAGCCTTAGCGAAAGCTAAATCCTGTCTCGCTTTAGCTGTTGCATTCAGCTCGATGCGGTAAAATTAACAAAAAAGCTCCCCTGGCATTTAAATTCGCTTTCTTCCTTTTTTCCTCCTTGTAAGCAGAGTGGGGGATGATGCATAATAAGTCAAAAGACAAAGCAACTTCAAAACAAAATCAGTTACTTGTAAACAATCCTTGTGGGGATTTTCTCCCCTGCTCTCCCTCCCCAAGCCCAAGAAAAACAGCCCTGCCAGTTGTAATAGAAAGCCCAGTAAAGATAAATCAATTAGCTTGCTAATTTCTCCCCTCTCATTTACTTAGCTCTGCACTGTATTTGTCGTAATTGACTACAATTATGTTAATTACTAACTCCAGTATAATTACTATATTTATTGTCATTGAGCATGCGATGTACCCACAGCAAAGCTGGCATTTGTCGGGCATCAAGAAAGCAAACTGTCGAGAGGTGATTCTCGGCAAACTGGCGGATGTGGCTTCAGCAAATCAAAGGGCAAAAGAGATTTCATGCAATGTTAGTTTGAAAGCACCGGTTCATTAAGGATATTAATTTTCTGATAACTACACATTTAAGCATGACACACTAGAGCAGTATCTACAGGATTTCGCAATTATTAATGCGTGACAGTTTCAAATGCTAAGTGAATCAATTAAACAGCAGCATTCACAATTTGAGAAGAGATAACTGCTTCATAACTACCTAAGACTACAATTTTCACATGACAAAAAAGAGCCATTGAGGCGCCTTCAAAACCTGACAGGTCAAGAAAGAAGTTTGAAACAAAAGCACCTTACAACCATCATCTCTCCTCTTTACTTGTCAGATCAACTTTGCTAGTGTCTCCCCAGAAACGGCATCACATGCCAGCTGCCACAAGGTGATTTTTCATGTCTTGTCAAAGAAATCTTTTATTCTATTTGCTCTGCATTAACATGTTACATTTATTGATCAAGGGCCTGTTCGGCAGCCACAGCAGGGCACTGAGCTCTCCATGCCTACGGGGCTTTGATGTCCCGGTGACATTCGAGCCCGAATAATGCACATACTAAATGGATTTAATGCAGAAATGTGTTTGGGCCTGACAGTTACATTAATAACAGCCCCTCACACTGATAAATATGCAATTGCTACTATTAAGAGTTACCCAATTACGGGGAAAATATTTCTCTACCTTATAAATAAATCCATCAAGGAAAAAAAAAAAGTTTCAACAATGGTGCATTTTCTTAAAACACTTCTCCAGCTGCAGAAAACGGGGCACATGGGGGTTAACACCCCCTTCTCTGGCTTTCCCCTCCAATTGTTTTTAATAAGTCTTGCTTTATCTCAAGAATGGTTTGGGTTGGTTTTTTTTTTAACCTCTTTTGTTGGTCTTCCCTGCTCTACCCCGTCTCTTAGTTCTTCAGAACCAGAGAAAAAGCAGACACCCAGGAGACTGAAAATTGGGTTCTGTATAAACTCAGAGAGGAGTTTAGGGGAGGTGGTGCAAAGGTGGGGGGCACATAGCTGATCTCCATAATGATGGGTCTGGAGGAGGAGGTGTCTTCTTTATACACACACACTCTCGAAATCTGAACATGTGTCTCTCTCTCCCCCTCGTTTAAAGCCCTAAGTGACCTTCTGCTGTGGCAGTGATGGGGGTGGGGGTATGAAAGGGAAGGGAAAGCAGCTGGGGGAGAAGAGACCTTTTATTAGAAAAGTCTTGGCCACGGAGAATTTGTAGTTATTATATCCCTGCAATTAAACACAGACACCAAGCAAAAAGCATAATCACTCCCCTTTCATCATAAAGGAGCAGAACACAGCTGAAATCCCCACCACTGCAGTCCCTGAGGAGACCAGAGGAAAGAGGGTTTTCAGATGGTGGGTGTGTGCATGCAAGTACACACACACACACACACACACACACACACACACACACACACCCTCCCTCTTCTCCTCCAGACTCAAAACTCACACAAGTAGTAATAGCTCTCAGGGTCCCCACACCAAGGCTGGGATGGGACAAAACAGTCAGAGCCAGAGCAGCTGCTATGCCACTTCTCCCCCTGACAGTGACCTGCATCTGAGTCATATCTCACAGCTAAGACCGTAAGAGAGGGAGTTCCCTGGGAAACCTCCCTGCCTCTAAGCCACCCCAGGTCTCATGAGGTCCTGCAAACCCAAAGTTTCCTAATCAGGGTTTTGGAGAAATAGAAAACACAACAGACAGAACTCTGAAGGCAACAAGGGTCTCCCATTTGGAGCTGCAGCATCCACTGTGACCCCACAACGGCGGCTTCCACAGGCTGCTCAGGATTTTCAAAGTAAAAATAAACCTCCTCCCTGTGCAAGAAAATAGAGGCTTAGAGACACCCGCCCATCTTCTCACACCCAAAAAAGCAACAAGTTCTACCTTAAGAAGCAGTTTGGAGTAACTGTAAAACTGAAGTCAACCCCCTGGGGGCCGTTTAACCCCAGCTCTCCCATTTAATCTTCGGGGGTGGTCTGGGGCAAATGTCTTCCCCTACCTGGGTCAAGTTGCTTCATCTGTAAAATGTGGGTAATAGCAGTCACACTAACATGCTGTTGCAAAGACTTAATGAGGTAACACATTAAGTCTTCTGTGGCATGTAGTAATACTGGTTATTAATAAGACCATAAACCTGACTGATGCCACTTGTTTGACACCTTGTCCCTGGACTCCTTTGGAGAGTGAAGCCAGCCACCTCAGTCCTTATTTGCAAGGCTACTTTATTGTGAAGCTCAAGAGAGCCACTCTGCAACCCATCCGGGACAGGACTTGGAGGTCTTAAAGCACAGTTGGCATAGGGGAGGAAGGACTCTTTGTCCAAAGCAGTCCTAGGTCCTGCAAAACATCTCTGGCTTCACCTACTAAATGCTTGTAGAGCCCCTACCTCCATCATTGTGACAGAACTTTGTGGTTCAGAACTTGAAAGGCCTGGAGTATCAAGTCTGAAACGGTTAAGCTTGCCTATCTCCACCCTCCTCTCCCAAATCACCACTGCTTCCAACTGCCACCCTGACAACATGGAAGGCAGCCTTGTCCACATCCACAGTGAGGTCCTCAGGATACAGAGAAGGGCAGAGGGAGAAGGTAGAGCAGGGAGGCCCGAGTTCAAAAAGCTCAGGGAGAGAAACCTCATGAAAAGGTAATTAAATCCAAGGTTCTGATCTAGTAAATTGGAGAAGGGAAATAGAAGGCATTACTCAGAAGTCTAGGAATTTCTTATCCTAGAGGCAAACACATTAGGAAATGTGGCGACACCGTTCACAAAAGCACTTTCCAACCCATACTGCAAGTTAGAAGGATCATCATCATCTATGAGAAAGCTAAACCGCATTATGGCCCCTGAGACCACTCTCTCCCATCTCCCACCACTTCCGGCCTAGTCTTACCCACAGTGGCTCAAAACCCATTTTCTCTGGCCAAAAGGTAAAAATCAAGGAAGTCAGGACATTCTTGGAGGAAGAGGGTGGTACCACTTAAACCTCACTCACAGCAGCCTGATACCTGCTCTCTCAGGAGCCTTCCCTCCTCCCTTCAAGCTGTTTTTGGTGGTGCTACCGTCATAGAAGTCACTTGATAAAGTGTAGGTACAAGAAATTAAAGTCTTGCTACTAAGACATTAACTATTACCTGCCAAATCATTTTGTACTTCGCCTTTTGGTTTTATGTTCTATCAGTAGCTGCAGACCGGAGAATAGACACTGATTCTCTTGGTACAAAAAAAAGATGTTTTTCACAACATTGCCCAGCTTAGAGACAACACTAATTCCAACATGCAAAGACCCAGCCTCCTTGGAACTCATCATCGATCTAGAACTATTTGGAAAATTCAGTAATTTTCTGATCTTTTCTACCATCATCTCTACCCCTCAAGGTTTCCTGACAGGAGCTGTTGCCACCTTCACTCCACTATTGGCATGCTCTCCAAGTAAGACCACCACATTTGGGTTTTAGAAACAAGTATGAACAAGGTCCCTGACTGCAAAGAAATGATTTGATAAAAATCTGAGTGGGGAATTTTTTTTAACCACTCCCACATAATATGAACAAAGGATGTTCCTAATTGGCAAAGATGAAAAATATATAGGAGATGACTGGGTTGAACCTATGGGATATTGAAGATAGCTGGAGAACTGAAGTAAACTGGTTAGGATAGGCTACGTTATGCTGCATTAACAAACACCCTAATTTTTTTAATGTTTATTTAGTTTTGAGAGAGAGAGAGAGAGAGAGAGAGAGAGAGAGAACACATAAGCAGGGGAGGGGTAGAGAGAGAGGAGACAGAATCTGAAGCAGGCTCCAGGTTCCAACCTGTTAACAAAGAGCCCAATGCAAGGCTTGAACTCACAAAACTGTGAGATCATGACCTGAGCCAAAGTGGGATGATTAACCAACTGAGCCACCCAGGCACCCCACAAATACTCTAAACTCTTATAAACAGATTTAGTTCTCATTTAAAGTTTATGTCCAACATGGATCAAAGAGTTTTGTTCATTTACAGTCAGAACCTAAGACTCATTATAGCAGGTAGGAGAGTAATTGGCAAATTGTGCACTGGCTTTTCACATTTCTGCCCATTGGTCACACCAAAGGACGCAGAGACGTGCCAACCTACCACGTGAAGAAGGAATCCTGAATGTCCAGAGGTATCCCAAGGACTACAACCAAGTGAAATGGCCCCTGTGGAGGGTTAAGCCTAGACGTTCAGCCTCCCCACCAACATGTTTTAGCTCCAACTATTGCTATGCTTATTGAAAGCCAATTATGTACCAGGTGATTTGTTAGCTACTTTACATAGTACACACTCAAGATTTTTGCAATTACCTTAAGGCCGGTTAAACAACTGGTGAGCAACAGGAGGATTTCAAGCCAGGGTGATCTAACCACAAAGCCTTGGTTCCTTTTAACTTCCACTGCCCATTTTCCCAATTTAGCATCAAGTTACCAGACCTAGTTTAATCTGTGTCATAATGGACACAAAAATGGTCATGTGCCTGTCCTCGAAGCCCTTACAGTGCGCCATCAAGGGTCCACCTCACTGCCTTGGTGGAGATGGGGAGCACAGAGCCACCATTTCATTACTGGAGCTTCCCCAACTCCCCAGTCTTTCCCTTTCATCCTGGTCAAAGCCAGGGAAGCAACAAGCAAGCTCCCACCCAAGACATTTTCTCCTACACAATTCTCCCATTAAGAGCATTTATCAGAGTGATACTTAAATAAGATGCAAGCACAAATAATTTTTAAAACAGAAGCTTCCTGTTGACATAGATTAACCCTCTCGATTTTATTGCCAGATTGACACAGGCATTTTTATCCCTGTTTGCCATGGGAGCCCTGGTCTGCCCGCTGTGTTCAACAAGCTCAGCAAGGAACCCACTCGAACTACTCAGGGCCCTTGGGGGGAGTGGGCTGAGCACCAGAGAGAACTCTATCCTTTCCCAATCAGGGAGAAAGGACAACTGCACCTGAAACAACTCATTAAACAAGATCCTTGAGCAGATCAAAGAACCAGCACTGGCCAAAGCATAGGATCTCTTTATTGATCTAAAAATAAAATCTGAAAACCTCAACAAGCTCAAGAAAGAGTTTGGGACAATGGGTATTCAAATGGTCTTAAAATTTTTTTTTTTAACATTTATTTTCAAGAGACACAGAGACAGAGCGTGAGCAGGGAAAGGGCAGAGAGAGAGACACAAACTGTAGCAGGCTCCAGGCTCTGATCCGTCAGCACAGAGCCCGACGTGGGGCTTGAACTCACAGACCATGAGATCATGACCTGAGCCGAAGTCGGCCACTTAACCAACTGAGCCACCCAGGCGCCCCTCAAATGGTCTTAGTAGCAGAAATTGGTATATCCTCTCTAGGGCAATTGGACATCTTTATCAAAGCCCTCTGACAATTCTGTCTCTACGAATTTGTCCCAAGAAACTAATCAGATATCTATTCATCAGTGTTACAAGAATAGAGATTTTTAACAGTAAAAATCTGGAAACAATCTAAATGTCTGACACTAAGAAATAAGCCATTAAAAACTAATGCAGTATTTATTGATAGGAAAATGCTAACACAGTGTAAACAACAGCAACATTTTTAAACATTTGGCATTATAAAAGATTAAAAGACAATAAAACATCAGCAATGGTGATTTCTAGTGGTAAGATTATCAGGGATTTGAAAGAGCATTTCCTCATACCTTTCTGAGTTTGACATTTCTATATTGATCACGTTTCTATTTTATTTCAGAGAGAGCGCGAGCCAGGAAGAGGGGCAGAGGAAGAAGGAGAGAATCTCAAGCAGTCTCCACACCCAGCGCAGGGCTAGATTCCACAACTGAGACGATGACCTGAACCAAAAATCAAGAGATGGACACTCAACCAACTGCACCACCCAGGCACCCCATCGTTTAAAAAAACAAAAAAACAAAAAAAAAACTACCTTCGAAATATAAGATCTATAGTACAATTTCATGCAGATGCAGACACTGGATTCATGATCATTAGTACATTCAATGCATTCAGATTCAACAAGCAATACTCCTCCTCTCAGGCATTACCTGGTAAGTTCCCTAAACCCTCTGTCCCCATTCTACTGTGGAAGACAAGATCCTGTCCCTGGGAATTATGTCCAGGAAAGAGGAGTTCTAGGCTACAAGGGCAGATGAAAGAATGTGCAGTTTTGGGGTTTTTTTTCCAAGTTTATTTTTGAGATGGGGACAGAGAATCCCAAGCAGGTTCTGCTCTGTCAGCACAGAGCCCGATGTGGGGCTTACACTCACAAACCAAACCATGAGATCATGACCTGAGCCAAAACCAAGAGTCAGACATTGAACCAACCAAGCCACGCCATGCCCCAGAATATTTGAGTCTTTTAAGGCAATCAAATTTCTTTCAGACTTGTTCTGCTCAACCTTCCAACTTCCAGCCCAATAGGACACACACAAGCTCCAGTGACTTTTCATTCCTTCCCTCCTCCCCCCAGATCGAGTCACGGCAACAGTACAGCCCAGATTTCCACAACCTTCTTCCACGGACAGGTAGCCACTTTACTGCTAGAGAATCCAAAAGAATTAGAGGATTCACAATAGTTACTGCAGGAAAGATAGAGGTGTAACAGGAAGATAAATATATATAGACTTCAAACTTCAGGGCTTATGAAACCATAACCATCCTCCCTCCAGCATGAACAGGTGGCCATAGGAAGAATCAGCAGAACCATCACTTTTATGAAGGAGATTAACAATATTGATGGTAGATGGTTATGAATTAGCAGTAAGACAATGGAGAAGGATGTTCCTAACATGAGTGATTAGCTGAAGCCTGGTGTCTCCCTTTTAACATCTTGGCAAGAAGTAATACGACATGGCCACATAAGAAATTCCTATTTTAGTGTATACATGAAATAACTCTGGAGAATTCAAAATGGCAAGTAACAGCAGGGCAGAGGAAAACTGGGAGGCTAAAGGATCTACATGTGAAGAATTCTCCCCATCCCCTCCCACCCCACTGTTTGCACGTTTGTTCCTTCAAGCCTATGCCACGTGCCTATATTAACTATTCAAAAAATGAATAGAACTCCTTGCCTAAAAACTATAGCCTAAAACACAAGTGGACTACAGCTGATTTTGTGACCTATGGGTGTAGTGAAATTTATATTAGGTTACTGCTGTTTGAGACAATACCTAATAGGATGACCTGGATGGGGGGTGGGAGTGAAGCCTGCAGAGATGTTCTTTAAAGAACAGGGCGATAATTTTTCTTTATATAACAAAGTAAAAAGAATTTTGTGTTTCTGAGGGCAGCTCTGGGAAGAGGGGAAGTGGCATGGAAAGGTAACAGGTTGGGAGAGATTGGCACCTGGTCACATGCAGGAAGCCTGACCCTAAGAAGAGCTGCAACCAGTGAGAAATTCTCTAGGGCAACAGAGCACCCAAAAGCTTTCCAGGAACCATGATATCCCAAGCTTGTCTCCTGCTGTGCACTAGAATACTACCTACCTCCCTCCAGTATACCTTGAACTGGTAGGAAAAAAAAAAAAAGTATTACTATATTACACATAGTAATACGGTGTTGGGCTTAGGAGAATGAAGGGAGTATCTTGAGTGGGGGGCAGTATCTTGAATAGGCTGCCAAGAGGTAGAACAGCAGACAACAGAGCAGAGAGCGATGGTGAATCCAGATGCGGGCAACCTGATCCAGTGGTATGCTCCCCTAACCCCATGGGAACAGCGAGGCAGGGCTTGGGAGAAACCTCCTTCAGGATGTGATGGGGATACATGTTATTTCATTTGGAGATGATGAGCTCTGCAGCCTGGTGGGCTTTGGGTCCTCTGTTATTTACATACTTATTTATAAGTTTATGATCTTCTTTCTCTTCCCTTCTCCCTATTCTCTCCCCTCCTCCATTTTAAGAATTAGCTAAGAAATCTGGAGTGCCTGGGCGGCAGTTAAGCCTCTGACTCTTGGTTTCGGATCAGGTCATGATCTCCTGGTTTCAGGAGCTCAAGCCCCACATCAGGCTGTGTGCTAATAGCACAAAGTCTGCTTAAGGTTCTCTCTCTCTCTCTCTCTCTGCTCCTCCCCCACTCAGGCTGTCTCTCAAAAATAAATACAGTTTAAAAAAAGAAAAAGGATTAGCTAAGAATCTAAAATCTTTTATTTTAATCCACCTCAAGACAGAAATAGAGACCAGTGCCTGAGTAAGCTCACATTATTCTCTGACACCCGAGAGAAATGTCACATCCCCTCACCCCCCACTTACGTAAATAAGACCGTCAAAAAGGATGCAGCTCCAACATACCCACATTAAGTCAGGACTGCCTTCCTCTATTCTGGTAAGTCCCTCCAGCTTAACCAAGTCCTCACATAAACTTTCCCTGAAACTTAGACCTCACCCCTCCATTGCTCATCCCTGCCCCAATCCAGCTATAACCCAGTGTGGCCATCACACACTGACCACCTGACAACAAGAATAGGTTCCTGACCAAATGGGATAGCACCTCCAACTCAACACTACAGAAATTTTCTCCTCTCAACAAAGGAAAAAAGCACAACTCCCCTCCTTCCAAATCCTTTTAACCAAACTTCCTGTCACTCAATTACTCTGCCTCTATGACCGGTCATTTCCTATAAAACCTTATAGATCCAGCCCCTCAGAACCCCTTCTCACCACTGATGCTGCTCCTAACACACACACACACACACACACACACACACACACACACACACACACTCTCCTGGAATCCAGCCCCTTCTCTGCCAAGAGAGGCAAGGCAGGGCCTCCTGAGTTTGACAAAGACCGCTCTGTTTCCTCAGACCTGACAGCCCAGTCCCATGACCTGTCCCTGCTGACACGCTCCCTCATGGGGTACAGCCTCCTCCAACCCAAATCCAGGCTCCCACCAGCAAGACAGCAGCAGCCAAAGCCACAACACCTCAAGCCTCTGGAAGCCAGTCCCACAAAAAGAACTCCTTCCAATGCCCAAGCAAAGAAGCACTTTCCCTGAGTCTGGACAGAAGAGTTTTTTTAAGGCACACACATGTCTCAGGCATGGTCCAGGCTGTGTGCTTTGTTCTCTCCTTGAGTACTGAGACCAAAAATCATCCTTAGATTCTTTAGAGTCAGCATTTCTTTCTTTGGCACCCTCTCATCGCTACCTGTGAGTTTGTGACTTTTCAGTTTCCTCCTCTTCCCAGAAGCACACAAACCCTTTGGGAGTCAGGGAGAGCATATACACAGGGCCCATGCTTTCTACTTAACCCCCTAAATGCCCCTTCCCTGAAGACAGTGCATCTCCGGGAGTACCAGCCCAAAAGGCTCTGTTGGCTCAAAGTCCCCTCTACCTGCTGGTGCCTTAAGTCCCTGAGTTTCATCCATCTTCTCTCCAATTCTTAATTCCCAAGTGTCTGGACTCAGAGGCTGGGAGAGAAAAAGACTCCAGAGCATGGAACCATGAAAGTACATGAGCCCCCTCTCTCCTTCCACCCCAAGACAGTCTGTTCCATTCAGAAGACAGCACAGTTCTCAAGGGGACGCTTAAGAGAGAAAAGTCCTACGTAGAACCAGCTCATTAGGAAAAGCCACCCTCCTGACCCCTGCTCATTTATTCCCGGTATCGGCTTTCCAAGTACTTCTTGCTTCCCTCTTCCAAGCCCCGAAACCAGTCCCAAGTGGTAACCTTCTATGAAGAAAGGAAATAACCATCTGTGTTCTCCAATGGAGTAATATAGAAGATCGCACTTACCTTTTGTCAAGATTGGAGTTGTTAGAGTTCCCCTCCCCCCTGCCCCATGCCATCAGTGTTTGGATTACTCTGGGAGTAATTCAATCTGGGAATGAATGCCATCTGGGAGAAATCACAAATATTTAAGGTTCCAATTCATTAAAAAAAAAATTCAAAGCAAGAAAACACACATATATACACCCTACCTGTGATCTGGCAAATCTTTGGGAGATGGGGTTGTCCAGAAAAGCATTCCTACATACCCTAAAATGCTCTTACCAGTTCCGTATTATTCCTTCCCCAAGAGTATATAAGTTGTCTACACGGTTACCAGTGAGAAAGGAAAAGAACAAAGTGACACCATGATGGTCCTCTTGTTGGACCTCAGGTAAGATGGGAGATGTCCACACTCAGTTTTTTCAGTGGCACAGAGAGGTTAACCAAAGAATCATTTGAAGCAAAGTCACACTTTTGGAGTCAGATTCCACAGATCTCAGAGCCCCACTCCCTATGCAGAGCTGGAAGGTGACTTTTACCTGTAGGCTGTTACCAGGAGGACTGGGCCTCCCCGGACTGCTCTGTATCTTGTGAAGGGTACGTACCTCAGAAGGTTAAAGCTCAGATCAAGCCTTTTTGCAAAATGGCCACATTCCCTGCCGAGGTGCTCTGGAATTTCTCTGCAGTCTTGGCCTACATAGGACACCTGGAAATTAAATGGAACAGAAACAATGTGGCAAACAGAAACCACCCAGCTGCTCCCAACCCTGAGTCACTGATCCCAAGATTGCTTCCGCAACTATAAATGCATGCCCCTCACACATAAGAAGGCCACATTTGTGCCTTTTTCCTGATCAAATCGGCTTTGGGGTCTTCAGGGACTCTGCCAATAGCTCGCCTTTCCTCATATACTTAGCATGATGGAGACTAACCCCAGCACAATGGGAACTGGACTAAAATTGGCCGGATTCAGGTGTCCGAAAAAGCTCCCACATCAGAACATGTTGATATAATCACAGCAATCAGCTTCCCGCTCAGGGGCCTTTCCAACAGCTGCCCCTCTGGCTCTCCTCCTCCCTCTCCTCCCCTGTTCCCCCCTCCCTCATATACTGTTATGCGCATTACCTCATAAAAGACACAGCAGATGCACTCACCAGCATTCAAACTGCAGGATGCTGAAACCAATAGAGTTGGACAAGAAAACCTCCCCAGATCACCAATCCCCTATTACCACTGTCTATAAAATGTCCCCCACACTCTGAACAAAGCTGACTTGAAGGTGACAGGACAACTGTGGCCACAGCTTCCAAGCTTCTCTCCTCCAGGGATCCTTGTGCAACCAACCCCACTCAGGTTGCAGAGCAGTTCCCCTCAGCCCTACTTATATTATCGTCATCATCATCATTAACCACCATTTAGTGTGTGCCCAGATATTAAGAAGGCAAACTGAAATTTGATGCCAGAACTTCTGATTGTAGGAAGGTCAGAGGGCTTCCTCACTGCTCCAACCAGTAGGTTTTTGAAACCCACTTTTTGCAGATAGCTGTCAATCCAACCACAGGGTACTAATTCCAAAACCCATAAAACAAACCCATGGGTGAGAGCTGGCCAGTGGATCAAAATATAGGATACTTCCCTGAAGGACTCCCTACCTCCAATGGCCAAGTAGAAATCCAAGCCTATCACAGGGCTAGTCTTGATCCTTCCTCCCTACAAATACATACTCTCCTGTACATATATATCTAAGAATGTCTTGGAATGAGTAAGCAATTTCCCAGGAGTTCATGCTTCCTAACGGGGAACAGGAATATCGTGGTTATATCAAATTTTAGACATTAGGTTGAACACTAAGAATTAGTAACATTCCATCCTAGAACTACAGAAACACCACTTTCATAGGACTTAATTTAAAATATATATATATATAATAAATATATATATCACACTGCACCCTAGCACCCCCAGTTTTCCAAGTCCTGTCTCAACCCTGTCCTATCCAATGGGGACAAACTGCTGTATCCTGTGTTCACTCCCTTAGTGACTTCATTCCTGGAGAAGACAAAGTGGGGGAGAAAGGAAAAAAAAGGCTGACTCCAATAATTTGGTCTCAAGAAGATAAAGGCAAATAAATACAAGTCCCTAAACTCAATCTAGCAACCTCCCCTTTCTTCATGGGACCCGTCTTTTCCTCAGAACTTCTTGTGTAACAAAGCTCTGCTTCCAAGCGGAGATGGAAATCATACAGCAAGAAGAGACTGAGGATAGAAGGCCTCCATCGGCCCAGGGACTTCAATTTCCCTCAGGATGCCCACTTGATCAGCGGCAGTTTCTCTATTGGAATATTGCCGTGACCTGCAGGCCTGAGGTACTCACCCCTTTCATGCACCGCCGACTTATACAGATCATTATTCAATATCCAGATGTAAACGGTATAGAAACTGAGCTTATAGACTCACCTTGGACTAAACAGACTCACCAAGGACTAGATCTGGTGGAGACCCAGTTTCTCAAAACCCATTATATGTTTTTATAAGGAAAGGAAGACATCTGCAGCATGCCCAGTGTAATATAGCTTCTTAATGATCAAGCCTAGAGGAAGTCCTGCACCAGGAATAGGAACTTCCCATTTGGGCGCCATGGAGTTCTTAAAACTTGACACGTGGGTGTGGATTTTCTTGGTCCACAAATCCCACTGGTGCATCTAATCAGCATGTTTGGGCTTCAAAAATTCATCTTCCTAGCTGAAAGGTTGCCAACTACCTCGGGACACCATGTCGAAAGTTCCAGAATAGCGTCAGGACCTAGGCAAAGAGAGGGATACTTGCTCCCCTTTTTCTGGAGGATTCCCTTTCAGAGGCAAAAGAAACCCCAAGGAGAGCTATTGCCATGAAGCATGCACATCACTTACACGCCTAACAAGACTTTTGTCAGCTTGTTTTATCACCACATCTTAACATGACATCCCAGGAAAACTTGTTCCACAGTGATGAAGACGAAGTCTCCAAAATTTAGTAGGAAAACCAAGCTGATAAGCCATCTGCATGCTCGGACCACACCCACCACCATTGCTCTCCCCCACACATAGTAAACTGGGGCATTTGGAGATGGGAGTTAAACTGACCACATTTAAGGGTCCAAATCATCTGGGGAAGGCTTAAAAGCAGCAAGCAACCACTGCCAGGCACTGAAATCAACACTCCTAATGAAAAGACAGACATGTTTAAGAGCTCCTGAGTAGAAGACATTAGATCTCAAGATGTCAAGAAGCTTCTTGGAGCATAGGACCATCTAATGGAAGAAACAAGGCCAGAAGAGTCAGACCAAATATGGTTTGCTTCTTAAGCAAATAAGAGAAGGGAAATTGAGATTAATAGGCACTCAATGCCACAGAGGCAAGAGCACATCCAGATCAAGGGCCATTGCATTTAGTCAATTACTTTGATTTAGACTCAACTGAAAATAACCAAGTTTTGTACTTTTCATTTGCCTACCTTGTATCACCTGTACCCCAAGACTTCTACCCTGCAGGGAATGGTAACAGAAACGGACACCATTACCAGGCAAATGAAAACATATGAAGATCCCTACCTAGGGGAATACCAGAGGGAAAAGAAGATCAGTGCAAAGTCCCCCACACAAACACACACTCATGTCCCCTAAGCTGAAGCCACCAGGAATTACCAGACTGCAGGTTTCTCTTTGCAGTTGGGACAGTCTGGCCATCTGGACATTTCTGTGGATGGCAGGTTTGTTAGTAGACTGAGAGACACTTATTTTATGATGCCTGACCCCATTCAAGGGTGGGAGAACCTCGATTGTAAATTCACAGTACTGACAACCCTGTCAGAGGGGAAACAGTCCCTATGCCACTACTTACTAGCTGTGTTATCCGGTTGGGTCACAGTCTCAGGGAGTTTGTTTCCTCCTCTGTAAACTAGTCTAACACTAACTGCATCCAGAAGTGTAAAGAATAATGGAGCTAACACTTATTAGGTCCGTACCACCTGACTGTTACCTAATCAATCCTCATGAAACAGCCTGATTAGTCACACATGATCCTCAACTTCTTTATAGCAATGAGAGAAGATAACATATTTAAAGTACACAGCACTGTCCTCAGCACCTAGTGGCCACTGGATAAATAGTTGAAACGGACCAATATCCCTAAGAAAGGGATCGGCTGTTCCCTGGTCTCTTGGGCACACGATCTCAGTCCCCAAATTCCAACCAAGTTCACATTTGTATCTACAATTATATCGATGCCACTACTTTGTCTTAAACGAGGGGAAAAAGATGATGGACGTCTTAAGGCTGATATACAGGAGGCATTCAAGCCAAGAGAAGGCCAAATGAAGTCAGATTCATGTTGAATCAAAAGACTTTACAGAGAGTGGAGGGAGGGCTGTTATAGGCCCATACAACAGCAGTGAGCCCACAGTGGGGCCAAAAGCACAGGATACCTCATTTCAGCAGAACAGCATCATCCATCTCATTTAACTCTTTTAGTGGTGTCATGGTGTTTTTCTTGACTTAAACCATCTCTTTGTTTGGGGGAAAGGTCTATCAACTTAGAAAAAGTTGTATCTGGTTTTATGTTTGTATATTTAAGCAAAATTGCAATAAAAACTATCAACACTGAGTTCATGGGAAGGTTTTTTTCTTTCTTCAAAGTAGCTGTACCAAACTTTGAGAAGTACTATGTGACATACATTTCAGTGAACTACTTCTTGTTATGGCTGCCCTTAGAAACTAAGAGGGGCAGAATGCTAAGACGACCCTAAACCCCAGGGCTGCCACTCCAATCCACTGGCCTAGGTGGTTTAGGACAAGGGGGACTAACACCCCAGGAGTATTTTTCTTTCAGCCTGCCTTCTTAGGTCCTTCCCCAGGCAGCTCCAACTGTTTAAAACACTCCCCTAGGCCCAAAATGTCTCACAGGTCAGTGACTGCTTTTGAACTGTTTGGAGTGGGCTAAAAGCAGGGGCTGCAGTAAAAAAAAAAAAATCAAGTTAGGGAAACGGGGGAAGAGAGGAGGCGGCTCAGGGAAGTTCTTAGCCCTACTGTCAAGTCCTCGGTGAAGCGGGAAGAAGTTATACCCAAAAAACTTGGGTCTGAAATGCAGAGACCTCAGGTCTGGGGAGAAAGAGAGGTTTTCAGGCAGAGGCCTTCTCCCCCAGCTCCTCCCTCTAGGCAGGCATGTTAACTCCCAAAAGCCCTACTTCCCTGCTAAATAAGACCCACCATTTTCAACCTTTCCCACAGGCTGGTACCTCCCTGGCCTTCTCACTTCCGGACTCTGAGCAGAGGGAAACATCTGCCCAAAGTAATCTCAAAATGTAACTGTGGCTGACACTACCTGCCTTAGGCAATCCAAGGGGAGAGCTTGGAAATCTCAGAACTATTTCTCTAGGGTCTGCAAGGAAAGGTGGGAAGAGGGCTGGCTTAATCAGAGGTTAAAAAAGAGAGTCCTGGCTTCTCCAGAAGGTAAAAGGCACCTGGGCCCAGCATCCCTCCAGCAATGACTAAGAACACCTGAGGCTTCACTACAGGGCTGAAAGCAAGTGAGACTACATGTCTGTCACCCAGAGTTGAAATGAGAAATGTTGTCATTCCTCACAGACACCTGTACAAGAAGTCAGGTGCTGAATGAGATCTTGCCATTTGCGACAACATGGATGGACCTAGAGGGTATTGTGCTAGGCGAAATAAGTCAGAGAAAGACAAATACCATGATTTCACTTACACGTGGCATCTAAAAAACAAATGAACAAAAAACAAAACTCGACTCAAATACAGAGAACTGGTTGTTGCCAGAGGGGAGGAGGATAGGCAAAAAGAGGTGAAGGGGATTAAAAGATACAAACTGCCAGGTATAAAATAAGTCACGGGGATGACAAGTACAACACAGGGAATATAGCTAATAATACTGTAATAATGTTGTATGGGGACAGATGGGAACTACACCAGTGGTGAGCAGACTATAATGTATAGAATCGTCAAATCACTATGTTGTACACCTGAAACTAATATAACATTGTAAGCCAACTACATAATAAACTAAAAAAGAAATCAGGTGCCGAAATAAAACTGGAGAACTTTAGCCTTCTACCTAATTTGAATAAAAGGCCAAAGTTTAGGATTCCGAGGCAGTCTGGATGGGAGCCCCCAAACCTAGGACCACCACAAATGTGTTATGATTGTCAAGTCTTTGGTGGGCCCTGGGTACTTTCACCATCCTGGGTGCCTTCAAAAAACAAAACAAAAACCCTAAAGTTTAGGTTTTACAACTTCGTTGGTATGAAGATGAATACATTAAAATGTTTTCTTTGACCAAAGTTATTTTCTTTTGATTATGAAAGAAATTAACACTTTTTATGAGCCCCCCAAAAGTACCACCAGCTGGGGGCATTGCCCACTCTGCCTAATGGAGAAATCGCCCCTGCTGACCCTGGCAGTGAGCACTAGAGATAGAAGGAGATGGAGGAGACCTGAGCGACATTTCCTTGCTTCCCCCACAGCCAAGGGGTGTGCCAGGCCCCAAACGGGCCGGTCCTCACCAAACTAGGGCAGGCCTGGACACCTGAAAGAGTCCCCTGCTGCAGACGCAGCACCCCCTGTGGTTGGGCCAAGAGCCCTTTCTAACCTCGGGTGGCCCCGTGCCCCAGCAACTCCCTCCCCAAACCGACTGCCCCAAACGAGGGCGGAGTTTGTCCTGGCGGACTTACTTGAGTTCCACTGACCACCAGCCCGGCCATGGCGACCAAGCAAACGCGCAGCACGGAGCACCAGAGCACCGAGTACAGGCACGGAGCGCGGCAGCAGCGGACTGCACAACCAAGCGCGCAGTTCCGCAATAAATAGTCAGCTGACCCGGCGGAAGCCCGAGGCGCGGGCGGGTGTCCGGACCTGGGTTCAGCTGCGCGCCGGTCACTAGCCCTTGGCCTGGCCCTCGCGCAGGTGAGCCTCGCTCCCCCAACCCCGCCCAGCCCCGCCGCGCTCCGCAACAGGTGGCGGCCACCGCCGCGCGCTCGGACGGAAAGGCATGACTCCTTGACTTCCCCCATGGCCCCGGGCGCCCCAGGACCCCAGAGCTCCCTGGGGGGGGCCCCGGGGGAACAGGAATAGCATCCTCCAAGACTCCACGCCCAGAGCTCTACTGCGTTAGTCAGGGGCGGGCTAGGGGGAGGATGGCTTCCCATGAGGGGCGCCCCATGGAGCAGTTAGCCCGGGGCGTGGAGAGCGGGCCTTTCCTAGATTTCACAATCCAGATTACATAACGGTCCTCAACTGCGGGAAGAAGGAGCCTCTTGGCCTGAACTCCCCTCCCCAACTTTGAGGGGAAGGGGGAAGTTGAGAGGTTGAAAGGACACCTGATGGGGCGGAGTTTCCATTTGTAGTGGGAGGAAGGAGGAATTGGATTTCCCTATAAATAAAGTGCTGGCTCAGCTAAGAGCACCCTGGCTAACAGTAATAAACTCTAGGGAAGATGAATCAATGCTGTCCCCTAATTTCAGGTTTCTCTTATTCTCTCTCTTCTCACACGAAAAAGTATTTGTGATGCTCTAAGTCATCCATGTGGTCAAATTCTGCCACTGCCGCCGCCCAACCCTCCTCCCCACACGCTTCCCCTCAGCTGAGAGGTAGCCATTATGCCTCCTTCAACAGGCCTCTTCCATTAGGCTGGGTGGGCAGCTCATACCTGTCCTCAGTTGAAAGGAACCAGATTTTCTTTGTGTGAATTTTTGCCTTGCTGCCTCCATCCCCAGGATGCACAAAGCTATTACCAGATACTTCATATCACATTATCACCAGGCTTCCACCGCAGCTAAGAGCCAGCCCAGCCTTCACCAACCTCTCTCCCCTGCTCCCTCCATACCAGTGAGTATAGGCACCATTCATGGGAGAGAAGGGAAAACTAAGTCCTGCATGCTGACTCCAGGTCTCAACTCAGTAGTCCTACTGATAATTGTAGCTTCTACCTCTATGGAGGGAGCGTTCACAGGGCTTTTGCTTTCATTGTTCCGTGTGTCTAAACAGCACCGAGAAACCCGTTTGTGCAGCTGATGATAATTACGATCATGGTTAAGCATACTGTGGCTATCATCATTGTCTCTTGGGCTGGGTGCCGACACATTGTAATGTGGGCCCTTCCTTCTTGTCAGCATGCTAATGAATGGTTGACCTCTGAGTGTTGACCTGTCTGCCCCTCTCCCTGCTAGGAAAAGCCGACACAGCACAGTGGAGCTGTAAGAACAGAGACTTGCCTGTGTTTACTTTGGGGGGTTCCAGGAAATGCTGCAACAAAAGGTCCTCCAGGCCAAAAAAGAAAGCTTGCCCTCCAGAGATAAGGGGGGATCAAAGGGAATCTTCCAAGATCTACTGCCCCACAGACTAGCTCCTCATGCTCTTCTCTCCTTCTCTGCGGGACACACCCTCTCTGGTCCATTGTCCACTTTTGTCTGCCTTTTCCTGCCCAAAAAGGAAGAAGCAGGCCCAGTCCAGGACAAGGCCTACTGCCCTCCTCACCTTTCACCTTGACCTTCCCTAGAAAGGCTCTGACTGGCAGGAAAGGACATGTGGAAACAGGCTTAAACCTGAAGATGAAACTGGAACACATACATATACCACCCAGGAGAACGGTGCTTGAGGTCATCTCATCCATGCCCCTGCACCCATACACAGCTGTGTCTTCTGAGCGTAGATTGTTCTGCAGACACAGTCTGCCAATGATGCCAAAGTAGGCAGAGATCTTTTCTACTTTTCCAGACTTCCCTCACTATTTTTCCTTCCTCTACATAGCTCTAGGGTGATTGTTCTAAAAGCCCAAGTTGACAAGTGGACCCTACCTGAAATTTTTCAGTGCTCCCCATCAACTAATAATAATACAGCCCCAAATCTCCCATATGTCCCTCCAGAGCTTTCGAAGTTTGTGTTTTACTTTTTTTTTGAGAGAGAGACAGAGAAAGTGTTAGCAGGGGAGGGGCAGAGAAAGAAGGAGAGAGAGATAATCCCAAGCGGGCTCCACACTGTCAGCACAGAGCCCAATGCAGGGCTCAAACTCACAAACTGTGAAATCATGACCTGAGCTGAAATCAAGAGTCAGACACTTAGCCAACTGAGCCAACCCAAGAGCTTTTATAATTCCATCATCCCTTACCTCTCCTGCTTCCTCCCCCATTTCTCCCACCCTCTGCCTGGTTTTTAATCGTTCCGCCTAGAATGCCTCCCCCTACTCTTGTGAACAGCTGTGTGTGTCCCCCAGGTGAACACCTCCACGAGGCCAGATAACTGGGGAAATCACAAAATATAAGGGTAGCTCAGATTGAGGTGGGTTTCACGGTCTGAAATGTATGCTGACAACAATACGGAGCTACTGAAAGTTCTTGAGCAGAGTAGAAATTTGCTAAATGCAGTGGAGGAGGGCTCCTTTAAAAAGAAACTGGATTCACCTATCCTTACTCCCTTCAGCTTTGGAAGTTACCTTCAGAACAGAAGAACAAGAAGGAGGGAGAAGAGAAGGAGAGGAGGAAAAAGGAGAAGGAGAAAAAGAATTCGGATCTTTGGACCAAAGAAGATTGGAAGAGGAGGGTGGAGGACATCCTTATACCTACTCATCACCTTCTTGAGCAAAAAGGAAAATTAAATAGAAATAGCAAAGGTAGGGGCACCTAGGTGCCTCAGTGGGTTGAGCATCCAACTCTCGGTTTCGGCTCAGGTCATGATCTCACGGTTCATGGGTTTGAGCCCAAGTTGGGCTCTGCACTGATGGCATTGACCCTGCTTGTGATTCTCTCTCTCTCTCTCTCTCTCTCTCTCTCTCTCTCTCTCTCTCTCTCAAAATAAGTGAACTAATATTTAAACAAGAGAGAGAAAGAAATAGAAAAGTAAAGTCCTCCCTTTGGGAAGGGGGAATGCGAAAGAACACTGAGATAAGGCTGGCCCAGGATGTAGACAAATGATTCCTTCCGAACACAAGTTTACCAGAGTGAACAGAGGACACAAATCTTGTTGGCACTTCTTGAACACAGCTCTTTCTGCCTCAGCCCCAGAAGCACTGAAGGGGAGGGAAGGCTCATATAGTCATCCAGATTCGTCTCCAATTCCCTGTCCCCATTCCAAACGGCCAACTGACAGTGAGCTGCAGGGGTCCCTGCCTCACCCTATTTTATCCCACAACGCCTCTGCTCCAGCTTCCAAGGACCAGGCGCTGCGCAAGGCACTGAGTGTATCCATGGCTAAGATATACAATACACTTCAGGAAAGATTTGTGCCGTGACATTTGCAGTACTATTTCAACAAGAAGCCCTGAAATTTTCTGAACCCAAAATTCAGACACGTAGCCTAATTTGTATACTGTACTCATGAGGATTGCAGAACAGAAAGTTCAAATTAGACCTGGGCTGCTATTTGTGAGCCTGTGAATTCTGGAGCTCTAGAACACTTGCATATGGGAAGTGAGATGGTTCAACACTTACCACTAGACATTTCCTTATCACCCTTGATGAAGAGGGCAGTATTTTATTCCTACTGTCATCTTTGTTATTATTATTCTTTGGCAGAAAAGGCCCTTTCCCCTAGAGTTCTTCCTCCATCGCATTCCTGCGGACAAAAAGGAAAATCCTGTTTATTTGCAATCAAGGGAGTTGATTCTGGGGTCGACCACAACCAGTGAAACAGGAACTGATTCCTTAAATCCTCCAACCTGTGATCATTAGTGAGAGGACAGGGCCAGTTAAGGAAGTTTTACTAGCATTCTGACCTATCCTTAGTCAAATTTCTATTCAGCCTGGCCTCATTTCTTTCAGGCCCAACACCTCGGCAGGTTAAGATGCTAGCTGTAATTAATCATGCCCCGGCCCCTAGTTCAGACTCACCACATTCAGATTTCAGTTAAAAAAAAAAATCTGGATGTCTACATACAGAATGCTCTTTGTTGCTGAAGCAGCCTCCTTGTGGTCTGAAGGAGGGAGTTTAAGAAAGAAGAAAGGTTTCCGGGGCCTTCTCTGCAGTATTTGCAGGTATATGAGGGATTAAGGATGATTGGGGCTCCAAAACAGCTCCCTGATCTCCCAACCAGAACAAATTGCATTTTAAAATATATATATTAAATGCAATCACACTGTTTGGCATGATTATTCATTGCATAAATGTTAGTTTATTATTACCATACACTATTATAATTAGCATTATCATTAATTCTCAGTGCCTCTGAGTTCCCTTCCCGTAGGATCTTAAAGGATTTGGTGGTTGTTTCTATTAAAATGCAAATGTTAGGGGTACCTAAGTGGCTCAGTTGGTTAAGCTTCCAACCCTTGACTTCAGCTCAGGTCATGATCTCATGGTTCGTGGGTTCAAGCCTCATGTCGGGCTCTGCACTGACAGCAGAACCTGCTTGAGACTCTCCCTCTCTCTCTCTGCCCCTCCCCTGCTCACACTCTCTCTGTCTCTCTCAAAATAAAAAAATAAAAACTAAAATGCAAACATTAGCAGGGGTGGGGAAGGGAGTAGGTTTGAGAAAGGTAAATGGGAAAGGGGCTTCTGCTTTTCACTCTATATCTTCTGTGATTTTTGCAACATGCATACCCTGCCTTTGGAATTAAAAACAAGGGAGAATATCGATGGAAGGGTCAGGAAAAGAGAATTTATAACTGGAATGGCTACCAGCTAATCTCTTAGCATTATTCTCACAAATCCTGAAAACAGCAATGAAAAACAAATCTTATTTCCTCATTTGCCTGGAACTTACTAGAAGCTCCAAGTCCTCGGGTGGGCCCAGAAGGGAAGTTATCTCTGACTTGGGGACAGGGGCTCCTAGTGGACTTTTGAGAAGGAAAAGGAACATTGACCAGAAGAACCTGCTCAACTTTATACTGTCCAGTGGGGGAGAGGAAAGCAGTGTCTAAGCCCCAGGTATTTTTCCAGAATCCCAACTTGGCTTGGAGAGGTTCTGCCATTGAGAGGTTGAAGAACACCGCCCCTACTCGGCCCCTACCTCCATTAAAAAGTACAGGGCTCAGCAAATGAGATTCTAATTCCATAGATGCTACCCTAGCATGCATATTTCCTCAAGTACCCCCGGGTAATTTGTCTTGTGATCATCCATCCAGACTTGGCTGCTTTAGAAATCATTTACTCCAACTACTGATTGAGGACACTGAGGCCTGAAGCATGGAAGGGACGTGCCCAAGGTCACTCGGCAAATGAGCAGCTGACCCCAGGCCAGACTCTGGTCTGAAGAAAATAAAACAGGACTCGTCCTACACCCCAGTAAGAAAGGGTGAAGAGAATGGGGAAGAGAGCCAGAAAGATGCCATTTCACACCTCATCCCTCCTTGTCACGTCGTAACCGTTTTACTCATACGGAGCCCCACACTGATGGATCAGAAATAACACTTTCAAAGTTATATCTTCAAGGAAATGGCTATTAATGTTCTTCCTCTCCTTTTAGAGTGCTGAGGAATACATATTAATTTTCTCTCTACTTATATTGCCTATTTGCAAATTGTATTCACTACCCAGTGCTCCAATTTGTCCTACCCCTGAAGAGATTATGATGAATAAATGTGTTCCTGGAAATAAAATAAAATACAAAAATTGTCACTGAGATTTATTTTTATAATTATTTACAGGGATTATTTTAGAATATACGGGGGGCAATAATAATAATGCACACAAGAGGATTCTGCCATGATTCACCCGTATTAATGCAGAGTCTCTTCCTACTTCTCCAAAAGGAGCTCTCGCTCTCTCTGCGCTCTGATCCAGGGGTAAAGCAAGTGTCAGCTGCACCTGAAACCACCAGTACCAGGAGACTGAAGGTCAGATGAAGTGCCGGGCAAGTCTTGTAATGGCCGGTGCCCTGGGTTCGAAACTTAGCTCTGCTACCATTAACAGGGTGCCCATCACTCCTGAGATCCTCAGTTTCTTACATGTGAACTAACTGATCTAAGTAGAAATTTACTACTAAAATAAAAAATACAGAAGTAAGTATGTAGTCCTCCCCAAAATAAAGAGTATGTGCTCATTAATAAATATTTCTTGACACATGCTAGGTGTCAGGCACAGACAATAAGGAACAAGATGGATACGATCCTTATTCCCCTGAGGCTTACATTCTGCTGAGAGGACACAGGTAATCATTAAATAAATAATATAATTTCAAGTATGTGAAATGCATAATTTCCGATAGCACCGACACATGCTATGAAGATAAAAGCACACAATGTGAGGTGGGGGGAGGGGATACTACTTTGGATACAATATCCAAGGTCTCTTATGGCTGTTCGGTGCGTTTCTTCTCTGAAATCCTTGATGAGCAGAGCATGAGCCAAACTTTAGCCCCTCTCACAATAATTTTGTGATCCCAAACTGCACAGCCCCAGACAGCTATGGAGTGTTCTGGGAAGGCATCTCTAAGAGGAGCAACATTTGGGCTAAACTCTCAGTAATAAGGTGGAGCCAGCCACGAGGAGACTCAGGAGAAGAATCGTGCAGACAGATAGAGAAGCAAATACAAAAGCTATGAGTGTTCTGTTAATCTCATGGTGCTGTGTTGTCACGTTGCTTATTCTTGAATGGTGAACTTGAGCTCAAGTGCTTCTCAAGGTACAGTGTCACCCCAGCCAGAAAGATGAGTATCCCAGGTGTAGCTGCACCAAGCTTTTACCTGCATCTCAGCTCCAAAGCACAGGTGGGCTGAAGTCTTGAGATACTGCAGCAGAAAGCAGAGGCATTCATGGGCACACAGGGGTTCCACAGCCCTATAAAGTGTTTGTAGGTTTTCTTGGGGAAAAAAAACACAGAAGGATCACTGACCTTTACAAATGACCTCCCTGGCACAGACTCTCACAAACACAAAAACACATAACTATATGTGTAACTGCATAGACACACAAGACACACTAATGCTGGATTCATGGGTCCCATCTCATTGCTGTAGTCTGAATTCTGAACCCCAATCTGGGACACACCCAGGTCTCCCATCTACGGCAACAGCTACCAGTGGCCAGTAAAGAATGCAGACATTTTAGACCATCAATACCTACTTAGAATGCAGAGGGTTTATAGCTTATGCTGAGGTACTGGATATTCATTCATTCAATTCATTTATTCGAAAAATATGTATTGGGGGCACCTGGGTGACTCAGTTGGTTAAGTGTCCGACTCTTGATTTTGGCTCAGGTCATGATCTCACAGTTTGAGAGTCTGAGCCCCGCATTGGGCTATACACTGACAGTGCAGAGCCTGATTGGGATTCTCTCTCTCTCTCTCTCTGCCCCTCCCACACTCTCTCTATAAATAAATGAATGAAATAATAAATAAGTAAATAAAATTTTTAAAATAAAATAAAAATGCTTCTCTTAAAAACAATATGTAATTGAGTGCCTATTATATGCTTGACACTAATCTAAACTCTGGGGACAGAGCAGTAAAGAAAACAAAGCTCTACCCTGTGAAGCTTACTTTCAGTAGGGGGAGAGATAATAAGCAAGTAAATACCAATTATGCCAGGAGGTGATAATTGCTGTGGAAAACAACAGAGCACAGAAAAGGGAAAAGAAGTCCCAGGGGGCAGGGAAAGCCCCACTAAGAAAGTAATATTTCAGCCAAGACCTGCAGGAACCAAAGAAGAGCCAGGTACACATCTAGGGGGTAAATGTAAGACAGCCAGAACAGCAAGTGCAAAGGCCCTGAGGAAACAGAGTGCCTGGCGAATTTGGTAAACAGCAAGGATGTCAATGTGGCTAAAGTGGAGAGTGGCGTGAACAAGAGGGAGAGGAATGCAAGTGGAATCAGGAGGCAGAGGATGGCACGGGAGGGGAAGCAAATCCTCTAGGGCATGATAGACTGAGACTAGGACTTGGGCTTGAACTCCATGTGAAATGCGGAGCCTTGAACAAGGGACCCACATTTTGTAAAGACTTCTCTGGCTGCTGTGTTGAGAATGGACCGTGGATAAGGAATGGCCGAAGCAGGGGGAGCAGACAACTGAGTATTGTAGGACTCCTGGAAATGGTGAACGGTGCCTAGATACATTTTGAAGATGACATCGACGGAATTTTCTGATGGATTGGACACGGAGAGCATGAGAAACACAGGAGACGAGAAAAGCCCAAGGTTTTGACCTGAGCAGCTGGAAGGATGAAGTCATCACAAAGAAATGGATGAGCAAGGGATCACTTTTGGACCTAAGAAGTTTGAGATGACTTTGAGACCATGCAAGTGGAGAGGTCAAGGAGGCAGTCAGTGTATGAATGTAGAGTTAAGGAAGCAGATATAGACTAAAGTCAGAAATTTGGGAGTCCTCAGTTTTTACATGGCATTGAAAGCCACAAAACAGGATTAAAAAGATGTGACGATTGGGTCCTAGAGCACTGACAGAGAGAGGCCAAGGAGAAGGGGAGGAAACACAGAGACTGAGAATGAGCAGCTGCAAAGGTAAGGAAGAACCAAAAGCAAGTCAGACTCTGGAAGCCAAGAAAAAAGGTGATAAAGATGGGGTTCCAACATAATAATGACCAATTCAGCCAAGGACCATCGAGGGATGTTGAAAGCATTGGGTAAACAGGAAATTCACAGATTACCTATAAATTACAAAGGGGAAACTGTACCTTCGCAGTGGAGAGATGTGGTGGTCACACCTCTACCCAGGAGCCCAAACTTAATATCTCCAAGAGTGAGATAACCTGACAACATGGCCTCTGATGTGATGCAGTGGGAAGTATACACTACTTATGAGCTATTCTTACCACGCTGTTGAACCAGAATCTACTCACGAGGAAACGAACTAATCCAGAAAGTGAAACACTTCTTCAAGACAACTGAGCTAGACTGACCAAAATGTCAAGGTCATGGGGGGAACAGGGAGGAATGTTCTGGATAAATATGGACTAAAGAAACATGACAACCAAGAGCAGTACATGATCTTTTATTGGATATAGAAACTAGGAAAAAGAAAAGAGCTAAAAAGACAGTTTAGGGACAGTCAGGAATATTTACGTTTGAACCATTTGATGATGTTACCGAGGATATCACATTACTTTTCTTAGGTGCACTCATTGTATCGTGGTTTCATAAGAGAATGTTCTTTTCTTTAGAAGATCCAAGCTGAAGAAATTAGGGGTAAACAGGTTTTCTAAAGTCCACAAATGGTTCAGAAAAAAATGTGTGTGTGTGTGTGTGTGTGTGTGTGTGTGTGTGTGTAAGGAGAGGAAGAGAGACAGAGATCGTACCAACATGGTAACATTTTAACAGCTGATGAATCCAGGTGAAAGGAAATGGGCATTCATTATCTTGTTCTTTAAATTTTTTTTTCTTAAGTTTGACAAATTTTATAAATAAAATGTGAAGGAATAGAAGGAAACAAGAGTGATCAATGTGTCCAGTACTACTCAAGATCAAGTAAATTAAGGACAAAGAATTAACCATTGGATTTAACAGCAGGGAAGTCATTGGCGACACTGAAGACAGGAAGAGACCAAAAGAGGCAGGGGTTGGAGGGCAGAGGGGACCTAAAGACCTATACAGGCCTTGTTTTGAGCACAATGGTAATAAAGTGGTTACATTTGTGTTTTAGGGCAGTTGGCAGGACAGTTGTAGGAAAATAGATTTGGAGAGGAGAGTAGGGTCAGGAAAATGTCCTCACAGGCTCTGAAAGTGCACCCAACCCTTCCCCCCACCCATGAAGCGTGGAAAGGGCCTGAAGGGAGATTGCAAAGAGGTACCATTCACCAAAATACCAAACTGGGGGGTGGGGTGGCTTGATGCAATTAAAAAGTCCATATGCAGGGGCACCTGGGAGGCTCAGTCAGTTAAGCGTCCAACTTCGGCTCAGGTCATGGTCTCACAGTTTGCAAGTTCAAGCCCCGCATGGGGCTCTGTACTGACAGCTCCGATCTGGAGCCTGCTTCAGGTTCTGTGTCTCCCTCTCTCTCTCTGCCCCTTCCTTGCTTGCACTCACTCACAAGCACTCTCTCTCAAAAATAAATAAACACTAAAAAATCAAAAAAACAAAAAGTCCATATGCACTGTGTCCTCACATAGAGGAAGCAGCTGATAAGGTACTCCAGGACCAACAGCAGCATGTGACAATATAAGTGCAGAAGACCTGCTGAGTCATTCTCTCACTGCGCTCCATGCATCTGACATCTGAGCCAAATTCAGTGTGCTAGGAGCCATGACTTGGGTGTGACAGTGACCTGGCAATGCCTTCGTTTATAAAGTCTCCTCATCCTGGGAATCCCTCTCCCCATAACCCCTCCAAATCCTGCTTGCCCTTGTTGACAAACTTTCTCCAATGCTCCGACCCTGAGGGCCTGCTCCAGAGTCTGAAAGATGAGACTGTATGATGTTGTTATGTACATTTTTATCTGTCCTAACTAGGAGTTCAACTCCTTGAATATAGAGAATCCAGTTTATATCTCAAAGTATCCTCAGCTTTGCCCAGAATAAGTGATCTATAAACTGAAGAAGAGGGAGAGAGAGAGGGCGGAGGAAGATGAAGGCCGTAACTAAACACTCCCCTCAAAGCTCATCATGCTGACTCCAAGCCATGGGATCACTTCTCACTTCTACGGGTTGGAGTGGAGTTACTTAGAGGCCTTTGCTGTCAATCCCCCCAATTTCTGAGCTAGCACCCCTGATAAGAAGCCTTCCTGAAACAGCCCACAGTGCTCTCTCCTGAAGCTGTTTGCAGTAAGTGACTCACCCAATTAAGAGCATCTACATAACAAAGCCTCACCGGGCTGCAGAGGTCACAGAGATGTGAAGTGTGTGCAGCAGAGAAGGTTCACTAATTACCAGTCATTTCCACCCCTCAAGAGCCTGTCAGCCTTTGAGATGCAGAGGATAAAAGAATCCCCAAATTCCCACCCCACACCAATCATTTCTCCCTCCCCAACCCTCCCCTGCATTTCAAACCTGTGACTAATAAGTGCCAGGAATGGGCCTCTGCCCACCTGGCTCAGAAGAGGAAGGAAAGAAAAGTAGTTGCGTTGATTGGGAACATTTTTCAGTAAAAGGGAACTGGGAGGAGCATGGAAACAAGGAGCGTTCTGGAGGCACTGCATCACTGTCTCCATTAAACAAGCAAGCAAACACAAGTTGTATTGTCTTTTCCCTGTTTATAAAGGCAACAACTGTTTGCAGCACAAACTACAGGGGAACAAGAAGAAAGTTACCATCACCCACAATCCCATTCCCTAAGATAGTCAGTGGTCAATGACACAGACACCCTGGCAGCCTTCATTCTAGGTGACATGCATTAACACACATTCCAGGTGTGTGCATGTCCTTACTCTTGCATAACCAGAGTTTTTCATTTAATGATGTACCTCCAACATCTCTCCCCATGGACACATGGAAAGAATGCTAGAGCTGGCAGGAATGCTGAATAAGGCTAGCAGAGAAGGTGAGTTTGGGAATTCGAGCACAAGAGGGAGGCCTTGCCAGAATTTCTGAAAGCTGAAGGAGGCTATTGTGAGGCAGGAAACAGCACTGACCTTTGGAACGTGGGCAAGTGACTTTCTCTTGATTAGCCTCAGTTTCCTCATCTGTAATATGGGAATAACACTACGTGCCTTACGGGATGGTTGTGAGGATTAAAAGAAATCATGGTTGTGAAAGGACTATACAGGCATTGGATGTTTTATTACTCATTTTAATAAGTGTTCATTCATGCCTACTTTAACTTAGCCCTCTGCTAGTCTGAGTTAGGAATATAAAGAAGGCATCTGCTGAGGCCTGGAGGATCTTAAAATCTACTTGGGAACTTGAACACACACACACACACACATACACACACACACACACACAGGCGCAAAGTTCAACAATGTAAATTTAAATAGCTAATGAAAGATTTTGTCAATTAGTAGATAATTAAGTGTCAGATGAGTGGCACCAACAGCACTCCAGGGGTTCAGAGGTAAGAAAGAACACAGGGGGATCATGATCATCATCACTTTGAGCACTTGCTACGTGCCAGGCACATGCACTATCTCATTTAATTTACCCACTCACCTAAGAGGCAGGTACCATTATTGCATCCATCTTGCACAGGAGGAAGCTGAAACGTCGGAGGGGGTTAAGAACCTTGCCCCAAGTCGCACATCTAGGAAATGTGGCAGTACTGTTCTTTAAAACCAAGCACTTCAGAGCCCACCATGTGCTGAAGCACTATGATCTGCTCAACTGAAGGTAAGGGAGCGGAAGTTGAGCCCTGAGTTGATGGTAAAAGAGGGAGAATGTGGCCCCTTCAGCTTTTGTAGCTGGAAGCAGGCCCAGCTTTACAACAAATAGGAAGGGGATTCAGATGACAGGCAGGCAAAAAAAGGTAAACAAACAAACAAACACTACATATCCACTATGCAACAGTTCACAGTGACACTGAGGGTTAAAGGTATGAACAGACTTAACTCCAAATGACTCTTGGCTATTCTAAAATACAATCCTTCTGGGCACCTGGGTGACTTAATTGGTTAAGCATCCAACTTGGGCTCAGGTCATGATCCCATGGTTCGTGAGTTCAAGCCCTATGTCAGGCTCTGTGCTGACAGCTCAGAACCTGGAACTTGCTTCAGATTCTGTGCCTCCCTCTCTCCCTGCTCCTAGGGGATAGGTAAAGGATAAGTTTGATTGAAAATATAAAAACGCCCAATGTCACTAACTTGAAAAAATAAGAATTTAATTTTTCTACTCTAACAAAAATTTTGGAGGTGGGTGATTACTGGAGATGGCTCAGTGTCTCAGTGACATCAGGATTAAGTGTCCCTCTGCCATTTTCCTGTACTTTTTCTACATGATCACAAGGTGGCTGCTATCACTCTAAATATTATATCCAAGAAAGAGGAGCTCCTGGGTGGCTCAGTTGGTTAAGTGTCTGACTTCAGCTCAGGTCATGATCTTGCAGTTCATGGGTTTGAGCCCCACATTGGGCTCTGTGCTGACAGCTCAGAGCTTGGAGCCTACTTCAGATTCTGTGTCTCCCTTTCTCTCTTCCCCTCCCCCACTAGTGCTTTGTCTCTGTCTCTAAAAATTGAATAAACGTTAAAAAAAAATTTTTAAACCATAATAGCCCCATATATGTAAATATAGTTTATATGAGCACGGTGAGTGTGGGGAAAGGGACTGAAGTTACATCTCAGCTATTACCACTGGATATCTCAGGAGACTGGGTGGGAAATAGAGAGGAAATGGGGGAGATCATAAAGTTTGTCTTTATGTATGTTTGAGTGCTTTGCCAGTTGAAGTGAACATGTTTCCTTATAATTTTGGGATGTAACTTAAAGCTTTTTAGAAGTAGTTTAGGGGGCGCCTGGGTGGCTCAGTCGGTTAGGCCTCCAACTTCGGCTCAGGTCATGATCTCACAGTTTGTGAGTTCGAGCCGTGAGTCGGGCTCTGTGCTGACGGCTTGGAGCCTGGAGCCTACTTCAGATTCTGTGTCTCCTCCTCTCTCTGCCCCTTCCATGCTCATGCTCTGTCTCTCTCTGTCAATAATAAATAAACGTTAAAAAAAAAGTATTTTTGAACTAGATTATGAAGAGTCGAGTGTTTCATGTAGACGATGGGGAGCCATTCAAGATTTGGGGGCAAGGGAATGATGTGATCAAGAAAATTAACCTAGCAAGAGTATGTATCATGGATTATAGGCAAGAAAGGCTGAGATGAACATTTCGAAGGTTCTGGTAACAGCAGCTCAGTCAGGAACTAAGAAAGTACTGAACTGTGATAGCAATAATATGTGAAGCGAGAAAGAGAAAAGAGAGCCCTGAATACGGCCTTGAGACATACATGTTTGAATGGTGGGGGGAGAGGTCATGGGGGGCGGGCAGTGTTTTCCATTCACCTGTGTCAACTAGCACATCTTGAACTCTGGAAATCTGAGTAAATGGCTGGAAAACCATAGAGATTTCTCTTTTCCAATCTCCTCGAGCATTGCCTCATTTGATATTTACAACATATAGGTTCAAAATAATAATTTTTTCATAAGATTTTTTATCCCCCTTATTAAATTGAAAACATCTTAGGATATGAGACCATAGAGAATACTTATTGGTGGCCCCCCCAAAGTGCAGTGAACCCCAAAAGTGATTGTTCATCCATTCAGCACAGTTGATGATACACACAAATGCTCTTTTCTTCATTCATTCCTTGAAGGAATAGCCCCGTCCCTGCCCCCCTAGGAGTTACCATCCAGTGAAGGAGACAGCCTCTCAACAGGAAATCCCCAGTGAGTAAGTGCTCTGAGAGAGGGTTACAGGAGCGCTAACTCAGTACCAGGTGGGAGGGTGCAGGGAAGTGGTGTGAAAGCTGAGACACGAAAAAGCAAAAGCGTCGTGAGCCAGGTGAAGAGAAGGACAGAGGTCATTCCAGATAGAAGGAAAAGCATTAGCAAAGTCCGGAGGGAGGGAGTAGCACGGCACACGTGAGCAACCAGAAGACAATCATTAATGGCAGGAGCTCAGGCTGAGAGCGAGTAGGAGACACAGAAAGGCAGAAAGGGGAGCTGAGGCAAATCAAGCCTCAGAGACCTGGCAGTCATGGGCTCAACTTGATCCTAAGAACAAGGAGAACCTAAGGCTTTTGAACAGAAGAGAAACATGGAGTGACAGCTTTGTAAAAAGGTCACTCTGGCTTTGGCAGGGACTACAGGGGAAAAAGGGAGGAAGGAGGCTCACTGGCTTGGTTTCCTTATCAGTCTGGGAGCTGCTGGGGGCTGAGTTGAGCCCGTCTGATTTATACTTTTCCCCACCTCTGTGCAGGTCTGTCTCAGCAAGGCTTGTCAGCTGCAGGTAGGTATGGTTAACCTGCCCATGGACACTCCCTCCAAAGGTAAGTAAAAGCCCAGCAAGATTTCCCCGGAGTGATGGATTGGGGTGCTGAGAATCTGAAGAAAAGAAGGGAGAAGAATATGGATGAAATGGCAGTGAGGCAAAACCGATTTCTCCTCTCGGTACCTCAACTACTTTATCCGTAAAACAGGGAATTCATGGTACTTACCTCAGAGACTTGCTGTGAGGACATTATTCACACAGTTTTTAGTATCAAGCACAAAGCGAACACTCAAAAAGTGTTAGCTTTTGTTCTTGTTCGTTCTGAAAGGCAGATGGGACCTCATGGTCGCGGCTATGTATTCCCTACAGTCTTCAGGGGAGGACTGGTCGGATTCCAGAAAATGCTTGAGAGCCCCCGGGACCAGGCAGATCTCGGGACTACCAAAAGACCGAAGTTTGACAAAACCTTACTTGCGACTTTGGGCCGAGGTTGTTAGTGTGCATGTGCTTCTGTTCACATGATTTAAAAATCCTAACACAGAACATCCAGGTGGGGAAGAGGAGCCGCCACTGCCCTCACACGAGTCCGGGGTGGTGCGCCAGGCCCTGGGCGGGAGACTTGAGAAGCCCAGCCGGCGGGGGCGGAGCCTTACGAGCTGGGGGCGGGTCGGCGCAGCGGAGGGGCGGGGCCGGCGCCGCAGCCCTCGGCCCCGCCCCCAGCGGAAGTGCCGCCGGGCCCGCCCCTCCCTCCAGAGGCCGGTTCCAGAGGCCGGTTCCCCTAGCTGGTCACCCGGCCCGCTCTCCCGAGTGCAAGTCGACTCCTAGAGGGAGTTCGGCCAGAGTCCCAACGCCAAGTCCGAAGAAGAGGACTCGGGTCTGCGTATCTTGCTGTCTCGGGCAGTGCTCTCTGTCCCTTCCACTACCCCGTCCTCCTTTCCATTCCTCTGTTACCAGCGCGGCCGCAGGCGCCGCGGGGAACGGCACAGGTAAAGACTCGGCTTCTGAGGACGCAGGTGTGGGTGCCTCCCTGAATGGACGGGCCAGGGAGAGACTGATGGAACATTCCTAGCTTTTTTCCAAAGCGATTGTATTGACAGTGGGGCTCCGGGTGGGCAGACGCGGACCCCAGGAGCGCTGCATTGCACTGGGGAAGCAGAGGGGGCGGGACTGAAGACCCCAGAGCTTGAGAGCCGGCTTATTTGTGTCCCCGCGTCTTGCGCAGGCTCTGTCGTGCCTGGAAGGTGGTGAGCTGGTTGGGTCCGGGCTGCAGCTCCGGAGGGTTACCCCCCCCACTCCCTGCGGCTACTGGGGTCTGACAGTCGCTCCTCCCGGGTGCACACAATCTGAGGTTTGCAGAATGAAAATCAATAAAATCAATGCAAATACAAAGAACACGAAACGTGTTTGGTTGTTATTATTTGCTTTTGTTAAATCTTTTTATTTATTTATTTATTTATTTTCTTCTTGGAAAAAGTGGCTTTGGCTCGGATCCGGGCCTCGGAGAGGGAAGCAAAATGCCCCGGGCCTCCCCGCAGGGGGCGGGGGTCTATCCTCAGTCCCGAGCCACGCAAACTTCTCGGAGCCGCAGTGCTGGGTCCAGCTGCGGGAGTGGAGCCCCCAGTGCGTTCGGCTTCCGGATACGGCTTTCCCCACCGCGCCTCATTGTCCGCACTTTAGGGAGAGCCCCGCCCCCCTCCATCGCATTTTCCCGGTTCACCACCCCCACGCCAAGGGGGCCGTGCCTCCTCCCTCCCCACCTCACCCCCCCGGAGCTCTCCCCGGCGCTTTAAATAATGATATTTGCATGCAGGGAGCGATTCATAAATATGTCAGGGCCGGTGAAATATAGGCAACATTTCAAACTTTCTATTTAAAAAACATGAATTATGGCCGCGGAAAATGTGTTCCCATTTAAAGGCGATACGAAGTATTTGGTGTCTCGTCCCCGGGCCCATCCATCACGCAGACAATAAAGAGAGTTTTTCGCCCTGACACCCGCGATTTATGGGCGCCCTTCTCTGCCCTCATCACTCACCCGCCGCGGCCGGCCCGGCGACAGGCCCCGCGGAGAGAACGGCAGCCGCCCCCCACCCCCGCGCCAGCCCGCGCGCGCACTTTGCGCCCTCCCCAGTGCCCCAAGACCTCGGCCCCCAGGTGGAAGCGCCCGCTCCAGGGACTTGGGAGATCGTGGTGAAGGTCTAGGCAGCCGAGCGAGAGCAGAATCCAAACTCGTCCTCTCCTCTCAATGCAAGCCTTTTTTCGGGGCTGGGGCTGAGCGCGCCGAGGAGCGGCCTCGCGGGCCCGTTCAGCGTCGGAGCCTCGCCCGCCAACCGCGGCGCCGCGCTTTAACTTTCCAGCGCAGCCTGCGGGAGGTTATTTACGTGCGAGTTCGAGGTGAGGGGACAGGACCCGGCTGGGGGCTTCCCAAGCCGATCTCTGGGCGTTCTGCCCCGGGGAGGCGAGCTGCTTTCAAGCTTTCTTGAGCCCTGCTGGGCGAATGGTTCTGGGCAAAGCTCTTTCTGCAACTTTTACAAAGCTTGCTTCTCCCTGGTGCGAACCCCACAAACACATCCTGGGCGTTCGCGACACTTCGGAAACTAGTCTTACGGACAGGGGCCGAGGAGTTGGCGAGAAATAGGAAGGGGAGGCGGCCTTCCCTGGCTCTTCGCCTCTGGCCAGGCTCGGCTGCCCCAAGCCTTCTTGCCCCACCGCCCAACACCTTGCGCGCGCACATACCAGCGCGCCGTCCTCCCTAAGTCACCACCGAATCCTTGTGGCAAACTTGCGTGGAAGAAAGTTCGGGCTTCATTTGCCGCGGAATTTGCTTTCAGTTTTCGCCGCGGGCGGACTCGGCCCGGCGGGTTCCCGATGCACCACCAAGGGTGGGGGCTGCCTGGCACTGCCGGGAAGCCAGGGGCAGCTCCCGGCCTGAGGGCGTTGATAGTCCAGCGCAGCCGCGTGATCACCAGGAGCCACCCCGAGTCCCGTGCTGGGCGGATGCCTCTGCGTACACTCGAACCGGGAGCCGTTTCCTGCCGGATGCCTGAGAGCTGAATTTATTCGGATGCAGGCAGCGCAAACTGCAGAGAAATCCCGTCGATTCTAAAACTGACAAGGTTGAATTTATTAGATCAAGATTCATGTGTAAGTGCAGGGAGATGAATATTATACAAACAGCGCCAGGTCCAGTGTGAACGGAAGATCGCTTCCGGTTTCAAGGCATGTACCTTAACATTTGAATATTTGGATCTATAGAGGGACATAAAATATTATTAAATTCTTGGTGTGTGCACACACAGTCAAGTTGAAAAAAATTCTAGAGCAAGTGTTTTTTTTTTTACAGCTCCTCCTTGAGTGTAATTCAGGCTCGAGATAGCCTTATGTCCAAATAACCACCCATTGAAGATTTCCTATAGCCACAGTGAGTTCCCCTACGTTGAGGGGTGCATATGTGTACCTCTTTAAATATCTGCGGGGTAGCAGGGGTGAAATAAATACATTTAAGAAGAGCGGGCACACAGATAATTGAATAACTGCATCGCTACAATATTTCCGGGTATGGAAATAAATATTACTCCAAGTTGGCTGTGGAAGGTGTGCACGACTTAGGGGGGGGGGCTTCGGGAACCCGAGGTGGGAGCCACAGGTCCTGAAGCGCTGGGCACCGAGCACGCTGAGGTGGACCCCATGCAAAACCCTCAACCTCGGACCCTGGCGTGACTGCTGGGAGAGGCTTGACCGCAATGGCCAACACTGTCTTGCCTCGGGGGTTCTCCCGGATCCACGCTCGGAGACAGAGACATCACCAGGCGGTGAACCTGGCATTTAGGAAAGGAGGATGTGAGGTCCTGCCGGCAGACATATCCCCCGCTTAGCCACTTCAACGACCCCTCAGTCCTGGCCCCACCGGGCTCAGGCAGTGGTCATTTGGGCCTATCGATTTGGAGCAAGAGCGCGTAAAAGGGCGGGTCGCGCTTGGTTCCAGCGCAAAGCTGGAGGACACCGGAAAAGGCCACGGTTTCGCGTCCGTGAGGAATCCGGGCCCGACCCGGCCTAGGGAGCGCCAGTTTGAAGGCTTAGACGTGATTGTCTGGCCGCATTTACGTATTAAGTGTTAGGCATCCCCTCACAAACTCAGTGCTGAGGCCCAGATGCCCCGACGGTCTCCTCCTTATATTTGCAAAGCCCAGGAACGCCAGGAGCGAGGTCGGAGACGCGCAGCTGTGAAATTCCAAGACCAAATACTAATTCCAGCATCGGGCGCTTGTAACCGTCCCACCATCACACCACCCTGGTCTTTTTTTCTCACCCCTTCAAACGCACCCAATCCCGGCATGGGGCAAAGCTTCTGAGAGCCCCTCCTTGGGGAGAAATTAGGCAGCACTCTGTCAGGAGTTCCTGGGAATTGCACACACTTCTGAGGCAGCCCTGCCGCAGAGAAATAACCCGGGCGCTGAGAATGCCTTGCGTCAGAGAGTGTGACTGCGCCGAAGTGGTATATACGGTATACCGAGAGGAGGGAGAGAGAATAGGAAATATTCCCTGTCAAGTAGGAAAAGGAGGAAAGGAAGAGGAGAGAAAAGAATAAAAAGGTTAGGGAGTCTAGAAAGAAGCGTGTGAGGAAACAAAAAAGAGAAGAATAGAGGAGAAAAAGCCAGGAGAGGCGAACCGAAAAGAGTACAGGCCTTGGCCAGGCCCCGGGACCAAGCCAGACCGTGGCTCCGGCAGGCGCGGTGCCACCGCAGACCCGAGAAGAGGTGAGGGCCTCGCGAGGCGGTCCCCCACCAACCCTGCGAATCTGGGCCCGGCTTCCAGTCCGGAAGGGCGGGCCTGGGTCCAGCGGCCTCCGCCTGCTCCATCTCTTCCCCCCTCCTGGGGGACCACAAGGCGGGGCGGGACCCGGGTGGGGAGGCCCCCAGGGGCGCGCGCCAGTCCCGGACTGTTTGGGCGCTCTGGGCCAGGCTTTCCAGCTCGCCGGGCCTGACCTGTCAGGCGGATTATCTTCGAGGGAGATTAATAGGGGAGGCGGGCTGCAATAATAATCGTTTTGTTTGATGTGACAACTCTGATAGGCGTTGATTTACTTACAAACTGATAGGCTTTTAATTGAGCGCCTCCGCCGAGCCCGAGATGAAAGGGAAGCGGCGGTGAAAGGCGGCCCGCCTGCCCTCCGGCCTCAATACTGATTAGCCATCTCGACAGTGAATAGTTCAAGGCATTTTCAAACTTTTTTCCTCAGCTCTCTCGCCTTCCTTCTCCTCCCACCCCCTCCTCAAATATCTGCCATGCCCATTCCTTTTTTAGAGAAAACAAATCATTTACACTGTGTGCAAATAAAATCCACAGGACATCCACGCCAACCGCCGCTGGGGTTGGAGGCTTTAGGCCTAGCGCGGAGTAATTAATAACTCCCCCACCCCCAAAGCCTGCAAGTCCTTCAGGGATTTGGCCTCCCGGCGAGATGCGCAGGCTCGGTTGCCGGCGCCTCCCGAAAGCCGGGGGCGCTCAGGCCCCCAGGCGCCCCCGTGCGCTCGGACCTTCAGAGTTGGGTTTGCGAAGAGCGAAGGCACGCGGACCACGACCCTCGCGCGCGCGCGTCGCTGGGCGCAGGCCTGCGATCGTGCGCGGCCGCACCGTGGCACGCCCATTTCTGGGGCACGCGGGGCCCATTCTCTGGTTCCCCCAGGCTTTAGGTGCTGGGGGTGCCGGCCCTGAATCGCCCAGGGCAAAGAAAAAGCTGCCGGAATTCCAGGAGCGGGACAGAACTGCCTCTGGCGACTGCGGGGTCGGAAAGGACGCCCGCGGTCGTCTCCAGTTCTGGCCGCCGCCCCCAGCATTCAGTGTCCGGGCCTCATGAGGAGGCTGCGGGGACGCGCGGCCCACGGCGGGGCTAGCGGGGCTGGGAGCTCTACAGTTGATCCGGGCGGACACCTCGACAGCAGAGCACTCGCTGATGCAGACAGGCTAACTACCACACTTGCTGGATACAGCGGCCTCCCCCATGCGCTGCCCTGTAGAGACATCTTAGGACTGTCCCGACCTCAGAAACGGGCACCGGGGACTCGCTCCCCAAAGATTATTCAGACAACCTTCACAACCTCGCGTGTGGCCTCGCCACCATCTCACGAACTCACCTTCCTCAGTTGTCGCATAGGCAGACACTCCAAATCGCCTTGAACGCAGGTGTGTTCTTACACCTACACACGTACACATACACACACCGACAAACAGCAATCCAAAAAACACATCGCCTCACTTCACTCTTCTCCAAATTATCTTTAGTCAAGTTACAATCCTATGAAGTTTACCAACCTAAAGAATCAAGGGATAAGATTAAAACGCAGAAAAATAATGCCTACGAGAGAATTCTAAAACTCACCCCAGAAAGTTCTCGGTACCTGTGTGGAGTGGGAGGGAGACAAAAAGGGGAGAGAGGGGAATGGGGTGGTGAGAAAGGAGAGTGCGAGCCTGCGGAGGGCAGGTCCCAGACTCGACCCCCGCGGTTTGCGGCTCAGCGCCGGTGGAAATCGGGTCTCCAGACCCGGCCCCTGCCCTCCGCGCGGGTACAGACTGTCTCCTGGCTCCCCGCGCTCTCTGCCCCACCATTTATCAAAGGACTTGACAACAAAAGAAGAGCCGGAGCGGAAAAGTGGGGGAGGGGAGATTCAAAGTCGTCCAAGTCCTTCCGAGGAAGGGGATGTGTCCTCCTCTCGCCTTCCAGTTTCTGCGAGTTTCTGGAGGCGACCCCCGAACTCGCTTCGGACGCTACCAAAGCCCTGACAACTCACACGGCGGCACAGGCATAAATACACACTTGTGCACCCAGCTTCAGGTACACAGAGGCACGCGCAGCGCCTCCCCTCTTCCTTCCAAACGGCCCGAGTGACGGTGCAAATCGAGGGGAACGCGGCAGTCCCGCTCCGCTTCCCTGGAAGACCCAAGTTCCTACAGGCAGCCGACCCCTCCCTCTCCCGTTCCTTCCCTCTGCTTTCCCGACACAGGTCGGTCCCAGCTCGTCGTTTTTATAAATTCGAGCGAGTAGACCAGAGTAACCCCGGCTACCAAACCTGCGGGGATACCGCAGGGTGGGAGAGGATTGGGGGGAGGGCCTGAGTCAGTTTGAGACGTATCTCCACCAGACACCCATAGCCAGGCCTCCTCGAAGCCTCTCAGCCCTAGCTACGATCCGAAAGGAAGTCAAAGAATTAAGACCGGGAGGAGGTAGCCCGCCGTTGACCTCCAGGACTCAAAGTTACATTCGTGGCGTGGCTCTTAGAAATAAGTCTGAGTTTCGGGTTGAGGCACTACGAAGGGTGGACTCCGCGGCCGGCTGGCAGCCTGACATCCTCACGCTCCCGAGGGACTATCCGGGGGACAAAAAAATCTCCCATCTTAGACGTCGCCGCCGCCCATCTCGGGTACCCCGGGTAGCTCCTCCCTCCGCGGCCCCAACAGATTTAAGTCCCAGAGGTAGAAAGGTGTGTCTTTCTTCCACACCCAGGGGGGCCAGGCGCACACCCCAGGCCTGTGCAACCCTCTCAGCGCCCTGAGCGCACCTGCGCACTTAACCCTCACTATTCATTTTCCTGACACAGAGAGCCTCTTTTCCTCTCTTTCATTCTTTTTCTTAGAGCCACCCCCACCCCATCCCAGGAGGCTGCTTCTCTTTCCCCCTCCGCTGGTTCCCCCTTGGTCTCTTCCTTACTCTCCATCTCTCTCTCCCTCTCCCTTTTTCCCCTTCGAGTCGCACCCGCCTTGTAATCAGCAACAAAAGCTGACATAAATCACAGGCGGATTGACAAGAGCTGACAAATAACTGATTGATTGCGGTCGAGGAACATTGACAATTGATGGAGGGGTGGAGATGCCCAAAGAACTGAGGAGAGGGGGAGAAAAGAGAAGAGAGGGTAGCAGGGAAGAGTAAGAATGGGGAGGAGGACGGAGTGTGAAACAGAGGAAACATGTGACCCCCGCTCCTGCCCCAATCTGCTTGTCCCCGGGCGTCACGTGGCCTGGAAGGGCTGGGAGCCCCGCGCACAGCCCTAAGACGAGCCGCCGCCGCCTCCGCTGCCCACCTAGCTTCTGGTTTCTCTGCTGCCGAATCTCGGGAAATCAAAGCGGGCGGGCAGACTTCCTCCGTCACCGGCTCCCCACCTTTCCTTACCCTGGCGGCCGCGCCGCGAGATATCTCAGTTACTGAGCGAGACAGAATATTTGGTGTGTGGGTCCCCTGTGCGCCCCTGGAGTTGACAGTCCAGCTGTTGTCCGGACTCCCGCCGTTGCTCCTTCTGGACACCCCCTCAATCTGTTCCTCTTACGCACCCTCCTGCAAAAAAAAAGGTTTCAGTTTATTTTCGAGCCTGGAAAAGGAAGGACGAAGAGGTACGAAAAAGAGGGAGGCGGCAGATAGCAAACGCAGAATAAATGTCCAGGTCGTCCTCGGAGCGAAATCAAGGGAGGGGACAAGCGGGAGGGGGGCGGTGAAGAAGGAGCTGCCCATTAAAACCAGCGCTGAGAGTCCTGACGGCTGCGGCGGCGGCGGCGGCGGCGGCGGCGCGGGACGCGTCACATCCCCTTGACCCTCCAATCACCTCGGGCTCCCATTTGATTGGAAGGCGGCAAAGGCTTTAATCTCCCCCTCGGTGCAGCTGCTTTTGAAGTGAGTTTCCTCGCCAGAGCCCCGGCTGGACAGGCAGCGGCTCACATCGCCAAGCGCAGCGCCAGCGCCGGGTCGCGAGTGCGCAGCGCAGGGGCACAGCCCGAGGCGGACACGGCGAGCCACCGGGCACTCCCACGGTCCGGCCGGCTCCTCCCGCTCGGCCACGGCATTGCTGCGGGCCACCCAGGATTATTCGCTTCTGGCTCCAGGCGCCGAGAAGGCGCGCTGGGTGCCGGTGGCCGCCGCGCCAGCTCCTCCTCCTACCGCTTCTGCTCCCCGGGCGAGCGCGCAGCCCGGAGCCCGCCCCGCGCCTCCCGGAGCCCTCCCCCCGCTGCTCCCATGCGTGCGGGTGGGTCATGAGCACAGCGCCCTCGCTTTCTGCCCTAAGAAGCAGTAAGCACAGCGGCGGCGGCGGCGGCGGCGGCGGCAGTGCGGACCCTGCCTGGACCAGCGCGCTCTCTGGAAATAGCTCTGGCCCCGGCCAAGGCTCGTCCCCGGCCGGCAGCACCAAGCCTTTTGTGCACGCTGTGCCTCCCTCTGACCCTCTCCGCCAGGCTAACCGCCTGCCCATCAAGGTGCTGAAGATGCTGACGGCACGGACTGGCCACATTTTGCACCCCGAGTACCTGCAGCCCCTGCCTTCCACTCCCGTCAGCCCCATCGAGGTAAGGACCCTCTCCCCGGATCGCGCTGGGACCACCACCCAGGCTGCCGCTTCACAGGATTTCTCTGTCTCGGGATCTGGGGGTGGGAATTGGGCGGGGGGGGTCAGAATGATTCAGTTCCGGGATCGGGGAGAGCACATAGTGCTCCCCCACCTTAAAACTAGGGCGGAAAGGGAGGAAGAGGTAGAATGGGGTGTGAATTGCTAGGGGACAAAGCAGCTAAAACTTATTTCTCCCTTTGGTAGTAAAGCCTCTACCCTGACTCAGGCCCCCTCACTTACAGCCCGGAAGACGGGCGGAAGTCCGAAATGCGGTTCCAAAGTCGCAGGCTAAAGGGTCCCCAGAAACTGATATTTGTACACAGTCTCTAAGGCGCCAACTGCCTGAACCCTTACTCTGAAGAAATAGGGGCGTGTGGGGGGGGGAGTGTAGTTTTGGGTCTAGGAGTCAGAAACCAAAACATTTCTGAGTATTTTTAAAAATACAGTTGGCGCTTATAGAGGGCAGAATATATCCTGATTTGGCGGGGGGGGGGCCTGCCGCCTTTCTCAAGGGCGAGTGTGTATGTGTCTGTGTGCTTTTGGGGGGTGTGAGGGGTGCTGCCTAGGATTGCGCCTGGAGCTGGGAGGATCTTAACTGGCGGTTTGCGGAAGGGCATCTGAACCCTAGAAGCCAGGATTCTAAAGGGTTTCCCCTTCTTTCTCTTTGTGCCACCCCCCAACCTCACGTCTGACCCCGCAGCTTGATGCCAAGAAGAGCCCGCTGGCGCTGTTGGCGCAAACATGCTCGCAGATCGGGAAGCCCGACCCCTCGCCCTCTTCCAAACTCTCCTCTGTCGCCTCCAACGGGGGCGGCGCGGGCGGTGCCGGCAACGGCACCGGGGGCGACAAGGACGCAAAGTCGGGCCCCCTCAAGCTGAGCGACATCGGCGTGGAGGACAAGTCGAGTTTCAAGCCGTACTCCAAACCCGGCTCGGATAAGAAGGAGCCGGGAGGCGGCGGCGGCGGAGGCGGTGGTGGCGGGGGCGGCGGCGGGGGGGTTTCAGCAGAAAAGTCTGGATTCCGGGTACCGAGCGCCACCTGCCAGCCATTCACACCCAGGACAGGCAGCCCAAGCTCCAGCGCCTCGGCCTGCTCGCCAGGAGGCATGCTGCCTTCGGCCGGGGGCGGCCCGGAGGGCAAGGACGACAAGAAGGACCCCGACGCGGGCGGCGGCGGTGGCGGCAGCAAGGGTTCTGGGGGCGCCTCGGCCGAAGGGGGACCCACGGGGTTGGCGCACGGCCGGATTAGCTGCGGCGGAGGGATTAATGTGGACGTAAACCAGCACCCAGATGGGGGCCCCGGGGGCAAGGCTCTAGGCTCAGACTGCGGCGGTTCATCGGGCTCCAGCTCCGGCTCCGGCCCCAGCGCGCCCACCTCCTCCTCAGTGCTGGGCTCTGGGCTGGTGGCTCCGGTGTCGCCCTACAAGCCGGGCCAGACAGTGTTCCCTCTGCCTCCCGCGGGCATGACCTATCCGGGCAGCCTGGCTGGGGCCTACGCTGGCTACCCGCCCCAATTCCTGCCACATGGCGTGGCGCTTGACCCCACCAAGCCGGGCAGCCTGGTGGGGGCGCAGCTGGCTGCGGCCGCGGCGGGCTCTCTGGGCTGCAGTAAGCCGGCGGGTTCCAGCCCCTTGGCCGGGGCATCGCCGCCATCCGTGATGACAGCCAGTTTGTGCCGGGACCCGTACTGCCTCAGCTACCATTGCGCCAGCCACCTGGCAGGGGCGGCGGCAGCCAGCGCTTCTTGCGCTCACGATCCGGCCGCGGCGGCCGCGGCGCTCAAGTCCGGATACCCGCTGGTGTACCCCACGCACCCGCTGCACGGCGTGCACTCTTCGCTAACAGCTGCCGCCGCTGCCGGCGCCACACCACCCTCCCTGGCAGGCCACCCCCTCTACCCCTACGGCTTCATGCTCCCTAACGACCCACTCCCCCACATCTGCAACTGGGTGTCGGCCAACGGGCCCTGCGACAAGCGCTTCGCCACGTCCGAAGAGCTGCTGAGCCACTTGCGGACCCATACGGCCTTCCCCGGGACAGACAAACTGCTGTCGGGCTACCCCAGCTCATCGTCTTTGGCCAGCGCCGCAGCGGCCGCCATGGCTTGCCACATGCACATCCCCACGTCTGGCGCTCCGGGCAGTCCCGGGACGCTGGCGCTGCGCAGCCCCCACCACGCGCTGGGACTCAGCAGCCGCTACCACCCCTACTCCAAGAGCCCACTACCCACACCCGGCGCTCCTGTGCCAGTGCCCGCCGCCACCGGACCCTACTACTCCCCCTACGCCCTCTACGGACAGAGACTGACCACGGCCTCGGCACTGGGGTATCAGTGAGGAAGGTGGGAAGGGTTAGCAAGGGAGAGAAAGGAGCTGGGGGGGAGGGAGGAGCCGAGGGAGGGGCGGGAACAGGGCAGAGGCTACTGTCACCCGCGCGTGGGGATGATGACCCGGGCCAGGAAAGGAAAAAATATATATACCGTATCTATCTACCCAAAACAGCGACGGAGACCCGGTGGGAAACTCCCCTTTCCTTCACCTCTCATTTCCCCACCCACGCAAACTTTATAAAAGTTGAAAAAATATCGTTTGACTTTTTATAGAAAAAGAAGGAAAAATTAATTGAGAAAGTGTTCATCTGAGGACTGCATTGGTGGACACTGGTATTTATTTATGTTAGCTCCAAGCGGACCCGTGGTTCAAAAGTGCATTATTTAGTTTGATCTCCGTAGGTAAAAAGGAGGAGGGGTAAAAAAAAAAAAAATTAAATCTTGAGGGTAAAAATGTGGAAAACAAACCCTCCCGTCCCTTGTAGATTATAAATAAATACAAACCGCCACAGAACTAGAGGTCTTCTCTTTAATGTTACTTTAAAATTGCTATTATTGTATTGTACGTTCTTATTTAATGTCTGATTGAAACACAAATTTACATGCATGTTTGTTACAAAAAATGAAAAAACAAAACAAAACAAGTCACAATTTGTCAGCTCTGATTTCAAATTGCAATTATTTTTAAGGTGTATACCATCGAAAGAGAATGGGTATTTTTTTGTATGTATTCTGGAAGAAAACAAAAAAAAAAAAGGAAAAACAAATCTATTCCAAAACCTCATTTGCCTTATTTTGTTCTTTAAAAGGAACACAACTATTTTTAATTTTTAAGTCCACCCGCTGAGAAGGGGACAAGTAAGGTTTACGTCATGTACTAAAATAATAGACAATGTATCGCTTTAAAGATTAAAATTCCGTATATTTGATGTATTAAAAGGTTTTACTTCTTCTTATCTTTTTTTTTATTTTTTTGGCGAAAGAGAAAGGAAGAGAATGGCAGTTTCGGCCGCAGTGGGTTCCCTGGGCCTCAGGGCTGCTCCTACTTCCCAGGACCCTGGCTGCATTTCCTATTGTTTTTGTTGTGATTTTTAGGAAGAGGCAAAGGGCTGTCCAGTCGTGGGATTGGCCTTAGGGAAAATATTTTTAAAATTTAAACAGGGTATTTCACAATTTGTGGAGAGAGTGTCCTAATCGTGCATTTAGTTCTTCATTTTCCTCCCAGCACACCGTTTGTTAAAAGTGAAAGGGGGGAAAAAGTGATTTTTTAAATCATTTTTTCTCTCGAGATTTTTGGGAATTTGGCTTTTCTTTTGTACAGGGAGCGGCGCAGTCCAGGACTCTCCCCAAGGCCTTCGCCCCGGGGAGGTGCCACTGCCCGCGGTCCGTCTTTGCTTTCCGAGCATCCCTGTCCCGGGCGGGCAGCCGGGATAGATCCGGGGACGGTGAGCGTTGGGAACCCGTTTCCTGGGCCTGGGGGGAGCGCGCCGGAATCTTCTTGCCCCTCGGTTGAAAGTGAGTTCGCTCTCCTTTTCTCGTGGCTGCCGGGGCGCAGCGCTCAACACCCCAGCCCGGAGTCCGGGCCCGCGGCCGGCCGGCGCCGCGGCTGCTTTTCCGCGTCCAGATTTCTCTGCAGCCCGAGCTCGACCCGAGGCCGGGCCGCAGGAGAGCGCGCCGGGGCACGCGACCCGGAAGCCGCTTCAGATTCGGCCCCGCGAGGGTCTGGGAGCCCCTTCCCTGTCTCGCCGGGGCGACCAGGTGGGCGCTGAGTGCTGTCCTCGGCTTCGAGCTCCTATCGGAAAAGGCGCGGCGGGACCCTCCGTCCGGGCGGGCATCCCCGGGTGCGCACCGCTCCCTTGTCCCCAACTCGAGTGGTGCGACTGAGCTGCATGAAGCTCTGACGGAACCACGAAGAGAAGAGCCCTAATCTTTTTGGGCGGGGATGCGGGGGGGGGGGGGTTGGGGGCGAGTCTCAGTCCCCCTCCCGACACCCCCCCCCCCAACACAGACACTCGTGCCCCTGCCCTGGGCGTGAACTCTGTGGCCTTCTGGCTGTTTGGGTGCTCGCCCTCCGGGGTCGGCGAGAGCTCTGGGCTCAGTGCGCGACTTTCCCGGGATCCCGGGACTACGGAGTCGCGGCGCTGAGCGCACACCCCGAACTCCCCTCTCCCTGGGGTCAGGCAGTTCTGGGTTCTCCAAGCCGCCGGCCTCCCTCGGCGTTAAGCTCCCCCTGCTGCCTCCGAGGCTCACCGCCGCGCAGAGGCCGCCCTCGGCCTCGGGCCTCGGTCGGCCGACCGCGCCGTCCCCGCCGCCATTAGCTCGGGGGCTGGTGACTTTGAGATTTTCCACCCTCCTCCCAGCGTCAGCTTCACGGCTTCGGGGCCTTTTCCCGGGTTGCGCGCAAAGCAGCCCCGGCGACCTACGAGACGCCGCGGGAGTTCCCAGGCCTCCGCCGGGAGAGAACTTTGTGGGGACGCAGGCTCCGTCGCCTCCAGCCCTCATGCCCGCACTCCCAGACTCCGGGGACCCGAGCTGGCGCCGAGGAAGACCCCAGTGGGTTGTGTTCTGGGACGCCGCAGCACCGCTCCCTCTCTGCGGCGGCTTAGAGAGCCTGGGCTGGGCCTCGCTGGGCCCGGCTCCTCGAGAACCCCGGCCGACAGGGGGGCTTGTCATCCCCAGGCTCTGCGACCGACCCCTGCCACTTGCCACCCCCGCAAGTGGGAGGGGCGGACGTTCCGGAAGGGGGTGAGGTCCGAGTCGGGACCGCTCCAGGGCCGGTGGCTTGGGACGTGGAAGTCAGGCCCCTGCTCACCCTCCCACCAGCGCCAGCCACACGGCCCCGGCCACTCCGAGTCCCCACGCTTCTCCCTCCTTCGCCTTGCGTCTTCGGACAGAGGTCCTTGCGCCACCCTCGCCGCCAGGACCCGCTTGGGCTGGGAAGGACCTGGAAATTACCCTGCCCTGGAATTTCAGGTCTGGAACCCACAGGGAGACGAATTGGACAAGTTCGTGCCTTCACGCCCACTCCTGGTATTTTATTAACAAAAATCAAAACCAAACAAGCCTTGAAATTTTAATGAGACCTCCTTCCCGAAGAAGCTGCTCAGAGGCAGCAAAATGCTGGGGGACTGGGGGTTGGAGGGAGAAAGGGTTCCCCGACGTGTTGGATAGAACTGAGTCACCCGGGCACGGAGTTCGTGAAGAAAGGGTGTCATTCTGTGGTACGGGTCCAGGCTCGGGTGCGAGTCCCCCTCGGGGAACAAACGCCCGTCCCTACAGCGCGCTCCACGGCTCTTTCCCGCTCTCTCCGGATCTGCGGCGGGATCCCAGAGCTAAGGCTGGCTGCCGCTGAAGCCTGAGCAGAGAGCGGCGTGTCCGCCAGGCGGCGCTGCGGAGCCCACCAGAACGGAAAGGAGAAAAGGAACCCAGGCCGGTGCGCAAACCTCGGGTTGGGTGGTCATCCTGTCACCCTGCGCTTCCGCCATCGCAGGGTGGAGTGGTGCCCGGGAGTTCCCTCTGTAGCTCCTCGCTCCTCTCCTGCTGTGAACCATGTCCTCTACGCCTCTCCACCTGCTCTAGCTTCTGCTGCTGTGTTCCTCTTGCCCTCTCTCTCCATCCCAGAGGAATTGGCCAGATGTCATGGGCCCCTCCCCAACCACAGGCTCCCACTACCTGAACCCATCAGGCTCCAACAGGTCACCTTGTCTGTCAAACTAAAGCGGTCCCCTAAGGCCTACCCGTTGCCACAGGCTGTCCACCTCTTTACTCCGCCCTGACAGAGATGGAGAAACTGAGGGTTAAGTCCAGGAAGTCAGTGGCAAGACCTGCAGTGAAAGCCCAAGACTCCCTCCATTCAACCCCTGACCCCATCTGGACCTCTGGTGGTGACACAGTGATCCCGGTGTCTTTGTGCGGGGTGGTCTGTAAGTAGTAAGGAAAGGCAGATGAAAAAAAAAACCCTGCTGGTTGATGAATTCCCTGTGCTCTGGTATATGTGAAAGTTGCCCAGAAGGTGAGCCTCGTCTCTAGGAGACCATCTGACGTCCTCTTCCGCACATACTGGCTTAGGGTTCCTCACCCACTGAGGCCAGAGGCCTGACTGTGTTCTGAGTGACTACAAAGCTCAGGCTGATCTACTCACGCTGTTATAGACTATGTCCAGCCCATATTATCCTATATTATCTCATTTTAACTTTATAACAACTCCATGAGGCTGTTAAAATCTTTGTCCCCCTTTTAGAGATGAGGAAACTGAGGTTCAACAGAGGAAGGATATTAGCTTGAAGTCACATAGCTAGTGAGTCATATGGTCTATGCAGAGATTCTCACCCTGGCTGTTCTCACTTGAAATGTTAAAGCATAACAGTCTTTGGGAACCAGAGATTCTGATTCAGCTGGGAGACAGCGTGGCGGACATGACTGTTGTTTGTGTTGTTTTTATTGTTATATATGAAAATATTATTGTTATTATTTTACTTTTTATTATGGATTTGCAAACAAACACAGCAGTAGAGAATGGTATAATAGACCCTGTAAACCCATCACCCAACCTCAAGAGTTATCAACTCATGGCCAATCTTGTTTCCCCTCTACCCCTTCAACTGGCCTCCCCCCTCTGCTCCCGTTATTCTGAAGCAAATACACCATTTCACCTCCACAGGTATTTGTCACTTGCAGCTGGGGTTTGAACCTATGCCAAGGCTGGTTCCTAACCCAGGCCTCATCCTGCTGCCCTGCCTCAGCTGTGGCTCCATGAGATTTAAGGACACTGCTCAAGTTCAGTTAGTATGCGGCAAAGCTAGGATTTAAACTCATTTCTATGAAACCCGGAGCCCAAATACTTCACCCTACCCTGTGCTGGGAATTCCCCAAAGTCCCAGGGATACTGAGCCCTTCTTGCCCCGTGTGACCCCAGGTTCTGTCCTGGAGGTATCTGGCCTGCAAAAAGACTCTTGAACCCCTGGTGAGGCAGCCGCACCTCATGGGGAACCCCACAGCACAAGGGGCATTCTGAGAGTGAGAACGACTTAGAACCACATGGTGCAGTGGAAAGAGCACATGTTTGGGGACAGGCTGATCTAAATCAAACTTTTAACTCCACCACTGGCTCAAATCTATGACTCAGTTTCTCTGAGCCTCAGTTTTCTCATCCATAAAATGGGAACATTAATACTAATCCAGTGGGACTGTTGTGAGGCTCTCTGACCCATACTGACTCTTAGTAAAGACAGATTTCATTCCTTCTTTCCTTCCCAAAGTTTCAATTTATTATAACCAGCCCTCCTGCTCAAGAATTAACTGTGGCTCTATGTGGTCCACCAGCTCAAATTCTCAACTCCATCACCTGGCCATCAGAGTGCCTGTAATTATGGTTCATCTTCTAATCTGGCCCCTCTGTGCCTGTCTCAATTTGTGTCTCTCTAGTCCTCACATTTCAGACCCTCTGCCAGCCAGCTAGTCCCCAACACCTTGGTCTATGGTGCTGATCATACACTCCTTCCCTGAAATGCCCTCCAAACTCCCTTTCCTCAAAACTCATCTCTTCCAGGAAGCCCTCCAGGTTTCCCCACCACCACCATCACACACTTTCCCTCAAGTTGCCTTCCCTCCATACTTACTGCAAAAGCAGAAGGTAGAAGTATAAAGGCCATGGGACAAGGGATGAGGACACTTGGGTTTGGGTAGTGCCTCTTCACAGTTGTATGACCATGGACAAGTCACTTATGGCCTCTGTGACACCTGTCTCCAAAACTGATATCAGACTGTGCACACCACAGGTGAACAGCACACTTACCAACAATCATAATGTCAAAAATAGCATGTTTTGGGCACTTACTTTCCAGATACTCATCTGGTCCTATTACCGTTGCTAGCCTCTTTACAGGTAGAGAAGCTGAGGGCTAAAGAGAAGTAACATGTCTGTTCTCCAGAGTTCAAGTCCCTAATCACTGCACTATAGTGCGCTAGTCCCTGTGCCTGGAATATTTGTCCTCTGCATTCTTTTCCTAATTACCAGCAACTCAGAACTCCAGCTTTAAATCTCAGGCCTGTGTCACCTCCTCCTGGAAGCCCACAGGCCCTTCCCATTGGACTCAGTGTCCTTCTCTTTGCTTCTGTAGCACCTGTCCACCCCATCACCATATTCCTTTACATTTCCCTGACAACCTGGACTCTGAGGCACTGGGGAAGAGGGACTGTCTCCTATACCTATTTCTAGTGCTGGCAGGTAGCATGCTACCTAGAACATAGTAGATGTTCAATAAATCTTAGAGGGAAGGAGGGAAATGGAAGGAAAGAAGAGTGGGAGGGAGAGGAGAAGACAGAAGAAGCCAAAAAAACAAAAGACAGAATGGAGGAAAGATGCAAAAGAATTGGGCCATCTTGGACAAGGTGATTCTTTCAAAAAGAGTAGGAGGAGAAATAGCAGTGGCCTTAGAGAAACTGTGAATGTCTTTGTCCACAGCACAAAACTCAGGGCTGAGCAAGCTTATATGCATCAGTTAGACATTGCACTTGCTCACAATAACAAAGACTCTTAAATAGTGGCATGAAGAAGATAAACACTCTCTTCTCTCAGCCTGGAGGTGGGCAGTCCAGGGTAAGAATGGCCCTCAGTCATCAGGGACCCAGATCCTTCTGTCTTCAGCTTCCCCCAACCCGGAAGCTTTCATCCTCAGAGCATCTCAGAATCCAAGATGGCTGCTTGAGCACAGCTCCCGTTACCTTATCCCAAGCAACATGAAGAATGAGTGAAAAGAGAAAGGTAAAAGGGTCCCCTCCATTTTAATGAGTCTTTCTGGAATCCACACACAACTCTTGAGCTTATACTTCATTGGGTAGAACTTAGTCACATGGCAGGCTTAGTTGCAAGGGAGGCTGGGAAATGTAATGTTTAGCTGAGCACACTGCTACCTCGAATAAATTCAGGGTTCTGTTACTTAGTGGAGCTGGAAGAGTAGGAGCTGGGATAAAACATTAGCAGACCCCGCCCCCGTAATCCACAGATGGGGTCACCTAGAACCAGAGTCAGAAGAGAGCTCTTCTGTTGGTGGCTTTTCAGGGAGTCACTGGATGGAGACTTCTACTTCTAAACCACAGACTCTTGTTGATACAGTGGGCAGAGGTGATATGTCATAAGCCCTCAAAAGTTGTGGTTTAAGGTTGGTGGGTTTTGTTCCTTTTAGGTGCCTGGAGTTGTATACTGCAGTGATTTAGAGTAAAATTTGTCGGGAGTAATTTTCCCCCTCTAAACAACTTTGGTTAGAGTCCTCTTCATCTTGGCCCTGAACTCCACACACAACAGCAAGCCAGGAAGAGATAGGAAAGGTCTTTTAAATAAAAAAATTTTTTAAATGGACAAAAACAAAAAACAAGTGGGTGGAAAGGGAGAAGCATTGTAAACTTACCCGTCCCTCCCGTCCCTGTTATTAATAAAAAACTGAATACAGTCTCCAACTCAAAACGGAAGTGGACCAATGCTAAATTAACTTTGCGCTAACCTTACCTTAAATAATTATAGTGTAACTCCAGAAACCTAAAAGAAACAAAACACAACCAAGACGAACACAAATGATATCAAGGAATCATAGCAACACTCAAGGGAGTTTGAATCATGCCTCCTGCAAAGCGGTGACTCTCAGGGCAAGAAGCCATGCTGGATCCAGCAGGGCAAGGACAGGGTGGGGAGACTGGAGAAGGGTAGAAGACTCTCTTGGAACTGCAAGGGTAAGGAAAAATCAGGAGCAGGATGCATGAATGTGAGCTTTTCCATTGCCCTGTTGCTGGAAGCTTCTCAGCCCTTGGTCTCAACAAAGGAGAGAGAATTCAGAGTCCTTGCTAACCTCTTTACAGATCTTTCTATGACTCTGCCATTTTTCTTCCATACACTCTACGAACATCGCCTCTCCCCCACATCCTCCAGACGCAGTTCCTGTGGTGTGGGAATTCTACACCCTCCACATTACTACTTCTTAAGCCTTTTGTGGGTTGAGGGAAGGATGCAGAAACCACAGCCTTTCTTTGAGAATCCGATAAAAGCTACAGCCCCTCTTTATAGAAATAAGGACACATACTCAATGTTGGAAAAAATAATTTCAGGTTGTTCATGGACCTGTGGATTTAAAATCCTCAATCTTGAAGGAAATTCAAGATTAAATATAAAAAGACCATGTCTTTGGGAAATGTCCCTGAGGAATTCTGGGTTTTCTTTTCTAAACTATTCTGACTGAGGCAACATTCCAACTACCCTGCATGATTAACTGTAATAAATAACATTTATGTCAACCTACCACAGGCCAGTGTGCAACCTTCAGAAGAACTCTGTGAAGTGGGCACTATAATTAGCCCCACTTTATAGATGAAAAAACTGAGGCACAGAGTGGTAAAGTGACTTGACTAAGGTCACACAGCCAGCAAGTGGCAGAGCTGGGATACTGTTACAAGCTGTCAGACTCCCGAGCCATTATTTTTGTGCTTTTTACCACTGCATGGTGACCTTTCCCTCTCTGTACACTGAAGCCACAAACATTTGCTTTTCTCCCACAACACAGGTGTCAGGTCCCCCTACCCCCCAGTGGTGTGCTGGAATCCGTTCATACTGGCTCACAAGAACCAATTGTGCATATCTCTTCCCATCTCCTCATTCTGGGGCATTAGGTTCATAGCTTGAAATCAACCATAGTGGGAATATTTAAACAAAAGCAATTGGCAAACACTACAAATGAAGACTTCTTCCCCCAGAGAGCTGTTTGTTAAACATTTACCAGCACACCATTGGATCCATCAATGCCCATCTCACTTAGATGGCTGCAACGGACAGATCCAGCCGCTCAGACCCTGAATCAGTGGGAAGCAGAGAGCTTCCTCCCTGCCGATGAGGAGGATGTGGAGACGGTCTGCTGTCCCCAGACTTAGCGTGTGTGGTATTTAGGGAGAGAATGGCCTCCCTCTCTGACCTCACTCTACGCAGGCCATCTTTCATGGCCCTCAGTACCTTCTATCTGCTAGAACCAAAACCTGGTCATCTGCGGGCCTGGGTCCCTTTCTCCCCGGCAGGTCCGTGTCCTTTACGCCAAAGCAGCCTGACCACTGTGGAATGATGCTGGCAGCCCACCCGATGCAGAGAGACTTGGGTCCCCTAGCAGCTTCTACAGCCTGCTCAGTTCTAAACCCCCAACTCTGCATCCCTGGCTCTTGATGGCAGCTAGCCAAATCTCGTTTAACCCTGCCCCTTAAGGGTGCGCCCAACCCAACCAGACCCAGCGCTGCTCCCTCTCCCTCCACCTTCCTGGAGTACCGAGCAAACTGCCCAGCTGGGGCCCAGCTAGTCATGACGATGCATATTCTCTACTTTTGTCCATAGGGAAACCCATTCTGACAGCAAGGATCCCAGCGGGCCAGGCCTAGAGTGGAGGCTCCTCTCACCAGGCAGTCTCAGGGCATAGGAAGGATATTGAACGATGATGATGATGATGATTACCCTTTAGTAAGCACTTTCCTGATGCTGAGAGCTTTATATATCTTTATATTATCTTTCTTAATCCCCACAAGATCTCTAGGAGATAAGTACTATATTAATCTTATAAAAGAAAAACTGAAATTCAGAGAGCTTAGCATCATGCCTGAAGTCACACAGCTAATAAGTGGTGGGCTGGAATTCAAGGCCAAAGCTGTTTCACTCCAGAGTCCACGCCTATAAAACCTACGTACTTCAATTCACAGGTACCACTCCCAGAACTGCTGCTTCCCAGCCCCCAGGGAAGTATGAGAAGGGCAGCCCCTCCTGCCTCCCTTCGTGTTCTCTGGGGAGGTCCCCCAAGCAAGAGGGAAGACAACCTTGCTCACTTATGGCAAGACCACTGTCCAGTCAGAGTTGTGACGCTCCAAACAGGGAAAGTGAGTGTTTTCACTGGCAAGCATATAATGAGCTCTTGCTGTATACACAACATTCTCTTTGGCATGAAGGCAGTGGAAAGATGACCAGGAATGGTGTCTACCTTTAAACCACATACTGTCCAGTCTGGCAGGTCATGGAAACGACTGTTGCATTAAGGTGGCTTCTGAGAAGGGCCATAAGAGTGGAAGCACAGGATTAATTCCCATAAGATGTAGAAATCACTGGGGAGGAGGGAACACTTGATCTGGGCTTGGGCAATGAAGAGGCATTTGGTGTGTGAAAAATGAGGAATTTGGAAATAAGGAGGAGGGACCAGGAGGATCAAAGGTACACGGCAGGGACAGCCCGTGAGGGTGGGTGAGAATATGGTGGGAATAGATGGTATCTTGTTCTTTGATAAGCAGTGGGGAGCCATCAAAGGTCTTCGAGCAGAGGTATACCATTACGGCATGCAACAGTGAGCGACTGGAGATAAAGGGACCATTCAGAGGTCGATGTTTGAGACAGGAGAAGGTGAGAGCTGGAAGCAAAGGAGAGGCTACAAGGCAGGCAAAGCCAGAACGGTTCCAGGGGATAATGAGGAAGTAGAATGGACTGGACTCACTGATGGGCAGGGACTGGGAAGGAAAGAAGAAAGGCACTTATGGCCCTGAGGTCCTTAGCCTATGGTATTGAACTGTCCTGCTGAAACAAAGAAAGCCCCAAATGCAGTGATTTCAGTCTGACAGAAGTTTCTCTCAGGTCTCTGTTGTCTATGCTGCTGAGACTGCTCTGCTGTGTGATGTCATTTAGGAATCCGGGTTCCTTCCATCTTCGTGCTCCTTCATCCCCGAGCATATTGGGCTCATTGGTGCAATCAAACATGTGCACCACTCCCACCCATGGAAAAGGGGAAAGGGACAAAGTCCAGGGCAAGTGATGTCCTTCTGAACAAGTAAGGAAGAAGTCACTCCTAGTAACCTGGCCACATGCGGCTGCAAGGGAGGCTGTGACAGGTAGTTTCTGCCCCAGTGGCCATGGAAGGCTAACCAGGAGTCTGCCACATCCGGGCGCCTGGGAGGAATTCTGAGGGACAGCAGGCTTTGGCAGGGAAATACAGAGTGTGGATTTCGTACAGGTTGAGTTTCCAATGCCTGCGGCAGCTCAGGGCTGGAGATGTAAAGGTGTGAGTCGGAAGCACAGAAAAGAGAGTCAGAACTTCGAGGGTCAGGGATACGTACCCCGGGAGAGAAAATCAGAGAACAAAACTGGACTAAGCGTGGTGGAAACTCTTGAGGAAGGCTTATAAGGAACAGTCATTTTGTGTCTGGCATTTTCCAAAGTTAGTGGCACCAATACGCCCCATCCCATGGACTCCTCTTACATGATGAAGTTGACACTCTTCCTTCAGCAGGCGGGGTTCACATTCCTCTCCCCTGAATCTGGGCAGACCTGTGATCAGGAAAAAAGTGATGCCGTATGACTTCCAAGGCCATCAGGACAGGCGATACTGCCTCCCCTAGGAATGTTCGCCTTTGCAACCCCATGCTCTGAGGAAGCCCCACGGTCACACACACAGACAGGCTCAGGAGTTCCAGTGACAGCCCCAGCTGAAGTCCCAGCCAAAGGTGGCATCAACTGCAGCATGGAGTAACAAGACTCCGAAGATTCCAGCCTCCAGCCTTTGGGCTGCCCCAGCAGACCATGAGTGGAGCAGAGGCGAGCCCTCCCCACACAACCCCGCCCAAATTGCTGATACATGACCAAAATAAATATTATTGTTTTAGCCACTAAATTTTGGAGTCCTTTTCTTCATAACAATAGGTAACCGATACAGGCCAGAATCCCTTTTACCATCCCCGGAGAATGCCCCAAACCGTACAGAACACGATCCTTTATCTGGGTTCCTAGCCCCTAACTCAAAGCTTTGACCAGGCTTTGGACCCCTCAGGATGGTTGCCTCTCTGACCCCCTCAGGATGGGCCCTTGGCTTGGCCTCACAGTCCTCCCCACAAAGGACATTTCCAGGCAGCACTCCTTCTCTGTCTCCATCCCCAGAGGGCCAAGAGGTCAGTGTGGCAGAGAAGTTGAAAGAAAGATGGAGTCTCCAAACATAGGGGACAGAAAAGTCTCTGTGTTCCCTTTTACTTATTTATTTTTAGTGTTTTTATTTACTTTTGAGAGAGAGAGAGAAAGAATGCACATGAGCAGGGAAGGGGCAGAGAGAGAGGGAGACAGAGAATCCGAAGCAGGCTCCACGCTGTCAGTGCACAGCCAGAAGTGGGGCTTGAACCCACAAACTGTGAAATCATGGCCTGAGCCAAAGTCAGACACTGAACCAACTGAGCCACCCAGGCTCAGGCTCATTTATATATTCACTTCCCCTTAATTATATCTGCCTAAGGAACAAGTGTCAAACTTGGAAAGACAAGAGATGAGATCACAGAGGAAGCCTCTGTGACCAAGAGGCAGATACAGTAGACTGGGGGTGGAGAGATGGTCAGACACACCACATCCTGGGGGACAAGAGACCTCAGAAGGAGCATGGCTCTGGTGCCAGGAACCCCCCTCAAAAAGCAGCAGGGAGTAGTCTTTAGTAGGGTGTGGGCATGGCTGCATAGCCATAGCATTATTGGGATAACTGTGAAATGCTTACCATAATCCAGTTAGTTAACACATCCTTCACCTCACATGGTTACCGTGTGTGTGTGCACGTGTGTGTGCGTGTGTGTGTGTGGTGAAAACATCCAAGATCTACTCTTGTGGCAAACTGCAAGGATAAAATACAGTATTATTAACCACAATAACCATGCTGTACACTAGATTCCCAGACCTTATGCATTTTATAGCCTTATATCTTTTGACACCAACATCTCCCCCATTGTCCCTACACCCCTAGCCCCAGGCAACCATCATAACCACCATTCTATTCTTTGCTTCTATGAGTGTGACTATTTTAAATTCATTATATATTATACATGTCATATAATATAGTATTTGTTCTTCTGATTTATTTCACTTAGCATAATGGCCTCCAGTTTCATCCATATTGTTGCAAAGCAAGATGTCAGGATTTCCTTCCTTCTTTATGGCTGAATGTTATTCCTCTGTGTGTATGTGTGTGTGTGTCTTTATCCCTTCATCCATCCATGGACAACATGGATCCATGTAAACTGATTCCATATCTTGTCTATTGTGAGTAATGCTGCAATGAACATGGGTGTATAGACGTCTTTTAAAGATACTGATTTCATTTTCTTCAACCCAGACGTAAGATTGCTGGATCATATGGCGGTTCTATTTTTAAGTTTTTGAGGAACCTCCACACTGTTTTCCCTAATGACTATACCAATTTACATTCCCAGCAAGAGTGCACAAGGGTGGGGTGCCTGGGTGGCAAAGGTGGTTAAGTGTCCAACGTCGGCTCAGGTAATGATCTCATGGTTTGTGAGTTTGAGTCCCATGTGGGGCTCTGTGCTGACAGCTTGGAGCCTGAAGCCTGCGTCAAATTCTGTGTCTTCCTCTCTCTCTGCCCCTCCACGGTTTGAGCTCTGTCTCTCTCTCTCTCTCTCAAAAATAAACATTTTTTAAAAATTATTAAAAAAAAGAGTGCACAAGGGTTCTTTTTTTCTCCACAGCCTCGCCAATACTTGTTCTCTCATCTTTTTGGTGCTAGCCATCCTAACAGGTGGGAGGTGATATTTCGCTGTGGTTTTGATTTGCATTACCCTGATGATGAGCGATGTGGAGCACTTTTCATGGACTTGCTGGCCATTCGTATGTCTTCTCTGGAGGTCCATTTCCCATTTTTTAAATTTTTTTAACGTTTATTTATTTTTGAGAGACACAGAGACAGAGCGTGAGCAGGGCAAGGGCAGAGAGAGAGGGAGATACAGAATCTGAAGCAGGCTCCAGGTTCTGATGAACCATCAGCACAGAGCCCGACGTGGGGCTCGAACTCATGGACCATGAGATCATGACCTGAGCTAAAGTCGCCGCTTAACCAACTGAGCCACCCAGGCACCCCCCATTTCCCATTTTTAAATTGGTTGTTTTTTTTGCTACTTAGTGGTATGATTTCCTTATATATTTTGCATACTAACCTCTTACCAGATATATGGTTTGCAAGTATTTTCTCCCATTCTGTAAGTTGACTTTTCATTTCACTGATTGTTTCCTGTGCTGTACAGAAGTTTCTAGTTTGATGTAATCTCGCCTGTCTATTTTTGTATTTCTTCCCTTTTGTTGCTTTTGGTGTCAAATCCCAAAAAATCATTGCCAATACTAATGTCAAGAAGATTTTCCCTTATGTTTTATCCTAGGAGAAAACAGTCGTTATGTTTAAGTCTTTAGTTAATTTTTGTGTATAGTGTAAAATAAGGGTATGTCTATTTCTTGGAGGTTTATCCCTATGCCTGACATCAAATTCTATACATCCTGAGACTGTGCCCAAAGTACCCTCATCTGTGCACCCTGAGAATTCGGTACTAGGACCAATGCCCGCAGGCCAAGGGTCTGGCCATTGATCAAATAGCCAGCATGATAGTTGACTGACACATCAATTAACACCTGACGGATTGCTTTATCAGTGTTGAAGGACAGAACAGCTTGACTGGCTAAGGACAGGGTTTTCCTCTTACATATCTTTACCCCAACCAACACATAGCACAAGCCCTGGCTCAGAGTAGAATCTCAATAAATGGCTGCCATATTAGTCATATGGTTCACCAAGCATCAGGTGATGCTGGGAAATGTAGTCTTTGTTTTATTAAAATCAGTTACAAATCACGGTTCTAGTAAAGGAAAAACAGGAATGGAGATTGGAGGGTCACTAGTGATCTCTGCTATGAGGACACAGTAACATCTGGTTAAGGGATGCAGATACTCAAGAGCCTCATATCCAGGTCGGAGGTGAAACTGGATGGAGATTTGGAATTCTGGAGTTACCTCTTGTGCAGAACTTTTAGAGGGCCACAATTTCTCCCCTGCATTCTTTAGTGTCCTACGGAGATGCTGAGCTGAGAAGCAGAGAAAGGTTACCTTTGCTTTTGGGAATTACTGCTTTCTATTTTCAAAGCCCTGCTCTTGAGGAAGTGTATATAGTCCTATATATTCTTTGACTGTGCTCATTACAAAATCTTACTAAAATTCCCATTTGAGACCCGGCTCAGTGCTCCTGATTACTAATCATCCTAACTTCTTTGCAGGAAACACCTATTCACAGTCACAGGCTTCGATTCAGGAGTAAGAGGCCAAAGGCCCAAAAATTCTGCCTCCTTGCCTCTTTGCTGAAATGGCCTCACCCTGAGCCAAATGGCAAGCTCAGTGTATAGCTACTGTGCCAAGCTCTGGACCCCCTTGCCTGGGTTCAAATTCTAGCCCTGTCACTGGCTGGCCGTGTGACCTTGGGCACGTCACTAAACCTCCCCCTGAGCCTTGGTTTCCTCATCTATAACATACGATAAGAATAATGCCAACCTCGACCATAGAGTTGTGTTGGTGGTGAGAACAGGACCTGGCAGTAGTTAGGAACTCAGAATCTCTTAGGTGTTATTAGAAATGTAGACGATCATTTCAGGCCTATGTTTTCTGCCTCCCCAGCTTTTTGAGGGGGGAAACGACCCTGTCTTCTCCGTCTCCTGTGCCTCCTCTCTCTTCCCCAGGCACAGAGAATCATACGGCCAGTTCAGTCTGGCATGGAGTTGGCATGGAGAGAACAGGTCTGTGGTTTACACACTCTTCTGACGCAGATGCCAGCATTCTGCTCTCTTCCCTCCTCTTCGACCGCATCCCACCCAGGGGTGTTGAGGTGGCCAGTGCTGTGCTGTGGGTGTGTGGTGTACACCTCCTCCCAGCTCCACTTCGAAGAAGCATGGTGGGGTTGAGAACCCCCTGCACCGGCCCCCTACACGCCTGGCATTGAGCTCGCCCCTCTCCCAGAGCAAAGGATAACGGGGTGAAAATGAAATTTGCTTCCAAGCTTCCCTCTGGTTCCTGGAGTGTCACTTTTCTGCATATTTATGGTAATCATCCTTGCAACAAAAACAGTGACTTCACTGTCTAAATAATAAGGCAATTTGTTACAGCTAATTACTCAAGGACTTCCTTAATCTCAATTAAAAGATCCGAGAGGATTCCTGCCCCCTCTCCTTCCGGTGTTCCTGAAGATTCCCCCTAATGTATTCTGGATCACAGATTAGTGGGGACCCAAGAACGGTCCTTGCTGGGCAGAACTGCTAAAATCCATCCCAGCAACGTGAAGCAGTGATTTATTGTGACATGGAATGTGGGACATTTCCCCAGCTTTTGTGATTGTGGTAATGAAGCTGTAAACCAAATAGCATGAAATGAGGCAAGGCCTTACAATTTAATCAGCTCGTAAACAGATCTACTGCATCAAGCAAATGACATTATTATCCATCCGAAGTAAATCATGCTAATCTCGGGAGATAAAATCAACATCGTTAATGGTCACATGTCATATTCATCAACACTAAACCATCCCCTTTGACAGATTAATCCTAACTACAGCTCCCAGGATGTATGGTAATAGGGCTTGTAGCATGCATTTCACTCCGTGCCAGGCTAACCAGCACTCTTAGGCTGCTATTACAAATAATTTTTTTATTGATTTACATATTTTAAAATGCATTTAAGGTGAGGCACCATTAAAAACCCTGTCACCCACCCATATTTCTTCCCTACATTCCCAGACTTTATTAATAGGAACGGGAAGACAAACGCAGTAAGCCTTATAAATACTTTGTTTAGGGCACTGTTAGGGGTAATTAAGATGGGGACTGGGGTTTTTTTGTGGGGAGGAGGGACAGGTGAGGAGCAGAAGGGGCGACAGAAAGAAAGGACCCTCTCGTGGTTCAGGGACAAATGGAAATCGCAGCACTATTTGCTTCCCATTTTCCCGAGAGGTGCCAGGAAGAGGGGGAATAAATTCTCCCCCAGATCTGCTCACAGAGCCTTCCCTCTCCCCCCATCTCTCACATCCTACCTCCACCCCGTCAACCCAGCCTCACGGTAAGTGCATCTGTGCCTGCGTTTCGGTCATTGTATCCTGCCTGCTGACTTCAGACGCCAAATGTATTTATTTATCATGAGGCTGACCTAGGATGAATGCTCCTGGAAAAGTGTCCACTATTCAAAATGTCACTTCCCCTCAACAGGCTGTGCATTATATTGACAGGCATACTTTCAGAGGCCCCTGAATGACGAGGATGGATGGAGGGCTGCCAGAGCAGCTGACACCGCCGCCCAGGCTGAGTGGGTGAGTGAGTGAGTGAGTGAGTGGGTGCCCGAGTTATCTACACCCTTGCCAAGGAGCGCAGAAGCAGGGGGAGCCAGCACTGTGACAGGAGATGCAACACGGAGGCTTTGCAGGCCTGTGTTTCTCAGTGGCAGGCAGACAGCAACCCACCTTATCCCAGCCACCTTCCAAGGGTCACATTTGAGGGCCTTCCTGTCCACCTGTAGGGCCAATAGGGGATGGCGGGTGGGAAAGAGGCTGTTATTCTCCTCCTTGGTGGGGGGAGGGGTCACAGTCCTAGAACCACGGCTTTTGGCCATACGTTGCACAATGGCATTCCCGGGAATTATTCAATGCAGCAACTATGAGGCCACCATGAGTCTGCCCACATCACCCTGGATAAGAAATCCAAAAAATAAGGGCGCCTGGGTGGCTCAGTCGGTTAAGTAGCCGACTTCGGCTCAGGTCATGATCTCACAGTTTGTGAGTTCAAGCCCCGCGTCGGACTCCGTGCTGACAGCTCAGAGCCTGGAGCCTGCTTCAGATTCTATGTCTCCCTCTCTCTCTCTGCCCCTCTCCCACTCACGCTATCTGTGTCTCTCTTCTCTCTCTCTCAAAAATAAATAAAAACGTTTAAAAAAAAAAGGAAGAAATCCAAAAAATAGAAGGATTTTGGAGGAAAATGTACAAGAATCAAGTTACTCCACTCAATTAAAGCACTTCTTTTGATGCACTGAGAAGACCCCGCCTCAACTTAAGGGCACGGAGGTAAGACTCAGACGTTTCCAGAGCCCCCAAAGCATGCATCGCACAGACCTCCTCCTACTGTGGTTTAGTTCAGAGGTGACGGCAAGGGTATTCGATAGATACAACAGGAACCTGAAAAACTGCCCAGCCCAGGTCAGTTTTATAAACTCGTACGTATCGATTAGACCACTAATGAAAGATGCAGTGTAAATTAACTTCAGGGTTTAGGTGGCACCAAGTTCAAGTGATAGGAACCCACGGAGTTACAAGAATCTCTGAAGATTTTGTGTCCGGAGTTTTCCAGGATCCCTACTGAGGGCCCTTCAGGTTGTGCTCTGCTTTCTGGGGGCCAGGCAGGCCAAGCACAGGCCTTTCCCTACAGGGGTTTGGTGTGAGCGAGCATGGTTTGGAGCAGTGGTTCGTAAACTTTGGCATGAGTCAAAAGTCCCTGGGGGCTTGTTAACACACAGATTGCTGGCCCCCGCCCTGAGTTTCTTATTCAGTAGGTCTGAGGTAGGGCCAGAGGGTTTGCATTTCGAGCCATTTCTCATGGGGTACTGATGTTGCTGGTCCTGGGACCACAGTTTGAAAACCAGAGCTTTGGGGTGGGGGTGGGGGTGGAGGTGGAGGTGGGGAGCTTTAGGCTCCCAGGGGAGGGTTAGAAACCCAGAGTTGGGTCATGGCAGGCAACAAGGGCCAGAAATAGGAGGTGCGGTCAGGAAGGGGACTTTCACATCTCTGAAGCCTTTCCTGTTCTAAGTTTCTGTGAACCTGAGAGTACAAGTGAGCAAAGCAGGCCTGACAGGTCAGAGTTCAGAACGCCGGAGGTCAAAACTGAAAGTAGCAAGTGTCCTAGAGGGGAGAGACGGCCAGATGGTAGCCCAAGCCCCAACGCTGACAAACTCTGTTTCCCCAGTCCATCCCTTCCCCTCTCTTGCCTCCTCTGTGAAGAGAAAGTCTTGCACTAGATTTCCTCCCAAATCTTTTCAATTTCTGATAGGTGTGAGGTTATGCCAGTGTTTCCCCAACAGTAGTCTGTTAAATCCGTGTTCTCCTTGAAAAATGAGTTCAAGGTCAGTTTGGACGACTTTTCAAAACATAAGTTCCCTCTTGGGTTTATAATTTATATTTGCATATTAAAGGCTCTTCAGGAAGTCAGGAAACCTGTTTAACTGTTTAATCCAGCATGTCCCAAATTTATTTGACAACAGAACCCATTTTCCACTTAACACATATTAGCATCCCTAACACCTGTTAGCACTGAGGTTCTAGAGAACACACTCTGAGAACACTGGCCAAGGACGAGGGCTGTGGTGAGAGGCAAATAAATATGTCAGTATCTGAAGATAGCTTTTTGCTGAAGGTGCCCAAAGGTGCAGGCCACTTCCCTTCAGCTCCCAGCACCTTGGTGCCCTGGTACATGCAGCAACCATCAACTGGGTACCTGCCACATGCCAGGGACTGAGCTGGACCCTTAGCTAAGAGATAGTTCCTGTCCTCAAGGAGCTGCCTGGCTGGGATGGTGGAGGAGAGCCTAGGTACTTCTTTGGGCTGGCAGGGAACTTCAGAGATTCTAGCCATGCTTGGGACCTTTTGTCCCTCCTTTCCCTTGGCTGACATCAGTTTGTCATTGGTTTCAGTAGCGGATTTGCTGTGTTTAGTTTCACCTGCCTGTAAAGCATACAAACATGTTCACTCATTCATTTAACAAAAATATACCAAGCATCTATTTCATGGTAGATTGTGGGATATCGCTGAGAACAAAACAGGCAAAAAATCCCTGTCCTCATGGAGTCTACATGTCAACAGAGTAAGAAAAGCGGTGAATGAATGAAATACATGGCAAGTCAGATGGTAACAAGTGCTAAAGTGGAGAGGGATACACAGTGATGAGGGATTTTTGCTATTTTAAATGAGGATGGGGATGTTTCATTCAACTTTGTGTAAGAACTTGAAGATGTGAGAGAGTGAGTCAGGTGGAAGAATGTCTAACAAGACAGCAGTAAGTGCAAAGGCGCTGGGGTAGGAATATGCCTGATGCTAGGAGACCAACATGGCTGGACAAAACCAAAGAAGATGAGTAGTAGAAAAGGGTCGAAAAGATAATAGGGGCCATAGTGTTAGGTACTGAGTGGGATGGGAAATCTTTAGAGCAGAAAACAAAATATAATACGACTTATCTTTTAATAGAACTTAATGTGACTTGCAATTCAGCATATACTAAGTCCCTGTGGACAGCCAAAGAAGGCAATATGAGTTCACAAAGCTACCTTCCTGGTTAGGGGTGGGGGTGGGGTGGGGGTCACGTGGCCTTTCTGCCGATGGCCTCACCACACCTGGTATGAAAGGGTAGAAAGGGTGTGGGATAGAGAGAGGCAGGTAGATGGTGAGGGGCAGGAAGCTCTGAAAAGCAAACTGTTTTACATATGTATAATATTTCTACTTTGTGCCAAACACTGCTTGAGGCCTATTTACTTAGATCCTCCTTGTGAATTTGGTTTTTTTAAGTTTATTTATTTATTTTGAGAGAAACAGAGACACCACAAGCGTGGGAGGGGCAGCGAGAGAAGGAGAGAGAGAATCTCAAGCAGGCTCCACACCCACAACGCAGAGCCCGACATGGAGCTCAAACCCACAAAACTGTGAGATCATGACTTGAGCCGAAACCAAGAGTCCTTCACTTAACTGACTGAGCCACCCAGGTACCCATATGGGGAACTTTTTTAACTAACCTTGTTGGGCAGGAAATTCCTCGATCTGCATTTGAGAACTTTGTGAGTCAGAGGAGTTAACAGGCTCACCCGGTCACACAGCTCACCAGTGGCAGAATCCGGGGCTTCCCAAGTTTCTTACCAGGGTTCTTTCCTCGGCCTCCTGGGGTCTGGTATTGGGAATGGCGTCTAGAGCTCCATTGCTCTCCAGGGCAGCACTTTCCAGACAGGTGAGCAACCACAGCCTTTGGTGCTGACTCCAGATGTCCTGTAGGCACCCAGGGTCTGGAAGGTGAGTGTCTCAGACTGGAAATAGACACTGAGGCCATGGAGCGTTGCATGCGGAAGGTTTACTGGGGAGTGCTCTCAGGAGATACACCTGTAAGGAAACCAGGAAAACAGGGATGCAATGAGTGGAAAATTGGCCTCAAATGAGGTTGCAGCAGAGCCCTCAGCCCCCAAGAACAGCCGATTGGTGCAGAGGCTCCTGAAGACAAAGGATGGACGCGTGATCCGACCGGGGCCAATGGCAGTCGGCCCCAGAAACAAGGGCTGGAGGACTGAGAAAGAAGTCAGTCTGGCTCTGGGTGTCACATTAAGGGCAGTTAGTCCAGAAGCAGTGGTGTCCAGCCGTCCAGGCTGAGGACTTGGAAAAGATGTTTGGCGATGAGATAAAAGACCTCAGCAGGTGCAAAGAGAGAGCAGAGGGAGGTAGGCCCTTCCTGAAGCCCTGCAGAGCTCCAGGCCTTTCCGGATCCACATCCCAGCACTTAGATGGAGACGGGGGACCAGGGTTGCTGATTCAGCTTCTCCGAGTGGAGGCTTAGAGTTCCCTGGATCCTGTTTCTTCTCCTCCAAGGCTGGCCCCAATCCTCTCTCCATTCCCACCTCTGAGCCTCCCGCTTGCCCATTTTCTAATCCGGAGAGTGGGATATTCTCTCTGATCATTACCCATTCTTTCCCTGGGTCCTTTTCCCCAAGCTTTTGAAAGTCAAAAGCCAGGACGAGCCTTTGTCTCTTTCAGCTGTCCCGTCTCTTCCCTGAGGCCTCCAGCATAGAAAAGGCTAGCTTTAAGGGAGAAGTGGGGTGGGGAGAAACAAAGAGAAGGAAGTAGCCAGAATTGTTAAAAATTAAGAGGTCAAACATATTATCATACCACGAAACAACAGCAATTTTTAAATGTGCTTTTTTTCAGAAGCACAGCGCCCCCTGGACTGTGCTACAAGCACCTTCCCAGGCAAGCATCAGTGAGTGCTCTGTGAGGCCGGAATGTTAATGTCAAGATCATTCATTCATTTGTGCGCCAGAATAGACAGCCAACTGCTTCCTCAAGAAAAATGCTTGTCTTGCTTGCAGATTCTTTTCTGGCCCACTGCCCAACAAAGGTAGGGTGGTCATTCATTTGGATATGTCCTCATTAGGACTCTTAATTTTCATAAAAGACAGTCAACCAGACAGTCCCCAAGATTGACCTAAACTGTTATGTTTTTTTAATTATTATTATAAAAGAAATACCTACTTATTATAAAAATGTTGCAAAAATGATTAACCTGAAAGTGAAAGTCTGCTGTAATCTTTACCTTCCAAAGTCAGCCCCTCTTAGACATGTGATATATATTTATCCAGACTTTCCCTTTCTATCTTACCTTTTCAGTAAAACTGAACTGCTTCATTCTTCCTAACAAAACTGCACTGTTTCTTGATTCACTTTATTTAAATTATTTTTTAAATCCAAAAGTAATATGTAATTATAGTAAGGAGGGTTTAGCTAAACTATAAAATTCCCTCTCCCCCAAGGTGACATATTGTCACCAATTTCTTATGTATCCTTCCAGAAATTTTCTATGTCCATATATTGTTTGATTATTTAATTTTTTTAATATTTATTTTTGAGAGAGAGAGAGCGGAGGAGGGTCAGAGAGAGAGGGAGACATAGAATCCCAAGCAGGCTCCAGGCTCTGAGCTGTCAGCACAGAGCCTGATGTGGGGCTCGAACTCACAAACTGAGATCATGACCTGCGCTAAGTCAGAGGCTTAACCAACTGAGCCACCCAGGCGCCCCTGATTATTTTTAATATGAATGGAATCATACAATACCACACTACCCATTGTGGTGCAACCTGCTTTTCTCACCTAATAAGGTATCTTACACAACTTTTCCTAACAGCATATGTCATCGCCTTGTTCCTGTTGGTGGCTGCACAGTGTCCCACTATACAGATGTGCTTTAATTTATAGATCAAGATCTATTTCTCAGACGCGTGCAACACCTATATTCCACATCTTCGTTGGAAACGAGAGCTTCAAGCTGTGTGCTGCTCAGTGTCTAACGAAAGCAGAGCTGAAAGAAACACTGTGGGATGGTGAGTACTCTGGAGATGAGGTTGGAGTTCGCCCCTGAGTATGTCCAGTATCTGGGTTTCATTCCTGAATGAAGCCATTGCTTGGTGGGTTGGACGTTGGATCCATACCTCCTGGATCTCCCAGAGAGGTTCCTTCACCAGGTCAAGGCCCTGATTTCCAACGCAGGTGCCTTCACAAGCCTCGCCCCTGCATTAACAGTGAGGATGCTAGGAAATCCATGCAAAAAAAAAAAAAAAAAAAAAAAAGCATTATTTCTTCTAAGGAGCTGGTCTGCTTTTTCTTTAAGGACCACATGATATTTGCAAGTAATCATTTTTCTTATTTTTCTTTCTTGCTTTCGCCTCTGGGAAGCCCGGAGCCAAATTTTAGTAATCACATATATTTTTTGTGCATACTTGCTTGCTATTTTTTCCCCTTATCTTATCTGTGGAGTCCTTTCTGTTTCTCCTGGGCCTTTACATATCTTGATTTTTAATTTTTGAACTTTTCCCTTTTCTGTTTTGCAGAAGTTTCTTATTTTTGTTGGTACCCTTTAAAGTCACCTCTTTTTTTTTTTTTTTACTTGCAGAAAAAGAGTATTAGAAAAATAATTTTGGAAGATGCCTTTCTGATATACCCTTTTCCGTTCAAATGCCTGCTTCTCCCCTGCCCTGTTGATGTGTGGAGATTTGGAGGCGACATGGAGACCACGGAAGTGAGGTGGGGCAGCAGGTGGCCTGATAAGAGAGACTTGTAGCTGAAGGACATAGGACCAAAACTCATTCGAATTTCATTCGAGCTGCCTGGGCTCCCTTGAAATGAGGTATGGAGGCTGCTAGGCTGCCTGGTAGGGCTCATTACCTCAACTCCCAGTTTACTAGGCCTTTCCAAAGCCCAAGGAATGCCTCTTGTCCTAACAGGACTGCCTCGCCTGGGATCCACTTGGAAACTGGCAGGGCCAACTTGGGATTCGCAATGCCCCCAGAGTCAGAGTCAGGAAGGACCCTAGGTCTTCCACTAAATGAGGAGGAGGGGGTGGCTATCCCTAGAACCCAGCGGGTTAGATGCTGTCCTGTCACCTTACATGAGGAATGGCTGTGATAAAATAATAACCGGGAACAGTAGGTGACCCAGTTTGAACAAAGAAGCTGAGGATCGATGCTCTACAGTCACTACCGGCTTTGTGGTCCTTCTACTACAACATTATATATTATATGCAAATAGCAGCACAAACTTAAGGCCTCTTTTCATGTCAAGTGGCTTCTTTGAGCCTATATGTTATATTTTACAGATCTTGGACAGTAACATTTTTCTTTTTAGTGCAAAGTTGCTCAAGGTTCATCTGAGACTGTTTTAAATTGCTGCTTTCAGAGAAATAACAATGTAAAATGACATGATGATGTATGGCCCCGTCCGGCCGACTGGGGCTGCGGCAGCCACAAACGCCACCGAACCTTTGGGAATGAAGCGGTCTCCGGAGCGCCATTGTGCAATTGTCCTAACCGGATCATTTTTAATTAGTTGCAATTAATTTCAAGTGACAGCGTCCTGCAAAATCAAGTCAGGGAGGCTCGGGTGCGTGGGTGGGGTTATTAGGAACAGACGGCTGGTGAGAGAAAAGCCAGAGGGGGGTCTCCTCCCAAGGCTTTACCTCCAACAAGATTCCCAGTGTGGGGGATGGAGGGACGATCATTTCCTGAGCTGGTGGAGGAAGTTTCTTCCTAATGATGCAAATGATCTGAATCTTTCTGAGCCGCCTGTAGGCTCTGCAAGGTGGGCACTGAGTCCACCCTGTACGTGTGGGCATGTGTGTTCTGACAATTACCTTGCTTCGGTCACACCAAGTGGTTCAGCTAGGTAACCTCTCTTTAGTGTGGTGGAAGCAACCCTGAGAGGAGGCTTTGGGCAGGTAGTTTATTTGGGAAGTGAACCCAGGAGTGGGTTCAGCAAAGGGAAGGAATCAGCAAAGGGAAGGAAACCAATAAGGGGTGTGTTGTTAAGCAAATTCGCCTTGGGTGTACCTGGAGCTCACTGCCATTGGGGAACTCTGGAAGAGAACCTAGAACATACACCTCAGAGCTATCCCATCCAAAGGGACCGTCATGGTCCCAAAGGCTTCCTTCATTGGTTAATCAGTAGGGAAGGTCAGGAGCTAATAAAACTTGGACGTTTTCTCAAGAGTAAGAACAACTATTACACACGTATATTGAGCACTTACATATGCCATACACTGTTCGAAGAACCTTCCTATACCACATTAACTCCTTTAATTTTCACAGTCCAGTGAAATATCATTATGCCTGTTTTAGAGGGGAGAATACTAAAGAACAGGGAGGCTAAGTAACTTACCTAAGGTCACCCAGCTACTCAGTGATGGAACTAAGATATGAACTCGGGCATCTGAGCCCTGGAACCCCAGTGATGAGGTCAACCCCCTGAGGAATTGTGGCACCCACTATACCCCCACTAACTTTTGTTTTATGCTTCCCTTGGACTGAAATACACAATACTAAAAAGCCTTCTTTCCAAAAACTCTGAGTATGTCTGACCTAACCTTTTTTTCTCTCTTTAAATTTTTTAAAGAAGTGGATTATTGCATCCATTTAGGGGATCTCTAGAGACAACTGGAGACCCCAGCATTGCCTCCTGCCTACTGGAGCCCAAGCTCATTGTCTGCCTCAGGTAAGGACACAAGGTCCCACAACAGGAACGCATGGTTGTCCTCCATATACCTGTAGTATGGGACTTACCTCCAGAGGAGCCAAGATTGCCTTAATCACCCTTTATGGCACTATCATCCATTAATCTATCTAAACTCTGTCTCCACGCTTGGCCAGTCTTCCCATTTACAAAGGATGCCTCTTTGCTCACAGAAGTCCCTTTGAAACCACCATCTCTTCATATTAGAGGTTTTTGGTTTTTTTTTTTCTTTTCAACCTGTCTTGACTTTGGACTTCCAATAAGTTGTTTTTCAAGAGTACCAGAATTTGTGTGGTTGATTTGATTTTTCAGCGATTTCCACTAATTTTCTTTGAATGAGACTTATTTTGAAATTTGTTTTAGAGTCTGGAGTGTCTCCATTTTACCCTGGGTCTATCAAGCCGAGGGATGGGATTTTTCTGGATTTTGCATTACTTTGCCGAGCGTGACCTTCTCTCCTGTTTACCCACAGGAGCCTAGTCATCACCTGACCTGTGCATTTCAGGTCCGTGAGCCAAGTTCCTGCCTTTTCCTGCAGGGCCTGCTCAGGGCCATAAAATGCAATCACCTCAAGGGTGTCTTCGGGAGCTTATGTGTTTATTGGGACACAACTGACAAAACTGTCTGTGAGATGATCATGGGGGAAAAAAAGCAGAAAAGAGCTATAACAAAGGGCTTCATTTAGGGGAGGAAGAAAAGAAGTCTTCAGGTGATGGGGTGCCTGGGTGGCTCAGTCGGTTAAGCGACTGACTCTTGATTTCGGGTCAGGTCATGATTTCATGGTTCGTGAGTTTCGGCCCGACGTTGGCTCTGTGCTGATATACGAAGCCTGCTTGGAATTCTCTGTCTCCCTCTCTCTGCCCTCCCCCACTTGTGCTCACTCTCTTGCTCGCTCTCTCTCTCAAAAACAATTAAATAAACATTAAAGAAGAAGAAGAGGAGGAGAAGGAGGAGGAGGGGAAGTCTTCAGATGAGGCTGTGGGGCTCAAGTGGCCAGACGAGGCTTCCAGGAGAAGCTGAGGAGGATGGAATTCTCAAAACCATAGTTCTTGGCCCATCAGACCCCACAGCCTCCTTTATTACCAGGTTTGCCATGCCCCATTTACTATCCCAGGATGGAAAGCAAAGATAATAGTATAACCAACCTATGCACATAATCTCAAAAAAAAAAAAAAATCAATATATTGACCCAACTGTTACAAAAAGGAAAAAATCAAAGAAAGTAATTTATAATAAAGTAATATGTATTTCAATATGTAAATGCCCAGCAACAATGAAGAAGCCAAATACTTGCACCCAAACATAAAACCCCATGACAGGACAGCTGTCGGCACCTCCTGCTACAGGGGTGTGCTGGTGAGTTAAGGGCCCCGACCGATGTGCCCACACGAAGGGCGGTTTCTGAAATGGTAAACAACTCTTGATAAAGTTTTGTACAGAACAGAGGATAATTTCTCCCTCCACATCACAAGAGCTGCATTCCCAGAAAATTCAGTATATACTAAAACCAAGCAGAACTGCTCTGTGCCTGGATGTAAAATTGAGCAAGGTTTAGACTCGGGTCATTGTCCATAGATCTTTCTACCAGGATCATGCTCAAGCCTTGGATCTCCCTTACGGTTGTGCAGATTGGGCACTGCACAGCCATTTGCTTCACCACATAAGTGAATGGTGCTCCCTTGGGTTGTAGAGTACACAGCAAATTACTTGCAATTTTCAAAAATTGCACGGAATGTGGGAGAACTCGTCATTGCATGGGACTGTCCTGCACACTGCAGTATGCAGAAAGCACTCCTGCCCCCACCTCACACACACACTTGATGCCAGCATTGTCACAACAAAATGCTCCCATCAGTGTCCAAATTAGCCCTGGGGCAGCACTGCCCTATTGAGAACCCCTCTCTCAGAGCCACGTGTGGCTCCAGCCTCTTCCAAAGCAGGTGGTCCTCTGCTTCTACTCAGCTCGTCTCTATTGTCTCTTTCATCCATCTTTTCCTTCCCACTCCTGCCCCAGTCCAGCCCTATGGGCTCATTCCTGGGCCAGCAGAGGCATCTGCCTGGGCCCCCTGCTCTGGCCTCAGCGGCTCCAATTCAAGCAGAGAACCTGTCTGGCACTGTGGTACAAAGACCTTTCTCTCCCCTACACTCAGAATTGAGCCCCACGATGACAGTGCTTCTTGCTCTGACTCTATTTTTTCATAGTAACCTTTCTTCCCACTGTCTCTCATTCTTGAAGCATCCTCCCTCCATACATTTGCTCCCACCATTCCCCTTCTTGGCCAACCCTGTTGCCCATCCTACCTCCGACCCCATCTCTGACCTTAGGCGCCACCTCATTCACCAGCTGTCCCGCATGTGTATGGTCAGAAGCAACATGCTCCCATGGTATTTCATCTGTACTTTTTGTATACCCATAACACCTTCGTAGAGTGTTCTTCTTGCTATATAAATTAGAATATCCTACAGAGCAAGGACCAGGACTTATTGCTCTCAGGGCCCCAGCACTGGAGATCCCCAATATTGGCCCCTGCACTTGAGATTGGGTATAACATAAGGTTGACACCAGAAGGGCAAGGATTTAATCAAGGGGCTGCTGGAAGCCATGCGGCTTCCTGAGTAGGGACTGACTTAAAGTTGTGCCTTCAACAGATTGCTCTAGTGAAGTGGCACACATACTACTGGGACAAAGAGTGAAGGCTACTGCCTTCCTGCAGCAAGGAAGGATGGTGGTTTGGTTTCTCAGGTGGAAGAGGAAATCAGAAGAAGGCCTGAATCCACTCTGTCTAGGGTGAGGTAGGAGAGTGGTCACGAGTTGTACAGAGAGCACTGATCTAGAAGTCTAAAGGCCTGGATTTGAGTCAGCTAGCCTTGCTTCCACACTTACAGTAACATGGTGCCCAGTGGCCCACCATGCCAGGAGGTTCCAGTGAGAAAGAATTTCACCAACTTGTCCTTGATAAAAGTAAATCCACATGTTTATTGCAGCATCACTTACAATAGCCAAATTATGGAAGCCACCCAAGTGTCCACTGACAGGCGAATGGATAAAGAAGATGTATATACACACAATGGAATATTATTCACCCTTTAAAAAGAATGAAATCTTGCCATTTGCAATGATGTGGACGAAGCTAGAGAGTATAATGCTAAGTGAAATAACTCAGCCAGAAAGACAAACACCATATGATTTCACTCATATGTGAATTTAAGAAACAGATGAACATGAGGGAAAAAAGAGAGAGACAAATCAAGAAATAGACTCTTAACTATAGAGAACAAATTAATGGTTACCGGAGGGGAGAAGGGTGGGGGGTTAAGAGTACACTTATGAGGAGCACTGAGTAATATATAGAGTTGCTGGGTCACTATATAGTACACATAAAACTAATGTAACAGTGTCTGTTAACTATACTGGAACTAAAATAAAAACCTTAATATAATATTAAAAAATAAATCCACACGATTACTATTTGGGTTCATTTTTAAGTCATCAATCTCCTTAAACATCATCTGGGCTCCCTTCTAATCTAAATAAGGCTTAGTAACGCAGCTCACCCTGCATTTTGTTACTAGAGTAAGATACATTATTACAGGATAGAGGAGGTGCCCCCTACTCACCTCGCACTGGGTCCTCAGGTCCCTAGTCATTCTATGACTCTCAACTCTCCTATGAGTTTCCAGACGTGCCATGAGCAAGGATGTGACCATGAGCAAGTCTGCTTCTAGAGCAGCCTGACCCAGAGAAGACTGAGCAGGCACACTGGTGACCTCAAATAGGAATGAGAGCTCCCCTGTGGAGTTCACACTGATGGGTTTTGTAGTCTGGAACCCTCGAGGAGGCCACGGAGTGGTGGGCTTCCTAGGGAACACAGAGGAGGATTTTGTCATCACGCCCTGGGCTTTCTTGCAGCTTCCTCACTGCCTGAGCTGCTCTGTAACCAGTGATCTTTGGCCTTTGTCTGGCCTTTCCTATATTGCAGAAGCTGCCAGAATACAGATCCCAAGGCTTAACCTTCTCTGGTGCCCCGAGAAGTTCCAACCTGAGGCTGAATACGTATCAGCGTCACCCAAGAATCAGATTTTTAAAATACAGATGCCCAGGCCGCAGTCTGGAAATTTCAATTTGCAAACATGGGTGGAGCTCGGACTTTTCTTTTTGTTTCTTTTTTAATCTCTGTGGGGACTCTACACAGAATCAGGAGAGAGCCTTGGCTTCTGAGCAGACAAGACTGTCATGTCCCAGGCAGGGCTTTGGGCAAAAGAGGTGAGGGGCATCTCTGGCCTTATGGCTTGGGGTCTCGAGAGGAGGGATGCCCCACAGAGAATCAAAAAAACCCACAAACTAGTACATCGCCCAAGGCCTGGCCCTAGCTCGGCTCCAACTAAGGGAGTAGAGGAGACAAAGGACCCACAGTACCATCCCCAAAGGGCCTGTTCTGCCTGCCAGAGGCTGTGATTGGGCCTCACTGTGGAGAGAAGGTGGACCTGAGCCTCCTGTGGGCTGCTGGGCTGCCATGAGAGGCTGAATGGGGCAGGCCTGGCAAATTCCTTGACAGAGAAGGGAGGAGTGTGTGTGTGTGTGTGCATTCTCATGCACTCTTGGTGCTGCTGCTGCCCTCTGGCAGGAAAGCCGCCCCGATAAACCCCTGTTTACACCCAGGGGTGGGAACCTGCCCAAGGCTAGAGGTGGGGGTAGCGGTGGGGATGGAAGAAGGAGGACTTTGAGATTTCATTCTGGTCATTTTGAACAAGACCAGGTAGGGGGGCAGGGAGCCCCATCTCCCAGCTGAAGCTGAGTAGAGGTCCCCCACCCCCACACAGGGCCTGACTCTAATGTCTTCTGATGGGACAAATTGGTGAGCACGACTATTAGCTGGGTGACATCAAAAGGCATTAATCTCTGGTTCCCGAGCAAGACCAGCACCACATTAGTGCCTCGCACCCAGTCATTATTAAGACTTTAGCCCAAGGGTGTAATAAATGTTTTATGGCATGCAAACCAAGGTAATGGAATGCAAATCCCATAATATAGCCATACATTTATTTTCTAATGGAGCAAATGATGATGTATTTTATCTGAGAAGAGCTGCCGATAGGGTCTGCTTGGGAAATGCAAAGTTAGGGACCCAAAGGGTGAGTGGGTGGCCCTGCTAGGGTGGGGGCTTGGGGTGAGCAAGGGTGGGAGACGCGTTGGGACTTCCCAGCAATGGTCAAGCTTTCATGCACACAAACCTCCTGGACAAGGCCATTGCTCTTGCTCTCATACCCCCAGATGCCCTCCTTTTGGGGCATATATCGAACATTCTGAGGCTTAATTACATCCTCTTTGCAGAGTGCCCCCCCCTCCCTGGAGCCCCCACCCCCACCTGGAGCTGCATACCAATAAGCTATTCAGCTCATATTGGCTTTCCAAAAATATGGCCACATTAAGGTGTGAAATGTTAATGGGATTGAGGGGCACAGGGCTATTTCTCCTGTGGAGTTAGGACTTGGCATTGGTGCTGTTTTTATTCAGAGGCCAAAACTGTTCAGTTGCAGCCCTGCGGCTGGTGGGGAAACCAGTCGGGCTTCCCCGGGGTGGCTGTGGCTTTGGGAAGGGTTTTGGGTAATTGAGCCCCCCAGGTCTTGCTGATTGCTGCTACTTCAAAGAACTCTCTGACGATTCCAGCGGTCCCCAAAAGAGTATGTGATGCCTTCGGCAATCGGAGGCCCTCTTCATTCCCAAGAAACTCCTTAGTGTCTTCTCTTGTCCAGCCCAGGCCCAGGCACACAGGACTCAGCTGGGAAGGGCCTCATGAGCCAAATAATGACGTCTTTGGACCTGTTCTGTATCTGGATTTATGGGGGCACAAAGACATTCAGGACCCGTCCCTGCCTTCAAGGTACTGATGGTCTAAGGAAAAGGACACACATATGAAAAGAAATCATCAGTCAGGAGGTATGAGGTTTAAGGGTCATATCTGAGGAGTCCATGTTTCCTTATAAGATTTCTAAGAAATAGAAAAGGCACCACTGAGAAAAAGAGAAGAGGCGTGCATATCAGTGTCTAAGAGGAATCCCGGTGGCCATGTTGCTGTGGCTGGAGGTGGCGAAGACCTCTTAAAATTGAAAAGGTGAGACTTGGCTCTTTCCCCAGAGAGCTCATAGCAGGTGGTCAGTTCACACTGGCTTTAGAATGCCCTGAAAACAGTGATTATCCTCAGAGGGCTGGGACTATATCTAATATTAGCACCTCAATGCTTGACAGTACTTTTGATCTTCTAATATGCCTTCTTGTTTTATAGAATAATATTAACACCAATAATAATTAACTGAGAAATTATATCAGGCCCTGTGCTGAGCACTTCATTATCTCATTGAATCTTAAAACGACCCTAAGAGAGAAGTACCTTTATGATTCCCACTGAGGAATAATAATGAGGAAACAAGTGTCAGAGTGAGGCTTGTCCAAGTGAGCAAGAGCTGGGACTATAAGCAGATCTCTCTGGCTCCAGAGCTCATCCTATGCCCCTCTGAATCCAAGGTAACAGAGGTCAGAGAAGTAAAGAGCTATGTTGAAGGATACACAGCCAGTTGGTGTGATCAAGGGAAGGTCTCTGGCTGCAGGCCTTCCTAACTCCTGCACCACAGTGAATAGCTCTTGGTTTTCATGTCTCCCCAGGTCCAAGTGGCTGATGCTATGTCTACATTCAACTAGTCTGTGCCAAGAAAAAATATGAGCTCATCCTAAGATAAGTCAAATCATGGATGAACACAAATAAAATAAAAGTAAATCTGGTGTTCCCAATAATTCTGAACTCACCCTAATTTGAAGATTCTCCATTGATTTATCTGTGCCAAACATGGATGCTACAGGTTGATTGCCCTTTTGAAGGACACTTGAGTTGGAATGAGCTGTGCTTAGTTCTGCTCTGGCTCGACCTGCTTAAATCCCCAGAGCAGCCCTTTATAGACCATTATCCTCTAAGGCCCAGAGAATGGGTCAAGCCCTCTCTGGAGGGAGAAAGACAGTAGTAATCTACTCTGAATTCTTCAGGCTAGGCTTGGAGATACATAGGCATGGATGCCCAAAAACCAGAATGGGGCTGGACTAGGGTGTGACAAGAGGAGCCTAGGGCACAAATTCACGGAGGCACTCACTTTCAGAATCACACTAGCACAGACCTTAAAAACAACTACCACTGAAATTATATGCTCTAGGCACCTCTCTTCCTGGGTCCTGACTCTATCACAAATGAGAAAGAGTTTGAAAGAGCCCGTGTCTCCTTGGCCCACTGTTGAGTTGGGGGAAGGAAAGGGTGACTTCCAACTGGTTGCTATACCTATCTAGCTTGGAACTTAGGGACTGGATCAGCATAGAAATTCTAAGGAAACTGATGTTTGCAAATGTAAACAGAGGGAAAACTCAAGGTGTTCATTAGCCCACTTAAGTGAAAATTCAGGGGTTCAGGGCTTAAGCAGGGTTAGATCCAGTTACCTAACATCCTCAACAATCTTCCTCTTTCCATCTTGCAGCTCTGCTTTCCTTGAAATGCTTCCTGGACACAGACTAATTGACGGTAGACAGAGGATCACTTGGACATGGGATAATACATACACAGAAAAAGCAAGAGCTGTTCATAGTGGTGCAGGAGACACCATGACCTGAAGCCAAAGTCTCTCCTACAGGAAGGAATGAAGTGACGGCTTCACTCTACAGCCCAGGAAGCAGCTCTGGAGTGAGGGCAAGAGAGCAGTAAACAGCTCCGGGCCTATTTCCGGCCAACCCCAAAGGAAAAAAGAGCTTCCACTCCCCAGTAGTTGAAGCAATAGTGTTCATTAGTCCAGCTTCAGTTCCGTGCCCATCACTGACCTAATCCCCGTGACCAGGGGGCTGACCTGCTCTGACTGGCTAGTTCTAGTCATGGGCTGATCCCTGGGGACTCCAGACATTCAACCCCATTTGAAACTACGTATACTTAGGGAAAGAGATATGAATTCTCTGGAGAATCTGGGTGCTCTGAGAGGAGGAAATGGGCAGGCAAAGTCAAGAGCACTCAACTTGAGAGGCAGAGACTCTTCTAAAATGGTGGCTGCACCAGGCCTTCTCTGGGGACCCAAGGCACCTGCTGCCCAAATTTGCATAATGTGTAATCATTCTCTGGAAGCTTTCCTCAGGCACAAAATACTTCTTGCTCATCTTTGGCCACCTAACACTCTCCCCTAAGGGACTGGCCAATGACTTACATTACAGTTTCTCAGTAAGAATTTGCTGACGTTATGAAAGAATGAATGAGGAACCGTGCTAGGGCTGGTCCCCAAACTTTTATTAACTGCGAGGTTAAAAGCTATCGAGGGTCAGGGGCACCACAAAGGGGCAGAGGGAGTGAGTCAATTAACACCTGCCTTTTTATTTCCAAATCGAATTGTTGCATGAGGTTTAGAGATGATGTAACCACTCGGCAGTGTCGGGGTAGGATTTATGAGCCATGGTGTGTGGAGCGATGGTTTGAATAGGCAGCTGGTGAGAGGCATTTACCCTGACTGCCCTCACTTGGAAGTCTCCCTAAAATAATGGCTGCAAGGTACTTTGGCAGTTATAAACCCCTCCCCCTGTAGCCAGAGTGGATCTGAGTTGAGTCACTTTTTCCTGGGCTGGTTTAGAAGGGTGTCCAGTTCAGGCATGGCTTCACACAGGGAGGGGAAAGGAGTGGGAATATTCGGGAGTAGAGGGAAGGGATAGACAGAATAGAAGATGAACTCAGCTTGGCTCCCAGGAATGGAGCCCACCCCCCATGACCCCATGGGAGTCTTCTGAGGTTTGTTTGCATTTGAGTAGGGAATGGTATTAGCCAACCCAGAGTCTATTTATTAATGTCCATGCACTGTCTCCTACCTGAGATGAGCAGGATTAGCGTCTGCTGGAAGTCTCTGGGAATAGAGTTGGTATGGTTGGACTCACTGACCACTCCGTGGCCTACTGGAGACAAGGAAAGAAGGCACACTTCCCCTCTAGCCCTTCCCACCAGTGCCTGGGACTGAATGATGGATTTTTGACTGGGTCATTAAATGCTGATTAAACTACTAGAGAAAAGAACAGGAGGGGAAAGAAAACAACATCTAATGTTGTACATACATACACACTCCTACTCCAGGCACCCCCCTTTCCCTTTTCTCAAGCTGCCTCAAAGTTCGTTCCAACCCTCCATTGGAAATGCTATAAAAGGCCAGGTTAATTAAGTCCTATATATTACTAGCACAAACACTTCCAACTTTATTCTGGCGGCTCGGTGAGTGAGGAGGAGGCCAGGCAAGGTCCAGGCAGCTCAGGGTAATAAAACAGAAGACTCAATTACCTTGTACATTTGCAGTTTTTATAAAATAATTTAAAGTTCTCCCAATGAAAAGCACAGTGGAGAGGGATTGGAATCCTGAAATCCAGCAGGAGCTTAGGGAACCAGGGACTTTAGAGCAGCTATAGTTAAGAAAATCATCTTGTCCATCCCCCTATTTCTGGGGAGGGAGGCCAAGGCAAATTATGGAGGAAGGAGAAAGGGAAGGGGACTCCCCAACCGTACACTGAGCACCCACTGAGTCTGGAATACTATACTGGCACTTTACTTAACTCGCTCCTGTAGGTATTATCCCCATTTACAGATGAGAAGACTAAGAGAGGACAATGAGTCTCTGTTACCCAACTAAGAAAGAGCCAAAACCCAGGGCCTGTTATACTCTGATTCTTGCCCCTCCCTTTAAGCTACCAGGCTTGTATCTGCATAGCATAGACCAATATTAAGAGAACAGTCTCTGGACTCCATTTGAATCTCTGGATTCAAATTCCAGTTCCACCACTTCCTAGCTGTGTGCCTTTGGACAAATCATTTAACTTCTCTGAACCTTAGTAAGTAGTCTCCTCACCTGTGAAAACAATTTTAGTACCTTCCTCACAGCACTGTTAAGAAGATTAAATGAGGGAGGGGGAAACTGGGTGGCTCAGTTGGTTGAGCATCTGATTCCTTATTTCAGCCAGGTCATGATGTCATGGTTTTTTGTGAGTTCAAGCCCCACACTGGGCTCTGCGCTGACAGTGTGGAGCCTGCTTGGGATTCTCTCTCGCTGTCTCTCTGCCCGTCCCACTCTCGCTCTCTCTCTCAAAATAAATAAACATTTTAAAAAAGAGGATTAAATGGGACAGTAGATAAAATGTTCAGCCCACAGCTGATACATACTATACAGTATGATGCATACTGGTTATTATCGTGATTATCATGCTAGCTACCCCTCAACTCATCATGACCAGATCATTACATCATCCAGGATGACAGCAAGTGAGCCAGTTACACTAGCCATGCTCATGTGCTAAAGGGGCAGAAGAGCCCTCCCAGCTTCCTCCTCTACACCCCAGAGGGCCAATTCACAAATGGATTACCCTACTTCTTCGTCTCACCAAAGGGTTAATCTCTTTCCTATTCAGAGATAAGTAAAAAAACAAATTGTCTTTTTTTCTTAAAAAAACAGAAACTGAGGTATCTGGGTGGCTCAGTTGGTTAAGCTTCTGACTTCAGCTCAAGCCATGGTCTCGTGGTTCGTGAGTTCGAGCCCCATGTTGGGCTCTGTGCTGACAGCCAAGAGCCTGGAGCCTGCTTCAGATTCTGTGTCCCCCTCTCTCTCTCTGCCCCTCCCCTGCTTTCTCTCTCTCTCTCTCAAATATAAACATTAAAAAAAATTTTTTAACAGAAACCATTCAGTCAGAAACCTGCTCTATCAGGAGTAGGAGTATAAAACTTCAATGTAATAGCTGCCCCCAGAGAGAGAAATTATTCTCTGAACACTAGCCACAGTGACTTGGAGCAATGTTTCCCAGAAGGCTGGAGAGAATTTAAGCCCAAAGTTCCCTCATCATGATCAAATCTCTCAGGGTCTCAAGGGGAGGACCTAAGTGAGGATGGAGCTACAAATGTGTGCAATTGGGGATCTATCAGGTAGGCGGCGCCTGGCATGCGGAAGGTACTTTGACCACTGTGCACTGACTGAGTGAAGGGTGTTGTGATACTCTCAAGCCCTCTTCTGTGGAAAGCTTCCTCTGAGCTAGGCCCATGAGACATGCTGTATTTTCCAAAAATGGCTGCAGTAATATTTCCCCTCCCACCTGTTCTAGAATCTTAACACTTGCCCATCCAGAAGGAGAGTCTACTTATCCTCTCTTGAAGTTGGGCAGGACTTTGTGGATACCTCAACAAATGATATGTCATCGATGTGATACTCTACAAATAGCAAAACTAAGTCATAAAAGGCAACGTGGCTTTTACCTGGCTCTCTCACACAGGAATCTAGCCACTATATTGTGAGGAAGCCAAAGCTATACAGAGAGGCCACACATAGATATTCTGGCCAAGATTTCCTAGCTAAGGTCACAGCCAACAGCCTACAGCCAGCACCAGCCTCCAGACATATGAGCAAAGGAGCCCCCAGTGACTGAGTCACCTGCAGGGCTCAGATCTTCCAGATGAGACCACATATCTGGGACAGACACAAGGCATCCCTGTTGTGCCCTATTCAAATTGCTGACCCCAAGAGTCTATAAGCATAATATATGGTCGTTTTACACCGCTAAGTTTGGGATAATTTTTTTTTTAATTTTATTTTTGAGAGACACAGAGACAGAGTGTAAGCAAGGGAAAGGCAGAGAGAGAGAGGGACACAGAATCCAAAGCAGGCTCCAGGCTCTGAGCCATCAGCACAGAGCCCGACGCGGGGCTCGAACTCACAGACTGCGAGATCATGACCTGAGCTGAAGTCGGCCGCTTAACCGACTGAGCCACCCAGGCATGCCGGGATAATTTTTAACCTAGCAATAGATAAAACAGAATAGCCAACCATGCCTTTCAAAGCCAGGTTCGGTTCTGGGGGCTGCTATGTAAGAGGACCATTCACCAACTGAAGAAATTCCTGAGCATTATATAGTCAAGATGGGAGGGACATGGAATTCTGACTTTAATGTTGAAAGCTGGAGACAGAGTCTGGGTGGGGAGAGGGTTCGGTCATGATCTTTCTTTTCCTCGAGGAAGGAGAAGGTTTGTTCTGGGCAGCAGTGCGGCACAACAGGAAAGGAAGAGACTTTGGAGTCAGACGGCCCTAGGCTCCAGCTTTCCTTTCTCCCTTCTCAAAAACTCTGTGACTTGGACAAGGCAGGCCACTTCTCTGAACCTCGAATGGAGATAATAACGTTTGTCTTGTGTTATATTTATGCACATTAAATAAGATGAATATAGGTGACTTGCTTAGCACAGAAACCCTTAATGTTCTCATAAAATTTCTTTTGGTTACCCACTCAAAGCATCAAATAAATAGAAGGTATTTATGAAAAGGATGCTGTATGACATCTCTTCTGGGTTAAGGATGGGAAAGAGGATTCCAACATAACTCCTTATCTCAGGAGAGTGCAGGAAATAAGCATAAGCAGGTGAACATAGATAAAATGTTTGGCTTTAATAGCAGCAAATGCCCAATAACTGCCAAAGGAAGAAGTGCGGTTGTAGCCTGGAAGTTTCTCTGTAAGGAGATCTTTAATGAAGCATTCAGATTCTTAATAGTTATAAGATTACTTAGGCTTTCTATCCTTCTGTCAGTTTTGATAATTTGTGTTTTTTTCTAGAACTTTGTCCATTTTATCTAAATTTTCAAATTTATTACCTTGTACATGGAGATGTGAGGGGAAGCTTAGACATGGAGATGTGAGGGGAAGCTTAGAGGGTGGTGAGGCGTTATCTGTTTATCCAGGTGACCTCAGGTGTGCTTATGCTAAGTGAGAAATGGACAGGCATGACTTTCAGGGATGGCTTCAGTGAGATGTGTGTTTGGAATGTACTCCACTGTTCACCTTTCCCAAAGGAGTCCCTTCCTTCCTGACAGCTTCAGAGAAACTATAAAGGATGGTATCTGTGGCTGATGCTCCTAAGCCCTTACCTCCTGAGGAGTCCCCAGCTTGCAACCATCTACCTCTTCTGTTGGGTCCCTCCTGCTACCTTGAAGCTTCCTCCCCAGAAAAACAGCCATCCCTGAGCTCTGCCTTTCTCCGAGGATGGCTGCCCTGAAGTCCTGGCAGCATTGTCCCCCAAATGGCCACCGAGGTGAGGACAGCAGAGGACATAAACTGCCAGGCCTGTCTCAGGGTCCAAGGTCCCAGCAGACTCAGTCCGAAATTGGCTACTCAGCCAGCACTGGAAACCGATGCTTTGAGGGATGAGTCAGTACACAGCTGGGCACTGAAGGGGTTAAAGGAACATGGTAGAAGACAGGAGAGTGGGGGCATGCTGCACTGCAGGAAAAAAGCTAGCCTTGTGCATGGATAATTAGAACTGAACATCAGTAAACAATGCCTTTTCCCCTCATTAAGGACAAATCTGTATGTATAATGTGCCTATTTTCTCTTTCATTAACTTATAAATGGCCACTACTTTAAAGCCATTTAACTAGCAGTTTTGACTTTCCCGTCAGCTCTGGGTCTGACATGTTTTCTCCTCTCCTGCACAGACAGAGGTGCCCACCTCAGCACACAGCTCCCATGAAGGAAGAGGCCCTGTGGGTGCTTCTCTGAGATGCCACAGACAGTGCTGTGGCAGCTTCCAGATGGGAGCCAAGAGAGGGTGGGAGGGCAGGTCCCAAGCCAAGGCAACCTCTCACCAAGCCCCCTCCCAACTGTCTTGGATGACTCTCCCCCATTCTCTAAATTGCATTGCCTGTGCCTCTTGGGAGCCCCTGAAAACATGGCTGACTACAAGCCTCCCCAGAAACAAGCTGAGACTAGAGATCCCAAAGGTGAGAGATTAATTCTTCCCCTCATGAAACTCACAGTCCAGTAGCGAGAACAGCACATATATATGTGGGAGGAAGAGAAGCTGTAAGAGGGTCATGCAAAATGAAGTCTTCAGTGAAAGTCAGCAAGGCTTTCAGATGAGAGTATGTCTCCTCCATCGGTCTGGAAAATTTCCTGGGAAGTGATGTCGTGTCTCCCTCATCATGCTAGGCCCTTCACGGGTCCCTCTCATAAGACTGGGAGACCCCCTGGAGGCAAGGACCAGGTCTTTTCCTTCAGACTACACACCTCCAGAGACTATTGCTTTTATCAGATTGAAAAATCCCATGAGTGAGGTATCTGCCCCAGGCCAGGGCTTTGTCTCCCTGTCTTTCTCTGGGTTGCCTCCCAGGACTCTAGACAAAGACAGCCTCCTATGCTCCTTCCTACCTCCCTCCTAGGACCCCAAGTGTGCCCCAAACCTGGGCTGGACTTGAGAAGGGCAGGGATCATACCAAAGAGGAGACAATACAATCCCTGTCCTCAGGAGCCCCCATTAGGCTTTTCGATTTTGCAATGACACTAATCCACAGAAAGCAATGGGGAGACAAAGAAAAGGGGACTGAACTGAACCCCTACTTTGTGGCAACAAAGGTCATGCATATTACCTGTTCTGTTTTCCCACATAAGAGCTTACCATCCCAGGAAGTAGATAATATTTTCCCCATTCTACCAATGAAAAACCTGGAGCCCCAGAGAAGTAAAGCACTTTGCTGAAGATTGCACAGCCTGTCAGTGGTGGAACTAGGAATTGAACTCAGTCTGTCCAGCTATAGAAAACAGGCTCTTTCCATGGTATCTGGCTGTCACCTCGGGTGAGTGAAAGAGCCTCACGAACAGTGGAAGCAAGAGAAGAACAGCAAATCTGGAGGAGTCAGACCTGGGTAGAGGAGCTTTGGTTGGAAACATCTAGAAGAGCCAAGGGCATTCTGAGTCTTTTGATGGTGAAGTTGGGGAGAGTCCCTCTTCTGGACTTCACCTGGACCTTCCCTGTTTGGGGAAAGAGGAGAACCCTCGGGCCTGGAGACGGAGGGACAATGCTTATAAATTCAATTATCCCTCAAAAATGCCATCTCCTGAAAATATTAGAACTTTTGACCGACTTCTGATGGATGTCAGGTTGAGACATTGAGATGTTACTATTAACACATCACCACCATCATCATGATCATTAGTAATTTCTAAGAATTGGAAACAACCCAGCAAGAGAATGGAAAAGTAAGATACGGTCGTATATGGAATGCTCTATGGCAGTTAAAAGGGATAAGGCAGACCCATGTGGGCTTGACATGGCTAAGCCCCCAAGACAGTGAGTGAAAAAAAGCAGCTGGTATGTTATTACATTTAGTGTAATCATTCCCATAAAAAGAGAAGCTCCCAAACAAAGCACTTTCAATAGCTACATATTGTCCTCGTAGAGTCTGTAAAACACCCATCAAACTGATACTAGTGGTTAAACCTTCGATTGAGGGTGGCTGTATCCAGGGTGGGAGGTGATCAAAGGAAACTTTAGTCTTGGCAGGGTGACCACCTGTGTGCACTGCTGCTAGTGTGACTAACAGCATTGAATTTCACTCTCGAAAATGTTCGGCATGGGTGAAAAAGTGTGTAATTACCTTGCTTATCTGTAGTGTTTAACTTTTTACAGAATATATTAAATGATCGTTCATGTCATCTCGTCTCTAATAGTGCATCAGGTTTAAGGTACAGTCTTCCTCCCCGACTCCAGGCCCCAGCCCCACTCCTCAGGGGCAACTATTGTGAACAGTTTCAGCATCCTTCCTGAAATTCAGGCATTTCCACATAACCTTGAAACACAGAGAAGGAGACATATAGAATTATGCAGTACACACTTCTGAAAATCACTTTTTTTCACTTAGTTTTGTCTATATTGGGGATCATCAGAAAAAAACTAATGTATATATTCTCAGGTCCCACCAACAGAGAGGCAGATTCTCTGGGTTGGCTCTGGGCTGCACGGATGTGTATTTCTGAGGGGCCTTCTGGGTGATTCTGATGCCACCGCTTCATGGACTCCATGCTAACCTTTGTCAGTAGAACAAATCTCATTCGTTTATTCAATCAACAATTATGGACTCCAGCTCTGGGTCTGGCCCTGGGTATGCTTGAAATTCAGCAGAGGCACAAAGCAGTCACTGCTCTCCAGGACACAGCCTCAAGTCTCCCTCCAGGGGGACAAGTCATTACTGACAATGGCTAGAACGGATTCTGAGTGCTCTTTTTGAGGAAGACATGGTCACAGCTAAGGCAGAGCTCTGGGCGCCCTGCTTCTGTTCCTGATTGTTCCTTGTTTGTTCTCGCCCAGGAACAAGTCGGCCAGGAAGCCTCACTGCAGTCATGGCTTTTAAAGACACCCAGGAGACACCCATGGAACCAGAGGTGGGGATTCACCAAATGAAAATGACTCTAACCAGCCACAGCGTGAAATCTTTAGAGAAGGTATGTGCTGACTTGATCAGAGGCACAAAGGGAACGAATCTCAAAGGGAAAGGACCAGTTCAGATGTCCACCAAGACTCTGAGAACCACCACAAGAAAAACTCCTCATAGTGAAGATTCTAAGACTTCGGATAATTTTCAGATGAGGAGCCACGAGTGACTCATTGATTCACACAGTCCTTCCTGAGCTTGTCGAGCAGATTACTTCCATCGGTATTGAGCTAGGAGTCGAGGCTGAAGTCACCACTGCAGATGCTTCAATCAACCTTTTTATTAAATTGATCATCAATTGTTTAAAAAAAAAAAGAGGGGCGCCTGGGTGGCTCAGTCGGTTGAGCGTCCGACTTCGGCTCAGGTCATGATCTCGCGGTCTGTGAGTTCGAGCCCCGCGTCGGGCTCTGTGCTGACAGCTCAGAGCCTGGAGCCTGCTTCACATTCTGTGTCTCCCTCTCTCTCTGCCCCTCCCCCACTCATGCTCTGTCTCTCTCTGTCTCAAAAATAAATAAACATTAAAAAAAATTAAAAAAAAAAAGAATGATTTTGAGCATGGGCCATGGAGACAGACCGAATCCTGGCACTTCCTCTTACTGTGTGACCTTGGAAAAGTCCTTGGCCACTCTCTGCCTCAGTGACCTGGCCTGTACAATGGACATAGTAATCCTCACATCACATGATGGGCACTCAACAAATTACACCCACTGTTATTAATAATAAATTAATTATAAAGAATACATACATAATAATAAAACTCATGTAGCATTCTTCCCAAGAACGTTTAAACAATGTTCAGTCATGAGGAAACAATCAGACAAATCCAAATTCAGAGACATTCTAGAAAACTTGCCTGTACTCTTCAAAAATGTCATGAAAAACCTATAGATAGATAGATAGGTAGATAGATAGAGGAACTGTTCTAGATTAAAGAAAACTAAAGAGACATACAGCTAAATGTAAAATGTGTTCCAGGTTTAGATTATAGATTTAAAAACATATATCTATAAAGACTATTATTAGGATAATTAGGGAAATATGGATATCAGCTATATACTACATAATAGTGGTACGGTAATTTATACTGTGATAATTATACTATATAAATGTCCTAGTTCTTAGGAGACATGTGCTGAAATATTTAGGGATAAAGTGTCAAGATGTCTGCAAATAACTCTCAAATAGTTACAAAAATCACGCGTGTAGATTCTGAGGACAAAAGACAGAAAGACAAATATGAGGCAAAATGCTAACAATTGGTCTATCTAGGTAAGTTATGTGTGTCTTTTCTATTTTTCCAATTTATTTTGTAGACTAGAAATTTCTCAAATAAAAAGAATTCAAAAAGTGAAATCTTTTCTTTTAATGTCCTCTTTTAAAGTTTATTTATTTATTTTTAAGAGAGAGAGAGCATGCACACAGAGGAGGGGCAGAGAGAGAGGCAGAGAGAGAATCCCAAGCAGGCTTCGTGCTGTCAGCACAGAGCCTGATGTGAGGCTCAAACTCACCAACTGTGAGATCATGACCTCAGCCAAAACCAACTGAGCCACCCAGGTGCCCTGAAAAGTGAAATCTAATGGCTTTAAAAACTGCGAGGCAGAGTAGCTGCCTAGTTGATTGGGGAAGGAGAGGTGACTGGGAAGGTTTCTGGACTTCCCAGAATGCCCTATTTCTTGAACTGGGTATATTCACTTTGAGAGGACCCACTGAGCTGGGGACTTACGCTTGTTCTTCTTTTTGTGTATATGTTATATGTCAGTAGATAAATTTATTTAGAATAATCATAATAATAAAGCACCCCACTACCTCATATCCTCTGCTCTGGTCCTGCAAATACAAGGATGGGCCCAGGCGGGAGGGAAGGCTGGAGCCGGGCCACCCTTCCCTGACCATGTGTCACATCTGAGAGGACAGGAAATGGGGCCTGCATTGATGACAGCCTGCCTCGCAGCCTGACCCCGCGGGCCGATAGCAGGCACCATCCAGAAGGTGTTCCAGCCTGCCCGTCTGAGCCGTGCTCAACTTCTGCTGCCAGCCCCTGCAGTGGGAGCTTGGCCCTGACTCCACACTTCTCAGACGTCGGCATCCTCCTCCCCTGTCAGCCCTGTGGACCCAGATGGATGTGGGCTCGATGAGGCATCTCAGCTTGTGTAAGAAGGAAGTCCAGGGGTCACATTTTCCTCTCCTTGCATTGTTCCCATGTGCTTGATGTGATATGTTTCACTACCTGGACACACACACGTGCTCACATCTCTGCATTTTACAGATTAATTGGTCAAGTCTTCATCTGCCTGAGTTAACAGGAATTAAAAAAATGGCTAACACATAGAGCTTACTACGAAGCCAGATCCTGTTCTAAGTACTTAATGATGTAACTCACTTAATACTTACAAAGCTCTCTGAGGCAGGTAATTTTTTTAGCCATTTGACAGATGGGAGAACCGAGGCACAGGGAAGTAAAGTAATTTGCTCAAGCAGGTCTGACTACATATTTGCAGGGCCCAGTGCAAAATGAAAATCAGGGTGGCAGAGGATGGGGAGGCTTATTCAAAATTATTAAGACTTTGAAGGCACCAAGCATTAAGTCAAGTGCGGGGCTTATTTAAGGCTCCTCGTGAGACTGCACAGATCTGCAGCACCTGAAACCAGACTTGTGCACAATATAAACCAGCAAGAAGCAGAGCAGAAGCTTGACCCCCAGCGGTTTGATGCCAGAGTCCATCCTCCTAACCACTATACGACCCTACCTCTCTAGCTCTCAGGGTCTTCCTCCTCTCACCTTCTCCGAACTGTCCAAGAACTGGAGATCCTTACTCAGTACATCAGCCCGTCTCTAAAAGCCAGGCGGAGACAGAACTGAAGAGTCGTAGCACTCTGCTGCCATAAGGGGTCACTGTTGAAAACGGGTCCTGTACAGTTTTTGACACCTCCATACCCACAACTCCGTGCCGCCCTTGCTCCTCCGAACCCTGGACATGCACAGCACAACTGGGCCCCACACTTGGGGCTCCAGGCTGCGGTTCTTCTACTCCACACTCATACGGGCAGCCATTGTGTTCCCACAGCATGACCGCTGCCAGCATGTCCAGGTCAGAAGGGTTTCTGCCTGGCCACCTACTAGGTGGACACCAGCAACCCCCTAACAAACATGTAGTCTCTGATATTAGCTTGGTTCACCTCTTCACACACTCCATCTCCTGATGGTGAGTTTCCCTCAGGGGTCCTTTCTGTCTTTTCCTCCTAAAGGATCTCAGAGGAGCCCAACTCAGGTCATCAGAAACTAATCTAGTAATCTGAAACCCAAAAGAAAAGGGTCAGTCAGAGTCTTTACCCCAGCCCTCCCAGAAGGCTACTTGGCCCACATACAAATACTCCCACCTTTGTACACCGAAACCTTCTTAGAATCACAGTATTCCTTGCTGCATCCTTTTTCCAAAGCAATTTTTTTTAAGTTTATTGATTCAAGTAATCTCTACACCCAACATGGGGCTCGAACTCATGACCCCAAGATCAAGAGCCACATGCTCTTCTGACTGAGTCAGTCAGGCACCCTTCCAAAGCAATATGTTTGCCTATTTACCTCAGAGTTCCTTAACTAGGAAAAAAAGCATTACTTATTTGCTGGAAAATCTAATTTTGCCTTACTCAGAACTCCATTACGCAGAGTTAACATGACTGATATATCAATGTCACACCCAGATACTTTCTTAATAACACAGGTGACTAAAAGGGGTTAGAGAAAGAGGCTTTAAAGGATGAGGACTGGAGATGGGATGGAGCTAGTGGCATTAGGTACTATAACCTCACTCATGCCCACTGGCTGGTGAGGCCCAGAAATGTCTGGATTACCCCCAGTACCGTGGGCATCTCTGCAATCAGACCTCTACCCTCTGAGTTCCCCTGGTTAGAACTATGCTCTGCAGTAAGTCTGGAAGTAGCAATACCAAACAACAGTGAGCTAGGATTTATTATTCTCACCTGACAGGACTCCAGACGTTGGATGGCTACTGGCATTGGTTTGCTGGCTCATGGCTGATATGATTACATTTCTCTTGGTCTTTCCCTCATGGAGGCTGATGGCTGCTGTGGCTCCAGCCTTTCAAGTTTGCATTCAAAGCAAAAAGGAGAAAGAGCAAGAAAGGGCAGCATAAGAGCATCCGATGGCTTTTATCAGGAAAGCAAAAGCCTTCCTAGAGCCCCTAGAAGGTTTCAGCTTATGCCCTTCAGTCTGAATTGTATCATATGTCTTCCCTCACTGCAAGGGAGTCTGGGGAAGTGAGACTCTGGTCTGGAGCTCAGACATTATCTTCTCGAACAAAATTGGAATGTTGAAGCGTCTTCCTACAATCTTCCCAGGAGGCAGTGGGCCCCAGGACCCCTGCCCAACAACCCCAGGAACGCTCCCAGAGGAGCCCCGGTCTCCCTTCGGCCCTCTCAGCACCCCAGGCAAGAAGGGCCCACCCAGGATTCCCCTGAACAGAAAGCCCAGCTGACTCTGCTTTCTCCCGAGGTGATTAATGGTGCTCTGCTGAGCTGCAAGGAGGTGGCTAATTAGCTGTAGACTGATTAAGGACAAGGCAGGCAAAGTTCCAGGCGTGATAAACATGAACTTTCCATCTTCCTCCCCCCTTCCCTCCCTCCCTCCATGTCCTGCCACCACCATCAGAAGCCAGGCCTGTGGCACCCCTCATAGCGTGCCTGGCCAAGACACCAGCAGATGTCATCCAGCCCACTATTGACACTGCCGGCCGCCAACCAGAGCACTATGGCAGGGATGGGCATACCGAATCTTCTTTCTGGGCTTGACTTCTCCTCCAGCCTTTTCCCAACCTCCTGGTTCTTTAGCAGACAGGCATGGTATGCCCAGCGTTTCTAAAACAGTCTCTGCCCTAAAGAACCAACAGCTGAAGGCTGTAGAAATCCACAAAGGGGCAAGCCTAGTGTGATCTGGGGCAGAGCTCCAGGGAGAGGCCTCGAGTGGGTGTTGTCAGTGCAGTGGTCCTCGGGAGAGAAAGGGGGACACATGCGCATGCGTGGAGGAGAAACAAACCGCGCACAATCCTGCGCAGCGAGCAATCTGGAGACAGCCCGACGCGGGCGAAGGCGCGGGCAGGACGGGAAACGGGCAAATAGGAAACAGGGGTTTAGGTATAGCGTAGCCCAGTTGCTACCAATCTGGGTTCCTCTACGACACGTGTCATCCACGTGCGTGATGCCCCGTGGGCAGTACAGGGCAATCGCCACCTCCCGCTGGGACATCTCGTATCTCGCGTTTCAGAGAGCACCTGCCAGGTACAGGCAAATTCATCCCGCTGTGGCTGAGCTGAGGTCTGGTGAAAAAAGCTCTCTCGGACACAAGAATGTTATACCAGATAAGGCTGTGATAAGGACAAAAGATACATTTCCGCAGCAGATAACAGGAGAAATTCAGTGAGTATGACCTCTCAGGTCCTTTTGTCTCCACCCAAGAGACATGCTTAGCAGGAGGCAGAGTGAATGTCTTTCCAGGGGAGGGCTTGGGAAGCAGCCCACCCCACCTAACTTTGCCTGGGTCACTCTTCCTCAGTTCTCAGCTCAAGTGTCATTTCTTTGCGGAAGCTTACCTGACCCCTCCTATATCAGATTCTCGGTATTACATTATTATGATATTATATTATTAATGCATTATTATATTATAATATTATATATAATTATATATTACATTATTATGCATTTGGGTGACAGTTTGTCTTTACTCCTATAGATTCAATCAGCAAATATTAATTTTTGCCACAAAAATTTTGCAACAAACTGTTAAATTAAGAGAATACCGTGAGACATGAACGTGCCCTCATGAAGCTTATAGGTTAGGCATAAGTATCAGCTGATAGCTAGGCAGGGGTCCACCCCAACTCCAGAGGTAAGACTCCTCCCAGCCCCAGAAGAACAATGGGACAGCTCAGGCCCATTCGACTCCTGGCCTCAGGCCACCCCAGAAGGGCCTCCAGGTGTGGGTGTGCAGGACACAAGCAGCCCAAACTCTTCCTTCCAGATGCAGGCACTCAGTCCTCCAGCTGCTGCCAGCGTTGGCTGTTAAGAGCTGGAGTCCCTCTCCAGGACTTGACCTCAGCCAAAGAGAGGCACGTCATTCCCCAGAGTGATGTCTGACCCAATGTGTCTGGTCATTTGAAATAACAAAGGCCTGCCCCATCCCCCCTCCTTGCCTCAATGCAGGACATTTTTGAAGAATCATCCCAGCTTCAGAACTTCCCATGGAGCTGCTGAGTGATGTCTGCCCACTCCTACCTCCCCCCTCCCTTAAGGGGTTGTTCCTGAGAACACTCCCCAGTAAGACTAGTGGACACAAATCTTGAGTCTCAGAGTCTGCTCCTTGGGAACTTGAAATCCACCCCCGTGTGTGACTGCATCTGTCTGGAAGAAAGGACTCCTTTTTCTAATCTGCATGAAGTTGTCCTTTTATGACTTAGCAGTAGCCTGGGTCCAACCCCCACCCGGCCCCCAACCTGAGCAACCGAATGGAGAACACAAGCCAGTGCCAGAGGGGTCTTGGCACAGGCATGGGGAAGGAGTTGAGCCTTGCAGCCAGCCGAGTGGTTTAGAAGACTCTCGAGGAATGTATATCTGTGGGAAGAAGCCCACCAGCCCCTGGAGTCTGATTCTAGCTGATTAAGAAGCACCCAGGGCCAGTATTTCAGCAAGACAACTGGGAAATAAGCTGAGAGAAACTGCTAATCGGGGGATTCCCAACAATGTGGAAGGTGTCAGACCAGCCCCGAACCTCCTAACTCAGGCCCAGTGTGTGGGAAATGGGAACTCGCCTGGGTGGGTGCAGGAGGAGGGCGGGGGAAGCAGGGGGGAATTAGACTAGCACAAACTTCGTAATTGAAATCATTAATAGCAGTAAAATAAGTTGTCCATCCTACATGTAATTTGTAGTAATATTTGGTTACTGAGATTAATTTCTAGTAATGAAATACTAATTAAACCATTTATTGAGTAATGTATTTGCTTGGTGGTGTTTTATGGGTGTTCACTTATAAATATTTTAATTACTTTTGCTAAGTAATTAGAATTTACTAAATAATTTCCAAACTATTTATTAATTTCTAGCAATTCTCAGCCAACCAACAAGTAATTGTTTTACTTTATATCAGTAATTAAAGCCTTTTTTTTTTTTTAACTTTGAGTGAAGAAAGAAATAAAGACAGTCTGTTCTATCAAACAGGATTGGGTGTATTAAAGCAAAAACAGACATAAAAATCACCCCCTTAATCCAACATTACTTAAACACTGTTACCATTTTTGGGTTTTGCTTGTTTGTTTGTTTTATCTTAACAGACTTTTTGCATGGGTGGGTGTACTATTTTTTTTTTCAAAATTGAGATCATGACAACCATATACTTTGTGGCTTTGCCAATTTTTTAAATAAAATTTAAAGTGTATTTATTTTTGAGAAAGAGAGGGAGACAAAGTGTGAGCAGGGGAGGGGCCGAGAGAGAGGGAGACACAGAATCTGAAGCAGGCTCCAGGCTCTGAGCTGTCAGCACAGAGCCAGACATGGGGATCGAAGTCACAAACTGCGAGATCATGACATGAGCCGAAGTCGGATGCTTAACCGACTGAGCCACCCAGGCGCCCCACCAATTTTTACATTATGCTTTTTATTCTATTAAAATGTCAAACCAGTTTAGACAAAGATTCTCGAACAGTTTAAAAGACTTTTTACTTCTGTGCACCTACTATGTGGCAGACACTGTGCAAAGTAATTTATGTACTCTGCCTCTGTCTCAACACCTTAGTAATAAACTGCTCTGTGGCAGTGACCTTGGGTAAAACTGGTGCAGTTTTACCTCCTCATGGTGCAATCTCAGCATAAAGTTATCTTCGATAAAATAAGGGCCTGGGAGAAAAAATTTTACTGAAATAAATGACTATACCTGTATCTATAAAAATAAGATCATAGTGAATATAGTTCTGGGGACCTGCTTTTCTCACTTGCCAGGTTATAAGCATCTCCCTGTATGAATAAATATGGAGGCCCAGCAGTGTCTTTTTCATAGCCGCATAGTATTCCCTGGCGGTAGCCCCATTTAACATCTACTCATGATTGCTGAGCATTCGGGTTGTTTTCTGTTGTCCACTATTGTGAACAAAACCATAATTATGCCGTTATTCATAGAGCTTTGTACAATTGTCCAACTATTTCCTTAGAATGTATTCCTAGAAGCAGAATTTCTGCGTCAAAGTGTATAAACATTTTTAAGACTTTTAATTCATACTAACCAGATGCCTCAAAAAAGACTGGACAAATTTGTACTCCCACCAGTAGAGTTGAAAGACCTGTTCTCCTGCACCCTGTGCAATTATTACTTTAAATCTCATGTCATTTGTTCTTGCTCCTTGTCTAAGCGGGGAAGTGGCCCAGGAGGCATTCTGACTCACACAGTCTCACAAACCACCTCTGCACTAGCTCAGGAGAAACACAGTCAGCTGGACCTACATGCTGGGGTGCCTGGGTGGCTCAGTCGGTTAAGCGTCCGGCTCCTGGTTTGGGTTCAGGTCAAGATCTCACAGTTTCGTGAGTTCAAGCCCCGAATGGGGCTCTGTGCTGATGGTGTGGAGCCTGCTTGGGATTCTCTCTCTCTCCCCCTCCCCCACTCACTCTATCTCTGTCTTTCTCAAAATAAGTAAATTTAAAAAAAAATAAAAGACCTACATTTTGTGTCTTCATAACTTAAGTAGCACCAAAATGTTTAAAACTGTTCCCCACCACACCAAGCCCCTTCCGTACCCCACCCCCACCCCAGTCTGCTTCTTTACAACTCTGTATCCCTTAAGCCGGCTTGGCTCACTGCTGGCTGATGCCTGCCCCAGGTACTGGCAGAATAGGCACCTATCTGTGGGTTCTCTCTTTAGCTGTTGACAAAATATCTCCGCTACCAGGATGTTGCAATGCCTAAACCTTCTTCCACTGGTGGCATACACTAAGCAGTTTTCAACACGTTCAGAGGTTAGCCTGGGTGGCATGATCTAGTACATTTTTCTTAGTCTGTCCCATCTCCTTTCCTATGCTCCTCGCTCACCCACTGCCAAGTCACTTGGTGCCTATGGCCATCCAAAGTCCCCATCCTTAGCTCCATTCCCCTCCTCTGACAGAGCCACCTTGATTACTTGTTTAGTACAAACAACAACAACAACAAAAACCTTCTTAGAGGAGATAATTCAACAAGTCTCTGAATAAAGAGTGGGAGACAAATTCCTAGGGTAGAAAGTCAAGAATGACTTGAGAGAAGGCTTGGTGTGGAGACGTGGTGGGGTGGGGGGAGGGGTGGAGGGGGTTACTGAAGTTGCTCCTCTCAGAAGGGAGCCACAAAGCAGAGCTGGTGCTCAATCCGTGTTTGTTGTTTCTCCAAAGAATGGATAATTTCCACAGGCACCCTGCATTATTCTCCTTTATTCTCTGTATCCATTTCCTCTCTCCCCCTAAAAAGTATCAGCCACCTCTGCATACCCTCAAAAGAGGAGAGAAGAGGAAGAGGTCCCCATTCCCCAGAGACATTAAGGAAAACCAGGCCTGGCTGCCCTTAGCAGAAACACCCTTCCCTGTAAACCAGAATAGATCTCATTTTAATAATAGCTAGCATCTATTGAATCCTTACAAAGTGACAGGCCCTCTGTTAAGCACTTTACCCACATTGTATCACTTAAAAGATATATTTATCCTCACTTAACTAATGAGAACGTGAGACCCAGAGTTTAAGTGAAGAGCTGCTAAGTAGGAGAACCCAGGCTCAGAATCCAGGTTTCTCTAATTTCCACAGCCCAAACATTTGCTTAAGTATCATATTCTATTGCCTCCACGCAGTTGGTGTCTTCACACAAGGTAAAGATAGGAAAAAAGAGAGGGAAAGAGGGAGGAAGAAAGAAAATTTTACATCACTGTAATGCAGGGGAAATAGTGTCATTTGCCATAAACACAATTAAAATGTTGGTCTACATGTCACCTAAAGTCATTGGTTCTACTTTGGGAAAACATTAGAATATTCCATCTCTGAGGTTGCTTTCTTTTTTTTATTTTTATTATTTGTTTATTTTTTTAAATAATTTATTGTCAAATTAGTTTCCATATAACACCCAGTGCTCATCCCAACAAGTGCCCTCCTCTGTGCCCGTCACCTACTCTCCTCCCTCCCACCCCCCTCTCACCCCTCAGTTTGTTTTTAGTCTTTGAGAGTCTCTTATGTTTTGTCTCCCTCCCTCTCTGTATCTTTTTTCTTTTCCCCTCTTCCCCTCCCCCATGGTTTTCTGCTAAGTCTCTCAAAATCCATGAGGTTGCTTTCTAGCACATAATTCTAGGGTCTCCAAGTCTATTTTCTTTTCTATCAAAAAATTTTTTTAATGTTTATTTATTTTTGAGTGAGAAACAGAGACAGAATGTAAGCAGAGGAGGGAAAGAGAGAGAGGGAGACACAGAATGTGAAGCAGGCTCCAGGCCCTGAGCTGTCAGCACAGAGCCCAATGTGGGGCTCAAACCCAGGAACTGCGAGATCATGACCTGAGCCAAAGTCGGACGCTTAACCAACTAAGCCACCCAGGTGCCCCTATATAGGTTATTTACTAAAGGAAAACTAGATTCCATGGGCTGTGGGCATGTGGGTAATAAAATCCTAAAAGCAGATGCTGAGTCTTATTTATCTCTATATTCTCCATAAACATTTAATACAGTGTCTGGCCCAGGGTGGTTTTGTGGAAGATGAATTATGAATTCCTTTCCTCTCTCTGAGTCCCCATCAGGCAAAAAACAGGGCTAGACTAGCTGATCCTTAAGGTGCTTTTCACTCTGCAAAGCATTGGTCCATTGGATTTCAGTGGTTGCTTTCTTACTGGTTGGCTGGCTTCCTGCTCCATCACTCCTGCAGAACTCTAAAGATAGCTCTCCAAGATTTCCATCCCCTGGTTATTCAAACACTAATCCAGGTACTGCTGCGAAGGGCTTTTACAGATATAATTAAACACCAAATCAGTTGACCTTAAGATACAGAGATGATCTTGTAGGCTTAACCCAATCAGAGGAGATTTTTGAAAGCAATGAGTTTTCAGGGGTACCTGGACGGCTCAGTCGGTTAAGCATCTAACTCTTGATTTCAGTTCAGGACATGATCTCACAGTTTGGGAGTTCGAGCCCCAAGTCAGGCTCTGCACTGACAATGTGGAGCCTACTGGGGTTTGTCTCTCTCTCCCTCTCTCTCTGCCCCTCCTCTGCTCTCTCTCTCTCTCTCTCTCAAAATAAATAAATAAATTTAAAAACATGAAAGCAATGAGTTTTCTCCCACTGATAGCAGAACAAGAAATCAGAGAGATTCAAAGTGTGAGGGGAATTCAACCTAGAGGAGGTTCTCTGCTGCTAAGATGGAGTGGGCCACGTGGAAGGACCTCAGAGAGATAGTCCATCCCATCCCAGCCCCAACTATCAGTCAGCAAGAAGAAGAGGACTTCAGTCCAACAGCTCCCAGGACCTGAAATAGCCAACAACCTGAGCTTGATTCTTCCCCAGAGCCTCCAATAATATCTCAGCCTGGCCAATATCTTGATTTTGACCTTGTGAGATCCTGAACAGAGAACCCAGCCAAGCCACCTGAACCTAATGACCTCTGGAACTGTGAGGTAATAAATGGTGTGGTTTTAAGCTGCTACAGCTATGCTAATTTGTTATGCAACAATAGAGAATGAAAGGGATTCTCTACCCTATTCCTACCAACCTTTGATGTTGTCATTATTATTTTGGGGAAGGAAGAAATCAATTTTGGGAATTTTGAGCTAAGGCTTTTTTCTGTCCATTTCATGTGAGTCTAGCAAGAAAATATTAAGTATTAAATTTCTGCTGCATCCCCAGATCCTCTATTGAAGGCCAGGATCTAATTTTGAGGTAAAATCATGTGGAATAGATAAGGTGAGCAGGAGCAGTGTGACATCGATGGCAGAACAGTGTGCACTGGAGATGTTGAGTGAGCTTCATGGACTCAGTAAAACATGACTACTGGAGAGATTTAAAATTGGCAGGGGAAGGGGAAGAGGAGGAGCTACTCTGGGTAGAAAGCAAAGCGCAAGCAAAGGAGTAGCGGTAAGAATGAGCACGAATGCTGATCAATGTTGGCTCCTGAGGGCAGGGAAGGTTTCTCAAGCCCTATCACTGGAAGTTAGCTACTGTGCCACGCTCCCGTTTGGCAAGGCCAGTTAAACAAATAGTATGTCTCTAGGCAGGAATGGAGGTTGGCTTAGTCTTGGACAAGGAAAGGTGAAAGAAGGCCTGGGAAGGAGAAGTGGAAAGAACCAAAAAAAAAAAAAAAGAGCAAAACTTGCCATGAAACCGATCCAAGTTACAGTAAAGAGAAAAGGCCAAGAGGGAGGACACAAGGACATAAGCACATTCTTGGGTGTCCACTTCCACTACGAAGGGAGGGGAAGAGAAAAAACATCCGCCTTTGAGCCTCATGCTTAAAAAGGAGATTGTGCAGGTGGAAGTCCGTACCTTGAGTAGATTGGCACGCTACAAGGGATTGCCCGTGTTGGAAAGCAGGGAAGGGGGCCCTAGGTCAGGCCTCACTCTAAGTATGGAGCTTGCTTAAGGTCTTCTCTCTCTCCCTCTGCTCCTCATCCCCACTCATACATGCTCTCTCTCTAAAAAAAATAAGTGGTCAGTTAAGTGTCCATCTTAGCTCAGATCCTGATCTCGCAGTCATGGGTTCGAGCCCTATGTTAGGCTCTGTGCTGACAGCTCAGAGCCTGGAGCCTGCTTCAGACTCTGTGTCTCCCTCTCTCTCTCTGCCCCTCTCCCACTCACACTCACTCTGCCTCTCTCTCTCTCAAAAATAAACATTTAAAAATTTATCAAAGTAAATAAATAAATACAATTCTTAAAAAAAAAAAGATAGGTTGGGGCTCTACTCTAAGGGACCTTGAAGGCTAGGAAGTAAAACAGAGGTTTTCTATCTTCATCGAGCATTAGAATAACCTGGAGCTCTTCTAAAAATACTGACTGATATCCGTATCCCATCTCAAAAATTTTAATGTAATTGGCCTGGCTCAACTGGGGGCTTAAAAGTTTAAAAAGTACCACAGGTTATTCTAATATTCCTCCAAGACTGAGAACTGCAAATCTAGAATTTGGACTTCATCTACGAGGCAGTGCTACCTATTAAGGATGTGTGAATAACATAATACAATGGAAAACAATAGTAATTAGAAAGGAGACCAAGTAAAAATAATAATAGCAAATAACAATTACAGCATTTTGGGGATTCCATAAACTTTTCTAAGATATATATATTATTATATTATATATTCTAAAAATATATGCACTTGTTAATCATTACAAGTATCATTACAAATACCCCTATAAGGTAGCTACTGTTATTATTACTACTTTAGATATACAAAAAGTAAGGCTCAAAGAAGTTAATACCTTGTTCATAATCACAGGGCACATAAATGATGGACCAGAGTGAGATTTGAATACTACATGTTGGATTCCAAGGTCCACGCTCTCCATTTTGCTTCAGGATATGGTGGATTAGTTTGTATCATACCAACCTCTTCGCCCAACTAGGAAAGCAAGTTTTAACAGAAAGAAAAGTTACCAGGACAATGAAGATTTGAGAGGCCAAAAATATCGAGAGAAAATAAGTGAAGAACCTTAGCAAACACCCCCAGCTTCAGCTGGGATGCCTGCCAAGTTTCAGCCTAAAAGTGAGGACTAACCTTACTTCTAGGATATGTAAATAGAATCATCACAGAAGCTGAAACCTGAACTAAAAAATCCAAGATCAAATTAAGATGATTTGATCCTGACTTGAGACAAAAGAAAACCTTCTCTGGAGGAAGATAACATTCAAGCTCAAACTTCCACTTTAGTTTTTAATCCACAGTGTTAATCATTCAATCAAAAGTTATAGACTTAGTAGGAGACAAGTCCAAGTGAACAAAAACCAAAGAAAGACCAAATAATAAAAACGATTTACAAGTGATTCATATGGGAATTATCAGATACAAGTCACTAATACATTTACGAAAGCAAATTACAAGTAGAGAATTTTGGTGAAAAACTAGAATCTATCCCAAAAAAAAATCAACTAGAAAAAAATTAAGTAGAAATTTTATTTCTTTTTAATGTTTATTTATTTTAAGAGAAAGATGGGGGAGGGGCAGGGAGAGAGAGAATCCCAAGCAAACTCCACCTTCAGCACAGAGTCGGACACAGGGCTCTCTCTCACGACCATGAGATCATGACCTAAGCTAAAATCAAGAGTACGATACTTAACCAGTTGAGCCACCCTGGTGCCCCTCAGGTAGAAATTTTAAAACTGAAAAATACAATAATTGAAATTAAGAACTGGATAGATGAGTGTAAAACAGCAAAATAGACGCAGCTGAAGAGAGAACTAGAAACCTATCCACTGATAGGTCAGTAGAAAACATAGACTGGGACAAAGAAAAAAAAGTAGAAAATACAGAAAGGAAGTTAAAGATATGGAACACAATAAAAAAAGCACAAAATATGCATAACTGGGGTCCCAGAAGGGAGGAGAGAGAAAATAAACAAAAGCAATATTTGAAGAGATTATTGACTAAGAATTTTTTTTTTTTAAATTAAAAACACCATGCCATGTATTCAAGAAAAGTAAGAATTCCAAGTGGGATAAATACAAAGAAAACCACATCCACACTTTTGGCACATCAGAATAAAACCACTGAAAGACAAAGGCAAACCAAAACCTTAAAAAACAGAGGAAAAAAAAGAAATGTTACCTCAAAGTAGTAACAATAACAATAATTAAGTTCTCTATAGAAACAATGGAGGCTGGAACAATGAAGGATAACATCAAACTTCTAAAATAAAATAAAAGGCAGAAGGAAAGTGATCCCAGATGAAATCAAAGATATTCGGGAAGGAATGAAGAGCAGTAGGAAAAGTCAAAATGTGTGTAAAACTAAAATGGATATATTGTCTATAGAGAAAATTCCACAGAATCTACCAAAAAAGCTCCTAGAACTAATAAGTGAGTTTAGCTTAGTGAAGGTGACGGAAGACAAGGTCAATAAACAAAAATTTCTTGTACTTTTGAGTACCAGCAGTGAATGATGAATTCAATATTTTAAAAGCAATACCATTTGCAATAGCGCCCCCAAAATGAAAGATTTAGTTAGAAATCTAACAAATATGTGCAGGATCTGTGTGTTGAAAACCACAAAACATCGATGAAAGAAATCAAAGAAGGCCTAAATAAATGGAGAGCTAATCCATGTTTATGGATTGGAAAAATTGATAAAATGCAAGTCTACCCTCCCCCTCCTCCAAAATGATCTATAGATTCAGTGCAATCCCAATCAAAATGTCAGCATACTTTAAGAAATCACTCCTGACAAACTGATTCTAAAATGTATATGAGAAAGGCAAAGGATCTAGAATAATCAAAACAATTTTGAAAAGGAAGAATAATGTTGGAGGACTAAACTACTTAATTTAAAGACTTACTATGGTAATGAAGACAATGTGAGGGGCACCCGGGTAGCCCAGTTGGTTAAGCATCTGACTTTGGCTCAGGTCAAAATCTCACAGTTCATGAGTTCAAGCCCCTCATCTGGCTCTGTGCTGACAGCTCAGAGCCTGGAGCCTGCTTCTGATTCTGTCTCCCTCTCTCTGCCCCTCCCGACTCATGCTCTGTCTCTCTCAAAATAAATAAACATTAAAAAAAAAAAAAGGCAATGTGGTGTCAGCAAAAAGACACAGAGAAATGGAACAAAACAGAATCTAAAAATAAATTCAACAAATTTTTGACAAAGGTCAAAGACAGTTCAATGGAGAAAGGACAGTTATTTCAGTAAATGGTGCTGGATTAATTTGATGTCTGTATGCAACAACAAAATGAAACAAAACAAAATCCCAACCCATGCCTCCCACCTTATATAAAAATTAACTCAACTACTCCTAGGTACATACCCAAGATAACTGAATGTATATGTACACACAAACACTTGTACATGAATGTTCAGTGTTCCCAGTAGTATTACTCATGATAGTCAAAAAGTGAAAACAACCCAAATATCCAAAGAATGATGAATACATAAATAAAATGCATATATCCAAACAATTAAATGTTATTCAGCCATAAAAAGGAATGCAGTACTAATACCTGCTACAAAATGGATGAACCTTGAAAACATTACACTAAGTCAAAGAATCTATAGGGACAAAAAGTAGGTTAGTAGTTGCCTAAGGCTGGAGGAGGGGCAATGATTGGTGACCGCTAATGGGCTCCAGGGTTTCCTTTTCAGATGATGACATGCTTTGGAATTAGCTAGTGGAATTAGATAGTGGAGATTGTTGCATAACCTTATGAATATCCTAAAAACCAATTAATTATACACTTTTAAAAAGTTAATTTCCTGGTATGTGACTTATAACTCAATAAAACAAAATGTTTTTTCTAAATTAACTCAAAATGGATCATAAACCTAAATGTATAATGTGAAACTACCAAACTTCTAGTAGAAATACAGAAGAAAATCCTCACAACCCTACGTTAGGCAAAGAGGTTCTAGATACTAAAAGCACAATCCACAAAAGCATGATCCACAAAGAAAATAACGTTAATTTGAACTTTATCAAAATTAAAAACTCTTGCTTCGCAAAAGACATTGTTAAGAGAATTCAAAAGTGAGCCATGGACTGGAAAAATAAATTGCAAATCATATTTCTGACAAAGACCTATTACAGAATATATACATAACTCTTAAAACTCAATAATAAAAAAACAAGCAACCCAATTTCTAAAGTGCCAAAAATTCTGAACACACACTTCACCAGAGAAGATGTACAAGTGGCTAATAAGCACATGAACAGATCATTAGTTAGTAGGGACAAGCCAGTTAAAACCTCCCCATACTACTACATACCTATTGGAAAGGCTAAAATTTGAAAGACTGCCAATACCAAGTACTGATGAAGATGTGAAGTAATTGGAATCTTCAAATATTGCTGGTGGAGACACAAAATGGTAGAGTCACTTTGGAAAAACAATTTGGCAGTTTCTTAAAGAATTAAACATGTACATACCACATGTTTACATGTGTACATACCTACTCCTATGTATTTATCCAAGAGAAAAATTATAATATCATGTGAGGTGTAAAATATATGTAAAATTAAAACATATGAAAATAATAGCATAAAAATTGGATGTGGTAAATGGAGTTAAAGTATTCTAAAGCCCTTGCATGGTATGAAAAGTGGTAAAAATACTGTTTCATATTATACTTCGATCAATCAAAGATGTATGTTGAATGGTCTAAGACAACTACTAAAAATAATAGCAAAATAAATTTATAATTAACAAATAATGAAAATATTCGTTTAATCTAAAAGAAGGCAAGAAACAAGAGAAAAAAGGAATACAGAATGTGGGAAAATAGAACAAATAAAATGGCAGGTGTAAACGCAAATATATTCATGGTTACATTAAATGTAAGTGAACAAGATACTCCAATAAAAATATTAAAATTTTAATATTATATTAAATAGGAACATATATGTATTTATAAGAAATTTAGGATTTATCTTTTACTATTTTTATTTATTATTTTTATTTTTGTGTTATATTTTATATTTGTTTATAATTATATTTAAATTATATTATCATATATTTAAGTAATTTTTATATATTTATATTATGGTATATTATATATTTATTTATTTATTTATTTATTATTTTTATTTGTTTAATCCTAATTTTAAAATTAGGATACAGAAAATGTTAAAGCAAAAGAAGAGGAGGGAAATCCTATGCAAACACCGAGCAAAAGAGAGAAAGTGTCACTATGCTAAAATCAGACAAAGTAGCCTTTAAGGCAAAAAGCATCAGAAGATATAAAGAGTGACACTTCTTAGTGATTAAAGGCTCAATCAACCAAGAGGGTCGAATAATTCTATTGCATGCAACAATATGGACTCAAAATATAGAAAGCAAAAATTGACAGACCTAAAGGAAAAAACAGACACTTCTCAATCATAATGAATTATTTCTAACACACCTCCCTTAGTAATTGATGGAGTATATCAGTAATGATATAGATTTTAAGGGGAAAATAAATGTTTTATTAATTCTTAAGTATCACATTTGACAGCCATAGAGATGATTAAGAGAATCTAGTTTTTTAAGATTAAACTCTGCTTTGGGGGTCCCTGGGTGGCTCAGTCGATTAAGGGTCCAACTCTTGATTTTGGTTCAGGTCATGATCTCATGGTTCAGTTTTCCTTCATCAGAGAATGTTTTCATTTTTTCTTCATTTCTGAAGGATATTTTTGCTGGCTATAGGATACTAATTGGCAGTTATTTACTTTCAGCACTTGAAAATACTGTGCCACTTTTTTTTCTGGCCTTTATGTTTTCTGATGAGAAATACACCATAATTCAGATTGTTTTTCCCTTCAGGTAAGGTGTCTCATTTTTATCTGCCTGCTTTCAAGAGTTTTCTTTACATTTAGTTTTCAATAGTTTAATTATGATGCACCTTAGTATAGATGTCTTTGGGTTTATCCTGTTTGGGAATCATCCAGCTTCTTGAATTATAGGTTTATGTTTTTTGACAAATTTGAGAAGGTTTTCACCATTACTTCTTTTCAACCCTCTTTCTCCTCTCCTTTCAGGACTCTGATGTCCCAAATGTTAGATCTTTTGTTATAGTCCTACATATCTGAAGATATCTAAAGTTCTCATCTCTCTCAGTCCACTAATTCTTTGCTTTGTCTTCCATTCCACTGTTGATCCCACTCCCTGAGCTTTTCATTTTGGTTATTGTATTCTTTACTTCTGACATTTCCATTTGGTTCTTCTTTATATCTATGTCTTTGCTAAGTCTTTCTACTTCTTTTTGTTTCAAATATGCTTGTAATAGACTGTTGAAGCATTTTTATCATGGTTACTTTAAAATTTGTCAGATAAGTTTTAGCATCTCTACCTCTTCTACACTGTGAGCACAATGAGAATTTAAGCAGAACTCTTTACGCATGGAAATTCTTTCTGAATATTTGTGATTTTTTTCCTTCAATATTTAGGTTGTCATATGCACAAACAATTTTTTTGGTACTTGTGTTTACTGAGCTTTTATAAAACATTCAATTTATTTAATATAGAAAAACCAATTTATTTCTTGTTATAGTCAGATCTTATTAGTTTATGTTATATTTAAATAAAGTAGATAATTAAAAATACAAGTAAAACTAACAAAAAGAGACTTAGGAACATACACAACTGATTTGTAGTAAGCAGATAATACAATTAATTGGTATTGGAAAGTAGTGTACTAGTTACAAGTGTCTATTGTACTGAGGGCATCAGTTCATATGCTTTACAGAGAGAATAAAGAAATATTTTTAAATGGAGGTCAATAAGCAGAGCTTCTATATATTTAAAGATCATGATAAATTTCACTAATAATCAAATTTACTAAATGGGAGCCTACATTACTATCAGACAAAATAGACTTTAAGACAAGAAATATTACTAGAAATAAAAAGGAAATTTTTTATAATGATAAAGGGGTCACTATATATCAGAAATATATTAATATATCAGGAAGTAACAACTATAAATGTGTGTACACTTAACAAGAGAGACCCCAAAATACATAGAGCAAAAACTGATGGAATTGAAAAGAAAAACAGATAATCCCAAAAATAACAAGAGATTTCAACATTCCACTCTTAATAATTGATCAAATACGGGGCGCCTGGGTGGCTCAGTCGGTTGGGCGGCCGACTTCAGCTCACGTCATGATCTTGCGGTCTGTGAGTTCGAGCCCCGCGTTGGACTCTGTGCTGATGGCTCAGAGCCTGGATCCTGCTTCTGATTCTGTGTCTCCCTCTCTCTCTGCCCTTCCCTTGTTCACGCTGTGCCTCTATGTCTCTCAAAAATAAATAAACATTAAAAAAATTTTAAGAAAAAAATAATAATAATAATTGATCAAATAACCAGTTAGAAAGTCAGAAAAGACATATAATGTGTGAATAATGCTATCAACCAACTTGACTTAACTGAATTTATACAACACTCTACTCAACTCACTCTATTACTGCAGAATAAACATTGTTTTCAAGAGCACATGGAACATTCTCCAGGATAAATCATACCCTGGAGCATAAGACAGATGTCTGTAACTTTAAAAAGATTGAAATAATACAAAGTATGTTCCCTGACCACAAAAAGACTAAATTAGAGATCCATAACAAGGAAAAAGGAAGAATGCCAAAAATGTGCAAATTAAATAACATCCATAGAACATAAATCAATGCAATAGAAAGTAGAGAAAATCAATAGAGCCAAAGTTGGTTGTTTGAAAAAGTCAACAAAATTGGAAAACTCTTAGCCATATCATCTAGAAAGTGAGAGAGAAAATACAAATAACCAAAATCAAGAATAAAGAAAGTATATGATTACTGGCACTACAGAAATTAAGAGGATTATAAGAGAAAACAGGAACGACTTTATGCCATCAAATCAGACAACTAAGATAAAGTGGAAAAAATTCCTAGAAGTAAACAAATTACCAAAATTGACTCAAAAAGAACAGAAAATCTGAATAAACTTATGATAAAAAATGAAATTGAATGAGTAATTAAATTTTTTCCCACAAAGAAAAGCCTAAGCCCAGATGGATTTATTGGTGAATCAAATATTAAATATTTAAAGAAATAAAACCAATCCTTCACAAACTCAAGAAATAGTGAAAGAGAGAATATTTGCAAATCATTCTATGATGTTAGATTTAACCATAAATCAACACCAAACAAAGATGTCACCAAAAAAAAGAAAAGAAAATCAATATCCCTCATGAAAATAGATGTAAGAGTCCTTAACAAAAAATTGGCAAACCAAATTCAGCAACATATAAAAAGGATTACACGCCATGACTAAGAGTATTTATCAAAAGAATGTAAGGTGGTTTAATATTTGAAGATAAATTAATATAGTTCACCATATTAAAAGAATAAAGGACAACTCACATGATAATTTCAAAGAGAAATAACAGAGATTTAAAAAAATTTTAATGTTTATTTATTTTTGAGAGACAGAGTGCAAGCAGGGGAGGGGCAGAGAGAAAGGAAGACAGAATCCAAAGCAGGCTCCAGGCTCTGAGCTGTCAGCACAGAGCCCCGACCTGGGGCTCGAATCCACAAACCATGAGATCATGACCTGAGCCAAAGTTGGACACTTAACCAACTGAGCCACCCAGGTGCCCCAACAATAATAGAGATTTTAATACCTCACTCAATAGTTGCAGGGAAAGCTTTTGACCCATCCAATGCTAATTTATAATTAAAAAAAAAAAAGTTATGCTGAGGAGCTCCTGGGTGGCTCAGTTGGTTAAGAAGTTAACTTTGGCTCAGGTCATGATCTCATGGTTTGTGAGTTCAAGCCCTGCATCAGGCTCTGCACTGGCAGTAAACAATAAACAAAGAAACAAACTTAAAAAATAAATAAACTTAAAAAAAAGTAAAGTTAAGGGGCGCCTGGGTAGCTCAGTCGGTTGGACAACTGACTTTGGCTCAGGTCATGATCTCACGGATTATGAGTTCAAGCCCCGCGTCGGGTTCTGTGCTGACAGCTCAGAGCCTGGAGCCTGCTTTGGATTCTGTTTCCCTCTCTCTGCCCTTCCCCAGCTCACCCTCTCTCTCTCTCTCTCTTTCAAAAATAAATAAACATTAAAGAAAACATTAAAAAAATAATAAAGTTAAAAAAATTTATCCTGAGACAATTGGATATCCATATGAACTTAGACTCTTACCTCATACCATAAACAAAAATTAACTTCAAATGGATCACAGTCAAAAAGTTAAACGTAGAGTTCGCATATGACTTAGCAATCCTATTTACTCCTATATATATATCCAAGAGAATGAGAATATATGTGCACACAAAACCTTGTACATAAACATTCACATCAGCATTATTCATAATTGCCAAAAAGTGGAAACAACCCAAATCTCCATCAGTAGGAAATGGATTAACAAGATGCTGTAAACCCATATAGTAATCTAGGAATATTATGTGGTCATAAAAAAGAAATGAGGTTCTCATATGTGCTACAACATGGATTACTCTCGAAAACACTAGGCTGAATGAAACAAGTCAGGTACAAAAGGCCTCATATTGTATGACTCCATGCGTACGGAATGTTTAGCATAGGCAAATCTGTAGAGAGAGAAAGTAGATTCGTGATTGGCAGGGATTGGGGGAGGGAGGAATGGACAGTGACTGCTCATGGGTGTGGAGTTTTTTGGGGGGTGATGAAATATTCTGGAATTAGATAGTGCTGATATTTACACAAGTGTGTAAAATGTTAAAACCACTGAATATTACCTTTATAAAGGATGGGGAATTTATGGCATGTGAATTATATCTCAAAAAAGTTTTTATATATCTTTTTCAAATAGATCACAGACCTAAATATAAAAGCCAGTTACTGAGGGTCGGGGCTGGAAGTTAGTATTGACTGAAAATGGACCCAAGAGAATTTGGGGGGATGTTGGAAATGTTCTAAAACTGAATTGCAGTCATGATTGCACAACTCTATAAGTTTACTAAAAATTATTGATTGTTCACTTATAATGGGTGATATTTTATTAAAATATAATTGATATACAATGTTATATTAGTTTCAGGTGTACAGCACATTGGTTTGACAATTCTATACATTACTCAATACTACAAAAAGTGTAGTCACCATCTGTCACTATACAACATTATTACAATATTATTGACCGTATTCCCTATCCTGTACTTTTCTCTCCATGATTTATTATTTAACTGGAAGTTTATACCTCTTAATCCCCTTCACCTATTTCACCTGTTCCCCCCCTCCCCTTTGGCAACCACCAGTTTATTCTCTGTATTTATGAGTCTGTTTCTTTGTTTTGTTAGATTCCACATATAAGTGAAATCATATGGTATTTATCTTTCTCAGTCTGTCTTATTTCACAAAGCGATGTTATTGCAGATGGTGAGATTTCATTCTTTTTTATGACCGAGTAATATTCCACACAATGGGTGATTTTATGGTATGTAAATTTTACTTTGGTAAAGCTGTTCAGAAAAACAAACTCACTGAAAACAGAAACCAAAATGTAATAGAAAATACTAGGGGGAAGTTGGGATGGGACATTAACTTAAAAATGAAACAAAGAAGGATGACAAAAGGGGCACTGGAGTGCTAAATGTTCTGTTTCTTGATCTCAGTATGGGTTACAGTTTGTGAAAATTCATTGACATGTGCAGTTTTCTGCATGTATATCACAATAAAAAGCTTAAAAAACGGCATTCGGGCCTGGGAGGGGCCACGAATGACCTAAGTATGAGTTATAGAAGCTGAGAGGTTGTTCAGAAGCTGCACAGTTGCTCTTGGGTCCCCATGAGATTTCTGCCCCTTTATTGCCACTGTTTTATAATAACCCCCGCTATTAGAGCTGCCCTAAACAAATTTGTTTCTTACTGTGAAGAAGACTCACTAACACACCCACACATAGAGTACCAAAATAGCAGCTCCAAGATGGCCGCAGATTTTGTATATGACTGAATTCCCAGTGCCTAGAACAACACCTGGCAACAGAGTAGGTCCTCAATATGTGCTGCTTGAATGTGTGAACAAACGAATGAACAGAGGAATAGTTGTGAGGGAAGAAGGTGTAGAGGAACAGATTCGCAAACACAGACATTTTTCAATGCAGCTCAGTCCTCGTTTTCATAGGGATCTGGACAATAAGCGATGGGGGCCCAAGTATGAAACACTGTCTTGGGGAATGTGAAGAAAGTATGGCAGAGGAGGGCACCTGGGAGCTGGGTCTTGAAGGACAAGCAGGAGTTTGCTGGAGAAGGAATGGAAGGAAGTGGGACAAAGTACATTGTTGTGAAAGAGCCCAGCATTCTTTGGAAGCCTGAGAAGGCTCATGCGGCAGAAGTGCAGGGTTCATAGTTAGGGACAGGTGAGAGTCGAGGCCACAGAGGTAAGCTTGGAGTCGATGGAAAAGGGTCATCCATTCACAGCCAAGACATTTGAACTGACTCCTGCAAGAATCACAGCCAAGACGGAATTTTAAGCAGGGGTTACTTTTGCTTTTTAGGCTAGAGCAAGCAGAATCTGAATTCGTGGGCTCTCTGCTCTGTTGGTATTTACACTTCCGTGCCTCAATGTCTCTGGCTTTCTCTGCATCCTTCTCTTCTTTCTGTCTCTCCCTTCCTCCCTCCCCCTTTCTCCTCCCCCACCTCTCTCTCATGTGTTTTCCTGTATAGCTCTCTCTTCTCTGTGTATTTCTTTCCTTCTTTTTTTCCTCAAGACACTACCCTTTGAAGATATCTCTTAACCGCCTCCATCTTATCTGTCCCAAACAGCTTTCAGATTCCATCTCCACGGTTCATTTTCTCCAGGACACTACTCCCACCCAGGCTTAGGTCCTTCACAAACAAGTAGCTCAGGATTTCCTCTTGAACAACAAGCTCTTTGGGGCCCCACCAGTGCACAGACCAGATATCTGGAAGAAGGAAGAGGGTCTGAGCCACCCTCCACTGGGCCCAGAGAAAGTGAGCCACCATGGGAACCTCCATGGAACCAGTGACCTGGGAACAGCATACTTTCCTCTCAGGCATCCTGAAACTGCTCACAACACAGATGGCACCAGTAGCTCTGAAGCCACCACCCTTCCAGCCTCATCCAGGACAGCCTAATGCCTGGGTGCTCATACCTCTGACCTGCTCTGCAGTGTGTCTTGGCATTGCCCACCCTCCCCAGCACTGGACTACTGGGTCAGTACAGCCCCTCCTCCACCTGAGTGTGGGACTCCTCTCCAGAACAGTTCTCTCCCCTGGGACAAGGGTCAAGCTGCTCTTCTAGACATGACCTCAGAGATGTGCAGCTAGGGCCCTGGCCCAATTTATCACCACGGGGCTATAATTAGGTTTGTTAACATACAGTCCAGTGTAGTCTTGTTGACTAGGAACTTAATCACGTTACTATTGAGTTCCTGTACGCATTGCTTGGGGTGACTGTTTTACTTGTAGAGTTATAGCCAAGCCCAACGGGAGGAAATTAGCTTTGGACACAAGTTTGGAGGGGGGGTTCTTTTTCCCCATGACTTTGTCTCCCTCCCCCCTCTTCCATGTGAAAATATTTAGCAAACAGTGACAATGATGAAAAACAGTAGGAAACAAAATGTTCTACATTAGTATAAAACATGAAAAATGCAGCAAGGACCCTTAGCGGTACAACATGTGTTATGCTGGCTGGCAGTCCATTAGCTCTGATAGACATTTCACTTACCTAAGTCAAATATAACAGTCTAGTATTCATTAATATAAGAAGGGGCTGTGGAATCAGAGCTACCATCTGGCTGGGCCGACAGAATAATCTACAACTCATGATTAGGTCTAAGGAGTGGGGTTTCACTTTAATCTTTCTCATTGCTCGAAATTTCCATCTGCGCAGTTCGGCACATCATTTTTCTTCAAGACAAATGTGCTGTTTTTCATGTTCCAAAATTAGATCAGAAGAAAACGATTAATCATGTCACGGCCTGGGAAAGGAAACAAAGCTCCGATATTCTGCGGCTCGCCCCTCCCCCCCTCCACCCCCGGCCGGCCCCTCCCCGGGCCCTGGACGGTTGCAAGTTTCGCTTTTTTCCCCCAACCTCTGGGTTTTCAGCACAACTTTCGGAGACGCCACCGCCAGCCGAGAGGAGGAGGCTGGACGGGAGAGCGAGGGCGCCGGCTGGGCCCGCTGGGGACAGTCTCGGGGGGTGGGGGTGGGGTGCCCGGGACCCCACCCCCCCCACGGGTCAGCCCCGGGGAGCCCCCACCCCCACCCCGCCCCGAGTCCCGGCGCGGGGCGCTGCCGCTCGCCCAGAGTGACAAAAGGGCTGCGCGCCTCCCTCCCGCGCGTCCCCCTCCCGCGGCCGCCACCGTCCTGTCTGTCAGCCGGCTCGCAAGTCATAACAAATCCCTGGCGCGGAGCTGAAGCTGAGCATTTGCCGGAGCGTCATGGGGATGATGAATGACCCGCAGGCCTTTGAAGTGCTCTGCCAGTTCAGCTGGGTCCGCGGTGCTGACAGAGAAATATACACAACAGCGTAACCAATAATGAGAACATTAAACATTCCTGCGCCGTGACAGGCTGACAGAAAAACCCAGGCTCCCATCAATCACGGCGCAGATAGAACCCTGACAGCCGGCCCCTCACTGATACCCGCGGTCACCTTGCCCTCGCCCCTCGCGCGCTCCCGCCGGTCTCGCTCCGCGCCCTCCCTCCGGACTCCCCGCACCCCTCCTCCCCGCTCCTCTCCCCTAGCGGCCTTCCCCAGCTCCCCTCCCCCTCCGCCGCCGCCGCCTCCTCTGCGTCCCCAGCCCTCCGAGACTGCCTCTGGGGCCTCGCAGAGGTCAAGTGAGGTTGGGGGCACTTCTATTTCGTGAGGCCGCCCCTGCTGAAACAATGAAGAAGTGTGAAGTCTCTAAGTTCACGGTTAAGACTCTGTCGCTCTTAATCAGATGGAAAACAGGAACCCAGTCACTGCATGTAAAACTTCTTTTGGAAATAGTATCAAAAGTCTAAAGTGAGACCCGCATGAAGCCCTTCTCCCTCCTCCGCCAGGGGGAGGGTTTCTCTGGGTGTCTTCCTGTGTCACTTTGGCAAGGGACCTTTCTCTACGTGCCAGCCACCGCCTCTTTCTTCTCTACTGGGTTTATCTGACTCGATCTGGTTTCTGATCTGCCCGAGAGGGGAAAACAACAGAGAAACACAGAGATCTCTTCCTTTTCCTCCGACAGGAAATGGCATCTGCCCAGATAAAGCCTACTGGATGGACCCTGGCCCAGTTCCCTGAGGAGCTACCTGTGACCTCTTAGCCACTTTTTGGATCCTGCCGGGCTCCCAAGAGAACTTGGTTTTGGCCACACTGTCCTAGGCTGAGCCTGCACCCCCACCTTGTGAAGATTTCTGCACGTCTCCCCTCCCCCACCAGATTATCCCTGTGGGTCCCACGCCCCCCTCTGGCCAGCAAGGGCTCATGGAAAGAGCCCTGGGCCAGGGGCAGTAAGAAGGTTCCAGTCCTACCAGGAGAACTTGAGCAAGGCCAGAATTTCCCTGAACCTCTATTTCTTCGTCCACAGCAAGAGAGTAGAAGTCCCTACCTCAGGCTTCTTGCGGGTCTTTTGACCTTCTCCCTTTGCGAAGGGTTATTGTCCTCCTTTTATTCTTGCAGCTTGCTTGCTTGCTTGCTTCCTTTCTTCCTTTCTTTCTCCCTTCCCCCCCCCCTTCCTCTCTTTCTCTCTTTCTTACCTTTTGGGGAATGACATTCCTTGACTTTCCAAAAAGTCATGGAAAACTCCCTGCAACTTCCACACACGTCCAGAGACGGGGAGTGGCAGAGAGGGAGGGTTGCTTCCTGGCCATCCAGGGACCAAGGGTGTTATAAGGACCCTGGCGGGAATCTGGGGGGGGGGGGAAGGGGGAGAAACAGAGAGGCATATAGAAACCTACTCTGTAGAGCCCATGCTTTGAGAAGAGGCTCAGTCGTGAACATGACACTTCGAGTGTATCTGCATATTGGTTTCTGTGAGCCAGCTCAGGTGTGAGGAGGAGAACATCTGCTCCAGGCCCGGGAGTATCCTGTCCTTTCCTTTCTGCCCACCTGGAAAGGCCAGCTCTGTTCCCACCACCTCTAAGTCAAGTTTGTTCTGATTGTCCTGGCCCACAATGACCTTGCCCCTCCCCCGGCCCAAATGAGCATTTTTGCCTGCCCAGCTATACTTGAAGCTACTTGAGGGCAGGGATGGTGCCGTGCTCTGCCCTTCTTTGGATCACCTGGGATGAGCGCAACACCTGGTTCTGAAATGCTGCTCCGCCACAGCTCCCTCCTCTGAGGTACTGCGGCTACCAGGCCTGCTCAAGGGGAAGACCGCAGACGCCATGTTTGTACTGCCATTCGCCACGGCTGAACGGTCCAGTAGTAAACACCTATCCCTGCAAATCATTCTCTCTTCCTTGAAAATGTGAACTCAGCCACAGGTGGTGTCAGGCTTCTAATAGTTACTAATATTGGGGGTTAAGGCAGCCATTTTGAGCCATTGTAGATGCTGAAAAGAAAGGGGGGGAAAAGCTGATCTTCAAAGGAAAGCAGGAAAACGAGGACATGGGCAAAAAGAAGCAGATAAGAAATACCAGATAGACCCAGAAGGCAGCATGGCTTCAATTCCTGACTTGCTCATTCCCATCCTCGAAGGCCTTGCTATACTGCTTCCTGCCCTTGGATGCCTGGGAGGTAGCTGGCCACTAGAAACAACACATGACCCAGGCCTGGACAACCATTCTATCTGGTCTTTCTGCCTGTAAAGATTGGCTCAGAATAGGCACGTGACCTAGGCCAGGGCAATCGGAGGCCTTCTCTGGGATTTTATATATTTATTTTGAAAGAAAGACAGTGTCCGTTCCTTTCAGAATGAAATTGTAAGGCTAGGACCACTTGGCAGCTGCTACCTGAAGAAACAACTTACTGGAGGAGCCACTGATGCCAAGCAGGGCAGTGCAGCCCACTGATGACAAGTCTGATGGCATCGTCGGGTCTCTGGATCCAGTCAAGCCTGAAGCCCGGTCACCCTCAGCCTTCATGGCCACTGAGCCAGTACATTCCCTTTCTTGCTGAAACTTGTTTTCGTTCTGTTCTTGCCACTTGCAGCCCTGAGAGTCCTCAGACTGGTGTTCAGGGGACGTATCAATTTAGGAGGATTCACCTAAAATTAATAAATGCTTCTATTCTTTGTTTACGTATGTGTACATGACTAAGAATCTGCTGAGGCCCATATGAAGGAGGGCTGCAGTGGGCCTTCTTTGATCCTTTCCTGACAGCCTTGCCTGGGACCTCACCCTCATGCCACGTAGTAAGTCTGTTCCCAGACCAGGCCCAGGTGACTTAAATGCTGAGCCTGTCGGGAACAGTACTTCTCCCTGTGGTTTGTCCCCACCCCCAAGCAAGAAGGGACCAGGCAGTCATTGAGTGGTGGTCCTCCCAGCCTCTGAATAAACCTGTTTGGCAGGAAGCCGGAGCTCAAGCTGAGCCCTGGTCCACCTGAGACAGGTCCCAGATCCCACTCTCCAGACACACTTTGATCTCAGAGGTCCTTTGGGGCCAACAGTGGGCCTCTGGATATTCATCCTCATTCTAATCCTGGTCTGATGAGAAGCTTCCTGGATGAAACGTGGCATGGGAGAGGCCAGGTGCAGCAGCAGGTAAGGTGAAAAATGATGGGAGCTGTTTACTTGACTGCAAGCTTAAGATAAGCCAATCGTGTGTGACGTGACTACTTAAAAAAAAAAAAGATGAGCCAGGAAAAACTGTGACACAGGCACAGGTAACAGGCAGTCAGGAAACCCAGTCGTTGAGGAACAGGGGAAGGAGCTCGGGATGGAAAAGCGACGTCTCCATCAGCCGTGAGTGTGGGTTGGCACGTGCTGCTGCTTCTTCAGCAAACGGCTGTGAAAACCCCGGGCACAGGCCAGGTACGCAGTTAGCACTCAGGAGCGTTAGTTTCCTTCTTTCTTGTCCAGTCCTCCTTCGTCAGGGCCAGAATCAGAGCCAATGAGTGGCCCTTACAGGGACGTGGATTTTGTCACAGTCTGGGAACTTCCTGACTTTCCTGCACAACTGGAATGGGCCCCTTTGCAAGGTAATGATCTCCACATTCCTACAGGCATTCAAGAAGCGACTAGAGAGTTAGCTCCATGGGATGCCATAGAAAGAATCCCTATATTGAGTGTGAATTGGGCTTTTAGGGTCCTTTTTCAATTTAATGATTTCCGTAGGCTCATTTGTTCCCTCTGTAGGTTTGAGCCTCTGTTCACCACTGGACTTCCTCACCTTTCCAAATTTATGGGTGTGGCAAAAGTGGGGCTGGTTGTACTTTCAGTAATGGCCTCAACAACATCTCCTGTCCCAAAAACTCTTCTTACAGTATCACCTTGCCTCTCCCCACAAAGAAGAAGTAATTCCTTTCCCGTTCAATCTGTGCTGGCTTGTTGCTGCTTCCATGAATAGAATGTGGCAGAAGTGGCACTGCATGACTTCTACGGCTAGACTGGAAAAGGCCACGCAACTTCTGTCAGCTCTCTGAGGGTGCCTGTTCCTGGAATCCAGCTGCCATGCTGTGAGGAAGCCCAATGTAGCCTCTGCAGAGAGTTGTATGGAAAGGCCTGTGGAGCTCTGGGACCCACAGCCAAGCCACATTCCAGCTGACAGCCAGCCTCAACCACCAAACATGTGACCGAAGACTTTTCCAGACGATTCCCCCAGCCTTTGAGTCAGCCCAGCTGAGGTCCTCAGAGACAAACCATTCTCACTGTGCCCTATCCAAATTCCTGGCCCACTGAATCTGTGATATAATAGAACAGTTTGGAGTGCTTTGTTATGTAGCAATTGTACCCAAACAGCAGGGGCAAGATGGCCAGGAGGCCTGTGGGCACGAGACAAGTCTAGGGCCGGGACCCAGTCAGTGGTGACTTGGCTGTTACCGTCTATTGTGCCTTGACCCCATCCCCAAACTAGCCTTCTCTCCTGCCAGGCTTTATCCCCATTCAAACCCTAGGCCTTACCCCTAACATAAACAGTCCTTGTTTCCACCCATCCTGGCCTCAGAAATCCACTCTGGCTACCACGTAGCAAGAAGTATTAAGAGTGTGGGATCTGGGGGTGCCTGGGTGGCTCGGTCAGTTAAGAGTCTGACTCTTGGTTTCAGCTCAGGTCATGGTCACATGGTTCATGGGATTGAGCCCCATGTCAGGCTCTGTGCTGACGGCACAGAACCTGCTTGGGACTCCCTGTCTCTCCCTTTCTCTCTGCCCCTCCCCGACTCATTCTCTCTCTCTCTCTCTCTCTCTCTCTCTCTCTCTCTCTCTCTCAAAATAAATAAATAAACTTAAAAAAAAGAGTATGGGAGTTGTGCCCACAGGGAAGACACCCCCACAGGCCCTGTACCTGTGCCCTCATTTCATAGCCCTGGGGCAGCAAAGTTTAGGGCAAAGTGCTTTCTGTTCTATGACTTCCAATTAGACCTCCACTCATGAATTCAAACTCTAGAGGTGAGTTCATGAATTCAAACTCAAAAAGAGTGAATATCTCCTCTTTATCCTGACCCCACTTTCTTCTGGGCAGCATTCTATGTTATCACAGGTCGTGAATGCCTCCTTTTTCCTGGGCTGTCCCAAGGCTCATCTACCAGGCCAGGGCTCCGTAGGCCAAGGGGGCAGGTGGTGGCACGTCTGAATGTCTATGATGTCTGTGACTGGTGAGGCAGGGAGAAGGCAAGGTTCAGCTCCCGACTGACCCCACGGGGCCTTTGGGAAGGGAACAGATTTGTCACTAGGTGAACTGGCAATGTCACTGCTTGGGAATCAACACTTCAAAAGGTTCTTCATGGTGATGGAGGATGGTGTGATAAAGCCCGGAACGTGGGGCCCAGCACACAGGCCTCTCCTGCAGCCCATCTCCCCACATCAGCCTGCAGCTCTGAGACCCAGGCCCAGACACACTCCCTCTGCTTTCTCTTCACCCTACCTGCCCAGTCCTGGAAGGAAGCCCTGGCCCAACCTCAGCTGGAGCCACCCAGCTGGAACCTTGGCCAAATTTCTGCAATAACCACTTCTGGTTCATAAAAAAATAAAAGTAAAAGTAAAAGATTGTCCTCTAGCTCCAAACATGAATGTGGCTCCCCAGAGACAAATCCTTGATGGGGCAGTATCGTCTGTGTCTGAACCTAGTGTCCCCATACCATTTTGCTTGACGTGTTGTTGCTAATGCTGGAATATTGGGGCCAACCATCTCCACCTGCAATGGAGTCACGCTTCCCTGCTCAGCATTGCGCCTCCCTTCTTCTGGACAACACTTCATCTGACCATGCACAAGAGCGGGCAGGTGGCCCATGCCTGGCCCATCCCAGTACCCCATCTGCTGACCTGCCTACAAGCGATGCATCCAGAGTTGAGCACACGCCCCAAGCTTGGACAATCGAGTCCTTCCCAGGGTTTGAGAACTAGACCAGGGACAGATATCCTCTGTCCTCTATGGGCACTGATGTGAGGCCACAGCTTCATCAGCCATGACCCTGCTGTGAGGAGAAGCAGGAGGGAGAGTATGACATCACTAGGAGCCGCAGAACCCAGGGAGGGAGCCTCGGGTCCTGACTTTGTTGGAGGTCCTGGGTCCACTCGCCACTGCCCTGCTCAAGCCTTTGTGTGTTCCGCTTAGCCTCAGAAAACCTTAAATCAAAGGTCCAGAAAGTATTACAAGGCTGGACCCTGGTGAGAGGGCATAGGATAGTAGGTAACTGGGATGGGGGGGCCAAGAAAGTAAACGGAAACAAACCCAGGAGGGAGGTGTGGAAGGTGCATTGCAAGATGCGCTGTGGACAGAGGGTCGGGAGAGAGGATGAGGGGTGGGGCATGCGGCCAAGCTGGTGGATCCCCAGGATCAGGAGGCAGGGACCGCAGAAAGATGAAAACAGAGAACACCCTGTGCCCATGTTCAGACACTGCGGGGGAGTCACCTGGAGCACGCAGAGGCGTGACAGTAGAGAACCAGAATCTCCCAGAGCCAAGGCGAGGGCACGGCAGGCAGGTGGAGGCCACACCACAGATGCTCACCACCAGAGTACAAAGAGAGGACCATGCCCCAATCCTGCAAGGACCAGAAGCTACTCATGCGGAAGGGCATTTCTGCACCAGGCGGGCAGAGGGCACACTGGCTGGGGGTGAGTGGACTGGGGAGTTCCACAGCCTATTTGGTGTCCTTCCAGCTGACCTGCCTGCTGAGTCCAGTGTCATGCTTCTAGGACCAGAGGCTCCACACCTGAGTACATGAGACTCCGGGATCGCCCCTTCCTCCCAGCAGTAGGAGGTTAACAAACGAAAAGTTTGCATAACTGCTGGAGGTGCTGGGAGGCTTCAGCGGAGGAGGCAGGTAGGAGCAGCCCCTCTTTCTCAGTCCTGGCTACCTGTACAGGGGCAGCTGCCTCCTTAGCAGCTGGGAAGTGGCTGTGGGGCACCTTCTCCCCTACCCAGGGAAAGAAACACTGCAGGGAAGAAATGTAGCCACACCATGGAGGTATCAGGCACTTGTCATGCACCAAGTCAGTGCCCAACGTGCGATGGGCATTATCTCATTCACTCTTCACAGCACCCTGTGAATAGACACTATTGCTTATGCTCATTTCCCAGTGGAGAAAACAGAAACACAAGGAAGCTAAACAACCTAAGGTCACAGAGGTAGGAAGTTATGGCTTTCTACCCTCCTCTGTCTGGCTCCAAAAATGGTGAAGAATGAGCAAGCACAATGTCTTCCACACCTATGCAGTTCATACAGCAACACGTGCTTTGCACGAATACCCACAGCCCTAGCCCTATTCTACCCACGTATGGGGGAGCCACTTTATATTTGTGAGCAAAAACTTAAATTCAATTACGCTTCATCTTGTGGCTTCAAGCTCTTTATGAAAATAGTTTTATACCTAATCCTGCAGCTATGGTGGCACCTAAGAGCCACCTGATGCAAATGAGGGCAAACAGCGCAGGTCAGAATTCCTCACTGGCAAAGCCGAGTCTAGAACTCAGGTCTCTAGACTCGGTCTCCAGTGCTCTCTGCCCTTGCCTCTGATGGAGAGAAGTTACCATGAGCTACAGCATGGGTCCTTCCCAGCAGTGTGCTGGTGAATGTTTAATAGGCAGCTTTTCAGAAAACCAACCGACAAACCAACAACGACAAAAAAAACCTAACTTGTAGCATTTGCCATTTTCCATGGTGTAAAATATTCCTACCATGGTCAATTTCAAGCCTGCAACATAATGTTCCTCATTGGAGCTGGGGGGACCCCAGCACACTACTGTTCCCCCGACAGACAAGGGAAGATTCCAGAGCAGCTGATGCAAAGTGCAAGGACTTGCAAGTCAACCTAATAGTCCTCTTCCAATTTATCAATGAGTCCACCATCCACAGAAGCTCAGAGTGGGAGGATTGCTGATGACAGAAGAAAATCTGTCTATGATACGAAAGCTACCAAATGGGTTGGCATCAGAGCCATGGGGGTTATGAGGACTCAGATAAGAAATATGAACCCAAAGCTGTCAGTACAGTACCTGGCACACAAGAACCACTCGATAAGTATTGGTTTTGTGTTAAGTACGGGATCTAACTGTACTTAGTTATATTTTTTTAGCTCTGGGTTTAACCACATCTTCTGTTTAAAAATCAGGAACCTGGCTAATACCCATGCCTAGTTTTGCTAAAAAGTCATTATATATTTTTTTAATGTTTATTTATTTTGAGAGAGAGAGCAAGCAGGGGAGAAGCAGCGAGAGAGGGAGACAGAGAATCCCAAGGAGGCTCTGAACTGCCAGTGCCAACCCAACATGGGGCTCGAACCCACAACCACGATATCATGACCTGCGCTGAAATCAAGAGTCAGACACTTAACTGATTGAGCCACCTAGGCGCCCCTAAAAAGTCATATTTTTAAACTCCATTTGCATGGAAATAAGAGCCTACCTTCCCCGGACTTAACCACATCCATGGAAATCTGTAAATTATAATACAGATAGTACATCTGCATGATGGCAGGACAACCAAATAAAGCCAAAGGACTCAGACAAAAACCGTCCCAGCATTAGCCTTACATACATCATGCCTGTCGTGACAGAGTTAATCCTGCCTCTTACCCCACCATTCACCCAGCAGCCCCAAGAACAACTGGGGAATGTTTTGAACCTGGGGCTGGGGGGATTCTGTCTTGTTTCCACCCTGCTCTCTTTCTGTGCTCTCCTTCCCGTTGCCCCTCCATCCCCTTCCCTGCAGACCCCAGCCCGTCCCTCCACTGGCTTCTCCTCACCACTCTGCTCTCCCAGACTGGTCTGTTAGGGCATGAAAAATGGCTCCATGGAATAAAGATGTTTCCCCTCTGATGAGCACATTTGCAGAAGGTATGTCAGAGATCCTGGGGCTGGGGTTGGGCGGTCTCTCAAGAAAGTTGTTCCCCCCCATCTTTCCCCCTCCTCTTTCCCCTCTCCCTCCAGCACCCCCGCCCCACTTTGCTTACTTATTGGAAGAGTAATAAATATTGGGCCGACAGGCCCTTCTCACAGTTACAAAGCCTACCTGTAAGCGAGCTCAATAATTAGCAGTCTTGAAGATGATATATGACTTTCATTACCCTTTGGGACCAGAGACTAAATGAGGACAGAGCTAATTGCCGTGCAAAGCAGTTTGGCATGAATGAGAAAAATGCAGGCCCTGTCTCCTGCCAAAAAAAAGGGCCCTATTGCCGCTCTGATCTCAAGGCTGGTTTCTGCCGCAGGAGTTCACTCGGTGTCCATAAATCATGGGCTGCTTACAGCTGGGGCTGCCCTGAGTCGTCAGCGGGCTGTGCGCTGAGTGACAGATCCCAGCCGACTGCATTAGAGCCTCAGCTCGCTCCTTTCTTCTCCTCCTCGTCGTCCTCTTCCTCCTCCTTTTAGCACTGACCAGAAAATTAAACCCAGACTCCTCAGAGCGGGGAGGCTGGCTGGGGGTGGCAGCTGTCGACTGGGGTTGGGTTCTGGATGCCCATGCCCAGTTGCTCATGCCCTGCACACTGTCTCCCCTACTCAAAACATACCCTGGGCCCCGAGGCCAGGGGAGGAGGGCTCTCTCCACCCTCAGGAGGAGGCAGGCCCCTCCTGGAATGCTCCAGACTGAGCTTTTGTCCTTGGTTTGTCATCGAGACAAATGTGGCCTCCCTTCTGGCCACATGTCTCCCTCTTCCCCCACCACCCTTTCAGGAAATGTTTCCTTTCCCTTAAAGGAGAAGGACTGACACCAGCCACATGTGCGTCTGCAGCTGACAGATGTGCACAAGCCGAGGAGGGCGGAGCTAGCTGTGGCAGACCGGCTGTGATAGGGGGGACACCTCCCAGATATGTTTTCATCTCTGCCCCCTCGACCCTACCCCTTGGCCACTCCTCAAGGGGCCCTGCTTCAGAGGGCCCAAGACAGGAAGCGCCCCGACCATGCAAAGCACCATCCTTGTCCCCTTCCATTCACTCTTACCGTTTGGGAGGGAGGTTCCCTCCCTGGTGGGCAGACACCAATTTCACACTCAGAGCTGAGTTTCCTGGCTTTTCTAAGGGCAGTCATATAATTAATTCTTAGCGTGGCCAAATTATATTTGACACTTAATTTAAAACTCAAGGTTCCATAATGCAAAATCCTCTCCTGGTAATAAGGGTGACATGCACAATGACTGTGTGTGTGTGTGTGTGTGTGACTTGACAGTCGGAGTTGGAGGGGTGGCTCCGTGTAACTCCCAAAGAGGGAAGTGAGCCGATTTTTACTGAACAGCTACTTTACTTTACATCCAGAGATTTCTTGCTTTCTTTCTCATCATCTCATTTATTTTCTCACTTCCTTCCCAACAATGCTCTGAGGCAAGTGCTAGTTATTGCTTCCACTGTGCAGATGAGGAGACTGAGACTCAATGAGGTTAATTCACCCGAGGTCATCCTGCTAGGGAAGAAGCCAAGCTGGTATTCATGACCTTAGGATCCTCTTACTTCTCTGTGTCATTCGATTCTTCCTTGAAGGATGGGGGTGGAGGTCCCCAAGCCAGAGCCCCAGATGCTTTATGGGGGTGAGAAAGAGGGCTACACGTAGGCTGCGGATTGCAGAACACCTGGGTACAGCACCTTACACAAGTAGAGGTTATTTGTCTCGCGTCACGAGAAAGCCAGAGACAGGACACCTAGGACTGGCGCAGCTCAATGAGGACTTCAAACAAAGAACCCAAACTCTGCCTTTCCGCTCTATCCCCCTTGTATTCCAGCTTCTTGCATTCCAGTGACCAAGTGGCTGCTGTACCACCAAGCATTAAGTTGCAGTCCAGAGAGGGAAAAGGGGTTAGAGACAAGGGTGAGAAGGAATTCTCCAGCCACGTCTTTGTCTTTTTACTGAGGAAGAGGAGACTTCCCCTTACATCTCATTTGCCAGAACTGGATCCCTATCTCCCCACTTCCCCCATCAAGACCAATCAGAAGCCAGGAGAAGGAGTTGCCATAGTTCATTTAAACCTATCACAACTCATCTCCTGGGGTTGGGGGAGGGCCCAGGGTCCCAACTTCCCAAAGATCAAGACCCTCCAGATGCTAGTTGCACAAATCACACTGTTAACAGGTAAGGAGAAGGGATGGCTGTTGGGTATGCAATGGACAGCATCTGCCACATCTAGTCCTTACCCTTGACTATCTCTCATTCTCATCGAAGAGACCTGGGGACCAGCTGGAGAAAGACTGATTTGCTGGGTATGTGCACAGACAGCTTTAGAGAGTTTTGGAAATTTGGTTCCCTCCAAAGCTATTATCTCCTCTGCGTTCTGTCTACCCCAAGCTCCCCAGTGGTAGGAGTTTGTGTTTTGTCCTCTGGACCTGGGTCTGTGAATCTCTGTGTGCATGGGGAGGGGTGACACCATGATCACTCTCCCATGTGTGAGCCCCAGAGCCAGCTGTGGACTCTGCTTGGGGCAGACAATGGAATGAGTAAGTGAAGTGAGGGGGTAATTCTCATTGGAAGGTAAAGATCGGCGTGCCAGAGACCCCATCACTTTACTGATAAATGTCACACTTTTGCTTTGTAAAGTCGTTGACAGTCAAGTTGATTCAGGTTGTTACAAGGGAGTTGTTCTCTTCCTAGCTCTACCTGCTGCCAGGCCAGGACTGAGCATTCCCTCCCCACCAAGTCTATAGACCCATGGGAAAGTTCTCATCACTGTCTCCGAGTGGGGGCAGATTCACTTGCAGGGAGAAGCATCTGTCCAGAAGCAGGCTGGAGACAGGTGGCACACTCAAACAGGGCCATCGGGTGGGGGGATGTGGGAGGGAGGTGCTACACACCAGCTCACCGCCCAGCCTGCAAGACTCCACGAGCGCTCCTGCCTGCCTCCCTCACTCCCAGGTTCCTGATGTTGCCCAAACCTTTTTCAAGAGGCTCCTCCGTGCATGCAGGAAACATGATGGGAGGTTTCTCGGTGCGACAGCCCCATTTTGGGCTTCAGGTGCAAACCGGTCACATCTCTCTTTCCTCAAGACCCCCATGGGTTCTCATATCCTTGAGAATGAAACTTTACCTTGACCTACAAGTAGGGTGACCTGTTATCCCGACATTATTATTAGTAGCACCCCTTTCAGTCTCAAATGTGTCCTAGTCTGGATGATAAATTATGTGGCCACCTTATCAAGCAGTAGGCTCTGCATGTTCCCAGCCCTGCCTTTGCCCCCAGGCTCCTCTCCTCTGCTCGCTCCAGCTCACATGCCTCACTTGAGCCAGGAAGAGCCATTCTTTGAAAGGACCTAGCTTTTGCCTGCCTCAGGACCCTCATGCCTGCATTATCCCACCTAGGATATGCGTAGCTCTATTCAGCTCTCAGGGCTCATTTCAATGTTCCTTTTTCAGAGAGGTCTTCCTTTCTCTACCCCCTATGAACCTTAGTTCTATCGTACAATTGATGTTATTCTTCTTTCTTGCCAGAATCATCAATCTGATGACATGTTTATTCGTTTAATATCTGTCTCCCACACTGGCTTGTCAGCAGAGACCCCTGTATCTCCAAAACCTAGCAGAAGTCATTGCCCTATAACTGTTTTATGAATGAATGAATTAATGAATACGTGAACACATGATGTTACTCCCAAATGCATACACCCACTCCCAAGATAACAAAGTCACTATAATCATCTGCAAGGAGACGTGACTCTAGCACAATTTGAGCTTCCCAGCAACGTAATCCGTCACCCTGAGCAGCCCATCACAGTAGGAGTTCACCAAAGGCCATTAAGGTATGAGAGACATCGCACCATCAGGCCTTTCCTGTACCTGGTTCTCATCTTACTCCAAGCAGTACATCAGCCAATTTGCCTCCAAATCCACATCACCGTCTACAATGCCACACTGAACATATACATGTCCCCTTATGGACCTGTGAGTATATCTCCCCAGAATCTAGATTTCCCAGGGAACTGAATCGATAGCCTATTAGAGATATACACACTTAAGATACTTAATTGGATTAAATCCTCACTTTTTTTTTTTTTTA